>CM066914.1:24187865-24787865 GCA_033964015.1 Scolanthus callimorphus | reverse complement strand
TGGGAATCCTATTTTAGGACACTATGTGAAATTCGATACCCTTCGATAACTTCTTATCCATTACAGGGCCGACCTGGGTATTTCTTTACCTGTCGGTTTCTGTCCTAGTTTTTCACATACAAGAGTCATAGTTTTCACATTTCACGCTAATCACAGGGCCGACCTCGGTATTCATTTACCTGTCGGTTTCTGTCCTAGTTTTTCACATACAAGAGTCATAGTTTTCACATTTCACGCCAATATTACAGGGCCCACCTGGGTATTCATTTACCTGTCGGTTTCTGTCCTAGTTTTTCACATACAAGAGTCATAGTTTTCACATTTCACGCCAATATTACAGGGCCCACCTGGGTATTTATTTACCTGTCGGGTTCTGTCCTAGTTTTTCACATACAAGAGTCATAGTTTTCACATTTCACGCTAATTACAGGGCCGACCTGGGTATTTATTTACCTGTCGGGTTCTGTCCTAGTTTTTCACATACAAGAGTCATAGTTTTTACATTTCACGCTAATCACAGGGCCCACCTGGGTATTCATTTACCTGTCGGGTTCTATCCTAGTTTTTCACATGCAAGAGTCATAGTTTTCACATTTCACGCCAATTACAGGGCCGACCTGGGTATTCATTTACCTGTCGGTTTCTGTCCTAGTTTTTCACATACAAGAGTCATAGTTTTCACATTTCATGCTAATTTTACAGGGCCGACCTGGGTATTTATTTACCTGTCGGGTTCTGTCCTAGTTTTTCACATACAAGAGTAATAGTTTTCACATTTCACGCTAATTACAGGGCCCACCTGGGTATTCATTTACCTGTCGGGATCTGTCCTAGATTTTCACATACAAGAGTCATAGTTTTCACATTTCACGCCAATATTACAGGGCCCACCTGGGTATTCATTTACCTGTCGGGTTCTGTCCTAGTAGTTTTCACATATAAGAGTCATAGTTTTTACATTTCACGCTAATTACAGGGCCGACCTGGGTATTTATTTACCTGTCGGTTTCTGTCCTAGTTTTTCACATACAAGAGTCATAGTTTTCACATTTCACGCTAATTTTACAGGGCCCACCTGGGTATTCATTTACCTGTCGGGTTCTGTCCTAGTTTTTCACATACAAGAGTCATAGTTTTCACATTTCACGCTAATCACAGGGCCGAATTGGGTATTCATTTACCTGTCGGTTTCTGTCCTAGATTTTCACATTACAAGAGTCATAGTTTTCACATTTCACGCCAATATTACAGGGCCCACCTGGGTATTCATTTACCTGTCGGGTTCTGTCCTAGTTTTTCACATATAAGAGTCATAGTTTTTACACTTACACGCTCACAGGGCCGACCTGGGTACTTATTTACCTGTCGGTTTCTGTCCTAGTTTTTCACATACAAGAGTCATAGTTTTCACATTTCATGCTAATTTTACAGGGCCCACCTGGGTATTCATTTACCTGTCGGTTTCTGTCCTAGTTTTTCACATACAAGAGTCATAGTTTTCACATTTCAAGCTAATCACAGGGCCGACATGGGTATTCATTTACCTGTCGGGTTCTGTCCTAGTTTTTCACATACAAGAGTCATAGTTTTCACATTTCAAGCTAATCACAGGGCCGACATGGGTATTCATTTACCTGTCGGGTTCTGTCCTAGTTTTTCACATACAAGAGTCATAGTTTTCACATTTCACGCTAATCACAGGGCCGACCTGGGTATTCATTTACCTGTCGGTTTCTGTCCTAGATTTTCACATTACAAGAGTCATAGTTTTCACATTTCACGCCAATATTACAGGGCCGACCTGGGTACTTATTTACCTGTCGGGTTCTGTCCTAGTTTTTCACATATAAGAGTCATAGTTTTTACACTTACACGCTCATCACAGGGCCGACCTGGGTACTTATTTACCTGTCGGTTTCCGTCCTAGTTTTTCACATACAAGAGTCATAGTTTTCACATTTCACGCTAATTACAGGGCCGACCTGGGTACTTATTTACCTGTCGGGTTCTGTCCTAGTTTTTCACATGCAAGAGTCATAGTTTTCACATTTCATGCTAATTTTACAGGGCCCACCTGGGTATTCATTTACCTGTCGGGTTCTGTAGTTTTTCACATACAAGAGTCATATAGTTTTCACATTTCACGCTAATTACAGGGCCCACCTGGGTATTCATTTACCTGTCGGGATCTGTCCTAGTTTTCACGTGGTCCTATTACAGGGCCTACATGGGTATTTTATTTACATGTCGGTAATATTAAATTTCCTATAACTATATAACTTAGTGACCATTCTTCACTTAGAATTATAGAGGGATGCAGGTTATAGTGGATATGGAACCTCAATCTTATTCTGTAGTTTTCAATATTATTGCTCATGATTCTCGTTTGTTTTCAAAACCGGGAGGCACAAAAGTTGAAACAGGAAGTTGTTGCTTGTTTCATACTAGTAGCTGAAAGTGAAGCGCATACACTGTTGGCTACACGGCCTGTTTATTTATCATTACTTCGCGCCGTTATGGGAAATATTATACTTGAACCAAGATGAATAGTTACAATTGTAGGATGTTTTTTCTGTAGAACTCGTAAACGGGGCTTAAAAAATGTAAACAAAGTATATAATGAATTCCGCGCTATTTCATATGGGACTGGGAATGAATGTTTCTATGAATCTATAACGGTATTCGATTTCCAAAGTGCGCTTTTTACCATGAAATTAATCGGTTAGCAAGGTATTTTGTTGCTTGGTCATGGTGTTCTGAGCGCGGTATTTTGATTCACGTAGCAATAGCTAACCTAAAGCGGGTTGCGAAACTGCCGAGGTATTTTATTGGATTAAGTCGGCGTTCTGACAGAATCTGCTCACACGCAGTAGTGTGATCTCCCGCAGGTTAGGGCAAAATATTTTCCCTAACCTGTGGGGTGCCACTTTTTCGAGTCGCGTTAAGCTCCTCATGTTTAACTTAAAATTTCCCTGCTCCAATAAAATCAAGGTCTTAAGGTAAGTCCTACTCTGTTCATTCACGAAATAGCTTTTTTTGCTACATTTAAAATTCAGTGTACATGTGTTAACATATAATGTAATAATATGTAACCGTATGTGATCATTTAGAGAACCTTGCATCGGTTGTCTCCGTAAGGTCTAATCGGATCCATTACTGAATTGAGAAGAATCTCTTTTGCATTTTCTAGTAATTAAAACAACATTTCGCCGGAAAACTCCAAATGCCAGTTCATTTGACAGATGGAATGTATCTCAAGTCAAAGGTACTATGTGCTTTCGCATAAGTAATGTTTTTCGCCATGCGACACTAAACGCTAAAATAAACAATAGTACTGCTGGTTTGGCTCGTTCCGTTATTATTCCCAAGTCTAGTAGTATATGCAATATTATTACATTTAGGATTAAACCAGAATCATTTGTACCAAATCATCTCTTTTTTTTTATTATTGTTTCTATTTTAATCCTTCGTATAAATAAAGGGATACGCAAAGTAAATTGTACGACAGAGGTTTATGATTTATAGCATTGTATACAATAATACCTACGGTAGAGTGCGGGAGAGTTTTTAGCGTTACTAGCAAAGGTAATTTGAAAATGAGAAAGCGCTCTCATTTGCAGTTGATGTGCGGCCAGTGTAGTCAGTGTGTAAACGTTCGTTGCACCATATGACTTTTTTTGACATAACAATACGATATTTAGATATAACCTGGCAAATTTGGTTCGGGTTCAGCAAAATATTAGGCGAGTTTGGTGTAGCCGTGGTTCGTATCTTGGCGAGACGCAGTACCCATGGCAACACCAAACGTGTTCTGATATTTTGCAGAATCGGACCAAATTTGTGCAATTGTGTTTATTCATTTACCTACTAACAAATCCAAAATAGAAAATAGTGGGCTAAAAAAGAAACCATTGCATTGGTTTGTAAACATGAACTTCATTTGTTGTCTCGAATGGAAACCATTTTGTGTTTTTTTTTTGCGGTAGCGAACTCCAGACAGTTTGAATAAGCGATTTTACTATTGGACACTACTAGCTTTAAATACAGGTATGTTTTATAGAAGTTAGCAGCCAGGCCATCAAAATAGAATCGTTTGTTTCTATCCATTGTGCCTTTTGTAGGCTTGAGCTCTCACAAAGCTGACAACATTTTTTGAAATAGCTGATTTCCTTTACTTTCTGATCCTGCCTTTTCAAATGACGTTTCGCAATTTGTTACAGCTGAAACTTGTTTCAGTGAATGGTCTCGCAGGAATTTAGATGTAATTAGAGCATAGAACAGCATACACCCAATGGGTGCATGAGTTTGATACCTAGAATATCGTGATTTAATATATGTAAACGAAATATTATGCACATGTCCCACATGAAAATAAGCAAATTTTATATTTTTGGTAAATAAAATACTCGTGCTTTAAATTGTATATGTATGTATGTACATTTTCCAAACAGAAATCACGCATAGTGTGCAGAACGTTTGATAGGGATAATTGTTATTTTCAATCTCATCGTTGCTACAATTGGAATAATCGAACTCCAACGAAAAGTCTCGCTTATCTCGATAATTTTTGTTGTGGAGTTACTTGTGATGCTACCTGCAGGAACAATCCAAGCAAGGCAGGCGTCACGCAAATTAAACTACTGTATAGAAGGTGCGTCCTCTCATTATGGCAACCGTGAATGATGGAAAGAAAATTTAGGACTATAGTATCAGAAAGCAAAGGCTTGGACTTATCCCTAATTTTCACATCTCAATCTAAAAATAAAGATAACATCGGAAATGGAATGCTTAATGGATTCATTCTTTTGTTTCTTTAGACTAGCTTCTATCATCTCGGTCTGTGTATCCATGTTAGAGGAAGTGCGAGCGAAAACTCGCCTGTTCATCCACATTAAGGAGGTTAAAAAGCTATGTGACCGAGGAGCATTTCCACCCCGCCTATTCTGGCTGCCTTACATTGTTGTTTTTAATAATACATTATTGAGCAGTTTCGAGGAAATTTAGCTTTAAAAGTCATACACTCTTTAATATATATTTACATGAGCTCTTGTTGCTGGAAAGATGTAAATATACCATTACCTCAGTATAGTTTTGTATTTATGAGTTTTCAATATATACTGTAATTACATTTAAACGAGGGAACCTGTTCATTACTTATTTAACCGTCTAGATATATTTTTAGTAGACCGAATTCCTCCCACCGACCTGAAATGATAAACGAACTTTCTAACTTTTAATTTTCGTTTGCACAAACAGAGAAACGTTTTCATATACTCCAATTTGGAGGTAATTGCTTGTTTATGGTTGCGCCATGCTAACGTTCAAAGCAGAGACAACAGATTTTATCTGAATAACTCGATTTTCCCGCGTACCACCTGCCATACAGGGTATTCAAAGGTGCGAAGTGGACTTGTGGTGTTGCTCATGGGTGGTGACGCAGGATTTAATTGTCCTCCGAATTTCGTTAACACCAACAACGAGGACCTACTTAACGTTTAGAGGACATGTTTACTATTAGACAATAAATGTTCTTTACAGTTCCTTCCGTTTTTCTTCAGGGCACCGCAGAGACGTTCCCCTTGGACAGATCATCAAACGTAAAACTTCACCGAACAACTTGACTCATCTCGAGGCAGTATGAATAGAAAGGTGCTTGGCTGGAGCTTGGTTATTCTTATTTTCGTTCATAAATCTCTAGGATGCAATGGATGCTCTTCTTGGAAACAGGAAACTATGCGAATGCTCGTTGTGTTAGACACAGACAATACTAGAAGCTTGGAAAACGTGTTGGGTTCCGACATCACGCATCTGAACTACAACGCGCGTTACAACGAGAGGGAGTGCATACCGCAGATTCGATATGATATCCTGTACCTAAATGACAGTCTAAATGAACTCGATGTCATCCGAGAAACTCAGACGCCTTTTAAATATTATAAATACTGTGTGATAATATTTGCCGCCAAAACCCGAGCTGGAAGGTATATCTTACAATATGCAACCAAGGAAAAGATTCCTGTCATTAACATCATAGTCAAGGTAAGAAAAATGCTAAATATGCAAAATATCGTAACAATTTCTTAGAAAAATTACGCCTCCTAACGAGCAATTATTAGCGACGTAAATCTCATATGCGGTTTTTTCTACACGATTTAGTTATGGAAGGGGCTGCATGTGTTACTCAACGCCTCGCATAAGGCGATAACAACTTTAAAGGTTTCACTTTTTATTGATGTCATCCTAAATACGTGTTGGTAACATGGCCATGAAATCTGAGTGTTGCTCTAAGGTGTGTTGTTACAATAGCACGTCAGATACCTTGGCGATTTTTTCTGAAGGATAATACCAATCATAACATGAAGGTGAAATTATTTCCCCGATAGCAATTGCTATATTTAAGATATCTAAAATTAGGGACCAAATTTAATTAGAGAAACCTAGAAACAGCTGGAAAACAGGTTTGATAAACTCTTGGAAAGGAAAACAGGATAAATACACATACATGCACACAAAAGTAAACGCTAAAATCAATGAATCGAGAAAAGCGCTGGTAAACTTCCATAAATTTATTGTTGTAGTTAGTAGGCTTGAAGAGAGCTCGTCAAATAATTGTTTCTGCGCAAAAAGCTTTGCATGAATTCGAAACTAAGTTTGATAGACTGTCTCCAGTATATAGAAAAGCGGTTCCCAATGAGTGCATGAATATATTGCCTAAAATGGTAATGGCAGCTAGTACCTATAAAAATCAGTTCGCTCTACTTTTTCTAATTGTAAATCAAGATCCCTGAATTAAGAATTGAGGATCGAATGAACACAAGAAATTGAGAAATAGCTATAGGGTTTGAAATATGGTGACCAAGTTGAGACTCAGGGTAATTCAGCTTACGAACTGCAAGTCCGGGAATTTGGCCTCAAACATCTCACACATATTATGTTTACCTATTTGCCTGATCTCATCCCCTAAATCTATCACGCAACTAGCGCCTTGCAGTCGCTCATCTTGAGACTAAACGACATAGAAAATCACTGTCTCAAATTACTTTTCTTTAGTTGATTCCTTCATAAAAACACCACGAAAAATGGTGCGGTACACAACAGAGCGAAGTTCCAAATTTTAACTTAAAAGTTTGCCCATAAAAATGGTTTTAAAATGGTAAATACATAGGAATCTATACTATTAAAATCGTTTACTTTTGTCAGTGTTTGCGTCACCACCCCATGTCAATCAGAGCAAAACAGTTCAGCGCGTTTTTCCACAAATAAACGGGAATTTAAAAATGAAATCCTCCTCAAATCGTTAATCTTTTTCTTGATAATTAAAATAATGTCTGTCACCTAAAATATTTTGGGCTAACAGTTTTAAATCTATAAAAATTCTGAAAGTTAGAAGTCATTGCCGTCGAAAAACAAACACACTAGCTGAAATAGACCTCTTTCGCTTACCCATTTCAGATCACGTGTCATTCATTTGAATGATCTTTCTTTGTTTGGAATGCTTCCATATTCATATATTTCGATGCGTAGCAGAAAAACAAAGAAAGAATACTCAGGGGAATGCCACGTGATCTGAAATGGGTAAACATTACGCCCAAGCGAAAGAGGTCTATTTAACAATTAGACCTCGAGCCCGAAAGGGCTACGGACCAATAGCCCATGAGGCCGCAGGCCGCAGGTGAAAACTTATCTACAAAATCACCAGAAACCTCGAAAAAAGAGAAGCAGCCGCCATTGTTTTCATGTTCAAAATCGGCGCTTTCGCTACTAGAGGTCTGATGATAATAGTCCCCTAGTAGCGTAGCCAATCAGAATGCAGCATTGGCAATAGTCCACTAGTTCTGTGATACTAATTAACACTTATTGGATGACGTTGAGCATGATAGTGAGATTTTGCAACGCCGAGGTTGAAGCGAAGCTGAGGCGGATAACACAAACTCGAGGCGTTGACAAATCTCACCATCATGCGAAAACCGAATTCAATAATTGTTTTATTATTCAGCAACCAGGAATTCTTACCTAGCTAAACGACGTCGATGATGAGGCCTTGCAAGGCGAAACGGTTTTTCAACTTTAGCTTACGTCCATTAGTATTTTCCTCTTCGTATTCAATGCAAATGGCCATAGTTGATGTTTAGATACCCTGAGCAATGATCTCTCGGCAAAAACATAGCAGATTCAACGAGAATATTGGCTAAATTGGCTTTCGCCTTCGAAATGAAAACCAAGATGGCGGCGAAGCCTATTGGCTTGCGTTATGACGTCATTAGAGTGCATCAATCCTAATGTCTGGAGTTTGACGTCACGAACTGCGCGCCAACATGCTTTCGCTGTTTACTCTTAGCCAATCAGAATCGAGATAGTGGCATGGCTGAATAATAATAATAGCCTTTAGCCTGCGGAATGTTTGACTTGTGCGCGCAGACGCCTCTTTGCGCGAGTCTGTTGTGTCGGCTTTCGCAGGTTAATCAGTCTTCAGAGCAAAAAGGAAAATGCAATTCAAAACAATTCGAAAATCAAAAGTGGACATCTTGGATTTCCTTTCTTTCTGTCTGTCTTTCGTGGGTTTTTTTTGTCGAATGTTAAGTTTATAATTCGATCTAGTATCAATCCTCGCGAGAACAACGAAAGATCGAGAACCTGTCGCCATTTTAGGTTGTAAAATTTTCACGCGAGGAACGTCCAATATTCATATTAAGCCTAGTTTCCATATAGTCTTATCTGTCGTATCAGTCAACCGTGAAACAAAGAATAATTCCAATTTCCATTGTTTCACGTTTCGACTGATGCGACAGATACGACAGATAAGAGTATATGGAAACCAGGCTTTAAAGACCTTAAGCTGCGATGACGGCAACGACGACGAGAGAGAGAGAGAGCAATGCACTTGATTACAGAGCACATAGCGCGCACGTGCAAATGTATGAAATCAAATGCATTGCAACCGTTTTCTTCAGAACTAGGACGTGAAACTGCTTTGTTTTACGTTCTGACGAGAACGTGAGTGCGGCTACCGATTTTGTCAAAATTATGTTTGACATGATTGCAGTTGGGTGTCAATTTGCTGCCATCAAGTTGAAATGTAACGGTGAATTCCAAAGTGGAACTTGACGGCCCCGTCCACATGTATCCGGATATTCTGAATCCGCATCTTTTTCTTTCCGGATATGGCTATCGTCCACACGCATCCGGCGAATTTTCAGACAAATCCGAATATATATTTTAATCCGCTCTCCAGAGTGGAAATGTTTGGAGATAACATTTCGGATATGTGTGGCGGTCAAATCCGGATATTTTCTGATACGATGATCAGATTTGTCTGTCGGATGCGTGTGGACGACAGCCGTATCCGGAAAGAAAATGTTACGGATTCAAAAGTATCCGGATACGTGTAGACGGGCGAATTCGATTTGAATACGCTGCGATCACATTACGTTAGACTAGACGAAATATCAGAAAATTGCAATATTTAAGGCGCATGAGGCATTTTTTAGTAAAAGTTGGCAACAAGAGTTTTCTTATGTAATTTTTTAAAGCTGAATCCGAATTTTCTTGTTGCCATCCCTGATTTTGCATTTCATATCAATGAATCCTTGTCGTTTTTGCTGAATGCACTTGAGAGGACTGGGTCGAGTCGCGCGGGAAAGCTGTGGGCTATTTTAGCGTGGTTACCAAGCCAAAATCAATGGTGGACAGATCGAGAACTCGAGTCTTTGTAATTCCTGCAAGTTTTCATTCAAAATCTCACCGTTTTCTAGCTACATTTGCCGAAATTCTTATCAAAAGAGGATCTTCTGCTACTTCCTTATAAGGTAAACGATTCCAAATATGGTTTTGGCCGTGAGGTGTTGAAAAACGACAGTTTTTGGTTGGGGATTGTTTGATATGAATGGGTGAAAATGACGTCATCATGATTGACAGCTTTTGGCGAACTCCTTAAAATAGTTTTGTCGCTATATTTCAAATTCGAACGAATATTTAACTTGAACAGGATAGATTGTCCTATACGGAAAATTGTCGTATTATTCGGATATGGCCCTGCTGTGATATTCAAAATGGCGGATCCAAGATGGCCGCCATATCGTCAAATTTGATTTTTAGAAACTATCAGTCTGGTAGTCAAAAAACATGGAAAAAAATACCTGACAACGACTTCAAGGTATCACAGTATGAAATGCTGGTCGAATGAAGCCATTAAATATATAAAAGGCAAATCAATATGAAAAGGTGAATCACATTCACCGCCGCTTGATTTTACGATCTAAACGATATCCCCAGTTTACGATAATCATCCTTGGTCCGGCAACAAAACCGTGCCTTTGAAGTCCTTATATCAAAAGTTCGTTCACAACGATCATGCAATCTGCTGCCCCCGTGGCGTAATCGAAAAATAGCGGAAACCTCAGGACCAGCAGAAAACCTCAAAAGGAAACCTCAGACAAGAAAGGGGTTGGAATAGGAAAGGGCTTTCAAGCATAGAGAGGAAAGCTACTCCGAGGACAAATTAAAGTCTTACATTCGCTACTTTTGCTTATGAGTTCAAAGTTGCTACCACCAGGCTTTAAAAGAAAATTCGGAAAAGGCTGGAGCAACGCCTATTGCCATAGAATTGCCCCCTCTATCCCTCCTTTTTTCTTATCATTTTTATTCCTGTGTGTGTAAGAGGAATATTCTGCATGCATTTAAAACAATAGTCGTATATGTAGTTGACTCAGTGATAGGCTTTGGAATAAATAGTCATAGTGAGACGTTTTACAGTAGGGACGACTAAGTTACTATAATTTTGTGGATTGCGCTTCCTACCTAAATTCACTAACAACAATCATATATTTGCCTATATATTATTCTCTTTCCACCATAATCGTCAGTTGCTACTTTTTATGTATTGCAAAGTCGTTTAAGTTTTGTCTTTTTTTTAAGTTTAGCCTTTGAACGTGATGGCCTCAAACAATCAACAGATATCCAAAATGGCGGCACGGCGGCCATCTCGTCATTCCTAAATGGAGGAATGCTCACCATGAATAATTTAACGATATTTTTGATAATATTACTTCAAATTGACTTAAAACATTCAAAATATCTGAACTATCAAGACTACTAGTCAGGATAAGGATTAATACATCGTTTTTAGTATATTTTTATAGTATATGCCTCGTTCTATTAAAGATTAATACTATTAAGGTACCTAATCAATAAAACGAGCAGTCCGAACCAGCGAATTCACTCATAGCGTAGTGGTTAGGGTTTGGGTATAGTAACTGGAAAGTTACAGGTTCGAACCCTGATGATTTTCATAATTCTTTTTTCATTTCTGTAGGTGAGCGCTTGTTTAGAAAAAATTCTAAGTGCCAGTGAGCATTCCTCGATTTAGGCGTGTGTCGGCCATCTTGGATCCGCCATTTTGGATGACGTTCTACGCCCATCAATCACCCCATCCCATAATATAGATACATTTTTTTGAATATCACATTGCCGTTTACACATTTGAATTTCACTGGCCGTTAAAATTTGAAAAGAAAAATCGGCGAAAAATTCATTGTAGAGGTTTGGTGACAGCTGTCAATCATGACGTCATTTCACCTCTTAAAATACAAAATCTGCGTTTGCAACAAAAAAAATTCGGATTCAGCGTAAAATTTCGCATAAGATGGCACTTGTTGCTTTTACTAAAAATGCCTCATGAAGTACGATTATCCGAAAGTTCGTCTAGTCTACGTGTGGACGCTGATATTTTCATATCCGTAAAGAAAAAGTTGCGGATTCAAAAATATCCGGAACGGTTTCCTGGTAATGGTACACTCCTTAAAGAGTTGCTGTTGACATAATCGTTCAGTAATATAATGATAACGTGAATGAGATGCACACACAAACGTGCTTCGTGCCTGAAATAAAAACTAAACATGGCAGCATTTGATTTTTGATTTTCCATGCCCCTACAGGTTTGTTAATGATATCTTATAATGTTCTGGATGCCAATCAGTGCTTTGTCTTACAGGACGTAAACCAGAGTTTGAATATCTCCTTGAGCGTATGGCGGAAGTTACAAGTTTTGAGCCTCAGCTCCAAAACCAGCATCGACGACCAAATAGCTCTGATTGCACCAACACTCAAAAGCCTGAAGTGGACGAAGATGGCCATGATTTACGACAACTCTGTCCACAGTTTACAAATTGCTGCATCTCTTGAACAGACGTTATCAAGTAACAAACTAGTTATGCTCAATAGCATTTATGTTACAAAATATACCGAGCTCAACATCATAGCCACCAAACTTGACCTACTGAAAACGGACTGTTCTTCTTTTTTAATCCTATCGCATAATCCAGCTATCATTAACTCGATATTTCGTGCAGCAAGTTGGTTGGATTTGCTCGGTCAAACCCATATGTGGATGATAGTTTCGGACGTTGGACATGATCTCTTAGTTCAGGATACCCTTCCGTACGAATTCTTTGTTGTGCACCCGTTTCTTGAGAGATGGACGCAAACATCGCTGATACAGGATGCAGTGTCTTTGATGAGCAAAGGGCTTCTGAGAATGACTAAGGCGACTAAGGACTACTCCGAACTGTGCTCATGTCGATGCGAATGCACATCCTTCAAACGATCCTTTTACAGGTGAGTTAAGCTAAGAGCGGCTCAAAGCATGGGGAAGTCCCGTTCGCTACAACTGCTGTTTCGTCATGAAAACACGTAAGGAGAAATGAAAAACTATCATCAAAATATTATTTACATTTTAGCTCTTTAGTGGGTTGTTTGCTCAAAAAAGAATGCTTCTTGCGAAATGAAATGACTTCAGCATGAAGCCATGGACCCTCTTCGGTTGCCCTTGACTACGTGCGTCCCTCCAAAACTTCCTCATAAAAATCGACCAATCAGAGCGCGCGTTATATTGTAGCTATGTTATAATGACTCTTTGCTCACGACTAAACACTAGTTCGTATTTACTTCGTCCCCTGATTGGTGGGTTGTTGAATTTGTTTCGTTTCTGATTGGCTAAAGTGTATTTAACGACGCTCATCTGAACTCCGCTCTATCTAAGTTAAAGCCACAGCCTTGATGTCACGCCTACAAAAGGGTTACAGAAAATAAACCTCTCATGACTGATCATACATCATTGAGGAGCAAAAACCGCGTAGCTGTCAATGGCGAAGCAGAATAAATAAATAAAATTGGAGGTCTAATTGTTAAATAGACCTCTTTCGCTTGGGCGTAATGTTTACCCATAAATAAAGCTGTGGAGAGGCTTCGGCGGATAGGCCCATCGAAGGGCCCATATTGGATCCTTTGTTATTGTATTAGTTTGTTACTCATTACTTTGTTGCGTTTCTGCGCATGCCCAAACATTCAAAATCAGCCAATCGGCGAAGGTCCTCGAATGGATGTCCCCAGAACCTCCTCGCGAACAGACGAGTCGGCCGGGGAGCTCTACATTCATACATTCATACATACATAGACTTTATTTCAATGCGGATTTTAGAGTAGCACTACTGTGCTAGTATCTCCGAAGAAAAAAAAACTAATAATAATACAAACAATTACAAAAAAATACTAAAAATTGATGAAGTCGTTCATTTTGCGCTTGAAACCGGCAAGCGTTTCGACCCGACGAACTTCATCGGGAAGATTATTCCATGCGTGGGGTGCCAGGTACCCCCCAAAAAGGCAGTCCAAAGGCACCTGAAGCTTAAGGTAGCCCCTTAGGTTATGAGAGCTTGACGCCTCACGCCCATGGAGATACGATCTTAAATAGGATGGGACAGCGCCGTGTAAACATTTATACACTGTAACTAGCATACTCTGTACCCTCTGTTGCTCTAGAGTGACCATATCAAAGTTTGCGCAATATACTCTCGTAGCTTGACCGATCGTTCAAAACTACTCTAGGTGCCTGTTTGTTTATTTGATCTAACTTATCTCGACTACGCGCACTACAATGATGCCATACATCGCTGCAATATTCAAACACTGGTCGAATAAATGCCCTGTACATTCTGAGTCTCGTCTGTTCACATATTAGATTCTTGAAACGCCTTATAAATCTGAAGTTGTTTGTTCACTTTACAACAGATTGTAGAAACATGCTCTGGGTACGAGAATGCTGCTAATATTATGGCTGTTTTTTTTTTCAGGCACATGCGTGAGATAACGTTCACCGGTAAGACAGGTCGTATTCAGTTTGACGACAAAGGCGAACGCAGGTTTGGTATTTATGATATTAGCGTAATGGCGGTCTCCCCGGATGGGCGGCTCTTGAGCAAGGATATCGGCGCGTGGGACGGCACATCTGTGAGAATCACGTCTCCCGTGTCACGCCCTAAGATGAGGGTCATTATCAACGAATATCCACCTAACATCATGACCGTGGAGAAACCGAAAAATGGACCGTGTCCGTCCGGAGCGAGCCTGTGCATCAGAAGTGTCAAATACGCGAATGGCTCACAAGATATTTCCCGGTGTTGCTACGGTTTTGCTATTGATGTCTTACATTTGGTTAAAGAGGCAATGGGTTTCGACCCGGAGTTACGATTCAGCGAGGACGGCCAGTTTGGTGTTTTTAATGAGAAGAATAAAACCTGGAATGGTATTGTTAAGGAACTGTTGGAAGATAAAGGCGACATTACTCTTGATTTGTACATTAGCGCGCGGCGAGCTACTGTGCTGGATTTTACTGAACCGTATGCGCCTTCTGGGATACGACTTCTTGTTAAAGAACGCAGCGGCAAAAGAACGAGTATATATTGGCTCTCTTACTTAAGGCCTTTTACTACTAATGTCTGGTTAACCTTACTCGGGAGCATGGGGATTATGAGTCTCTTTTTATGGTTAGTAGAAAAATTAGCACCTTGCCGAATATCTGATAAACCCAAGGAGGAACCTATTGCTCAAGAAGAGGATCAAGATCAGGTAGAAAAGCGCTACTCTTTTGACTTCAAACTACGGGGCTACGCTGTCAATCAATTTGAATTAGAGCGCGAACATCTCAAGGGGGATGAGGAGGGGGAAGAGGAGGAGCCAGTGAAGGAGGAGACTAAGCCTCCTCCCTCCTATGGCCCCTTCGGGTTTGACAATGCAATTTGCTTTACGCTGGCGCTAGCATTCGGTCGACCCGCGGACGAGGCGAAACCGATGCTCCACGGAGCACGTCTTGCGTCCGTTGCGTTTGGGGTAGCGATGATGATGCTGATCTCGAGTTACTCGGCCAACTTGGCCGCGTTTTTGATCGTGGAGGACAAGTATACAGCAGTGGAGAGTATCTACGATGAAAAGGTTGGTGGGCTAAATTTTCAATACATTTCCTGTGGCTTTTGAGATGGAATTCATACCGAAAACATAATATTTTTATGATGACCCTCGGCCCCTATTATCCATTATCGTAACGGCATTAGGAGAGTCGCATTAAGACTATTTTTTGTCTCTGTGCGGTGCATGTAAACACAGCGTTCTCTAGATAATGGCTTAGAAATATCTCTAGCAGAAAAGTGCATATAAGATAATCCCGTGTCATGGCGTCACTTTCATGGATGAATTTATAAGGTGCCGAAAATGAAATATACTTAATTCACCTATATGTCTAAGTCCATACCCACGCCCATATAATTACGTCTGTACGTTTTCTAGTCGTCCATGTCTATATCAATGTCTATAGCCCACACTAGGGTTGAAACATGCTAATACTAAACTGGTTTCAAAATGTATCTCGTCAATTGGCATTTCCTTTGGAACCTTCTTTGTTGTTTGCCCATAATAATATAAACTGTGGTGATCCCGGGTTTGAAATTATTGAATTCTGATATAAATAGTTCATATTATATGAAACATGTTTACTTGCCGTGTGTGACCGCACAATAAGTATTTTGTTCTGTCTAAATGTCTATGTCAGTTCAGTTTATTCAGTTATTCAGTTTATTCATTTTATTCAGTTTATTCAGTTTATTCAGTTTATTCAGTTTATTCAGTTTATTCAGTTTATTCAGTTTATTCAGTTTATTCAGTTTATTCAGTTTATTCAGTTTATTCATTCACGTCTGACTGATGTTTGTGTCTATATCCTCGTCTATGTCTATGCCTATATCAATCTATCCGTTCGAAAAATGACCTTATCTGCCCACCCCTCTGGATATCATAATTCATTGACCATTTGATCCGTAGATCGCAAATCCCCCTCCAGGATTCCGATACGGTACAGTCAAGGGCTCATACATGGCTGATTTCTTTGCTAATGCTGAGAGCGCGTACATGCGAAACATGTGGTACCACATGAAAGGGAATAATGTGGAGAGCTCCTCAGAGGGAGTCCGCAAAGTCAAATCTGGGTAAGTCCTCTTCCAACTTCGTCGTTATTTAATTGAAGTACAATCTTAGATGAAATACGTACAATTTTTTCCTTAGCAGGAAACGTGATAATTGACAAAACCAAAGCGCAACAAATAATGATAAGCAGGGGCGTTGCCAGGTCCTCAGAAAGGGGGGGGGGTCACAACCTTAATGTTTACTGTATTTTTCGTCCCCAAAGGGGGGGTCACAACCGACGTTTTCCTTAATGTTTACTGTATTTTTCGTCTCCAAAGAGGGGTTCCTGGGCACCCAGGACCCCCTGGCTACGCCCCTGATAAGAATAGTGTAAGCTACTAGTTTCTGAGGTTTCGTGCGTTGATGGGAGGCCTCTGATGCCGACATAGAGGTCTCGTACTGGAAAGACTAGACATCACCTTATTTAAGTTGCCCTGTCGTAAGTGCTCCGTAGCCTCTCCTCTGTGATATTTGTGGCGACAAACGACTCCTCTCTGGGGTCGACTGACATTAGACCGCGAGAGCAGCGAACATGGGCGTTGGCGTTCTCGGCGTTGGTACACCTAACTTTACTTATTTGATTTGTATTTAGAGAGCTAGACGTGTTCATATCGGACCACATAAGTCTAGTATATGAGTCGTTGAACGACCTCGACTGCGAGTTGAAAGTCGTTGGTGAACCGTTTGCAATGTCGGGCGCATCTCTTGCTGTCAAGAAAGGGTCTCCTTGGTTCTCGACTCTAAGCGATGTCCTACAGCAACTCAAGTCAAAAGATCTCACAGACTTTATACAAAAATTCTGGGTACAGAAGTACAAATGCAGCAACGAGAAGCCACCGAGCCAACTTCAAATTCAAGATCTCAGTGGACTATTCCTGCAGCTCGCTATTGCTTCGGTTGCTTGTTTCTTTTGGACTTTTATTCATAACGCATTTGGAGCTCTGGCACAGAGATATGGCAAAAAGAGCCTGCGTAATGTTAGAAACAGCTATTTCAGTGATAGTGACGAAAAATCTAGAGAGCTTGTACCAGTAGTGAAGTGTAATTTAAGAAAAACAGATAGTCCAGAGGCCGAAGTATAGCTGATAGTAATAGGCAAGCGTTGAGCGCGCCTTACAATCAGGGTTAGATCCCTCAGGAGAGTGTAGGCCCAGGAAATTCCTGGAAAGAGGGAGGGGAAACGTGAAGGAACACGAATGTTTTGAATCCGAGCTCTATATAGAGAATAGCGCTCCTTGATACAAGAATGACAGTGGCAAATGAATAATGCACTCAGTGTAAGTGGGAACTCTAAATGGACATTGGTCACATTAGAACACTAGTATTAGAGTGTGGAGGAAAGGGAGGGTGTCTAGTATTATTTACTTTTCGTACGCTAATATGAAGTACTGGGGGACATGCTATTCAATTGTCACAATTCTCTCGTGAGCATTCTCGTACCCAGAGCTCCCCGGCTCGTCTGCTCGCAGGGGAGGCTCTGGTGACATCCATTTGAGGACCTTTGCTGATTGGCTGGTTTTGAACGTTGGTGCATGCGCAGAAAGATCTTTCTCTCAACGGCTCTGTATCAAATCTCGCGCATGCGTCAGTGGCTGTCACCAGAGTCTCCCCGCGAGGAGACGAGCCGGGGAGCTCTGGGTAAGAGAATGTCTCGTGAGAGATTGCTATGCAGTAGTCGGATACTGATAGCGGTTTTCGATTAAGATATTATGCTGTGATAAGGCTTCCTTTGGAATACGCTTGTCTGCCTACGCGCTAAGTCAGGAGGTTATTTGACCCACAAGACCCTGGGATGACATTGAACTTCTATTTATGAGATCTGCTTGCCCGCCTAGCCGGGCTGGTTTGGTTGGACAAGGCCCCAGTTCGCTGCACAGACTATGCAAACTTTGGGCTGGCGGTTTTGTGAAAAATTTTTAACCCAGCATGCCGGGGGACTCCTGAGCAGGTCTCCGACGTCCCTGGAAAGCAAGAGGAGGAAATTTCAGTATAAAACACGAGCCTGAACAGCATTCGCCTTTGTCACACAAGCGCCATCTTGAAATTTTTAGCCGATTTATTCATCATAGAAACGAGGTCAAGCAGGGCGCGGGTTTTGCTCGTGTTGAAAAACGAAGCCTGACCCTGGGATTTATGGTACAAAAGTGGACCAAGCTACCAAGAAGTACTCTTATTTGTCTAAGATTCAAATAGTTGATTGGCCCATAGCTTTCTGGAAACAAAATGACGGCGAGTGACAAAGGCGAATGTCCTTGTTTACCATAACAAGTATGAGCAATTTGTAACCTTTCAAATCCACATACGATACTTTTGAGATGCGATTATATAAGACTATAAATACATTAAAATATCGATAAAATGCGCATTGTACTTGGCCCTATTTCTAGGCTCAAAAGACTGTGTACGCAGTGACCTCAGTAGTATTATGATAACCAGGGCATGTTACCTTATTCGGGACAATTTGCGATACCACTCACTCCAAAGCCACTCCAAAATTGAGACGTTCTGCATTAAATGCTCGGAATCGTTTTTGTTAGCTCCGTTTGGTCCAATCACCATTTAGTGGCATTCATTAAACCGGCTTGTTCGGATCAATCCAGTCTCTCCACAGACGGACCCTAAGGGCATCAGTATAGACAGAAAGGAAACTTTGATAACTTGTTTGGAGGCTGAGAAAGCCCCGGGGGGGGGGACTCCAATATTTTTTGGGCGGGGGTGCTCGTCGTACCTTTTAGGGTTTAAAATCAGGCCTCTGGTACCTTTTAGGGGGTAAAATTCGAAAACGTGTAATTTTTCCAGATAGGCACCTTTTAGAGGCCCGTTCTCGCAAATCAAGCAAATCAGGCACTTGTTGGTAGCCTGAATTTCAGACGTATTTTCCCTCGTAAAAAATACGAGAGAAAATGACGAAGAAAAAACGTCTTGTTGGTACCTTTTAGGGGTCAAAATCAATTAAGCGACGCCATGTTTGGTACCTTTTAGGGGTAAAATCGAAAGTTCCCGACGAGCACCCCCGCCCCAAAAATATGGGAGTCCCCCCCCCCCCCCCCCCTGGTCCCAGGGGTGAAAGTTTGCGTGCTCGCATTTCGTTTGAGTTGTGTTTTGTTGTGCCTTGGAACAATTACAAGTTCTTGCTAATCACAAGATGGAACGTTCAAGGTATCGTATTATTGGATAGTTGAGCTCCCCCTGAGACGCAATGCACTAAAAAATCACTATAATATCAGATAACAGAAGGTCTTGAAGCTCCTCAACGCCATGCCACTGGATATTCACCTATTTCAGTAAAGGTTCCACCATCACAACTGTCCGTTGTAGCAAGCGATGCGTCATGGGAGGAAATAGGTTTGCCAAATCATGAACACTGGTTGTACGATAAATAGCCATATTGATTCTACAATAGACTACATAAATAGCCATATTGATTCTACAATAGACTACATAAATAGCCATATTGATTCTACAATAGACTACATAAATAGCCATATTGATTCTACAATAGACTACATAAATAGCCATATTGATTATACAATAGACTACATAAATAGCCATATTGATTCTACAATAGACTACATAAATAGCCATATTGACTCTACAATAGACTACATAAATAGCCATATTGATTCTACATTAATAGACTACATCGCACGCAACAAATTTTGCACTGGATAACACGAGGATTTTGTTCTTCCTAGCTTCTCCCGTGACTTAACTTGGACAAACTTTCAAAGACCGTAAGAGGAACTCTGCACCAAAGTCACGTGCCCTTTCGTCATCAATGACGTGAAAGTGTAGCGATAAGTCCCAAGAGGTCTGGGCGAGAAAAAATTTTTTATTTTGCGAACGTCGTCCCAAGGATTCTTCCCTGAGCCGACACACTACGCCGATCACGGTCCAAGGTTTCTGGCCGTCGGCAAGAAGTCGGAAGAGTGGCGTGACTCGCAAACTGGTTCAGCAGATCGTACTGAACATCGCTTTTGCCGGTTTAATGTTTCCGAGGTCAATGCCAAATAATTGAAAATTGAGTGGAATTCGGAGCCTCGAATATAGTACAGCTGGTAGCGTGTTTATAGCGTGATATTTGTCAAAATGGCGCCTGAGTTGCCAGCCTTCCAAATCTTTATAGACACCGGGAGCAAATGTGAAAATGTCACTATTTCAACCCAAAGTGACATAAAGGGAAGGAAGAAAGACTCAAATGAAGGTATGTGATATAAATATCTTTTTTCTCAGATAAACGATATAAAATTCATTCTTACAGTTCCCACATATTTAATACACAGATTGTAAGCTTGGGCTGCCTGTGAAACAACCAAACTTTTGTAGTGTAGTCTAGGTCACCAGATGAGCAAAATAAAGTGTTCAGGTGATATGACGTCATCGACGACGCCATCTATGCTTGAAAAAATATTCTCTTTATTGCACTTTTGAATCATTCCATTTGGAGGAATTAATACCTTAATTTTTCTGAAGGAGGTTTTTATCTCACTTGTCAGGATGTTTATTTTCGTCCCTGTATTTGTATTGTGTCAATGAAGCAAACATACCGAAGAAAACACTGTTGTATACATATCAAGAGACATTTTTTTCTTAAAAAGCCTATAAGTATAAACAGAACATATAAGTGAGTTGAAACGTGTAACAAACATACATTGCTTTAGTGTCAAGCTGCGGAATATTCGCAGAATAAACAATTAAACAGATATTGAAAGTAATGTCGTTGCAAGACTTCAAGATGTTAAATGTTAGCATATTATCACTAACCACTGTTGCTCTACTTTATTTGAGCGAAAAATGAAATATTACGAAGAGAAAACCTGCTTGGTAAACAGGCGAGAGTTCATTTAGACCAAATATGGTCATAAACTGGCCACGAATAATCCACAACTTGGTTCGCCGTTACATGTTTCAACTAAGTTATATGTTTCTGGTATAAACCATGTACACATGGGAATCCCTTTCATTCGCATAGAAAATTTTATAACCGGGAGTTCCGCTTTTAGCCAGTGGCTAAATCTATATATTACAACATTAGAAGTGTCTAATATTATAATTCTAGCACTATGTTCCTTACAGTCTAGCTGTCCACTCAGGACTATCGTAATTGGAGAGCAAGCTTATTTAATCTATCTCGAGCAAAACTTTGAATTTGAAATAATAATGACAGCTGTGTTAATTATTTACTCGCGGTTATATTATTCAAATTTTGAACGCAATTTACGGTGGATGGCGATATGTCAAAACTTAATGTGCTGGGGAGACATTTACAGACTTGTTTATAACCTTTACTTCGCCTATAAAGGCACATTTCTAGATCTCGGTAGGTTATCTATTCCACTACTAGCGGCGCAGTAAAAGAAAGGTAAGAAAATATATCTAAGTTTTGTTTTTATTCTTATCAATATAAACTCCAGGACTGGTTATGTATTCGCATTATCGACAGCCTTGTAGCTTTTCTGACGTTGTCAGCACAATTGGAATATTATACGTTTGCTTGAATGTTGCCTCTCTCTCTTCACTGTTGAAATGCTCCGATGTCGAAAATTATTGAGATAGTTTGTTTAATTTTAAATGAAAGCTGGTTAAAGCTTTCAAGTCTATTCTTTGGAGCTGTTTTTTTTCAACATGCGAAGCATGCTCATTATTAAGTATAACACTTTAGTGCTCTGTATTTCATTTTTCTCTTCTTTTTTTTTCTCGACTAGTCTACTATTCTTGACTGAAACATTTTAATCTTCCTAGGGTTCGAAATTACTCTAATTACCCAGAGATTTTATGCATTTTGAGATACACCTTACCTTACCTTACTACAAATTTAATCCTATTTGCAGTTCATTTCCATCAGCGGAAATACATTGGCGTTACTAGAAGTTTCTAAAAGAAAGTGAAGTGCTGCGAGGAATAACTGGGGGGTGGTGGGGGGGGGAATGAATTTACTTGATCATTTCCATACAAATACTGTATTTTTCCTTGAAATTCCAGAGGGGTGGGGGGTCACTTTTCGACACTCTTCCGTTGGGGGAGGGTGGGGAGGGGAGGGAGCGGGTATGGATATTTTCTGGAACCCACCATGGGCGGCACTAGTTTATGCCCAAACCCCCCCCGCCCCCTGCTTCCAGAATTAACAATAGCTTACCCCCCTTATAGAATTCCTAGCCTAGCTTCCAGGCAGAATTCCGAGCATGAAAGTCCCCCCCCCCCCCCATTCAGAATTTCCAAATGCCGCCCGTCCCCGGGGTATATATATTTCCTGGAATTGCCCAATATGCAAAAAATTCTCACATTTTTATTACATGATTCTTATAAAAATTAATAGTATCTAAAATTTATAAAAAGTGGTGTAATAGTTTCTAGATTTCTGCTTCTTTCTTATATTTGCCCTTTTACTGTACACGTATGATGAATTATGGTTTTGAATGATAGTATAAGATTGTCAAGGTTATAACAGAATTGCTCTGGGGGGCGGGAGTATGGTTAATTTCTGGAACCACACATTTCACTAGAGCCGTAATAGAGTCACTGACATAATATTGCCTTTTAATGTTTGTAGTTGTTATAGCTTTGAGTGTTTTTTTTCTTGCATTCATTGATAGTGATGCACAGCTGTAAAATATAAATAAAATATGTAATTAGGGAGGAATAAAGGAAGGATTAAGAAAGAGAAAGTAAGTTAACCTACCTACAGCAATGAAACACACATGAAATAAAAGGGTTTCACGCCCTTCAATCAAAGGCCTTATGGCCTCGACTGAATCCACCTCTCTCGACATTGTTTATTCTGGATATCACAAAAATCTAACCCAATAATTGTTTATCATCCCCGGCATGTTCAATTGTTAAAATGGATAATCAATATTGATAGATACCATGACAAAATTAACAAATTATATCAAAAATTGATTGAAATCTATAAGGGGGATCTCTGTGAGTAATCGATTTCTCAATCAATGCTATCGATTATATTTATTTCATCAATTATAATCAATTTTCGGTTGTTCAATGTTTCATATAACTGTTTGGTTTGGTACTGCATACGGCTCAATGTTTACAACAGGCCTTAGTGAGATCCATCCCTAACACAATTTCAGGCACCATTAAACGTGAATTTAACAACATGACAAGGACACATTTGTTTATTTGCATTCGCCTTCATGATATAGCTATTTCCTATCTACCAGTATACACAGTTAAGATAACAATAAGGAACATAGCATGGAGCCTAGAAGGTACTCACACTATACAATCATTAATAATTGATAAGTTGATTGGCCGAAAATTTTTGAGTATCAATGATTATCAATTAGCTGATACACTCGATACCAAGTAATTATTATTGATTGTTATCAATTGGATTTTCGCTATCAATTCTTATTGATTAATGAACGGAATTATCATTAGGCCCTGCCATAAAAAAATTTGTACCCCCGGGTTATGACCTACATGTAAATGTAATAACTAGTTAATTTGCTCACCATCACATCAGCAGTTACCCCCAAGAATTTAGCAGTCACCCCAAGAATTTAGCGTTTTCAGGCCTTGACCCCCAAGAATTATTTCAACCTTCGAGCTCCTACCCCTGAAGAATTCGGGGTACAGAAAAAAAAATGTGATAGCACATTTGTGACTTTTTCATGGTTCATGATAATAATGAATAAACTATCATATTTCCGAGCAGGGGCGTAGCCAGGGGGGGGGGGGGTTCCAGGGGTTCCGGAACCCCCCCTCTCCCGCAGCAGAACCCCCCCTCGCCTCTGTTCTGGACCGACTTATTACTAAAATTCGGTAAATATTTAATAGACAACAAATAAAAGCTCCAATAAAATGTAGCAAATTTCTTCAAACGCTAGTTTTTTTCCCGAGATCAATATTTTGGCTGGGTTTCCTGTGGCGAGAACGCAAAAATGTCCGATTTTATGTGGAGTTTTTTTATTTTTTGAATTTTGGAACCCCCCCTCTCATAAGTGCTGGCTACGCCCCTGCCGAGCCTGTTTCTTTTTGACCCCAGTCCAGTGCTTTGACTAAAGAAGATCTGAGCTAAGAGAGGCCTTTTAAAAACTATCACCCAAACAGTACTTTTAAGTTTTAAACAGTTGTGGAACGGCCCTAAACTCTAAAGTAAGCCCAAGTAAGCTGCATAACATGTGTCGATGCAACTGCAAAAACAAACGCTTACCTTTTATAAACTTAAAGTTTACTTTCAAAAGAAATCCTTCCACTAATTCGGCGAAATAAATCTCATGTATCTGATGCATCGTTCCCCACTGGAAATATCATTTGGATATGAAGTAAACTCGCCGCCTTGTTGTTGCCGCCATCTTGAATTTTCAAATGGTTCAAATACGCTGTAAAACTGTAGAGAGCTCGCAAAAGTTGATTCTCGGAGGAAGCCTTGAAAAACAAACAGCCATAAATATCCACTAAGTGCTCCATCCTTAGAAGTAAGAATTCCAGCCGGATATCCTCTGAAACTCTCGCCAGATGTGGACTTTTGGTTACACACAAGGTGATGCATGGAAGCGAGGCTGTGGCTCCGACAAACCGAGCGCACCAAAGCTCACGGATATATATTCTTGCCGCGGGACTGGCGGGATGTCCCGTGAACAGCGGGAACAAACAGCGGCGGGAAGAAAGGCAAATTTGAAAATGCCTGGGAACAAAGATTAGTGTCGCTGCTCGGCCTGAGGGCCTCGCAGCAACAAAGCGCATGCTCGAAGTATTGTAACACCACCAAGCACATCAACACCACATTGATATTTAAAGCCAAAAAGAACGACAATGTTTCTTCATCCGCTGTCATATGGTGAAGAGCGCACTTCACAAGCCGCGATCTCTTCGCCAAACTGAAAAATCCTAACAGGTACAGTAAATGTATGGAGCACATCGGATTCCGCTAGGCAGCCACTGTTACGTTATATGCCAATTCAGTAAAATTTAGGTGATCAATAATATACAAACACGAATCGTTTATATCTATTGTGAGCTCAAAATTACGGTGCGTTAATAAATTATGTGAAAGGTAAAGAGGGTAGTGATTTCCCGGTGTTTTTTTCGTATTTATACCCCAAGTTATAGATTCTCCGGTGTAATTATGCCCAAACTTGAACATAAAAGGTTCATTGGATTAACGATATATTTAGATTTAGTTTGAAAAATCATAACTATTTCTCCTTAGAATAGAACTCTGCACGACGTGTTTTACTTCCACAAAGGCAGGGCATTGACGTATTAGATAATGAGCGTAGCTGTTTAGCTGTCACCTTCAAGCAATGTTGGTGGTTTAAATTAATCATTTGACAAAGCCTCTACTAATATATAGATTTAGCCATTGGCTAAAAGCGGAGCTCCCGATACATATTAATCTGTTTGAGGGTGCGTTCCGCTATAAGTGTACTATTATAAATAAAAAACGTATTGCTTAATAGCGTTTATTTTACGAACTCAAACATTTTGGCCTAGAGAAGTATTGAAGATAATTCATAGGTAGTTATGCTCTTTGCTCTTAGGGCACATTTTTTCATTCATCGCATAGGTATTATAATCGAAAATAATGAGTACGTAAACCAAACTGAGTTTACTAAGGTTACTGAGTTTCACCTCCGGTGCATTGTCAGCATTCATTATTAATTTCAGAAAGATGAAAAATCGTAATAAAGGTCCTAACTATGGCAATATCCCAGGCTTCTAATTTATCTCCTACAATTACTGTTATAATTCATTTATTAAAATTTTGGAGATGAGTCATGGGATTCTGCTCACTAAAAAGTAGTACTTCCTCAAAGACTAAGCTACTAATATACAGCTACATCGGGTGCTCGAGCACCCCCACAATTAACTGGGGGGGGGGATGGGCTGCGCACCCCCCACTTTTGAAGCTACAATTAGATATATCCAGCGTAGTACTCACCCCCACCCCACCCCAGCCCCCTTCCTCCCTTTCAACGAACCAGGAGAACAAGCTAAATACTAAATCTAAACAAAAATCTCGAATCAGCTACTGCAGTGCCAGAAACATTTCGGGTGCATCCTGTGAAGTTAATTGACTAATTCGTCAAGTCTCAGTCTTTTTTATTTTGGTCTACAGGTTTTTCGGAAACCCTCCCCTGACATAATGCAGGAAAAAATGTTGGCCAATGAGGTGACATATTTAATGGTGACCCTCCCCATCATTCACTGGATCTACTCATACTACCTCAATCTAATTAAGCAGAAAGCGTTTGTCGAGTTGCAAGATTCGAAATGTCTTTCGTTCAGGAAAAAGAACCCGGAAGTTACTTCATCTGTGTATTAATGTTTTACATTGATATTTACATTATGTTGCTAAAATCCCAGACATCACATCTTGCTAAGTTGAGTATTACTTACAGTGTTATTGGTAAATCTAGAGATCCTATTACACTATGACCCTAACAACGTTTGCATAAAAAATAATGACCCTCCTGCTTTATCATTTGGCAAAATTTTTTGACCCTCCCTTTTTCACACCGCATGATGAAAAGAGCCCTCCCCATATCTGCACCAGCCCTCCCCCTCTAATCAAGAGTGGATTACCAAGAGTTTCCATATTTACTATGTACGCCCGAATCACAGTCAGAAAAGTGTCTATTTTTAGAACTAGGATGCCCGCGAAATTCGTCATCCACAGGGTTCCCACTTTCTCGCTACGCGAACAGTTGTGAGATCTAGCCTAAAATTAATCGCAGATCAATGGAAAAACCGTTAAAATCGCAAACATAAGGTAGGATATTCTCTATTTTGTTGTGTATTGGGTATACGAGCATTCGAGCCTGAGCATTCGAAGTACTTTCGCGCGCGAAACTCAAATCTAAAAATAGACACTTTTCTGACTGTGATGTGACAATACAGTAGGGAAAGATTCTAACTCTTGTTAATCCACTCTTGCTCTAATTTATGAGCAGTCCCTAAACTCAGCACAGAACGCTTTAAAACAGTTTCGTGAGCCACCTTCCCTTCAAATATGGCAATGTGTTTAACTTTATTGCAGCTCTCGTAATGTATAAACATTTTTATTCATCTAATATTCCTTGCAGCTCGCCAACCATGAGGAAGTTGACGAAGAAGTTTCTCATCCGGACAGCCATCTTGTTTATATACGGCGTCCTTAGCGGCTGGATGTTCTATGAGTTGGAAAAAAAGCCTAACTCTAACGATGAGGCTTCAAGAAAATACTGACGGAGGCGAAAAGGAAAATGAAAGAAGCTTACAACGTCTCCGATACTGAGTTTGAACAGCTTGTTGAAAATGTTTCAAATGCAGTGTGTGGTTGGGTCAAAAGCCTGATTGGACATTTTTCAGGTCTCTGACGTTTGTTTTGGCCTCGCTGACTACCATAGGTGAGTCTATGATGATGATTAAGTGCCAATGCCAGGAATGGCTACAGATTTGGCTCTCCTTATGTCTCCTTATGTCTCTTAACATTAAGACTCCGTGGAACTCGAGTAGTTTTTATGGTTTGTCAGAAAGAATCAAAGTTTAAAGCGGGAGAACACATTTTTATCAGATTAGTTGTTGCAATCATCGGTCAAGAATCACAATTGCCAAGAAACAACCATTACTTCAGTAAGTACCAACGAGATTGTTGGTACTTTTAAGTGTTTTTAAAATATGGTGTTTTTGTTCAAATCACGCTTTATCTCAACTTAGTATCTTTTAGGGGTCTTCTTCTTCTTCTTTCAATTTTCCATAGCTATAGAAAATGTAGTTTGACAAGCAAGTGGGGAATTTGTTTGTTAAAGTAAGGGCAGGCGTGTGAGTTTATGCTAGCGTGGCTGTAACAGCTTGGCAAACTACGCATTTCATCAAATTTTCGGCGTGTAAAATACGAAGTAATATTTCAAAAAGATCTAGACTAAAACTACATACGAGTAACATACGACTACATACGATCAACATACGACTACATACGACTACAAACGAGTAACATACGAGTACTACGAGTACATACGAGTACATACGAGTAACATACGAGTAACATACGAGTAACATACGAGTACATACGAGTAACATACGAGTACATACGAGTAACATACGAGTAACATACGAGTAACATACGAGTACATACGAGTACTACAGATGAAAAACATCAAAACCTCTTTTTAGCTTTTTTTTCAGCGAATAAAAATTTTTCATCTTTGACTGTCGTCCCCGGGGGGTACTCCCTATATTGGACTATACGGGATGCTCGGCCCGAAAGGGGTAGGATTTTTTTGATCGTCTATATATTTTATTCCATTGGCCTGTGGTGGGTGGGTTCACTAGTGGTTGGTGGGTGGGGTCACTAATGGGTGGGGTCACTAGTGGGTGTGGGTGGGGTCACTAGTGGGTGGGGTCACTAGTGGGTAGTGCATATCAAGATAGTAGTGTCGCCTTTCTAGAGATTGCCGGGCTTCCTGTGGTATCTTGTCTACCTTTTGCCAGGCTCTTGACCGTGAACAACACAGTGGAAAATGCACATAGCATGTTTCCTCGAGTATATTGAGTTTTGGTCGAGTTTTAAGCTTTCTAAGCCAATAGAAATACTGAAAAACTTACTGGGATTCCAAATATGGTATGCAGATATTTCCTTATAGGAAGTGGAGAATGTCGACACTTTTTCAAGGGAACTATCTTGATATGGATGGGGTCCACTAGTGGGTGGTGGGTCACTAGTGGGTAGTGGATGGTGTCACTAGTGGGTAGTGGTGTGGTCACTAGTGGGTGTTTTGGTGGGGTCACTAGTGGAAGGTTGTGGGTCACTAGTGGGTGTTTTTGGGGTCATAAGTGGGTAGGGTCACTTGTGGGTAGTGGGTGGGATCACTTGTGGGTAGGTGGGGTCACTAGTGGGTGTTTGGTGGGGTCATAAATGGGTAGGGTCACTTGTGGGTAGTGGGTAGGGTCGCTAGTGGGTGTTTGGTGGGGTTATAAGTGGGTTGGGTCATAACTGGGTGGGGTCACTAGTGAGTAGTGGGCTGGGTCCTGGTGGGTATTTGGTGGGCCATTAGTGGGTGGGTCACTAGTGGTGTTGGGTGGAGTTACTAGTGGGGTGTGGGTGGTGGTTACGATTGATATTTAGTGCTATATGTGATTTCTTACTTTTTTAAATCACATGAAAAACAGAAAACCCACAACCCACTAGTAACAACAACAACCACTATTGACCTAACCCATCACCCACTATGACCCCACCCACTAGTATCCCACCCACCCACCCACTAGTGACCCCACCCCACTTATGACCCACCACTATGACCCAACCAAACACCCACTAGTGACCCCACCCACTACCCACTAGTGACCCCACCCACTTTCCTGATTAGTGACCCCATCCACTACCGACTAGTGACCCCACCCCCATCCACTGGTGAACCCCCCACACCCACTAGTGACCCTTCCCCCACCCACTAATGGAATAAAAATATAGACGAACAGATTATATAGGACGATCAAAGATGTAATTTTTTTCATTCGCTAATAAAAACTAGGTCCGCTAACGCGAACGGGAAGCTATTTGCGATTGCCATGAGACATTGTACTCCCCCCTTCAACCAAAATTCCTGGTTACGCTTCTGTATACGTACTTCGGTCTATTTAACAATTCAGGGGCGTAGCCAGGGGGGCCCCCCCCCCCCTTTCTCGGGAGATTTCCCATACATTACTCTGTATTTGCTGGAGGAAATTTGAACATTTTCGTCCCATGTTTTCACTATCCCCCCCCCCCCCCTCCTTCAGAAATTCCTGGCTATGCCACTGCATTGACCCTCGAGGCCGAATGTGCTATGTCAATATAGCCTCCTCCGCAGGCATCCTCCGTGTGATTTCCGTGTGCTTTGCATCGTTTTCCATCGCTTCGTTGGCGGTTTTTGGCAGAGCGGAACCTGAGACGAGTTCAAACCTTTCACGGCCCTTTTCACGATCACACCACCGGAGTCCACCAACGCGTCGAAGAAGGCTCGAAATAGGTGTTTCAAAACACAACGGACGCCTGCGGAGGAGGCTATGATGAATAGACCATGAGGCCCAAGGCAGAATGGTCTATTGATATCATAGCACATGAGGACTAGAGGTCTAATTGTTTTAGTATAAACCACTAGTTTGGTCGGTTTTGGTAATGAATTCGATTATTATGTTGAAAAAAATCAAGTTTTCTTGCAAAGAAAGGTGGTGGTTTTGCCAGTACGGTCTATCACTAATAGACCATTAGTAGCTCAGCCAATCAGAATGCAGGATTTGTAATAGACCATTAGTTGGTTTATACTAAGGGACGGACCATTGATATTTGAGGGGGGTTGGGCAAATTTTTCTCGGCAAGAATTTTTTTTTTTCCTAGTCAAGACACTGCACAATTTTTTCGGACGCTGTTTGCTTGCACGAATTTTTTTTTTTCACCACTATTTCATATTCATGTCTTACTGTACTCAATAAAATACATGGCCGTCATTGGCCTTCGATGTATATTGGTAAAAACCTGTTATGCAGCTACAAGATATGCCTAATGGGACCAGCATTATTTACACTGGGGTGGGGGGTATCTGAGGATTTGGGCAATACTTTTTTGTCAAATGAAGTGATCCCCACTATAAGTACTATGATTAACGTGATCCCGCTCAGAGCTGTTAAATTTTTTTTGATTCCCTCTGTCACCTATTTGAGCTAGATGACGACAGTTACAGAAAGAGAGGATTTTACTTTTCTTTTTTGCGCGCGAAGCGCGCCCTTAATTTGAAAAGCACATCTCAGATACCTCAGAGTAAAGGTAGATCAAGCCTTGTATGGTTTATTCTCATTCACAACCGCATTTAGTGACAAAAATTTTCTTCGTGTGCGTGAAGCATGGCCCGAATGATCAATTCTATGTTGTAACGTCAAACTCACGCTTTTAGGGTTCTTGCCAAGATACACAAGAAGTCAGGATACAAAAAGTCTCGTCTTCTCACTTCTTTTACACTGAGAAAAATATATAACCTTCGTGATGACTTTCTCAAGAGCATAGGCCTGATTAAAAAAACAAAAGGCCTGATGTCTGAACATTATGAAATCCATTTTACAACAAAAGTAACACTGCCAATTTGTCTTTGACTGCTTCTCACTCAGGTCCATCTCTCTGACTTCATTTTTTATGGTAATCTTCCTTGTATTCAGCGAGTATACAAAGCTGAATAATAAACTCTGAATCTAAATCTACACATATTCTTGGCAATCTATTTAAACGGCACGAACGTATTGTCCTCGTGTTGCGTGAGCTCTCATTTCTTCCTAATGCGCGCGAAGCACACCAAAATTTTTACTGTATTCAGTTAAGTGAACTAGAAAATGCACTGATATAGAAGCTAGCGTGCAGGAATTTTTTTCTTGCCTCGTTGCTTTGCACGATACTTTTTTTTCAGGTTCAAAGCTGTGCTCGAATTTTTTTTTGGTATTTGCCCACAACACCCCCCCCCCCCCCCCCCCCCCCCAAATATCTAATGGTCCGTCCTAATTTCCTATTTCCTTTATATCTCGGTCCGAGCCATCCATTTGTTGAGAAGTGGCGAATAGCTCAATCTGCACAGGGCCGGGGAAACAAATCAAACCGGGTCGACCGAGGTTCGACTCCGGTGTCGGCTATTTTTTTTCTTTTCTCCCTCAATTTTTTTTCTAGCATTATTGAATCAACATAAGAAAGTAAGCCACTTAAAACTGCAAAACAATTGCAAAATAAATAAATAAATATCACGCCAACGAAGCCCCAAGCAAGTTTCTGAGAGGGCAGAAGTTGGGTGATATCTATCCCACTGTTGTGTGAGTAATAAGATTCTCGTGCGGTATTGTTTTTCACAAAGAAATCGGTCGAATATTGTGCGAATTCTTACATTTTCAACACTTCAATGAGCTTTATAACTTCAAATTATTGTAAAGAAGCCGCAAAGTGAAGTTGGCTACTGCGAGAGACAGTAAGGACAGTTATCGTTGAGACTCAAAGCTTTTCTCAAAGCTCAAAGCTTTTCTCGAGTTTGGAGAATACATCGACTCATTGGCAAATCCATTAGCATCTAAACAACAATGTTGGATGAATAACAGCCTCGATTTTCGTCTTGAGGAAAGTGAAGACGAGTCTCAAAACACAGTGAACTTGCGTGACACGAAGAGCTGGGACAGCTATATATCTACTTTTTTACTAGTGCTTACGTCATCAAAGTCCCCGTGGCGCAGTTGGTTAGCGCGTGACTCGCCGAATCTCTTGAAGTTAAGGCGTTCCGGCGAGGTTAGTAGTTGGATGGGTTGCCAGTTGGCTATTAGTAATCAACCATGAGGGGTGGGGAGATATACCGAGGAGGGGAGGTTGATGTCAAAAGTAGCCAGGGGGCGTATGATCAAGGGTTCAAAGGTCGTTGCCTGGACTTGAAAAGCAGTAAAATCAGTGGCAACCGCCACGCAACCGCCACTCCCCCTGTCTGTTGCAAAGTCATAAAGTCAACTGAAAGGGTCCTATTCCAAACACACAGCAGCACGCACATGAAACAAGCACTAATAACTAATAAGCAGGGAGGGGAGGGTTGTTAGTTATACTAACGGTGAACTTCATGGAGAACCATCATTGAACCGGAAATGGATACATACATAGTCCGAGGGTGACGACTAAGAAGCAATTTGCATACTGCAAATAGCTTCAAAAGCTTAAAAAGAGGTTTTCACTTTTTTCACCCGTATGTACTCGTATGTTACTCGTATGTACTCGTATGTTACTCGTATGTTACTCGTATGTACTCGTATGTTACTCGTATGTTACTCGTATGTACTCGTATGTACTCGTATGTACTCGTATGTTACTCGTATGTTACTCGTATGTACTCGTATGTAGTCGTATGTTACTCGTATGTAGTCGTATGTTACTCGTATGTTACTCGTATGTAGTTTTAGTCTAGATCTTTCAAAAACGTGTTCCAGTGTTTCATTGGGTTTGCAAACAACGAGAAAACCATTGAAACACGAGCGGCGTAGCCGCGAGTGTTTTATTGTTTTCGAGTTGTTTGTAATCCAAATGAAACACGCAGAACGAGTTTTTTGAATAACTTCTCACACAAATAAAATACACTGTTTATATCATGTTATGCAATCACGCTTAGAATGTTTTGATTGGACAACCCTTGTATATGCTAATTGAATTGCCATTTCACCTTTAACATGGCGCAGTCAAGGTTTCGTCCGCCTAAGACTGCGGAAGAAAAAGAAAGTATTTGCGGGCAAGGATAGCGGTATCCGCCCAAAACTCTCTACCAAATCGTGTGCGAGATACGTCGTTATCTGATGGAACGAAAGCTCAACCGTGCCTGGATTTTAATTTCTTGGATGGCAACGACAAAGGTTAGTTTATGTCAACGTTTCTGCTCCAAGCATGTCATTAGAAACGATATTATCAGTGTAGTTGGAGAGCTAGAAAGCAATTAATTCACTAGGAGCAACCAAAATATTAGCCTACGTTGTTAAGTAAGCTTTCGACTGATGAATTGAACAGCGTTTTGCCGCGTTTTGGTTCGAATTAAAGCGGATGGAAATGGATTGCTAGTTTTAATTGCTGAAAATATTTTTGGGTCTTTGGGCAAACAGATTCGAGTGCAACAACGAATTGGTGTTTGCTTGTTCTGATTACACTAGTCTTATTTATATAACACTTTTGTTTTGTCAGAGTTGCTCACTTCAGACGTTTGCTGGACGAACGCGCAGGATTGACGCTAAAGAACAAGATAGCTAAAGCTTTCGAAGAAGAAGCTGCCGATCAAGACAATTAAACATGTTATTGAATATTTGTGTTTGAGTAGTCTATGAATATGCTAATTAAGAACTCATATCACTAGTGTTGGAAATCGTTTCCAAACACTAGTGATTTTCCACTGGTGTTTCATTGGGTTTCCAAAGTCATACACCTGACCAAATGCCCTCATGAATAATTAATGAGTTTGAGAAATATTATCTGAAGGCCATTTTGACGCCTTCATGCGACACGAAATCGAGCTTTGCTTACTCCTGGACGTTCTATCATGTGAAAATTATTTTGTTAGCCGGTCTTAACCGAAGACTATTCATCCGTGCCATGTAATAAAACAAAGAACATAGTTTATCCATGAGAGCATGAAAAGTTGCCAGGAATCACCAGCCTGCCCTCTTGGCTGGCCCGCATTCATTTGTCACTGCGTCGACAAATTTCCCGCCTGCTTGTTGGATATAGTCGGACACGTAAGGTAATGAGAGATAGGGTACATGGCTTCAGACACATAATTAGCCGGGGAACTGAACGAGAAAGTCACCTCCGAACCAGGAGGTCACCAGGATTCGTCCACTTTTCCTTTTGAAAAAATGTAATTATATTAGCTACATATGTCGCATTCACAATCAGATCTTCTGGTTATAAATGTTTTATATAGGACTCGCTTATTTTCTCCTATTTATGTTGGAACACAGTTTTGCGTCTTGTAGACGTCTCTTCTGTATTTCAGTCGCAACTCTTCCGGGAAACATTGTCACCCAAAAAGCCCTCGAAACGCAAAGGATAATGGGGGCATCTAAACTGCTACTGCTTGACCTGAATTCAGACAGTTATCACAGGTAAAAATCATTAAATTTCAGCACATTTCTAAGCAAGTTTGTTTCTAATTTTAACAGAAATTCAAATAAATCTTTACCTATACTCCGTAGCGCACCGAGCTTTGTTGCTTTTTCAGTGACAACGTATCACGGAAACGGTATATATATTTAGACCATTATGTTTCTCGGTTCATTTTGCTCACATTGCTGTTTTGTATCTTGTAGGTTATGGCAACATTGTTGTTGAGTCACCTTCATCCCAGGGAATATTTATCGTATTTTGCATCGTCGGTTTGCCCATTACAATGCTGGCGCTTAAAACATCTGGCGAGATATTGATGGCAGGTTATAAAGCCTTAATAATACTGTACTACTACAAAAGGTTTCTGGCTTACACAAGGTGAATGCAAGAAGACTAAAACTCAAAACCTTAATGCTATCATTTTTTACCGCCATTTCAGCCGTTGTTATCATGGGAGTAATCCAATCATTTATAGAATCTGACTGTGTTATCGAGGGTATATACGCTTGGGCCGTGACTCTAACCACAATTGGATTCGGGGACTACATTCCATTTGATGTTTTAGAGAAAACTCTGCATTCCAAATGGGAAACACCAAATATTACTGTATTGCGACTTTGTTGGCCGCCGCGATTGCTTGTTGCCGGTACTTTTTCTTCTGTCGCTTGTTTCCGGTTTTCTTAGTTGTCTTGCGGATGCTGTAGAAATTTTGAAGCCGAAATGGATGTTATTACTTTTTGTAAATGCTGCAACAATAGAAGAAGCGATATTACTGCTTCCTTGGGCGAAGATGAGACAGGATGTTGTAAGCCATGTGTCACTTGGAAGATATCTCATAAAGAAACAACTACTGAAGAAGAACACATCGATCTACCGGTAGAAGAAAAAGAACTCCAAAATTGTGAATGCCTAAACGGCGCAAATCATATAATGAATGTGGTATGTCCGAACGAAAGTATTCAAGTTTGCAGAATCAAAAAGACAGAAAGAATCCCAAGTGCAGATTCTGAAATCAAAATGTTAACAGTCGATGCTGCCGAGATGGATGCGGCATTTAATTGGTTGTTTTTAAGTGAAATATGTTCAAAGGGAGAAGTGCAAAATCGAAATGGAGACTTGACATTTAGCCACTTATCAAGTGCATTCGCCCTGTATGTGGTCGAGGGCGTTCTGGTGATGGAATTTTGCACTTGTTGTTATATCAAGATGAGTTTGTTGAAGAATTGGTGTCAGATTTCTGACTGGTCCTCTGCAATAGTTTCCTTACAGGTTAAAGGAACAAACCCAGTACAGGGGGATACTAGGATATAAAAATGACGGGGGGATCCGACGGAACTCTAAATTTCATAACCCAAAAAATATCAGAGCCATAACTTTTATATCCAAAAAAATAAAATACCCCCCCAAAATACCCAACTTTTTTCCTAAGGCAGTATCTTGATGATCAACTAACCTGTCAGAAGTTTCAACCCCCCAAAAATACCCGCGGATTTCTCAACCTCCCCCCCCCCCCCCCCCCCTTCCCCCCCCCCCCCTCCCAAAAAAAAAAAATATATATATATATAATACCTGGTAGAATTTCAACCCCAATAAATACTTTAACTACAAATTTCATAACTTAAAAATACTTCGGACCCCCCCCCCCCCCCCCCGTCATTTTTTTTATCTCCGAGTATCCGCCCTGGGAAAAAAAGCACTTCGTGCCAATACACTTTTAATATTCTATTTAACCAACCCTTTCAGTCCCAATAGTGCCAAATGGCACATTTTACATACAGAGACTTAGAAGGCTCTACCATCAAACTGACTGGCAAAGTGACACTTAAAGTGACTCATTCGAAATTCAAAATGCACCCAACTGTGTCTAGAGCGCAAATCTGCGTCGCCAAACTCAAGGCTATAACTTTTGTTGTTCTCTATTGTTATAATTCTTTTTTCAAATCCTGCTTTAATGATGTATGAATAAGGTCTTAATAACCGATCTTCTTGGAAATATTTTTAGAAGTCACAAGGCCCTAATTTCATATTTAAGGTCTACTAGAAAAAAAATTGCCGTTTTTTTGGCCCAAATTCCAGGAATCGATTCCAGTTGAAGTAATCTCAAATCAAGCTAAGTTACAGAAAATTCGTCGGAACAGAAACGCGGTAATAAAAATGCCGCCAACTTTGGCCAAAGTAGAGGGCTGATTCCAGTGATTCTGCTTGGCTTGAATTGAATTTTAATAGTGCTCCGAAAATTCATTATTTTTGAGCTCTTCCCTCGGCACTATGTTGTATAGTAATGTATTAAACTTTACCGAAGGTCCGATTGCAAATACCATGAACTACTAAAATGTTCGAGCATTATCTACCGAGGAAAGAAATCGTGAAAGCGCAATGAATTTATTACAATAATGAATGATAATGAATCTGGCGTTTCTCCAGGGGAGCGCAGTAGGCCTACTCTAATCAGCGAACAAAGAAAGCTTTTATCATAGCAAGTGTTTGTGTTCCACAGGGACTTTAACAGACAATCGTTATTTTCGGAGCGTGACTGCCATTGATTAGATTTGGCCTATTATGAGCTCCCCCTGGAAAAGCGTCAGATTTCATTATCATTCATAAACAAGAGAGCTTCAAACCTGCGTGCAAGACTAAAGGGTGAATGTCGTAACTTTGCAATTTTCTTCTATACCGAATAAGCACATATAATGGTCAAACTTGGTTACTAAGTTTTACCAATGCCACAAGGTTATTGTCTATATACATCTTAGCAAGAAATAATTCCTAATAACAACACATTTTAACGCGACATTATTGTAATAAATTCATTGCACTTTCACGATTTCTTTCCTCGGTAATAATGTTCGAACATTTTAGTAGTTCATGGTATTTGCAATCGGACCTTCGGTAAAGTTTAATACATAACTATACAACATAGTGCCGAGAGAAGAGCCCACAGTAATGAGTTTTCGGAGCACTATTAAATTCAATTCAAGCCAAGCAGAATCACTGGAATCAGCCCACTACTTTGGCCAAAGTTGGCAGCATTTTTATTACCGCGTTTCTGTTCCGACGAATTTTCTGTAACTTCGCTTGATTTGAGATTACTTCAACTGGAATCGATTTCTGTGGAATTTGAGCCAAAAAAACCGGCAAATTTTTTTTCTAGTACGACCTGAATATGAAATTAGGGCCTCACAAAAATTTTGATTGTGACCTCTAAAAATATTCCAAGAAGATCGGTTATTAAGACCTTATTTATACATCATTAAAGCAGGATTTGAAAAAGAATTATAACAATAGAGGAAAAGACGCAAAAGTTATAGCCTTGAGTTTGGCGACGCAGATTTGCGCTCTAGACACAGTTGGGTGCATTTTGAATTTCGAATGAGTCACCTTAATCTCTGATTATTTGCATAGAAGAGTGATTTGTCTACTGTTCAGAAAAGCTGTGTGGATCAGAGGCTTGGATTTCACGCAGAAAAAGACATATAATTTCACAAAACATCGCGCGATTTTTGACATGCAAAAACACACGCTCGACTGAACACGATGATGGATTTTTTTCGCATAACATTCTAGACTAAATGAAACACAATCAACAAGCTACAGGTATTATTTAAAAGTACCTTTAATCCTTAGCTCTGACATGAAGTTTCACCTCTCCAAGTCTACATTCAAGGAAAATATGGCGCTTTGAACTTTGAATCGACTGCACAGTAAACAATGCAAAACCCTATCGCTCGGGATACCTGTGGTAAACGAATGACATTTCACAGCGCTCTCCCCCCTGTATTGACAGATTAAACAAAAGAGTTATATAAATAAGTCTTTTTGCCCTGCAACAATTAAAGCAAGAGCATTTTCAGTTGCTTGCTTTTTATGTCTAAAACACAGATTCCTAAGAACTCTGTGCTCAGGCAAAAAGATTCCACTAGAAAGGGGCCAGGGTTTCTTTGACCAATATTTTTCAACAGTGGAAAAAGTCAATGAGACCCCTCAGCCACACTTCTTACTTGAAGCACAGCACAACTATGGCCTCTTCTGAGTGGAATTTTGGTTAAATTTTAAGCAAAGTTATCAGAAGTCTAATCAGTGCGATAGCTTCCCGCCACTGGAAAGCAACGTATGGGTAGGCGGTAAAGCTCTAGAGAATCTACAGAAAGCCCCAGCCTCCCTCTCAATAAAAAACACGAATACCAGAAACACGGCACTGATATGAAAAAATGGCAGGCGTGTGTCTGTTTGCCCTCATAAAATAAGGAAGTTTGGGAAAATGCTATGGGACTGAAAGGGTTTAATCCCCAAACTAAAAGTCACGTGACCAGACGTTTTGACATGCTCATCAAAACCCTCGGGTTAAAGTTGGCCTGTCTGTTGTGCTTCGGGTTAAGATTTTGCATTCGGGCTTAAGTTTTAGGGATGGGGGCCAAGCATTCAGCCCGGGTTAGGGTTTTCCTGGGGATAATGTCTTGGGGTGGTGAAATCTTGTGCCGAGTGGCCTGCCCAACCCAAAATTATCTTAAGTCAGCAAAGCAATGTCTACAAATAAAGAATACCTCCAAATAGTTTCAATTTCAACCTTATTCTTTAAGATTTCCACCCCCCTCATTTGTGGCATTTGGACTGAATGCACTTTAAGCAGAGCACACCCTCCCCCCCTAACTCAGAACTGTAAACAGGTATAAAGCCAATAATTTGCAGAATTATTTGCCACCATTTGTAGTCCCTGTCTGGGCATCTGAAGCGCAGGAAAGTGAATTTTACGAAAATGTCAGTCCCATAGCATTTTCCCTAATTTCCTTATTTTATTAGGCAAACAGACACACCCCTGCCCATTTTTGCATATCAGTGCCGAGTTTCTGGTGTTCCTGTTTTTTATTGAGAGGGAGGCTGGGGCTTTCTGTAGAGCTCTACCGCTGACCCATACGTTGCTTTCCAGTGGCGGGAAGCTATCGCACAGATTAGACATCACCATTTCCTGATGTTATTTAAGCATTAGATCACAACTTTCTATGACTTTATCGGCGAAATAGAGCACGCGTAATGCTGGAGAGACACAAGAACGTTGTAAAATCGTTTGTTAAAATCGTTGTAAAAACGTTTCGAGTGTCTCTCCCAACATCACAAGTGCTCTATTTGCCAATAAAGTCATACAAAGTTGTGCTGTAATGCTTTTTTTGATATAGCGGGGGAGAACCATTACTTTATCGGTGAAACAGGGCATAGATTTGGATCAATCAGAGCGCGCGTTATATCGTAGCTATATTATAATTGTATATAGAAACTTGAGTTTGAAAGCTTTTATATGTGATTGTTATTTGCATAAAGTTAGTAAGCGAGCGTCAATAAAAATAGATACATCCATAGGCAAATAAGCTTGAGGCAAGCAATGGGTTTTGAACCGCTAACCGCCAGGCGTTAATCCTACGAACAAATCGTTAATAGTTTTTAAATGTCTTGCCGTTTCAGCAAACAGCTACCAAGTGCTGACTTGCCAAAATTACAAATAAATAATTATTTACATTCAATAAGTATAATTGTACCGTAACCATTTACGGAGCCACTTCGACCTTCCGTACAAATTGTATTTTGTTTGGATTGCTCTTATTTTGCTGCTTAGCTGGCATAAAACACATCCAAGGTTTGAACTGGTGGCCCGGTGGTAGCAGCCATGGCGTGTGGGAGAGGTTTCTTGTACCCTTCCTTGCCGATCAGCCAATACGTCTTCCAGAAGCCACGGCCCTGAAATGAAAAATATGGCTTTGTTTCAATGCGACTGTTCTTTAATGCAAATCATTCAAATAAAACAATATTCTCAAATAACAAGTAAACCTCGTGGTGGCCTATAACAAGCTCGCTGGCCAGTGATTTGAGTACGTCAAATATAACTGGCTCGCCGCTTGACCTCATGTCATGCTGTTGAAGTGGCGTTTATTCAGCGGGGACACCGGGAGTGTTTTTTTTTTTTCCTTTCCCTACCCATTTAGTGCAGTCATGCCATGTCTACTAGGCATTTTTTGGTGTGATGTTGTTGGCTAAATGTTCACGAGAAGGCGTGGTACCGTGCCGTGCTGTGCTGTGACCTAGATCACAAGTATCACCATATGAATAACTAGATGGACGGTCTCAGTCATCTGATCAGATTCTTCGAAAGAGCTACTGTCTCACAACACTGTGTTGTCCACAATTTGACAACACCAGGCCAGTGAGGCATGCAGGACACTTAGCTTATCATTACCTTGATGTAGACTGCTCCTCGTTTCTCAAAAATGTAGCCACCGATATCCTTAAGGATTTTATAGCAGTTCTCGCTCACGTGAATCTTGAAAGCTGGAAGTTAGCAAATACGATTGATGAGTTGGGGACAGCAAGTTAAAGCTGAGAAAACTTCTACCCTTGTTATAATTAGATGCTGCCTCTTCGGTAGCCTGCGTAGCAAGCGTTCCCGTGTGTTTTCAGGGAAAAGAGCGGCGAGAGACAGAGGAGAAAGCGGCGAGAACTTCGACGAGCGAGTTTTGGCCGCGCGAAAATGGGGTGAGCGCAAAAAAACGGACGGGCAGGGAGGGGGTGAGCGCAAAAAGGACGGACGGGGAGGGGGGGGAGGGAAGGAAGGGAACGCTTGCCCGCAAAGGTCGGTATTTTGAAAAACCCCGCTCGCCAGCGAACGGGAAAATAACGAGCTCTGATTGGTGCGGCATGTCACCGATGATGGACATATCGCACATCGACTCGCACATATCTTTCTAGAGTTTCAAGATGGCGACTGACGAACAGTGTATTCGAGCAGCTCTTGAATTCGAAGGGTTTCAGTCGAGATTTAAAGCCTGAGCAAAATTCTGCGATTACACACTTGATGCAAGGGGCGATTTAGTCGGAGTGTTACCAACTGGTTATGGGAAGAGCCTGATATTTCAGGTTTTGGCGTTAGCAAGGAGAGAATCTGTAGTTATCGTGATTTGCCCGCTAAAAAGCATTGTTGAAGACCAAGTCATAGAAGCTAATTCCATGGGCATGTCTGCTATAGCACTGTCAGATGCAAGGCTGAAAGACGTTGAAGATGCCGAGTATCAACTAGTTTTTGCTTCGGCCGAGGACGTCCTGCAGAACAAGAACTTCCTTGCTTCCTTGAAGAAAGGCGATTCAAAACTGCACAAGAATCTCGCTGCTGTTGTTGTTGATGAGTGCCACACTATCGAGTCTTGGACTTCGCTATATTTTTCAATGCAGATGGAACGTTGCAAGGTCTCTTCTTGTAATACAAACCCCGTACCATAACTATCTTTAGGAACAATTTTACAATTGTTTTAACCAGATACAATAGTTGCAATAGTTATGTAACAAGAAAAATGCAACTGCTCTGCGTGAGTCAGACTCTTTCCGCTGCTGAAAGAACTCCATTATATGCCGATGCACTTTTTCTTACCCTGCCCAGTGGTCTCCATGCGAGAGGCTACGTTCACAGTGTCTCCAAACAGACAGAAACGAGGCATGTGAATTCCGACTACTGCTGCAACAACAGGACCTGCAAAAAAATGTATCTTTTCAAAGCCACATACTCAGTTTTCATCTTCCGTTTGTCGGACGTCGACTGCAATGTGACAACATAATAGATCATTGCGCACCAGGAACGCAAATGCTCAACAAAGATAACATTTGACATCCTAGTGGACCCATCACTTCTGCGCAGCTTGCAAGGGTCACTCCCGCACAAGAACACAACGATCCTCGAGCATGGTTATTTTGGGCCATATTAAAGATATGTAATAGTGCACACGCCATATTTTTCAGCATTTAAGGTTACTGAGAACCTTTTCGCACGTCCTCGATAAAAAGTCATACACGTCCTTAGTTAACCAAAACATATCAACCTATATATCAAACTTCAACTCAAAATTGCACACTTTGAATTTAGATTTTACGAGTACATACCGCTGTGCAAGCCAACACGAAGCTGTAACTTCATTTGAGGTCGATGTCGAACCTTGAAGTGAGTCATAAGACTGAGGATGTCTAGGGCCATATTGGCGATCTCGCTGGCATGCCGGACGCCATTTCGGACAGGCAGTCCGGACGCAACCAGGAGAGTGTCACCAATAGATTCGACCTTGTAGACATCATGATCAGCTAGGATCTTATCCAGCGCGATGTACAAGTCGTTCAACAATGTTACAATCTGTAATTAATCAGAAATAATAAAAGTAACAGGAAGATGTCCGTTTTCCAGGTAGGATTGATCTCAAGCAATATGGTTGTGGTCTTTTCGCATTAGTCACAAAGACAGGCAATGGCCTAATGCTATCAACATTCCTTAATGGATCAACCTAAGGGCGAATTGTAGCACATTCTCAACGTAGGGTTTGAATTTGATTTTATGGAACTGCCGCTGACTGACTTATTCAAAACATACTAGAATTAAGATCAGAGTTACCAGAATAATGTGGTACAAGTACACACTAATGAACTGGTTTCGAAAGGAATTTTTGGTGCCTTCTAGGTCCTTGTTCGTCAACCAGCGCTTACAAAATCGATCCCACGACCTTGTGAATTTTTTTTCTCCTGGATTCCGGTTGTCCTCATGTTTGAAGCACTGAGCGTATTTCTCACCTCCATGGGTGTACTGTCGGATGCCAGGTCCATGAACGCCACCACATCGCTGAAGTAGATTGTAACCTCATCAAACAGCTCCGGAATCACTGACTTACCACGCTTTAGCTGGTCTGCGACAGAACTGGTAGGTAAACATAGGATAGAAAAAAAGTTATAGTTGTACAAAAAGTTGTAGCAGCGCTGGCTGCATATGCCACGAGAGCAATAACCTGTTAACAATGATCTAGTTTGACTTTCTTTTAAACTACACCAGCTGCTTTATGCAACTAGTCCCCGAGCCCAGTATCGTAAAGCCGTAATTACAATTTTGATGGCTTAAAGTCGTATCCCTGTCCCTTTCTTTTTCCCTTTTTCTATTCTCTGCAATGTGATACTTACTCTGGCAACATTTTATAGAGCAAGGTGTCCGTTTTCTTTTTCTCCTCCATGAGCTGTTGTGTCCTCTCTTCGACAAGTTCTTCCAAGTTGTCAGCGTGACGTTCAATCAGTGTTATCATGTTGTCCATGATGTTCACATCCCTGAAAGACAGATAATTTCGTGCCGATATATGGTATATCTAAGATCTTTTGCCGAGTCAAGTCAAGTTCAGTTAGATTCATTTTTTTTCTTTATTTAATTCAGCAGATAGGTCATCCATTTTGTAACCATAGAAAACAATTCTATAGACTACAACGTGATACATTTTGCATCCGACAGAATATCCTCTAAAGTGTAAATAAAACAGGGTTTAAGGTTTAAGCAAGGTCTGTAGGGGCGTGTGCTTGAGACCCATTGCTAGGGAGAATTTTGGCTAATATTTATTTCTAAGTGATGAACTTTGCAAGTATGCTACACCGATTTCCCGCCGATTAGGCAGAGATGCGTTTCCGACTTCATGCCACAGAAAGCCCGTTCTACACTTTTAAAACACGTCTGATGCTCTGTTCAATGCAATCGAAGACGTGATCACCCGGTCTACTGCTCTACTGCATGAATGCATGTGTTAACCCCATATCTTGATCAACAGAAGGACGTTTGGAAAAAGTTTGAAAATTCTTGCAGACCACATTGGTTATTTTTTCCTCGCCAATAATATTATATGTAAGTGGTATCGTTGAGTACCTGCCCATGACCTTTCTGAGCTTGTCCAGGATCTTGCTGAAGTGCGGTCGTTTGTCTGGTCGTCATCCCAACACTGTTGCATCAGAGCGTGAAGTTCCTGTTTGCAGGCGTCTAGTGGTACGACAGGTCTAAAGGACGGGTCTTCGTGTGCAGTCACACGATTCACTACATCTAGGTATATAAAAATCTTCGGTCAGTCATAATGTGATCAAAGTTACGATACGAGATCCTGCGAATCAGAAGGCGTCGGTTGTCGGTGCTGTTGATGATGACAGGGAGTGATGCTGACGGTTATGAAAATTATAACCTAACACTAATCGAAGTGGTGCGTTTGTTCTTTGATGGCAAGTGGTAATTACAATTCGTTTGTTCTTTGATGGCAAGTGGTAATTACAATTCGTGACAAAACTGGAAGTGATACTCCCCATTTTTCATGCAATATTAGCATGATACCTAGATTTGTCATGTGATTTAGCTCACCCCCCTCCCCCGACTCAATGTTGATTTTTGGAGGGTGACCCTTTCCTTCACATTGCACTGAGGGGGAGGTGGTTAAACTGCAAATAACCACTTATAGTGGTCTGAAAACTTAAAAATATCTACAGGGGGCACGGAAGTAAGCAAACATGTCTAACCTATGACAACAGTTTTGTCACGGATTGTAAATTCATGCAGGAGCCCATCAACAGGAGCCCCCATCTACTCCGCTAACTCTAGCCATATGCACAGGAGTAGAAAAGTCTACTTTTAGACTGTGGATATTGAGTTATTAACGGGAATTGGTGCTTTGAGAGTAAGAATTGTGTGCTCAACGCGTGCAGTGCGAGTGCGGCGCTGAATTCAGCCTTCCTTCTTTCTAGATAGGGGACATTATTTGTACCCATGGCAACTATTAATCGCGGAATTGAAACTCTTCAATTCAAAAATAGACTCATCTACTTCTGTGCATCAGACTTAGCCACCAATAGCTGATGGAGTTTCCTGCTGATGGGCAGGTTCCTGCTGAAATAAATGTGAAGATGATAATGCGGATGGCGCTGATGTTGAGTAAGACTTGATTTATTACGATAATCAAGAAGTGCTGATTACGGTAGTTTCTGATGAAAAGGAAACTCTTTAATGCGGGTGATGGTTACGAAGACTGCCTACCTTTGGTGGTCAGATCAGGAAACATGCAGTATGGCGATCCTCTGATGGCAATTTCCTGTAGGATGATACCGTAGCTATACACGTCCCCCTTCTGAGAGCCCAGAATGTCCATTTTTCCATCGTGGATACGCTCCGGTGCTGCCCATAACATGTCTGGAAAGTAGTAGGCAATGCTATCTAAGTTTGTCATCTCCATTACACGGCTAAATACTTGGCAGTAACCTAAGTGGTCTTTTGTCGTACATGCAATTATTGCCATGTTAGCCAAAAGTTCAACAAAGTGTGAAATCTAGTACGGAAAACTCGAGACAAAAATTACGCACTAGCTGCCTGCTGTCGCCGACATTAGAAAGTTAATTTCCGAGCTTTTAATAAACGTTCCTTGGTGATAGCTCGATAACTATGTTATTTTTCATCAAAAGGCAAATATCTTTTCTCCATATTCCGTATCTCGTTGCCTCCATAAAACATGCGACAACTTATTTACAGGTCATGTCATACCATTGTATTCTTCTTCTTCTGTTCGAGGAGGGAGCCTTTCCAAACTCGATCTCAGCTCCCCAAGGCCCCAATCTCCTATCTTACACACCCAACGCGAGTCAATAAGACAGTTTGAGGACTTGAGGCGACCATGGACTTGGACAGGGCTGTTGTGAAGCACGGTCATCCCCTTAAAAAAGGACAACGAAAAAACCTTTGTTAAACTGAGCTGCCACGATGGGAACGAGAACAACAGAGATCAATACCCTCATACACATTTATTGTATTTGAAGATCTGCTGACGTGAACGCCATTTGTCAATATAGGATATAGACGCATTTTCAAGAGGTCGTTATCCGAAAGCAAATGAAACAAATTGAGTCATCTTCACAGTTAAGAATCCCAAATAAGAATATAAACAACGACAAAACCACTATACAGTCTTTAGTGGAGTATAGTAATACTTTTGCTTGATATTAGCTGACAATGGTGATAATGAAGCCGAAAGACGACGACGATGATGTTTAAAAGGCGGTTTTATTGCTTACTGTAGCGACATCTCTCACTAGTGACAGGATAAAAATCTCTTCCAGTTTGAAGTCCTCATTCTTCAATAGTAGCTGTAGGCTGCCACGCTTCAGGTATTTTGATATGATAAGAATTTGAGGCGACTCGAGACAGATGCCGATGAAAAGGTTGATGTTCTCATGACGCAGTTCTCTTGCCTAAGGAGAAGAACAGGATAACTTCAGAAGAAATCCCACCTCATTTTAACCGTTTTTAGAACTAGCATAATGCCACTATATCACATGTTTATTACTTCATAGGACCAGTATCATATTTCAAGCACATTGTACCTGCTTTACTTCAATGAGGATTTTTCGCGAAATACGAATTTCTTTTTTACGCATCCTTTTCACTGCAACCATCTCCCCCTGCAAATGAAAGCAAGGGTACAGTAAGACGACCGTCTGATACCGTTTATATTGTTAGGGCTAAATCTCATGATAATCAGTTAATAGGTATCTAGATGTTATTAACCAAGCAACTTTTCAATACTTCCAAACAAAACTAGTAAACAAGGCAAGGGCGGCACACAGAAGCTAAAAGGCGCCCAAATCCAGAACTGTTTGGTTTTTTTCGCCACCCTGCCCCTGTTGATGAAAGAGAAAATTATTATAAAGTCATATTTCTACTTTCACCTTATGCATAGCGATAGAGGTTGAGACAGAGGAGTATATAGGTTCATGGAGACTCCAGTGGGCCGAGGATTGCGTATCCACCGACTTATCGCCGGTAGACTGGATTGTCCCACGAGATCTTAGGCTGCTTTTGCTGGCTTTGACCTGCGACTTGATGGACCTGGCACTCTTTATCACCTGAGATGCCTGAAAGAACCAAAAATAAAGGTACTGTGTCTGTGAGGTAATTGTTTCCATTTAATTTGTTCTTAAAATTTCAAAAGAGGGGAAGCATCTGCTCTATAATAATATCTAGTTGTACTTCTTTTGTCGAACCATCCATTTCAACTTTGAGAGCTTTGTGAGCTTTAGAGTCATTTTTCGCTACAAGTTGTATATGCTAGTAAGCTAAAGGAGCTAAATGAGTTGGCTACCATAGTACCCTTGTTGGTCAATAATAACAGTATCTCATTAGTAGTTACTATCTAGAGTGATTCCCATTTTGTCTTCAGTATGGCTTACCTATTTTGCGTGGACAGTCTAAATTGTAAATGATCTTAGAAGCTCTAATGCCACTCATACCCCATACTATAGTCACCCCACAGTCATACCGGCCTCCTGTTGTCCGCTGTGGCCCACTAGAACTACTGCTGGTGGATTGCCATACTTATATTGTATAATGACCGACTCTCAAGACCGATTCTTTAGTCTGTAGGCAGCTTAAATTTCGCTGCCAATGGCTGCCAAGCAGTCGTGACACCCCCCCCCCCCCCCACACCCCTTCACATGTTGACGTCATAGGGTGCTCGTCGTTTTTGTTAGGGGTCAAAATCGACTCTCAGCTATTTTTAGGGGGTATTGGAGAAATATTGTGGGTTTCACTAATAAATAGTATTTTAGGGGTACGCAATTAAATGAAAGGGTCACAAACAAAGCAAAACGTTTTTTGGCTTTCTTTGATTCATTTATAGCTCTAAAAACAAGGGATATGCTAGATGAGAAACAATAGCAAATAAGGTTTATTGTTTGTATTTTTTAGGGGTCAATTTGTTTTAAAAGGTATTTTTAGGGGGCGGATTTTTTATGTCTCTTATTTTTTAGGGTGTATTTTCCGATTTCCCGACGAGTACCCCTATCACTCTTACTTGGGAGAACCCCCTGGGCGTCACATGCAGACATTGTCACTCCCGCGTCCTAGTGGTTCTTTAACGTCCTTCTGGTTCAAATTAATGTAGTGCACGTGAGAAACGAGAGCTACGGTTTTAAGAAGCGAAGGTCAAACCATTTGCATGTTAAAGCAAAGGCAGCACCTTCTTCTCAAATATTTAGAAAAATCCTGAGTGTTGGTTTGAACCCCTTACCTCCTATGCAACAGCCCAACGCTCTTACGAAGCTAACTGGTCGGCGGTCGGTTGTATAAGTTTTAGAGGGGATAATAAGCTTGTAATAGAGATCCATTTTGCCTTGCTTTGCTCAAATATACATTGATTTCAGCAAGTTAAATTGAGGTATTGGGAAAGGTTTGCCTGGCACACTTTTAGAGTCATCTATTCAAGATGATTGGGTCATTCAAGATGATACAAATGGAAGGTTCTATTAAATTCTGACGGACTATAACTTGGTAATTAATATTTATTAATTAAATTTATTAATAATGTAAATGTCATAACTGTGAACATTCGTTTCTCACTTACCGGTAACGAGTGCATTGAAGGGCCGTAAGGGTTGTCTCTAAATATGATGTCTTCTTCTTTTACTTTCCACGACTGGTTCTGTGCGAGATCGCGCTCAAAAGAAAGTTTCCTAAAGACATGGCCCAATGAATCATGATATTTAGGCAGGTAAGAAATTTAACAAGTCAGCGAACATGGTATAATGATTAGGCTGCATTCACACTATAGAAAAAACCTCTGACGACAAAATTGTTCAGTAGACCTAACTTCACAGTATGAAGATACCATTTTTTCGTGCGAGAGATACCTTGGTATTTCACTGATGTTTATGTAATAGCGGAGCCCCATAGCTACATGCAGGAGGAAAGGAAACAACACAAAAATGTATATGCATCGACCTGTTTTGTGATGGACTTCTTGTTTGTGCGTCCGTCCGTTCGTCCGGCGTTACACAGGCAACCCGAACGTCATCAAACGAGAAAAGGTGTATATGTTAGGAAGGGATGAACCTCAGACAGCCAAACTCGAGGAAATTTGTCTAAGTAGCAGGGTGGAGGGGGGAATTAACTGCGTAGTCACGTGGTATGACGTAATCGATGACGTCATCAAACGCGAAAAGGTTTATAAGGGACCGCTCATTTTTTATCAGGGAGGGGGGCTGGTGGAAATGAGGGGGGGGCCACCCAAAAAAATACGGCCTCAAAGGGGGGGGGGCACCCAAAAAAATACGCCCCTAAAGGGGGGGTCACCAAAAAAAATACAAGCACATAACAGGGAGGGAACGAAAAGTTTGTATTTTTTATAGCATGCTGTAGGCAAGAAAATACTCACAGTACAACTACAACTCAGTGTCTATTAAGGCTTGGCATAAGGAACGTGTGAGGGCTGCTATTTTTGTGGGGAGGGTCCTAATTTTTTTCGCGTGCCTATAGGGATGGTACAAATTTTTCTTGTTCTGGAGAGGGTCGTAATTTTTTCAGCAAGATTTTGACAATGAAGAGAGTGAAACAGCTACAGATAGTAGTTATTCCAGCAACTTCTCTATCAAATGCATTTTTCTACTTAACTTCACCAGAAACATATAGCTTAGTTGAAACATGTAACGGCGAACCATGCTGTGGATTATTCGTGGCAAGTTTATGACCATATTCATTAAATGAACTCTCGCCTGCTTACCCAATCAGGTTTTCTTTTCATAATATTTCATTTTTTGCTCAAATATAGTAGTGCAACAGTGGTAAGTGATAATAAGTGATAACGTCCTGCAACAACATTTTTTTCAAAATCTGTTCAATTTTTTACTCTGTGAATATTTCGCAGCTTGGTACTAAAGCTGACTTCACTCAATACTTAATAAAAATTTTGGCGCGCTTCGCGCGCATGAAGTAAAACATCTAATATGCGTTTTGAGTTTTTTGACGAGAAAAATAAGCCCTCCCTACAATGATAGTCCTCCCAGGCAATCTCTATTTTCGAAAGAAGACCCCTTAGGTAAGCGTGAGTTCAACATTTGCTTACAAGCATAGAAATTCGTCTTTTGGAACGCGCTTCACGCACATGGATAATAATAAGTTCGTCATTTGCGGCGCATAGTTGCGCGCATGAAAAATATGACCTAAGGCTCAGGAGCCCTTCACTAGGAGCTTTCATCATAGTTAGCGTATTTAATTCCTGGGCTCCTGACAGGCTTTGTTTACTATACACAAAAAACGGAATGTTCATCTACCCTTTTTCTGAGGCTTGATGAAATGCGCTTATCAAAAGTTGGGCGCGCTTCGCGCGCAACGAAAGAAATATGTCCACCCACTCTTTCTGGAAAATGTCTTCTACTAGGTCAAAAAGGGGACTGGAGGGGGTTTCACGAAAACGTTTAATAGTTCTGAGGGGGATCGGTTCCTTAGCTTTGACAGAAGAAAAAAGTTTCATCTGCTATTAAGAAGAATGAGACTGCATCACTCGGACAAGAGTCTATCTGGTAGGGCAAGCATTTATAAGATGGGGGGGGGGGGGGGGCATCAGAAAAAATACATTGGATTTGGGGGGGCCACCTAAAAAATACGGACATGAAAGGGGGGCCACCCAAAAAAATACAGGGTTCCCCTCATTTCCACCAGCCCCCCCCCCCCCCCCCCCCCCCCCCCCCTCCCTGATAAAAAATGAACGGTCCCTAATTTGGAAGCGATGAGATGAACTTCGGACAACCAAACTTGGGTGAAGTTGAGTCTTAGTGACAAGGGGGTGCAACGCAAGTTTACAAGTGGTTGGAACTGAAAAAAAAAACAAGTGCGTTCTAAGACTATTAATAAATTCTTTATATGTCCCTAGCTTCTTTTATTAATTAACTGAACAGTTCTACACTCCCCTACCCAAAGGAAACCCCAACAAGGAGAAATGGTGAATTATCAAGATGGGTACCCTGTGTTACGTCAAAATAGCAATTTTCATAAAAATCAACGAAAAAAAATATTATCCATGCTAATGAACTTTTTTTTAAACATAATACATATAGAAATGCGTAAAAGGCACGTTCAAAATAGACTTCCACCATCGTTTTGCTTTTTTCTTAACGCGGGTACCCTGTGGTAAATGCTTGATATTTTTATTGCTAAATTTCACGATGTTCCACCAATGGGAATTTTTGGGATTTTAGTATGTTACTAAGGTCCCTCAAAGCGTTCATTTTGCAGTGAAACAAATTCTTTTGCAATTAGTTTGACTGAAAATCATAGAATGACTGGACTATAAGGGTCATTACCGCATGAAGTAAACTTACCTGTATACGAATATAAATACCAAAGTAACAAACAGTACTCCTGAGATAGTGCAGCAGGCTATGATGATGTATGTGGTATTATCTAAGAGAAACAAGGTAGGTTTTTGTTTTTGTTGCTGTTGTTGTTTATTTGAAATTGTCTCCTTTAACGGTTAGATAATTGGTAGGGTTTTACAGAGTTACCACAAAAACCCCCTCCAGTAAAGTTTATGCGATGAACTCAGTCAATATGTGCACATAGCAATCATCCAAGCGCTTGCAGGCACATGGTGCGACCAACAAAATAAAATGTTGAAGGAAAGAAAAATTCTGTTTTCGATAACGCGGCAAATAAAGTGGTCAAGAATGAGTAGTACCCTCACAAGGTTTTGGGCTTGACTTGCTGTTGGATTTCATGTTGTTTTGGTTATCAAGACGCAGCCATCAGTCAACTGAATTACCTGCATCCGATCCTTCACACAGCTCTCCCTTCCACCCACATTCGGGTGAATCCCTTGGAGGTGTAGTGACTCCCCCAGGCCAGACGATGGTCACACCAGCTCTGATGGTCAGATTATCATTGTACCGCGTGTAGTAGGCGATGTCTTCGAATCGGTCGTCAATTAGAGTTTGAATCGTGTAGTCGGGGTCGCGATCGCCTTTGTTGTCGATGTACACTGTGCCGGCTACACCTGTGCAAAAACACGGACAGCTTTTGGAAACAAAATCACGAAGTTCTGTTCCATTCAATCTAGTTTATAAGATAGGTGCTGAGAAAAGCGTTGCAAATGACTGAAATTCAGAAGCTGAATCTGGATCTGAAGCTTGACCTATCTATCTATCAGAATCAAAATTCCTCCGTCACGTCCAATATTATCTGCACGGATAATACTGGACCAAAATTAATTATAGTGTCAAACACCAATCGGAAACGGGCAAACAAAAGACACACATTCCATTCCTTCCATTCTTTATTATCAGCTTGTCTGTTTACCTTCAAATATCCTGTTATACATCCTATGTGCAATTTGAAGACCATCTCGTTTGGAGCCGCCGGCGTTAAGAGTCTCATTCAGGGCCAGAGAGTACAAATACACGGCGTCATACATGGTTCCGGCATACGCTTCGATCTAAAACAACGACAAAAGCATTGGTATCGTACGATTGTTCGTTTCCTTTCTTCCTCGTCTTACTATACGTTTCTTGAAAAGAAGTGACAAAGAGATCGCGCCAAAAGTTGGCGTCAATTAATCACCGAGGATGTTCAGAGAGAAGCGCAACAGCGTAGGCTTTTTTTGTTTGAAAGTTGCACGTTTATAGGTGGCGAAACTCAAGTACTCAAGTACGTGTACTACTAATGCCCAGGAAACACCGGACTAATAGACCTCCTCGGCTTGGGCGTAATGTTTTGCGCATTCACGTGGCATTCCATGAGTATTCTTTCTTTGTTGGAATGATTCCATATTCATATATCCTTCGGTGCCTAGCAGAAAAAGAAAGAGAGAATACTCATGGGAATGCCACGTGATCTGAAATGGAAAAACATTACGCCCAAGCCGAGGAGGTTTATTCTCAGCAGTAGCAGGGGCTCAGAAATAGGGGCGTTTCTCTCTGGTCTATTGCCCTTGATAAGGCATTTTGACAAGCTTTTGTTTTCTATCATATTCCTTTTATCAGTAAATTTACAAGCTTCTGTCATTAAGAACGTGAGATATGTATATTCTCTGTTATTATTGTTAAAGAAACAAGACTAAATACCAATCTAAGAATAACTAAATCTGTCGAGACGCCTTATCAAGAATACATATCAGAGGAACGCCCCTATAATAAAAACAAACTCTGTATTGTCTTTGTTTATTTTATTTGTGGTTCTTTGGCAGACTTTCTGCGCCAGGCCTAAGATAACTCACCTTGCTATTATCATCAATGTCGCTGTTAAACGGTTCTTCCTTCAGTCTTAACCTCACTCTGTCCAGGAACGATTGGACTTTGGTACCACTTTTCTTGGCCGTGCCGAATTTCTGCTCAATATTTAGCACGCCCTCGTATGCCTTCTTGGCATCGTCATCCCGTCCGTCATTCCCCATCCACGTGTTGTTACCGATATATGACCTAGCACGAAACACGTGAGATCAGAAAATTGAATAATGGCCGTTTTTATACTAGAGACGACTAAGACGTCTGGACGACTTTAAGCCACCTCAGACGGCTTAGCCGTCTAGTATGAAGTCGAGAAAAGTAGCAGACGTCTTAGCCGTCGGGCGACTTAGCCGTCTGAAATTAAGGGCATCCAACAGACGCCCTTATAGACTACCTTAACTTGCCGGACGGCTTAGCCGTCTAGTATAAAGACGAGACGACTAAATCAAGACGGCCTTACCGCAAATTGCGCAGTTTATTTCAAAACTCGACACTTCTTTTTTCAGAATTCACTTTTCCAAGAGAACTATATGCGCTTAGCTAGTTTACGCACTTCCGAATTTATACTAGACGTCCTTAACGAAAAATGTTAAGGCCATCTGGACGGTTTAGCCGTCTCCTAGTATAACTACGGCCGATGAAAAATAATATGCCAATTTAATTTGCTAAGACATCATCACTAAAATCATCACTAAAATCGAAAACTTTTCTGGAGATTATTAGGGCGATATAAGCACAACTAGCTTCCACTTACAAACAGAATATTAAGCATTTTCAGAAGAAATTGTACACCAATATTTTTTTTTATTTTTCTTCATTCTGATTGGTCTAAACTTCGCCCAATTCTATGGTTATCTCGGGCAAGTCAAATATATATATTGTTTTGAGTTTATAGTCATGAGATAAGTTTTGTTGAGAGATTATGTAATGGATCACTGCGGTATGTAGGGAAGCACGAGTAGCGTATCGTGCTCGCCTCACCCGGCGATTCCCAGTTTGGGCTGCTAGGGATCTTTCTCTGCTGTTTTCGTATTTTGGATCTAATATTTTCTATTGTGAAGCATACCTTTTAGGCAGATGTACAGTAATGAACGCGTTCTTTCCATTCAGCAGTCCAAAATCTAAGAAGTTGAGCATGATATCTCGTATGTCTCCACCGCTGCACAGCAAGATAAAGACTGGAAAATGGTAAAAAGGTATGTTACTTTGATGTCTTACTACAGATTCGCGACATTTTCATTTTTTGGTGACTTAGAACACACAGCTGTCAATCAAAGTCTAAGCCGCCACGCTCTCGATGGAAAATGAGTAATTGGGTTTCTGAATCAAGATGTAAACAGTCCTCCGGCGACACCGTGGGATAACTGTGGCGTTACGTGTAGCGAGTGACTTCGACTTTATTGACAGCTGAGTATTCCACAAGGCACTCCAAAAATACAAACTGGATTTACTGTGCGAATACCTTAATAGCTGCCATATTCTTGTAAGAAGTTAGCCAATCAGAGCGAGTACACAACAAAGGATCTTGATTTTCTTGAGATCTCAGACATCGAAAAAGATTCGCTTTTCACCTGTTTTGAACGTGTGTCGTTTGTTACGTGTGGCACCAGTCTAGTCCCGGGTTTTCTGGGCTCGGAGAAGAACCGTGAAGAAGTGCGAGGGCTGAGCCGAGGGGAAAGGGTCCCGAGTGACGTCACATCTACTTAACCACAGGCGTCCCGCCAAGAACGACAGGGACACAGCTGCTGTGTCACTTAGATATACCTGCCGTAGCCCGACTGATAGACTGATACTCATTTGGGCTGCTTTAAAATGCAATGAGACCCCCCCTCCAACCTCGATATATGTCGGGTCGCGGCAGGAGCATGAAAACTCGTGACATTCCATTTCTCTGAATACAAGGCAGGTGTCAACACTTAGTTGAACTTATTACGGGAAGCTTGTTCAAAAGGGAAATACGGTATTCCGTCCACCCAATTTCGATAAGAATAAAGGATATACTCAAAATGAGGCTAGAGAGAGGGATATGAAGGGGCGAGCGGGCTACACAAGCACGCGCTGGGAAACGACCTGCTGTTTTGTGGCGCTGCTACAGTCTCTCAATGGGTAGGGATCCCCCCCCCCCCCCTGCTTTAACGTTTTTTTTTTATGATAATCTAAGTCCTTGAGTACATACTTTTTGCTCTGGTAGCTGCCAGTTTAATTTGATCTGCTTGGCGTTCAATTCGATTCTCTAAAACGTGGAGTCTTCCTGGAATGAAACTATGGAAGTGGGCAACGTAGACGCCGCGCTTGGACAGCTCGATTTTAACCAAGTTAGCCGCTATCTGCCATATATCGTCCGTGGATGCGATTATGGCGACTCTCTTCCAATTGAAATATTCCATTAGCTGCTTGAGGAGTTTTTCCATCTTGGTGTAAGGGCCTGAAACCCAAAATGCAGATATGTTGCTATGTATCTGTGTGCACAGTGGTTATAGTAGCGAATCTTTTCCCTGGAAGTAATAACATTTTAGGACAAAACACCCTCGAAATTGGACTCTTATTTAAAAAACTAAAAAGTAATGGAATTTGAAAGCTAAGGCACATCTCCTCCCTCTGAATTTCCATTTAACAATTATTCCTCGAGCCCGAATGGGCCCTGAGTCAATAGCCCATGAGGCCGAAGGCCGAATGGGCTATTGACTCAGAGCCATGAGGGCGAGAGGAATAATTGTTTTAGTCAAATCACACTAGTAGGTCAATTTGTATAGCCAAAAACGTTTTCTGGTCGGGTCATTTGCCATTTTCTGGCTTTCAAATCCGAAAAGTTTCGCTACTAGTAGGCTATAACTTATAGCCTACTAGTAGCGTAACCAGTCAGAACACAGCATTGACAATAGACCACTAGTGTGATTTGACTATAGCCCAACAGCCATCGACTGAAAAAAATCTCAATCTTGCACTACATAACATGTCGATGTCTTGGCTTAAATGTATACCAATACTTTTTATTCGAAATTTCGTTTTTAAGTGAAATGCTATTGTCACGAAGCTTGTGCTATACCATTAAAGGCTTGATATCATTTGAGTTTAAACTTTGCGATTTCGCGTACACGATTTAAAAGTATAAATTAACCTTGAAAGGCAGTTTTATAAATCAGTGTTGACAGAGTTGGAAGGTGCTTTCTATTTTCATTTTTACATCAAAACATGCTATGAAAAGGAGCGGGGAATTTAGGAGAAATGCATTAGTTTTCCGTGAAAGGAGTCTAACTTTAACTGATTTTAACTGAAAAAGGAAAAGAGATATTTTGTTTAGACAGGAGGTTCAGTGGTTACTTTTATGTCCATCCAACATTGAAAGTCAAGAAAACATAGTTTCTTAGGAACATTTAATCAAAAATCCTCTTACCAACTGTCCTTGCGAAGGTCGGGAAGGTGTTCCTGTTGGAGAGATGACCTGACATACAGCCCCAAGACACGACTGGTAAGTTCCATTTTCCTGCTAACAAACTGATGTACTCGCATACATGGTTACAGCCTCCGCCGATAAACGCGTCCACGTTCCGTTTCTGCGCGGCCCAGAAATTCATAACGAGTGGAAGAGCTGTAACCGAAGAGCAGTTAGTGTTGCCAAACACGAACTGGAGCTCTTGGTTTGGCAAGAGGCTGGTGTCGTTGTTAATATCCTCGACAGCAATGGGAATGGCAGCGGCTGTGGTTCGCCCCACGTCCCATTCCCCCGTCATCGGAGCCAGCGCGGCTATGGTAATAACTTCTTTTTTGTTAGAATAGAGCGCTTGCTGAGTTTTCAGCACTAAAGCCAAAAGGAGGAGCGAGATTTTCAATCCCGCCATTTTAATTCCCTCCTTGTACCTGCTTGGTGAAACGCTTTGAAAAAAAGAGGTCGGCTAGATCAAAGACGGTGTATTCAAAGGGATGTTGCCATGAAAACTCTTCATTGACGTAAAGTGAAGGCTTTGTTCTGATTGGGTAACGTGATATGGGATGCGGACAAATGTATATGATCCTGTGTAAATGACTTGAAACAAAATGTCCAGAATGTTTAATGAATGCTCGGTCGTAAGGGGTGAGGTTTTTTTTGTTTTCTTAAAGATTTGATTTTGTATGTAAGTAGTCTCTTACATATCTGGAGTGACTTTTATGTTTAAAATCTGCCAATAATTCTCATTTCACACTAAAATTTCTGATGGTTCTCAAACGAAGAAACTAATACAAAGGGTCAGCTTCTTCCTTGAAAATGGCTCCTGAAATTTGGCTGTGATATTTTTGTGTTTGTTTGCGATTATATTTTAAGGCGAGGACAACTTTTATCCTTGTCCTTCTACCAAAATAGGAGCATTACTAAGAGGATTTCTGTGAACCAAACGAAGATAATAAATGAAATTATTAACAAAATGTGATATCGTTTTTATACCATGTTTGAGTAAATTACCGTTGTATTGCATTATCACACAGACGTTTGGCGATATGGTATTGTGGTCTTAGTAGTAGTGTCCCCCTGTAAGGCTTCTCCCTTGCCTTTTGTTGCAAGGACCTTCCATGATATTACAATAAGAAAATCCGTCACACTCTCATATGGCTTTACTTTTGTTAGTATTTTATTGAGCTTAGCCTCATTTACAACTTGGTTAGAATTATGATATGAAGTTAGAGCGTTAGCTGAAAATTATTCCATTTTTAAGGACTACATTTTGTTTTTTTGAAACTTCTGTTACAATAATCAGACTTCCCTATAATTAACAAATATAAAACACCCTTTTTAACTAACAGTTATAATAATTATTTCATGCTTAGGCCTCTACAAAAGTTGACTTGCATTTCAGCATGATCTAAATCTAAATATTATTGTAAATTCATATGCTGTTTTGCCAAAAGTTATTGAGTCAATTTTATTACTTTACAATATCCTTGATTGCCATTTAAAAAGCCAACATTATCAACGTCAAGAGTACAAATAATTCGCTGATAAACTGCCAAACATCAGTGTCCTGGAAACGTTTACATTTTGGTTTTGAGTACAAAAGTGACTTTAAAACATTTCTTTGTTCTTTTTGAGATTTTGCCGTTGCCATCCTTTAAGACATCTGAATTCATCCTTTGACATGCTGAACACGCTCTCGAATTCCTCGTCCTCCAAGTATTCCTAAAAAAGGAAGAATAAGATAGCTGGTGAGGTGATTTAAGTGCCTTTTGTCCACATGGCGTTATTTGGGAATTCATGTCCAAAGAGCTATATTGATCAAAATGACAAATCATGGGTACAGACAATTGACTAGACGAATAGTTTGTATAAGGCCAATACCTTATCGTGGATCAACGCCTTTAAGTTAAAGAGCCTGTGCCCGATGGATGTGACAATATATTATGATTGTTTGCTGTTTTAGTCTAATATGGTACGAAACGTTCAAAATAACACCATTGGCTTGCTGCCCTATGACTACTGGATCAAAATGACACGAGATCTAGACGGATTAAGGTCACTACATTTATCTTTATGGGCTACTTTTAAACTTCTATAGGCTACAGAACTATATCTCACGCCCATCGCACGCACTTCTGACGATGTACCCGGCGCCAAACATCTAATAAACTCTTTGCAACAGATAGTCACATAAAATCCACCATTTTACTGAAATTGAGCCTACAGTTCTCGCTTTTGGAGATTTGTCTTTGTTCAAGTACAGTAAAAACCCGCATATAAGAACCTAGTGATAAGAACCCTACTGGCCCTACTGATCAGCCTATTCAATCTGGCAACGATCAATAGATTGGTATACAAAAAAGTCACTTCAATGATGATGGTCAAAATTCTAGATGTGTGAAGAACATATAAAACCAATATTACCAATATTTCTGCTATTAACTATAATAATAATCAGCCTCAGTTTTGAAAAAACACCAAAAATATAAGGAACTTGTTCAGACTGAACTCGGAAATTCTAGGTCTTCTAGGTTATTAAAACTGCCCACTGTATGGCGGCCTTTGTACCATGTCATGGTGTTATTGTAAAGTTTTCGGTGGAAGATGCAGTTCGATACGAGCTATGTTTCCTTGGTAATAGGCAAAAATCAAGTGCTTCAATAGGCCATAAGACTATTTTCTCAAGTATACGTGTTCGGTTTACAGCCATTCTCAGTTACACGCGATTGCCGGGAAAAAAGCTTGCAAGCGAAAACTCGTTTTTTGTCAAAGTTTCCATGGCAACGCACGTGCTTTCGCCGGGTTGTCGCGCTCAGACAAGACAGAAAAACGAGTTTTCGCTTGCAAGCTTTTTTCCCGACGACCGCGTGTAACTGAGAATGGCTGTAAGGACCTCAAAGACGTCAACAAGGAAATCATCATTTGTATAATGAGATCAACATTGTCATCAATCGCATTCCGTATCTAAGGAATTTACAATCTGTAAACCGCATTGAACATTCGTATAGATATTTGCGATATACAAGTGCACACATTTATTATTATCCATTCTTTTATTCAAAATGATGCCCAAGTGATTGCACCAGATAAAAGCTACCATAAAAACTGATCCCTAGTACTTGTTTACCAGCCGAGAGCCCCTGGCGTTGTAGTCGGGCTCCCTGTGGTAAAGTGACGATGCTCATCCGTTCGTTGAGTAACGCCTGGGACTAGTTTCGCATACTGACCTCTTTACAAAAGGGATCCACGCCATCGGGGAGGTCCTCTGCCAATTTCCCTCTCAGCTGTTCGTAAGAATATCGAGCACCACTTGAAGATTGGCGAGACTACGATAAAAACATGGTATCTTTTATTGATCAAATTCATTATTTATATTGCGCAACCTCACACGTTGCCATAATCAGTGAGGTGTTAGTAGATTTATACCTTCCTCGGTTTCCATTATATAGTGGACATAGTGTGTTCAAACTTGTGTTCAAACTTGTAAAATGCAGTGCTTGTTAGAAAATTGGGTCAACGGCCGCCATTCATTGATGGTTATACGTCTGAATTCTGATACCACTTTTCCTTATGTATGGTGCTCCGCTCAGGAGCTCCGCTAAAATGCAGTGCTTGTTAGAAAATTGGGTCAACGGCCGCCATTCAGACGATTACGTGGACAAGTCAAGAGAGGAAGTACCATTGATACCATGGTAACCAGTGTCTCCAAGTCGCCAAAGAAAAATTTGAAAACCGCACAGGAGTGGAGGAATCGATTTTTTTTTATTGTACATTTACATTTTTCGCGAATATTAGTTGTCATTGTTACGAATTATGTCTGCTCTCTCAAAAGAAAAGATGACGACGCACGTTGAACCCAACATCTCACTCTCGACAATTCATTTTCACGGCCATTCAAAATGTACGATCTAAAAATTGATTATTCAATTTCTGTGCATATGGCTAGACTAAAAGGCCCTTATCACGTTAATATTGATTAGTAAATCTAATAGTTATAAGGCAATGATACCCGGTATTTATTTCTAAACGTCCGTATTAGTAAAACTGCAAAGTTTGAAAAGAACTACTTGAAAATTGGCTAAGATATTAATTTCCAAAACTTCGTCAGGTCAGGTTTCAAAATATTTTAGTATTTATCTTGTGTGATTGTTATTATTCTCACCAAGTCCACAAGCTTGTTTGACTCCAGCACAGACTGCTTTAACTCCTGGAATGTAGGCTGTGCGGCACGGTGATCTTCCCAACCGGGGAAGTAGCTCTTGAACCTCAGGGACTCACTGCCTTGTTTCATATTAATTACGTTAACCGATTTCGAGGTTCGTGGTGAAGGATCGGCATCGACGTAATCCTGTGCAAATAAATGTCATCAACATGCGATGTACTATCTGTCGTCCCATCTAAGGGAACGAACTATTCGGATTCTGGATACAGTCTCGGGATTCCAGATTTTATCATTCTGGATTCCGGGCTCGAAACTGTCTTGAAGTACGGATTCAAAAAAAGAAAAATTTGAATTCATAATTCCAGAGACCGGATGCTGGATTCCGGATTCCATAGCTCACAAAAACTTGGCTTCCGGATTCCGGATTCCCAAAGAGGGGAAGATATATGCGCTAAAGGCCGATTTACATTGTACGATTTTACATTTCGCGGATCGCCTGGGTTTTTGCCCTTTTTTGACACACTTGAGACGACTGGGTACGAGGCAGAAAATTACCGAGATATTACGTGACCTTAGGTCATATTTGGCGAAAACATCATAGGATTTTAGAACAAAATTTCAAAATATTACGACATTTTCGGAGTCGTACGCGAATGTCATAAGTGTGTTGTAGGCTTGACTTTGACGCTACGATCCGAGTTATGGGTATGACACGAGCATGTCGCACCCGACAGACTTGGACGAAAACCGTACACAGTGTAAGTCGGCCTTTATTGGTAGCGAACTGTCGCTCGGTTATTAAAATATCGGGCTGTTTCTAGGAAATGCTGAACGGAACATAGAGACTTGTTTTTTCCGTGCCCCCACTTCTTGTGCAGCCAAAGACCCGCCCATTCTTAATTTTCTACATGTTTTTCTGCTATTAGAGCCATGCAACCCTCCCCCCTGAACACCAAGGGAACGCTTCCTCTCAAAAGGGGCTTTCCCTTGCACTTCTCAAAGGGTTCTTACAATACTAAACAGATACTCGTGTTTGCAAATTTCAACAAGCAGTTCGCTATTCAGGAGAAGTCTGAGGCCGTATAAATTTTCCTAGCCAAAACCTCTTACCAAGACAAATCGATTAGTCTCTACAGCTTCTTTCTCTTTGTCGGCGTCTTTCCCGATCCAAACCAGGATATCATAACAATCATCAATAAACATGACGTCATCTTCCACCAAGTCATCCTGGGTGAAGTCCACGATCTCATCCACTTCAAGTTTTCCACGTTTATTGTAACAGTGAAACAGTCTGGCCTCTCTTTCCTCGAACTCCTGATTTGCAAACAAAGGGAAAATAAGGGAAGAAGTTTATTCTTTAAAGGTTTGAAGAAGCCTTCGACCTCCCCATGATGGGGTGAAATAATCAAAGAATTCTTAACCAAGTGCTTTTTGGGGTGATATCCCTACACCTCATGTAAACGAAAGTCACAAAACAGTAGTAAGAGGAGCGTGAACGTATTTTTTAGTTATTCCTTGGAAAGGTATGGCGAGTTTCTAAAAAGGGCCAAAATAAATAAATATCTTTGTAACTCTTAGATGTCAAGCTTCTCGGAGGGGTTATCCTACTCTGCTCTTTGATGGTTTTTTCAACTTTGCTCCTTGACATCCATTTTTCATTCCTGCATGTTTTACTTAATACATTTACTTACTTACTTACATTTGTTTTCTCATTTTCATGATAAAATCTGTCTATACAGCGTTGCGGAAGCTTATTACTAATATGCTAAATTGTAATCTACTACTTACGGGATTTTGAAGATTGATGTAATTAGCGTACTCCTTTTTGCCTCCTAGAGCTATCCAGAAATGTTCCTTCTCTTTCCCTTCCTGAAAGAGCTCGTATTCCTTTTCGCCATAAATGCGCTTGAGAGCTTCCTTGGCAGTTTCTTTTTCCGGGCAACAACTTCCCTTTCCCGTCCAGATTGCAGTCCAAATGTGCCCGCCAGAGGGGCTTTCTTTCGTCACAATGAAGGTGTCATTGCTGTTAAGGTTAGAGGCGTCAACGGGTACCTTCAAGACAATCGACAGAAAATAGAAGGTTAGGTTAGGTTAGGTTAGGTATTTGAGATTCGGAAAATTTCATCGCTTCGGCTTTCAAGCTCACGAAATCCACTGTTAATTCTAATTTTCTAAAAAAAATGTCCGGTATGTGTGTCAAAGAAAATCTACGCTCGGCCCATTTTCGCGCGGTCGTCATGGTCGTCGAACTTGTCGCCGCTTTCTCCGTTTCCCTAGACTGCTTGCAGTCCCCTCTTTAGCGAACGTCCATGAAAACGAGCGCGTGAAAAGCCAGAGGAGCGCCTATGGCTTGAAGTACCGAAGGCGGACGTTCGCCAAAGAAGGGACTGCAAGCAGTCTACCGTTTCCCTGAAAAGACGAGAACTCTTGCTATGCAGGCTAATGTACATTTTATTCAAAGTCCCAAAATCCGATTTTTCGATATTGATATTCACCTCAATGACACGCGCTTCCTTCTCGTTCTTTCCGTGCACTTGAAACATACGTTGCTTGGCAACCTTCGGATCGGTTTCGTTTCCCTGTAAAGATGTAAATAAGGATATCAAGACCTTGCAAGTGAAAGGGTGGAGGACTTAAACAAGAAACAAGCTCCATTATACCTGGAACACTGTCAGATGACCGTTGAAGCAGCGCAAGAAATGCGGCGGTTCCTTTCCTTCCATGACGCGAACCTACGTAAACCGAGAGAGCAAGACTCATAAACCTGCTGGAAGGGGAGACTATAGAGAGTCATCCAAATTAGGCAGTGATAGGACTACCGCGCGAAAGTAGTTGCTTGTCGGCATTACTTTTGTAAGATAAAAAGAAGGTCTTTTCTTTCCGATGGCCAGCGCCAGCGCCAGCGCCCGTGCTTGTGTTAGGTACTGTTTTATTGTTAATTAGGAGCTTTGGCTTGTCTATGCGCTAACCAAGGCGGCCAGGAAAGAATGGAAAATAAACATAATAGCCGTTTTCACGAGTAGGCACAGACAGATTCTGCTCAAAAATTGCTCAAAAGTTGCCCCCAAAACCCTCAAAAGTTGCTCAAAAGTTGCTCAAATTCTGAAAAAGTTGCTCACATAATCAAACAAGTTGCTCCCCCAATAAGAGCATTCCTTCACACTTGTCGTCTGATATATTTAAAAAATGACAAAGAGTCATGTTCACGTGCACTCAACTCAATATCTACAAAAAGATCAAGCAATTCTAAACACCATCCGGCATAATCATACTAATCAATACGGTTGATTAATTAAAAGGAGACTCACTTGCCGTTTGAAGTATCAAACTCATACAAAATACAATAATAGCTGCTACTATTTTTGAAAGAAGACTATAACAAATAAGGAAGTCCCGTCAGGTTCTGTTCCATTCTGCCCAATTTTCTCTAGCAAGTTGAATAGGGTTCCGCCAGTTTTGCTTCTGCTCTATATTTGGAATAACACAGGATACCCAACGAGACATCCATATATTGAAGAGACCTCTGAGCACCCAAGACGAAAAGTGATTTTTAAAAAAACAATTTTATTTCATTTTTTTTTTATTTTTTAGCAAGATTTTTCGTTCTGTGTTTGATTTGAAATGGCAAAATGTATCACAATTGCCATTTTGCTGTGAAAATTTGCTCGTAAATACCGGAAAATCAAAAAAGTTGCTCATAGTTGAAAAAGTTGCTCAGAATTGAAAAAGTTGCTCAAAACTGAAAAAGTTGCTCAAAAGTTGCCGAGCAGAATCTGTCTGTGCCTATTCACGAGAGACGGAAAACTCGTCTGAACGAGTTTTTCATCCAGAATAGAACTCTAGTGTGAAACAGTGTCGAGACGGATTTTTGATGGGAAATCGTCTGAATTTATCCGTCTTATTTTGCCGTCGAAACAGACGATTTTCCATGGACGATTTTCTCGTCGAGACGGGAAACTTATCTTGAATTCACGCTAAACGGTGAACTGGACGGAAATTGCGGAATTCGCTCAGTAAAGAAACTGGGACTAGAGAGTGGGCAGAGAATTGTGGGAACCACTCAAATCCCTGTCCAGGTTCTTTCGAGCAAATGTACGATGTTTCCCTTCTATATATGAATTCATGTCGGTAAAACCTAGACAGAACAGGTTTTTATTCACGAATTCATATCACACGCAAAACTCGTCAGACGAAAAACCCGTCAAGACGAGTTTTCCGTCCTCTAGTGTGAAAACGGCTAATGAATCCAAGGGAAGATCGGTCACGACACAGATTATTATGAAAATATGCAGGTCAGCTGGTAGTTGTCAATTCACATTTTAAGAATCTGATTCTCACCTGGAGGGCTGCACCGTGGTACTTTTGGTCATCTATGTCAACAGTCAGTTTTGCTACTGCGCCTCTTTCGATAGTATCACAGTCGTTACCCTGAATGAGGCATGAAATGAGGTTAATGTTATTGTCAAAATGTTACATAGTTTGCAAAAATAATCCGCACCTTCCCTATTGAGGACCCTAGGTTCAGTTACCAACCCTGGAATTCCAGTGAATTTTCTCATGACCTTCCTGGAAATTATGTTTACCCACCCCGGAAATCCATTATTGTAGGATATCCACCCTGGAATTTTGCACCAGTACCAGGTAGCCCACCCTGGAATTCCGAGGTCTTCAACAGGGGTAGTGAGGATATTAAATGCAAGTGCCCATTGACGCCTTCTTTCTACCATGACTAATGCCAATATGGCGCTTCTTGTTGCTAGAATGTTATCGCGTGCGAAAGGGAAGCAACATGATTTCGAACGCGAATTGACGATTATCACTAAAAATCGATAATTATGTGCAATCAATAAAAATCCCCCTCCTCCCCCTCCCCCCCGTTTAAATATAGCGCCACACCCATCCACTGAGATTTAAACTTCCCTTGTGTCGTGAAAGCAATTCATGAGTAATTTCATTATCCCATCAAATGCAATAGTAATACAACAACAACCCATTCAAAGGCAATTTATTGTGTAATTGTTTTCTCTACGCGATCTGATTGGCTGAAGGAGGCAAAGATCATGCCCTCGACCAATCACAACCCGAAGCAGTCGCAATTACCGAGTAATTTATAATTACTCACGGCAGTCATGCGGAAACCGCTCTAATTATCGTGAGCTAGATCGAGAAAATATATGGCGTAAATGTTAAAAATAATTTGAAGAAATACTCGGGTATTTTCAATACTTGGCGAAACATTTGTAACCCAGTGTTTACTTGGCTTATGGCAGACACTCCACTGATATCGCCATATTACCCCAAAGACGACCAATGCCCTTATACTTTAGGAAATTTATTTGATGGCTCTAATTAATTACGGCATGTGGGAGGTTGTGGTTTTAGTTCCAGGTGTAGTTTACAAGAACAAAAGTCGCCCCTGCCTATGGTTTCTTTTAGTTTCTTTATTGCTAATTTTTACCAAATTACGAAATGCGTTTATTACCTGCCAAAAGTAGATTACAGCTTTAAAGGTGGACGTGGGGTTTGACAACGGGTAGTCGACAATATAACAGTCCCCGGAATAGAATATTCCATGCTTCTCTGGCTTGCAGGCCACGAGACTGTACTCGCTAGTACGAGGGGCGCGGTCCACACGCAAAATTCGAATGTTCCTATTCCCTCCATTATCGTCTGCAAAATCGTCAACTACGGTATGACGACGTCTTGAGAGGTACGAGGTTTCATGGAATTTCTTCGCACTGGTCCCTTTCTCGATTGACTTAGCTGTGAAAATAGCACACGTATAATATGTAATATATATTTAACATTTGTCCCAAGAGCCAATGGCTCATCTCGGGTATTCATGTCTACTAAAATAATACACTTTTTTACAAATCAAGCTGGCGAATTAACACAGTTAATATATTTAGATTCATTACTGCGATTTTCATAATTCTGCGAGATCCCACTTTACGTTTCCGAACGCCAAACAGCGTTTTGGCTTCCGTCAATCAAACCTTTTCTGACAGTCGCATGGCTTTTCTCTATGTTTCGTTTGAATGCTATGGTGAAGCCTAGGTAAAACCAACTACCAAAGCCTGTGTAAAACCACCCAGAGCTGTTCATTCGTTTGATGGACGGAAGCCAGACCGCGGTGTGTAATAGCTGGCGTAGAGTTATATATACAGTGCTGTTCTTAACCCAGAGCGAGGTGACGAGTGGGGAGCTCTGGGTGAAAGTTATGATTAAGAGAATTCAGAATATATTGACTTCCATCTTGCTTTTTAATTTCCTTTCTTTTGTTTTATTTTTCTTGGGAGGAGGATAGCATTTTTATTGGCAATTCTAATTTCTAAAGTATATCTTACGGCAATTAACCTTCTATTCGTTCTATATCTGGAGCTTCTGAGGATAGAAATAGGTCGAATTTCCATCATCGTTGGATTTCTCGCCTGCATCTTGCGAGCGTAAATATGAAATCGGTTCTCTAGGAAAGTATGGCCCCAAACCTTCCTAGCAAAAAACGAAAGCTATAATCAAACTAAATGGTAAAACAGCCAATCATATTTCCTATATTTAACATATTATTGTCTTCCCCAACTTTTCAATCTGAAAACACTCATTTCTTGATCGTCCTACCACTTGACACCCTGGACTTCATGCAACGTCACGTGGAAACTGCTTGTTTTATCTCTTACCAATCCTATTCTGCGTGAACACTTTCCCTGTTGATTCATCGCCGCTTTTCCAGTCAACAAAACAAGATCGGAATTCTGCAGGTTCCGCATGTTGTTTGACGACCACCACTGACAGATATTTCGGAAGATTCTTCTTCTTCTTGAACTCCTGCATGGAAATAAATAAAGGCTTTGTCTTATATCCCACGGAAGGTGGACAGACTTTTGAAGGGAGGGGATCTCAGTCTGTGAAGTTTCCCCAGCATTTTTATTGCTTTTCATAGACACACACAATTTTGATATTTTCACAAATTTTCAGGAGCCCAACATTTTTGTAAAGCTATTTCCCTTTTACTATTTTTATAATCTTTGAATAGAATTGGAATGTTTTTAAATCCTGTATCTCCTAGTTCTTGTCTAATTATTTTCATTTGTAGTTTAAACGTAATACAGCTTTTGGCTGCAATGTTTTAACCAATAAACTATCTATCTATCTATCTATCTATCTATCTATCTATCTATCTATCTATCAGAGATAGAAGGAAAGAAATGAAATCAAACCTCGGCGATTCTAGGCGCATTTCTTCTCTCCAATTTAGTAGACTTTTTTCCTATCCAAACATAGATATTCCTAGCGTCTAGTATGAAGCAATCCTGAAAAAATAACAGGAAAATTGATAAAATTGCTAGTTAGCAAATTACAACATTTGAAAGTACAACTCATGTACCAGTGATATGCTAACCTTTTCATCCAGTTGACATTGTCTCAGAGGCCCTGGGATCTCCTCTGCCTTAACTTGATCAGAACCACCATCAGAAACTCTAAAAGAAAATATTTTGCCGCATTATTATCCCAATAACATTTTATTATGAAGTTTCGTATTGTCTTAAAAAAAATCAAACAGAATATATTTGCTCTCTTTCTCCTCTTAGGTTTACTTCTACATGATGATTGTCTTTGAGGTATTGTGAACCCGCCCACTCCATGCAGTCCCTTTCCACATTGTTATCCACACCCAGTAACACACCCTACATTTTGCATGATCCTTTCCTCCGAACACAACACGTTTCTGGCATTTCTTGTAACAATCTCGACAAGATCCCCCTTTAAAAGTTCTGGTCCATTGAGCACGCGTGAGAGTGATGAAAGGAGAGAAGAAGTTTGGAAGGAAGTTTTACAGGAGGGCATCATTGACAGAAGAAGAATTGTGAAAGCATGAACATAAAAGTGTTGCCAAGAATACCTTCTAGAGGAGGTTGAGAAGAGGAAGATCAGTCTAAAGTAGAGATAGAAGAAGATTTAAATAACTAGGATAAGCATAGCTTCTATATATATTCATTCTCATGCCATTCAAAATTACAGGAAGTACTTTCACCATCAAGGAATCCATTAAACTAGAGCAAAATCTGAAAAACCATCTAATTTCTTCCAAGTCGAGCGAATTTCATATCTGCAGTGAAAAAAATCGTAAAGTGATTACATCAATTCTAAATAAAACCTATAGGTTTGATTTTATAGTGATTGCCAACTCACGACAGTCATTTGAAATTCACTCTGACTAAGGCATGGCGTCGTATGATACATAATTCCGTAAGAAAGAGGTATCGGAAGCCAAGATCGGAGACCCAGTCGCTCTTTCGGCAGCTATGTTCACATTCGCTTTTCCAGAAGGAAACGCACTTTCTCGCCCTACGTAACAATGTGGACTCAACCAAACACTGTTGAGCTATTGTACATAGAGCGAAAGAAAGTGGATAAGCGTATAAGTTGATGAAAAGACACAGTTGTCGTAGTTTCTATGATTTGATTTCTTTGGATGTACCTGTAGAGCTTTGTATCGCGCTTGAGCTCTGCTTCATGTTCATCATCGCGAACAGAAGATTTGCGGAAAGAAAGATAACTCCTCGTATTCAAGATCCTACGTATCTCCTTGACACAACTGTCTTCCATGTTGCTGTTTAGTTCATCCATTTCTGAAACAAAATAATCGAAACGTTAATACACAATTGGTATGATATTCTGCGGCTTTATTTTATTGAAATCATAAAAAAGATGAAAGTACCGTATTTAGATTCAGGCCCGTAGCCAGGGGGGGTTCCGGGGATGCGCAAGCACCCCCCCCCCCCCCCACGCGACAAAAAGTTTCACATTTAAGGGTTTGAAAACACTGTGTTAGTGACTAAATGGGCCAAACAGAAGACTGCAGTCACTTTGGCATACAGCCAGTTTCGTATATTTGCTTTTTCTAGTGAATTTTGACTAGCGGTTAATAAATTCATACCATGTTGGTCCGCTTTTTCCAGATTAGCACCCCCACAAAAATCTCTGGCTACGGGCCTGAGATTCGCTAAGAAAACGTCCAAATACGAAGGACTTGTTGCTCATGCAATTCGTTTCGTATTCGTTTCCTAGTAGTCTTTTCGGCCTACGCCTTCGACACTTGAATGCTCTAAAGGTTCCATTTTCTTTTGAGCATGCGTCGGTGGCGAGGTAACGAGCCGGGGAGCTCTGGATACGAGAAGCATTTCGTTTGAAGAATAACCAAAAACGATACTTCACCTAAAACATGTATCATGGCCTTGCCTCCCTTTTCGTTGCATCGAATGCGCTCGGCAAAATTCCTTGCCTATAAAGATAGCGAAACAAAACAATGAATAAGCAAACAAGCATAGTAGTGGAGAAGTTTCTCGTAAGGTCTCGAACTATTGGCTTGATGCACCTCATCTTTTCTTGTGTTTTTTTTTTTTGTTGTTGTTGTTGTTGTTTCGGTCGAGGTTATCAAGCTTGGGCCACTTGGGCGTGTAATGTTTTCCCATTTCACTCACGTGCCATTCCTATGAGTATTATTTCTTTTTTTTCTGCTATGTACCGACTGCTATTTAACAAATTTCCAGGATTTTAAAGTGGTATGTACTCTTATTTCCCACGCTTTACGTCATCATCGTGGACAATATAGACATTACAACATGAAAATACGAAATGCATGTCCTTTTATAGTTATATTTGCACTATCTGTCACAACTGCAAGTAAGAACTGCACTGCAAAGCCTAAAGGGAGATCGGATAATTTTAATACGCGACCAGCTTCTTGTTCTAGAAAGAAAAATCCATTGCTTTGAACACTTTATAACTCCATAAGGAACTTAAATAAAATGAAACTGTGTTTCCTAAGGTAGTATTTCAATTTGTACTTGCTTATTTGTGTTTTTCAGTAAATCTTCGAAAATGATAAAGTTTTTATTATATAAACACCAATGAAATACCAGGTGATCTCCCACGCGAAAACTTGATATCTTCACACGTGAAAATATCATGTTATTTTCACATGTGAAAATATCACACTTGCCTTTGCTGAATGCTCGATTTTTAAGCTTAACTCAAATAAAATTTGAATTTGGTATTTCATTGATGTTTATATAATAAACAGAACATTACATGACCGCTTGGAGATACGAATTTATCTTCTCGTGTTAAAAATTTATCTCACTCGTTCGCTGCGCTCACTCGTGAGATAAATTTTCAACACTCGAAGATAAAATTCGTATCTCCGCGCGGCCATGTAATATCCTCTATTTTCTTTTGTGAAAACTTTTTCGCTCTTGAAAATCCTCTCTCGTCACTGCTTGACATGCTGTTGTAAGCAGAGTTATGTGGACTCTTACTTAACACGGCACATTGGCCAATCAGAACGTGAGATAACTAACAATTGTGGTATAAATGAATATGGAAGCATCCCAAACAGACAAGGTTATTCAAAGAATGCCACGTGATCTCAAGGGGTAAACAAAAAATTAAGATCTAAATTAAGTGAAGAAACCATCTACAATTAGTAAAGCTTTTTACTTGATTGATTTAACTCAATCGAAAATATAGTTATATAACTGCGCTGACAAAATGGCGGAGAAGGTTAGAGAAAAGCGGGAAATCTAAATGGATACTTACCGCTATAACTTCCCTCATGTTTGTCTTGGAGTCAAACGATTTGGCTTTTATAACGAAAATACTTGGTCCTTTCCCTGCGTCGAGCACAAAGCAGTCGTCTGCATTGTTTATCAACTCCGAGGCAGCAACATCACCTGCGGAACATTTTGTTTCCCGTTCACTTCTTCGTTTGCAGTGACGTTAAAAGGGTGTTTTCCTATTCTTTTGAAACAAGGATGTATACATATAATTTGTTTATTTAAACATAAACATAAAAATAGCGTTGAAATAGACTAACGTAGCGACGTCGTCATGACACTATTGTCTACTTTTAACTACTAATAGCATAGCTCGAATGATTACACTTTTGTCAAGATATGCTTACTTGTTTTTTGTGCTTTTACCCTAATACCCACATAAAACACCAATTAAAAGTGCGTTAGGATTTCAGAATATTGTAAATTGATATTCTATATTATACCTTTTTATTGTAAGAGCATTGAGACTTTGTGAAATGCCCCTAAAACATCATCATCATATTATTCTTATTATTAAAATTACCCAAGAAAGCTTTATTTCACAACTGCAACATTTTCGAGAAGAGGCGACATGATTTTATTTCTACATTTACGTACGTATGGACACTGACTGCATATTTCTTTCACAATGCCACATGCCCTGAGCTTGAATCGCCTGTGGCAAAAGTTGGAATGCAATCCTACCTCTGTTGCTCTGCATTTTATTTTCCCCTTAATCTTATACAGCACAGGAGTTGTGTTTGACTCCACCTTCTTCAAAGCTGAATCATAACCTCCAGGTCTCCAGCTACAAAACGGTCGACATAAACAAAATTAATGACGAAGATTTCAATAAAATATTTGACTTATTTCAAATAAGTCCTACTCCTACTCCTCCCCAGCCCCTTTTTTTTGTTACAGAGCATGCTTGTTACAGAGAGACAGATAGACGAACGAACGGACGGACGGATTCATTTTTTTTATAGAGGGTAATCTCAGTGCTATTAAGCCATGGCTATGGAAGGAAAAGCGTAGGGGGTGGTCTATATTTAATGCATTTACTCATTTATCATATGAAACTTAATTAATGTTACAGAGCACCCAAACTTAACAAAGTTTGAGTATCGTTTCTATGACAACCTGGAATGTGACCTTTGAACCTCAATTTTAACGGAATTTTAAAAACTGCCCCTGCTGACAGGGAAAATGCATAAGAGGCAAAAAATAAATTAGTGGAAAAAATAATACTTACCTTGGTGTTTGTAAATCTAATTGGAAATGGTGCACGACACATATGGATAAGAAGTTATCGAAGGGTATCGAATTTCACATTGTCCTAAAATAGGATTCCCAATGAAGAAGTCAACTTTTCCAATTAGATCAACAATATATACCCAGACTTAAGTCACTTGGCACTTAAACATTTTCAGGATTTAAAGCCTTTCCCTGTCCGCAGGAGCACTTTTTTAAAAAACCGTTACCTTCGAGTTCAAAGGTCACATTTAAAGTTGTCATAGAAACAGTAACCAAAATTTTCTTATTTTCAACCCCTTACATGCTGTTAAACTTTAAATAACGTAACAGTTGAAAGCACTGGAGTTAGACCACCCCCTAGGTTTTATGACAATTCGTTTGTCAGCCATGCCTTAATGGTGCTGAGATTAGTGACCTCTATATTTAAATTGTTCGGCTCCTCCATGACGCACGCCCGGTGCAACATTTGCTGAAATAGGTGCATAAATATAACGAGTTTTCGGGTTAACAACTATAATACTATGCCATCATACAAAACTAAATTAATGGAAAATTTACTACGAAATACTTAATGAAAATGTTAATATGAAATACAGAGCAGTATTTAACGGACTTCCTGAGCCAGCGTAGCTTTTGCTGGATTTGTTTTGGGATAAATATTGTTATTTTATTTCTGTGTTCTCATTTTGTTTTTGTTAATTGATTTTTTTTTTTACCTCCACGCATTTGCCGCGCCTTTGTGTGGAGTATAGTATTTTATTATATACATACTGAGACCCACGCACGGTTTAGCTTTATCGTAATTTCCGTTCGAAAAGGCTTCCAGCAACCAATCAGAAGTCGCATACGGCATTTTTCACGTGTGACGAAAACGGTACAGTACGTGAAGGGTTTTTACTGTAATGGCTATGTACAGCGCTGCAGCTCAGTGCTACAAAGTGTCAAATGTTCGACTTACCACAGCAAAGTACCCCTAAAACATCCACAAAATTCACTGGTTTCATGTCCTTCTTCCTGTTATAATTGGAAACGTAAATTATGAGAACCTAAATACTTTAGCCGCTTCAGTACTATTCTTGGTTTGTTTCTAATCAATCTACCAATAAGAGAAATACTTATACTAAATATCGGGCAAATTTTGTTTGATTCGGAAAAATATCAGGGCCAGTTTGGTCATAGCGAGACATGCCCTGATATTTTGAAGAATCGAGCCAAATTTGTCCGATTATTTACTTATCATCCCAATGAAACATTAGAGAAACTCGCGACAGATGATCAAAAGTTGTCATGTGGTGACAATTGAGGGCGAGAGGTGCTCATGATAATCATGAACTGTCCTATACAACTGCAAGTACCATGGGGCTTCAGTTTGCAGGCAGACCCCTTGCCAATTAGCGACGGATAATCAAAATTTTTTTCTCAAATCGTATTCAGTTCCGCTTTTCCGGTTTCAAAACAAGCGATCCCGTCCGTTCCTGAGAGTAAGAGGGCAACCCACAGCGGGACGGCGGGTCGGCCCAGATGGAGTGTATTGGACATATCTGTCGTTTTCGCGGACGTTCGGGCGCGTGAGAACGCCATGTCGCACCTTTGGTGCTCGTTTTTTTCACGCGCTCGTTTTCACGAACGTTCGCCAAAGAAGGGACTGCAAGCAGTCTAGCGTTGTCCTTGTCCCCATTAACTCTTCGTATAATGATACTTTATAATGAGACTTTTCTCTATCGAATGCTCTACCCCCGGGGGGGGGGGGGACTCCCCATATTTTCAGACGGGGGTGCTCGTCCTATCCATTAGGGTATAAAGTTGTGTTTAAAATCAGCCCTATCCCTTAGGGAGTCTCAGACCAATCCTTGCCCAGACATATATTGGTACTGACACCAGAACCGATATTTACAAAGAAAACTTGGTTGAAAACCCTAAAAGACCTAAAATTAGCTTCTATTTGTTTTGACCTGCCAAATTTGCTTTCTTTTAGGGGTAAATTTGCTGTTTGCCACACCCATTTTGCTATCCCTTAGGGTCAAAATCAATTTTCCCGACGAGCACCCCCGTCTAAAATATTGGGAGTCCCTCCCCCCCCCCCCCCCCCCCCCCCCCGGGGCTCTACCACAAAGATCTATTGCAACATTACCCATTTTGGAAAAAGCCCTATATGGGAGCAGCTATTCTCGGTAATCAACAAAAGGCAAAATGTCAATCCATTTTACAGCACAGACATATATGTTTTTAAAATTACCTGTCGAATCTGTTTGGCTGCGCCATTAAAGTACTGCTCGTCAATTTCGACTGCTTGCATGGCAGCAATAAACTTTTCATCCTGCAAAATAAATCACAGCAGCAGCCGTATAAATATATTCGGATGACTAGACTCTTACCTACTAAAAAGGGCATATTATAACTACAACGTATTGCTTCTTTACCCTTTTACATAGTAAAATTAGAGAAAAAGGCACCCCTTTTCCTATAATTCTTTCAAAATGCATGTGCGTTAAAAGTCCAAAACGTAGCGCAATATAAAACCCTTTTCTACAACTGCAAAAACAAAACCCTTACTTTCTTTTAGTAGTGATTTGGCCCTTTTATAGAGTGAAATTTGCAAAATCGCTTACCCTTTTATATAACTTGAGCCTATCAAAACCCTACCCCTTTTGGTCGGAGCAGACAAACAGGCATGCATACATGTGTGTTTATTGGTACCTTGTAAATGAATAATTACATTGGCATTTGCTTAATTTAAATGTTGATAGAATAAATATATAATAAAAATCTAAAGTCTAAAAGTCTAAATAAATTAGCGAGTCTCGTGGTGCCTAGTAATGAGGCTGGCTCTCAAGTCTAAGCACTGCCATATGTATTTAGATCTGAGATTTTTAAACCAATCTCAAAGTAATTACACCAATTCTGAATAGGAGTGATTACAAAGTAATTGCGAATTACTCACGACAGTCATCTGAAATCCGCTCTATTGAAATCTATTTTTGCAATTGTTTGGAAAAATGTTCTTTTTTCGTTATAAATTTTGCAGTTCATGACATGAGGGAGTACCCCCCAGTCCTACCTCTCCTACCCCCACCCCACCCCCCGTTGTCAAGTTGTCAACAATACCTCACTACATTTGCTGCCAATGACAATATGGATATTAGCATCTCCTCTATCTTGGTGTTGGTGCCTTCCTTTAAATCCCTTCCCTTGTGAAGCACGTGGTTTCTGAGGATGACAGTATAAAGATTAGCCTACCGTGAGCACAGGGAGCTCACCTTACACTTTAAATTAAAAAAAATATCAAAAAATCTTTCCATTTTTCGCTGAATAAAGCGAAAAGAAATCTATTTTCACGCTTTTTGTTAGCCAAGCCAAGTGATAACACGTTCAATGTTTGATTGGTTGACAGAAATACTAATATTCTAACACTAACTAATACTTTTCGACATCCTAATGTAGCATCTTCTCACCATTTCCAAGAAAAGATAGCAGTCCCCACTGTAAAGTCCTTGCTGAAAACTTTTCTCTGGGACAAGTTCCATATCCAGTTTCTGTTTGGAGACAAATGGTAAATATGAATAAATCCAACTTAGGCTAATACCTAAGGCCAACGTGGAGAAAAAGCAGCATTGTTATATAGCGAGTGCTCACTCCAAGCGAGCGCGCGCTCTTATTTGCTAAATCCCTCGACTTCGTCTCGGCAAACATCGAGATTCTCGGGAAACAAAACTGATGTTTCCCTCGGGAGCAGTCATTAAGTGTATATTTTTACTCGGACAGTCCAGGTGAATATAGCCTCCTCCTCGAGGTGTGTCGGGAGCTTTGGGTCGCGCAAATAACCATGCCAAAATGCATTCTCGATCCAAGAGCTCCCCGGCTCGCTGCTTCGCGGATGAGGCCCTGCTAACAGCCATTTAGGGCCTTCGCCGATTGGCTGATTTTAAACGAACTGTTCTATGTGAAATCTCGCGCATGCGTCTATGGCTGTTACCCCGGCCGCGTGTGGTGACGATACGAGAGTGGCAGCCATGTTAGACCAGTCGTACATGTCAAATGACCAGCTAAAATGACGATAATAATTATTTGGGGATTAATGTGATAAGATTTAGTGAATTATCAATTTGTTCTCGAGATCATGTTGGTCTGTTACCTTAACTCGCCAGCACAGCAAGCCCGGTTGAGCCAAATTGATTTTGTCAAACACAGTTTTTATTCCCGGAACAACGGCGCGCTCTTGGTTTTCGCCCATCGTGTTTTCGAGTACTATAATAAAAAGCATAAATGAATTAAAATTAAGTAAATCACGTACAATCTCCTTCGGTCACATGCTGACACAGAGTCGCCTCTTTCGCCTTTAAATGATGTTTTTTAAGGTCTCTGTAAATGTATTCGACGTGTTTACGGATAAAAATTATCGTCGCGTAGCAATTTATGCTATGATAATCAGTTATGGTCAAATCACACTGGTGGTATATTGTCAATGTTGCGTTCTGATTGGTTAGTTATAGCCTACTAGTAGCGAAAAGTGTCGGGTTTGAAAGCCAGAAAATGGCAAATGACCCGACCAGAAAACGTTTTTGATTATACAAATTGACCTAGTGTGATTTGACTAAAACATCTCTCGCCCTCGTGGCCTCTTATTCAATAGCCCATTCGGACTCGAGGAATATTTGTTAAATATACTGTTTTACAGCTAAAAGATTGTTCTATCTTATGAAATTGTTCATTTTAGTGAAGTCATATTTTATTGTATTTTTAAGACTCCGAACTAAAACTGCCGTTACTTTAGAAACTCAGATCATTATATTAGCGTTATATGTTGCACAATTTTTACACTTTCTCGGATTTTAGTCTAGGAGAAATGAACTGCAAAACCCTGATGAGCGATGTTTTCTTTATTGTATATTTACGTCTTAGAAATATACTTTAGGACTTTATCAAATGAATTTCAAGAAAAAGTCATATTATTGATTTTTAAATTTTTACCTTTCCCGAAACCTTAATGTCATTAGAAATTCGTTGGAAACACGACGTAAAAAACGTAAAGTTTTACACGATGCACAAACGACGACGAATCAAAATGACTAACAGAAGTATCATACATACCAAGCTTTTACGATATGTCCAGGGCCAAAATATTCCAAAATATTCCATTAGCTGTAATTGCACTTTAGAGATAGCAAGTAATTGAAGTAGCTTATTCCCCCCCCCCCCCCCCCCAGTAAATTCCTGATTACTCTAAAACCACTGCAGCTATGATGGTGAAACTTCGTGACTTTTCCTAACATTCATCTGGGGACATTTTGGTGTCAATGACATGTCAGCGTCAACGGCATGGCAACCAATTTCTGACATGCATGTTTTGCAAAAATCGAAAAAAACGTGAAATTTTCATTTCAAGCTTAATGTTGGACACATTGCCCAATTTATGACTATTAGAGCTTGTAATCGTTAGTAATTTATGTATAGGCTAATTAATTTTTGACACAAAATCTTTGGGGGGAGGGGGAGGGGGCTCCTGCCGGCTATTTTCTATTTTGTCTTTTTTTTTTTTGAAAGGCGAGGCGACTATTATGTGTCAGATAAACAAACTGAGCCGTGATTCCGCCGATAAAGAAAATTCGTCCAAAACTATCGAACTGCCGACTTTGCAAAAAATTTTATTAGGAAGTCTCCCTTACCTTATTTGGAAGGCCTGTAAGTATTTTTTTTCATATCTTAGGGAGTATATCAGGAAATTTCACCAAAACTTGCAGATGTTCGAGAAACATCTTGGTTCTCTTGGTCGCCATTTTGTTTTTCCTTCGCCAAAGAGCCTGGATCGAGGCAGCCCGCGAAGAAAATGAGGATTGGTAAAAAACGACAGGAGTTTCTTGATGTCCCTTGCCCGGCCCACGCCACAGGTGGTTTTCGTAGCCAATAGTCAACAGCCAGCCAGCTGATTGCAATACATCTCCTCAGAAAATACTGCCTTACATTATAATATCAAACTGGATTTGAATTTTACGATGATCTAATCTAGTTTTTTATTTGCTTCCCTAAACTGCGAAAATTAATATTGCTGCCACCTTTCCCTGGGCCTAGGAACGTTTCGTTTTGGCAAACAATCCTTAGTGCACGTGATGTGATTGAGCTGGTGGCGAGTGAGTTTCGATGAGTTACAAGTGACATCACACCCTGTCTCGCACGTCACAGAGTGTACCCTCGCAAAGTCAATTAAATGATTTCCATTGGCAGATCTAATGAGTCCAAACTCGAACTCGGGGACGAACTCGAGTCTAAACTCGACAAATCGGAACTCCCAATTAACAGTGCCGTAGCTAGCACAGGGTCAGAGGAGGCAGTTGCTCCCCCAGCGAAGTAAAATTTTTATTGTCAACATGTGGGGGAAAATCTGTTCCCCCCCCCCCAGCAAAAGCAAAGGATGACCAAGGCTTGCCCCCTCCCCCAGTCAAAAATTTCTAGCTACGGCCTTGAATCGCAAAGCACACAGCACAGATGACTGGGGCAAACTTTTGATATTGCTTTAAGGTATGAGTATACCTTTGAAGGGTGTCGCGCGAAAAAAATTCGTATCGCGTCACATCGCGTCACAATTTACACCACAAACGTCGTTCATGTATCATCAGGGGGATGAAGTGGGGGGGGGGGGGGTAGCGATCACGAATCACGGACCGATTTTTCGGTATTTCACGGATCACGGAGTTATGAAAACGCTTTTCACGAATCACGGAAGTAAAATTTTAAAAACGATTATGCAAAATGTGAAAAGTAGAAAAGCAGAACAGGTACGCCAAAACAAGAGCGCACGGAGTAAGAGGGGTGTCCGAGGTCGCGTTTACTGAAATGGCGCAGGAAAGGTTAATATTATAGGGACGGACCATTTGATGGGGAGGGTGGCTAATTTTTGGGGGACTCGATATTTTTTTCGCGCCCAGTTTTGCTGCTCGATGTTTTTTCCCTAGAACGTGACTGTGCTCGATTTTTTTCCTGATATTTCTTTTGATGGTTTGAGATATCATTCAAATTATGTCGATCACAATTCAATAAAGCACGATTTCAAGCTCTCCTGTTATTTTCTCATTTCACGAAATTGGTTTGCTCATAGCATCCAGATCAGTTCAGGTATTTGGTCACCGGATTTAGGATTTTCGCTCTATGATATATATTCGGATCAGTACCGAGCCTTGCTTGTACAGTCGAAGCTCTCTGTGCGACCGCTCTCGTAAGCGACCAGCTCCCATAACGACCATTTTCCCGAAATCCCGTTTGAAATGTCACATAAACTCTTATATTTCAAGCTCTCGTAAGCGACCGCCTTATCGATGCGACCAGCTCCGTTAGCGACCACAATTTCAAATCACCAACAGAGATTTTCTATTGTTTTTAAGCTCTCGTAAGCGACCACAGTACTTTTTGTCTATTAAACATTAGTGATCACCTCATAAATATGTAAACTGATACAAGCTGCGCCAGTGAAATGCTATTTTCGACATATTTTCTATGTACATATTTGCGGTTATCAATTCTTAATTAAAGTCGGGAAATAAATCAAACTATTTTAAGCATTAGTATAACATGATATTTTCTAGATGTATTGTACTAAGCTCTCGTAAGCGACCAACACCTATTGTTCAAGTCGGAAGCCGTTTGGTGGTCGCTTACGAGAGCCGTTCTCGTAAGCGACCAGCTCCGTTAACGACCGCAATTTTCAGTTCCCGAGGTGGTCGCTTACGAGAGCTTCGACTGTATGTTTCTGGATGCGCGCGAAGCGCGATTCGATTTTGAAAATCAAACTACGCGGTATTATGAAATTCTTATTTCTGGGACACGAAAATCACGCTTAGAGAAATGGAGTAACGGAAGAAACATAATAGAAATTTTCCAAAATTAAACATAGCCTCGTACGATGTTTTAGTTTGTAAATGCTACACCGAAGTATCCTCTTTATGCGCGCGAAGCGCGCTGCAAATATTGGGCATATAAGTTGAAAGAATGGGAAAAGTCCAGGAGTAAATGAGAACTTGGTGTTTAAAAATTGCGCTTCCTGACGGGTTGCTAAACCTTTATTTACTGTTTGCTGATAGTAAATTTACTCAATTTTAAAAAGACATTTTAATGTTGTATAGATGGCGAGCGCGCAACGCGAGCCGACCAAAAAACCAATCTATTTATATGAGGACGTCAGGTTCCCTAAAAGGCAGTCAGGAGAGAATGAGCCTGCTCGATATTGGTCCAAATGGTCCGTCTCTAATGACCAGCTTTCACGTTTCACGAATCTCTAGGCCTGTAATCACGAGTCACGTAAGAGAAATTCGTAAAATCACGGATCACGAGGACATGAGATTTCACGGATCACGTCAATAATTTTCCTGTTTTCACGAATCACGGAGCAAATTTGGGTGAATCACGGATCACGGAGAACCCCTTCAACACCCTGTATCATTTTAAAGCTAAAAGGTTGGTCTATCTGATGAATAATTTTGTTTTCATTAAATTGCACACGAACATATATTTTTCTAGCTCTAAAGAAAAAAGTACCGACTTTCTTTAAAAAGTTCTAGCTTCTTCCAATTAAATTGCACAGCTCCAAATTTAAGCAAAATCTATTCTTTAGAAGGCGATCTAAAAAAGGGTGTGCGGGATTTTAGATTTTCCTTTCAAAACATATTTTATGCTAATTTGTGTGTTAGCATTGCCAAAAATATCGATTTTCAACCTGTTTTACGTGATATTTCCGCAAATACGTGAAATATCAATAATCCCGCACACCTTTTTTCAGATCGCCCTCTAAGGAATACATTTTGCGCAAAACTGGAGCTTTTAACATTAACTGGAAGTGGCAGGAGCTATTAAAAAGCAAAAATTGGTATTTTTCCTTTGAAGCACAAAACGACGAAAACGATCCATCAAAGCAACGTTGCATAGAAATAAACCATTTAGTAAGTAAGGCCGTTTTTCAAGCTTTAAAACGATATATAAATGGCCCTTTTAAAACGATATATAAATGGCCCTTGTAGTGTAAATAATGACGCGATAGTGATTTTTTTCGCGAAAAATTCAGATCCCTCGCGCAAAGGTATACTCATACCTTAAATCGCTTCAAGCATTCATTGAATGGTTTTCAATATAATAAGAAGTGCAAAGCGCTTTATACCAAGTTTGGGCATATTTAAGCATCTAAGATATGAATGCTTCACTGGTGCCTTAATAGTTGCCAGGGGCTAAAATTCATGCACCATGAACGCGCGAACTATCGATTATTTCTTGTCACTTCTGAATTAGTCTGTTAAACCAAATTGTCTTGAAAGGAATTCCAATTGAAAATGAATTAAAAAAGAAACGCATACATTAAGTTGCTAGAGGCATTCCGTTCTAACAGCGTCGAGTTATTCAATACAAATAATAAAGTATTGCTGTGTTATAGCTTGCCACGAGCAATATTGTATATATGTTTGAGTATAGCAAGCAGGTGGTTCGCCGTGACTTCTTTTGAAAACTTTGTTTCGTTTAGCAAATACGAAAACAAAGATGCTTTTATGTAAATTGATTTATTCCTCCATGGCGCAGTATTTGTCTTGCATTCCAATATAGAAAATATAAATACCATAAAACGTATGATACGCAAAGCTAATAAATTGCTATTGAGTGCATAGATAGATAGCTATCAGTTGATCAGAGGTCCAGTCCCAAATATTACTATGCTTTGCATTTCTTCATAAACAGAAATAGCAAATTGTAAATGTGAGACAAATAGGAAAACCAATTTATGACACGCGTTATTCATCTTCAGCACTAATATTGATATGACAAAGTTCGATTTTTGTCAAAGTTTTTATTTCTTATTTCCCATTCAGGAACCAGCTGCTTGGAATCGCGCCATTTTCTTATTAAAAATGTAGTATATATTTGAAAACATTCCAAAATCTTAAGCGAATTTTGTTTCAAGTGATTTCCCTTTATTTCGAGAAAGAAAACTACTTCGAATTAGCTGAGAAATGGAATCGTTCTTTAAGTAAAATTTAGATTTTCGGCCACAACTCACGAACATAACTCAAAGTGTATTGTGTTATTTCCTTGCAAGTCGTAAATTGGCAGTAATAACAACTAGGTATATTTAAAATACACCTTATTAGACATGCACCGTTCCTTAATATAGGTGTATTTTCAAAACCGTATAAGTCATTACCTTAAGCTGCAGTAACTTTCGTAATGGTATCTCTAACAGTTTTCAGTCTGTAAACTTGCACAAGGTCTCAGAGAACGCCCAAGCACCCCGAACACTTGGCTGTAATTAACTAAACTTCCTATTTCACATCCGGGACCTGCGATCTAGGGATCTTCTAATGAAAACAATTTAGTTGATTGAATTTGACTGAGCGTGAACCTTCTAAGTGTGTATAATTAAGACACAATCGTCACATTAGCGGTTTGTCAATGGCTGAGGGAAACTATCATTGAATTTCATGACAGTTAGCTTCAATTATATTCTTTTAGTTAAGGGTGCAATATAAATTGAGTAGTCATATGAAAACACTATTGATTTCAAAACTTCTTTATATGTGAATCGCGTAAGTGGGTTCGCTATATTAAAGTCATGCGGGCGTGGGTTCTGTAATCCATTTTCTTCACATCAGTGATTCCTTTCTATTTTCGTGGGAAAAAGGCATCGAATCACTTCAGTTTGCGGCTTTATCCACTGTTTTTCGTTCACTAAAACACGACCTGGACTTTGCAGACAAAACAAAGAATGATATTCTCGGCTTAATGGAGCAGCATTATTTGGATTAAAACAAACAAACAAACAGCTTGAATTCAAAACTTGCAGCCCTCAGGGATAAAAAGATAATTGTCTGGAACGAAAACCTAGAAGTGTCTAGGCAAAGCAAATAATAAATAACTACCTACGCAATGACATCAAAGGACTTCTCAAATCAAAAATATCAATTGGTATTTGTTTTTCGTGTAGTATTGGTGTTCACCTCCGGAGACATTTAATTTGTAGCGAGTTATTTATTCGAACAAAAACCAATATTCTGAAAGAGAACTACATCCTCAATTTTTGCAAAGTTTTAGACTGGTATCTTATACAGTAAAAACATGCAAGAAGAACCTAGCATTTAAGAACATGTAAGGCTAAAATTTCCCTGTTATACATACACCCTTTATATAAGAACCTGTTTAGGCTAACTTAGAAAAATGTAGCTTACTTACTCGCGGGTTTTTTACTGTATTGCAAGCGGAATATAAGCGAACAAATATAATGTCAAACTGTAAAAGTGCACTAAACCCACAATATGAGCTAATATGAGCTATCATTGTCCAAAATATGATTTATTTGCAAACTAAGCATGTTTACTTTCATCGAAAGCTCCAAACCAATCTCGAACCCATAGCTCCCCGGCTCGTAACCTCGCAGGGGAGGCTCTGGTGACAGCCACTAACGCATGCGCGAGATCAGGGGCTCATAAATAGGGGCGTCCCTCTCTAGTATTGCCCTATTGATAAGGCATTTTGACAGACCTAATTATTTTTAGAACGATTTTACCGCTAAAATTGTAAAGCTTTTGTTTTACTAGCCAATCAAATTCGTGTAGCTTTACAGACTCCCCTCATTTGCAAGATATGCACGTGCAATCACCATATCAAGATAGTTTCCTTGAAAAAGTGTCGACTTTCTTCAACTTCCTTATAAGGAAATATCTGCAAACTATATTTTTTTTTTCGCTATTTTTATTGACCTAGAAAGCTTAAAACTGAACCAGAACTCAGATACACTTGAGAAAAGATGTTATGTACATTTTCCACTGTGTTTTTCACGGTCAAGAACCTGTAAACCAAGGTAGACAAGACACCACAGGAAACCCGCTCGATCACTAAAAAGACGACACTGTTATCTTGATATGCCGATTTATTGTTGTTCTCTGCTATTGTTATTCTAAATAAACGTGACCGCAGCGGCATAGAAACAAGAGTAAATACTAATCTAAAAATAGCTAGGTCTGTCAAAACGCCTTATCAAGAACATATAGCAGAGGAACGCCCCTACTTATGAGCCCCTGGCGAGATTTAATACAGAGCCGCCGAGAGAAATACCTTTAAGCGCATGCTCAAGCGCTCAAAATCAGCCAATCAGCGAAGGCCCTCAAATGGATGTCCCCAGAGCCTCCCCTGCGAGCTTTGGGTACGAGCATGGCTCCAAACGGGAAATATTGCGCGAAATCCCAAAAGAACCCCAAAGAAGCGTAACTAGTGTTGCGTGACAGAAATTGCAGCGCCGATATCAGGAAACCGATAAAATTTGGCAAGGGCCCTATTGGAAAACTGCAACTGCTCTTAAAAGCACAATTTCATAGAGTTCATACTACCGAAATCACTAAACTGCCGGCACCCTCGAAAATTCGATCGATCGTTTGTCAGTTTCGGTTCGCTCGTCTGGCTGTTTTGATCGATCCTAATGGACTAATGGTCACGTGACATTTAAATTTTTGCATCAAACAATGGAAAAAGCGTGTTTTTCCATTGTTAGGTACAAAATTTTAATGTTACGTGACCATTTGGTTCGATCAAAACAGCCAGACGAGCGAACCGAAACTGACAAACGATCGATCGAATTGTCGAGGGTGCCGGCAGTTTAGTGATTTCGGTAGTAGCTTCCAAGTTAGGATTTTGATTACGTCATCTGAACACCAAGAATTTACAATGTTAATAGGCAATATACTTTTTTGGGGAGAGTCGATCACTCGTTTTAAAGAAAGACTTTGTGAGGTATAGTGTTTACCGTGTACTTACACACTAGAAATAAATCAGCTTTTAGCTTAATGATATGCCTCTTTTGCCTCCTCGCATACACGTTTTTGGTATCCGTCAGAGCTTTGAAACAAGAAACAAATCACACCACGATCGCTCCGCTTGGGGGGAGGGGGGATTTTACTGATTTTTGGATAGGGTGTGCCGCTAAGGTCTCATTCATTCATTTATTCACAGGACATTTCTACAGAGAACAAAATGGGAATTTCGTGGTATTGAGTTTTCCCAAGCCTTACAGTCAAAAGACATAAAGCGTACACCCTAGAGATTATTGCCTTTTCTTTCATAATATTGAAATCCATAAAAATTTTTTATTGACATCCATAAAAAAATCCATAATTTTTTTTTCTTGAAATCCATAAAAAAATATTAAAAATAGCGAAACAATGTAAGTCTTGGGGTGGGAGAAGGGGGAACCATGTTAGAAAAATGACCTTTTTCAATTTAAAATATGTAAGATTGAAATGTTATTGAAATAAAAAAAACGATGGGAAAGAAAGCACAGCTTCCTCGATTTAATTCCAAATTTGCGTCGCCAGGTTGCTGCGGTATAGATACGTTTGCGCAAGATTGGTCCCATGATAATAACTAGTCCAGTCCCTGAACTCTCTTTCGCAGCTCCGTTTGTTTCCTGTGTTCGCCGAAAGGAGAGTCCAGAAACCTTTGTATGCACATGCGCTAGTTCTGACCGAGAACTTGTTTTTTTTCGTTTGTGTGCATGATCCAAATACCGCTGTCGAAGATTGTTTGTTGAATTTTAGCGGTTACGGTCACAAGGGCGTGCTATCTCGATGGACAAAAGTCCTGTAGCCAACAATAAATTTCCGACAACGGTATTTGGATCATGCGCAGAACTAGCGCATGCGCATACAAAGGTTTCTGGACTCTCCTTTCGGCGACCACAGGAAACAACGGAGCCGCGAAGGAGAGTTCAGGGACTGGACTAGATAATAACTGGATCTGTCCTCCTGTTCATTTCATTGTACAGTCCGTTGACTCTTATCGTACCAGAGTGGCCTTCTAGGGGGCCGGTCGCTAATAACCTGTGTGCGTGTGTGTGTGTGTGTGTGTGGAGGGGGGGGGGGGTCAATTTCGAAACAAACACCATTTGGGGGGGGGGGCATTTTGAAATAAACGTTTCCTGTTTGGAATCATTTTTAGCGGAACTCCCCGTGCCGAAGGCACGGAGTGGAGCCCCATACGTATCATTCAACGTCGCATGAGAAAGCAACCCATCCAAGCCAAAACGATACGTTCAGCGGTTTACGAAAACATCGCGGGCTCTTATTTACGCATGCGCACTTGCGTTATTGGCGACCCGTGTACACAGCCAATCACAGTCCGTCTTGGATCACTGAGCGCGCGCGTCATTTTGTCCTCCAGCACAGCGCCAACACAGCGGTCAAACGGCGGCGCATGCGTAGTACGAGCTGAGCCGAGCGGCAAATTTGTATTGGAAGCTACAGGGAAGCTGGGAAACATTTAGTTTTTCGCAGTTTCTAAGAAAATGTCTAAGGTTGAAACTTATACACAACATTCTTTAGAGTATTCTTTAGGTCCTGTTGGTTTACACTCTCGTAATTTTGTTTACACTTTTTGCTGTGATGAGTTGAAGCTCACTCCACTCGTTGCCACCAATTCGATCGTAGATTCTAAAAGTTTCAAGTCTCAAGGTAGGGAAGTTGATTTAAAGAAAACCCCAAGCTGGAATAGAAAATTCATAGTGACAAAAGACGTAGCCGTCGAGAACCTGCTAATACAGATAGCGAATCGCAAATCATGGCCCAATAGACTACTACTTCATTGTGCAATCCGAAGACAAATCACTACAATGGTTGGAAGTATATTTCCTTTCACAAGCATTTTCATGGGGAATAATAATACTTTAGCTACCATCATGTACAACCAAAAGTCTATGGGGCAGGAGTTTAGATATTTTCCTGGCTCATTTAGGATACAATGGCTGTGGACTGTAAGCAAATGAAACTGAATGTGTTGTCTACTGCTGGACAGAATACTGAGTAGTGTTCCAGGGCATCTTGGACACTCACCAGCTGCTTCAAATAATAACTGTATTCCTTCTTAAGGTGTAGTATGGAGATGGCATAGAATGTTTTTGTATGTTGTAGGGGGTAGCCATGAAAATGCAAAATTATTACTGATAGCATTCAGTGAACATGGGAAAACTCTCTGGTGAACCATGCCTCCATAATTTTCATAAAGTTCAGACGATACTTTCTCGGGCTTGATGTATTTCCCATACCAAACCGTAGTTTTCTATTGGAAAATTCCCCATACAATCTAGAGTGGTTGAGGCGTTTTGAATTTTATTTGATAGGGGTATGCAGCATTTCTGGGATTTTAGCCTCGTTTTCATGTTTTGACCCCAAAATCAGTACGATTTCGTACTCGTCAAACCCCATTTTTCCTTCTTTTGGTACCCTAGTAGCGTATATCCACATCACTGTAGGTAGCCTGATACCCCTAGCGCCACATCACCATAGGTAACCTGACACCCCTAGTGGCGTATATCCACATAAGTATAGGTAACCTGATACCCCTAGTAAAGTAGTAGTGTATATCCACATCACTATAGGTAACCTGATACCCCTAGTAGCGTATATCCACATAAGTATAGGTAACCTGATACCCCTAGTAAAGTAGTAGCGTATATCCACATAACTATAGGTAACCTGATACCCCTAGTAGCGTATATCCACATAAGTATAGGTAACCTGATACTCTAAGTGGCGTATATCCACATAAGTATAGGTAACCTGATACCCCTAGTAGCGTATATCCACATAAGTATAGGTAACCTGATACCCCTAGTAAAGTAGTAGCGTATATCCACATAAGTATAGGTAACCTGATACTCTTAGTAGCGTATATCATAAGTATAGGTAACCTGATACTCTTAGTAGCGTATATCCACATCACTGCAGGTAACCTGATACCCCTAGTAGCGTATATCCACATAAGTATAGGTAACCTGATACCCCAAGTAGCGTATATCCACATAAGTATAGGTAACAAGACACAAAACAAATACCACATACGCAATTTTAGATTGTTAATTATATTTCAGAGTGTATGGAAATATTTGTGTAAGGAAATGTGTAAGGTATGATCCAAGCTCACATCGTCAATATAATTGTGCGATTAGTGCTGAGAAAGTAGAGCGGTTTTCACAATTGCAATTGAGCAATCACTAGCCAATCAGAATCGAGAGAAATCACAACTTGCTCCTAAATGGCTTTTTTCTCAGCCAATTGCAAGCCGAACCAATTACTAAGTAATTACGCAATTGTATTTACTACAGAATTTGATTGGCTGAGAAAAACGAGTAGCCAATGAAAACGCAAAGCAATCGCAATTACATAACAAGTCTTGACAGTCATGTGAAATCCGTTCTATTCCAAACACAGAAAATTTTTTCTTATTTAAAATGTCAAGCCGTTGCAAATCCGATAATCAAGACTTGGTATATCGTGTTGAACCATCAGTTTTTCGGTACATCAATAAAATCAATTAAAGGATTTATAATAGTGAAAACAAGGGACGAAAATTTTCAAATTTCCTCCAGCAAATACAGTAAATGTATTGGAAAATCTCCCGAGAACGGGGGGGCCCCGGCCCCCTGCCTCCCTGGCTACGCCCCTGCTACGGATCAAAAAATTTCTCTAAAAACTTCACGGTTTTCTAATTAGCTGCTCACATAATACCGTATACATCAGAGTATGCATAGAGTTTTTTTTTAAACCCTTCTTATAAAGGATGGACACAGTTACTAGATATGTAATCCTTATGACTTTCGGAGCCGATTTCCAAAGCTGAATAAGATTAAGTTTTTTACTTCAATTTTTTACAAGTGAACTGAATCGTTCGCGGCGATAAATTGCTTCAGCAGCTGAAAATGAAGAGATTAAGCTTATCATTATAGCCGCTCTCTTGCTCGCCAGAAATTCTAATTCGATAAGATTGCTGGATTTTGAACAAAAGCATGTATTATCAATGCAACAAAGTGTACTATTACACTATTTTAAGTCATAAGTTCATGCAATGAAACTATTACTGAAGTAATAAGGTGTTTTATCGCTTAAGTTCTTAACGTCTCTTAAGAAACTTACAGTTTGTAGAGTGATGTAACATGATGATCCCGTGATATTAAGTGTGGTCGTTTCACCCTCGAAGTTCTTGTCCTTATTCGTTAAACCTCAATAAATCCAGAGTATTCCCCGAGTCTGTTCGCTTAGAGATAATAATTTGTTACATCGTATTTGATTCTGTTGTTGTCAGAATAATAAAGTGTAAGTTATGTCGGGTTCTTGAGTCGGAGATACTCGCCGAAAGCTCTCGAAGACATGTTTTCGTGGTAATCAACGTACATCCTTACATCGTGCAGGATATCTGTATCCATTGTGTTAATCAGGGAAATACATACAGAAAACACCGAAACTATCCAAAAGAATGTCTCAAACTTCACCAACTACAAGCTAGTTGAACCAGCACATGAGGATCGTTGTAGCATGAGCGATGGTGCGGTATTTGACGCCAAGATCATATTCGATCTCAATCACTGTACGTCTTACTCCACTTCCATTCCAACGTTGGGTTTATATTTCCCTTTTTGACAAATGGCACATTTACAAATGTCGAATGGTTGAGATTGCGACCTCGATGCTCGCGGTTGTCGTGGGGGGGGGCTAACACTATAAGACTGGTAATCGGTCGCATCGTTTTCGCGAGAGACATCGACCACACCGTCCCTCTCTGCTATCTCGACTCTTTTCTTGTCCGTGTAGATCTGGTAACATCGTCGATGGAATCCCCTCGTTGGCCCATCTCTCCATGTCCTTTCATTTCGCACCATACACCGTCCTTTCTCTTGTTTGCGCATTTGCCAAACTTCTCCCAGCTAGTCACAGAAAAAGGTGTCAGATACCGGGAAACGTTACTCACAGGCATTGGTTCCACGTTGGCTAGGTGTTTGGCTAGAGTGTCATCTTGGTGGAGTGCTCGTTACCTCAAGTTCGCGGTTTCAAAAAATCGAACAAGTATTGACAGCGCCTTAGAATGTCGGGGAATTTCAACATGGAAAAACGCAAACACCAGAAAGAAAACGTTCTACACCGGTAAGTTACTGCGCGTCTCCTTATTTTTGGGCACTGAATGCGCGCGGCGAGGCAGAAGGCCCCGAAGTGTTTGGCCACAAATAGGACGATTTTTTAAAAGTCTATCGTTGACGTTGTATCAATATATGCTAGTACCTCGTTTTATTTTCTTGTGTTTTGGGAGCAAAAGTCGTTCTTCAGAGAGAGTGTCGGGTAGAGGGGCGAAAACTCGCGCCCCATCGAGTTCAGTGTGACGTCACGGCTGAAACGAAAATGTGCTTACGTCGAGATCAACTGATTACAACGTGTGAATTGTGTCATTTTATGAGTTGTACACCATTCACTACTGCAACTGATAGATCTAAACAACCATTAATAATTAAAAAATAACGGTGAATTTTCACCCGTTTTGCCTATAACTTATTTAGCGCTCAAGTGACTGAAATAAAGTGAAATGTTGAATGTTCTCCAGAGAAAAAATAACCTGCTAGTTTTATCGTTATTTTATCAGGAACTTAAAGAAATATTAATTCTGTGGTATCATTGTGGTATGTTCTTTACAAAGAAGTAGGCTTCAATAAATTGTTGACTAAATCTGGACGAACAATACAGAACAACAAAACACTGAAGAATCGAGTTGTGCTATCAAAATCACTCACCCGTGAAATCGTGATTGACAATCAACAGACGTGATTGGGTTCATTTAGCGCGAGTAAAACAAACCGACTCGAGTTTAGGATTGGAAGCGCGGTATACTTGCGGAATGGAGGAATCCGTGGCCTGAAATCTTCATAAATATATAAAATTATAGGCGGGCAAAAAAATATGGCCAAGTGGGACTCTAAGAATCTTGAGATCCGAAGCAAGTCCGTGGAACAGACGTTAATTCCACTGGTTTCACAGGTAAGCTCTGTGTGGGAGAACTATGATTACCTGACCCCAATGAAAGCCACGAATTTTAGGAATTTCAGTTCGATGTTTCTGTCCTCCATTTCTTGATATTTGTTTTACGTTTATTATCTTCTAAATATCTGAACCTACACTTTAGAAATATCAAAATAGAATCAATTTCGCCACCAGTGGCTGACTTTCGAGGCTCTAAACATTTTGGTTTTGCAATTTCAGATTACAACCCTGGTCAACCACAAGGAGCGAAGTAATCTTTCCGAAAAAGCTAGGCATACAATTCAAGTGGTTGGGGAAGCAGTTAAGAACGCTGTTCTCAAGTTTGTCTCAGTTGGGGAACAAATTTCACGGGAGAATAAAGAAGTTTCGACAGAAATGATGGAGGCCTGCGACGAAGCGAAAAGAGCCGGAGAAGTAATTTGTCGATTGACCTCAGTAACCCCCAGTGCTGCAAACTACGAAAAAACAGGAATGGTTCGAGCAGCTAGATCCCTTCTGTCAGCAGTGACTCGCGTCTTAATCATTGCTGATTCTGTCATGATTAAGAGACTCCTTGTAGCAGTAAAAAAGGTAGGCAATTGAGCTTCAACAGGCCAGCATTCCGAACACAGATCCTTGAAATAATTATCCCATGATTTGCTTTGCTAACTGTAACGTACTGCACACGGTTTCATTGTGTAATTTTTGGTCAATTTGCATTTCGCGCGAGCACTACGCAACATTTTGCATTGTCTACGCACAAAAACCATACGTGGTTTTATTCTACGGTTTTACATAACGTGGGTCTGTTACTTTATCTATATTTAGTCACAGAAATTGTAATTATTTGCCTTAGTAGTTTACATTCCTTTATTCAGTTCTATTACATGGAAAATGTAAACTAGTTTCTAATCACTGCAAAATAAATAAAAATTCTTGAGTAATTCTATTTTTGAAAACTTGTCAAAAGGGGGTTTAAGTTCTTACAAAGTAATCAATTTATTTAATCCATCCAGAAATTAGTCAGTCATATCAGAAAGCCCTCAAGAAATATTTACTTTTCTTCATCAAACTTTATCAGTGACATATTTAGAATTCCTCCAAGATCCAGGAATTCCATAAATGGCTCATTAGCATTGATACATATAAAGCGACCAGAATTTCAAATCAAGAAAATAACGTAACAAGACAGAGATTGAGTACCAGCTCAAAACACCTTCAACTAAATGGAAATTGTTGCAATTTCAAGCAACTGGTTGTCATGGTGAAAAATGTTATTCATTGTTATGGCTATCAATAAAGAATAAGCAGGCTAAACTCTTTCCAAGTATTACCTTTGTTGCAATAACATTGTTTTCATAGTTCCAGGTATTTTTGCTTTCTTGCTTCACTGCTATTTTTGATACCTTGCAGTGATTCATTTTGTTTAACTAAGATAATTTTACCTTGTAAAAAAGGCTTATAAAAGAACAAATCCTTTACTTGAAGTAGTTTTCAATTGCAAAGCAATGTAAACAAAGCAATGTATTGTGGGAAGGGTGTCACTGTTGGCTGCTTCAACATTTTGTTTTGGTACCCAAGTTGAATTCCTGTAGCTTTAACACAATAATGCCACACAGGATTCCTGCAGGAACTTCCGGAAAACATGTTATTATCCAAAGATGTTCATAAGACCATGTCAACCCAAATTGCCCTCACAGTTCCCTCCTAACAAGACTTTTTTTTAGGTGGATGACAGACTTCAAGAATTGGAGACCATCAATTCTTTTACAGAGTTTGTGCAGACCTTTAGTCAGTTTGGTGCAGAAATGGTAGAACTAGCTCATTTATCAGGAGACAGGCAAAATGTAAGTGTTTATGAAAAGAGTAACAGCTAAAACATGAATTTGCACTGAATTGACAGACAATATTGTGATGAAAAAGCTCTGAGATGCATATAAAAAGTAAAGTGTTAGCACTTGTGTACTACAAATGCACAGAAAATACCACCAATCAGAATGCAGGAATGGCATTGTATGCTCAACACTATTCCACTCGACCTTCCCATTATGCACTGCATGATGTAAACATTGCCTGTTTCTATAGCTTGGTATTATAAAAATATAGTTATCCATAATGAATTCTCGTGCCAGAATATCCCACTTGTATTTTCTTAGCATAAAAACTCGCCTGAAGGCTTGTGTATTAATCTTTATCTTAATATTTTCTTAATATTAATATATTTTCTTATTAGATGTTAATTTCATGTGATACGAGACAATTAGATATGTTACAAGTTGCAGGCATTTTATCAGGTATACAAGAAAACAACAAGTGATGCATGGGATATTCTGCAGTATGCCACTCAAAAGCATTGTATAACTAAATATTTTATTATAAAGCTGTGAGGTCATTACCAGACGTATTACAAGCTAAAAGCAGTATTAAACTTTAGCTAACCAAGTTTTTGAACCAGTTTTGTGCACGCTTTAATGACTGCAGGGCCTGAAAAAATGCTAGCGTTGGAGCGTAGTTTTAGGTCGAGAAACGCAAGTTTGCCTTCGCTTGGCCGCCATCTTGGATTTGTGACAAAATGTGACAAATCGGGGGGGAGGGGGGCAGGGAGGAAAGGAGAAAAGACAAGTGATGCCTCCGACCGACCAATCAGATTGCTTTGTCCGCCGGTGGACACAATTCAAAATAGCAACCAGAAAAGCATAGTTTTCGGGCAGGCGTTCTTTTCTCCTTTCCTCCCCGCCCGCCCGATTTGTCACATTGGCTGATTGTAATTTTAAACCGCACCGGGGGGTTGAGGACCTACGGAAAATATTCCAGGGGGGTTGTATTGAACTCTGGAAATTCCACGGGAGGGGGTGTGTCTGGAGACTGGAAATTCCAAGGGGGAGGGGTAAAATGATGGCTTTCCGGGGACATTTCCATCAAAAAATAGATTTTCCAGGGGTATTTTGCCAGAAAAAATGGAAATTGTAGGGGAAGGGGTCCTTTAGGAGGTTGGAAATTCCAGGGGAGGGGGTCTGTTTCATGAGTGGAAATTCCAGGGGAGGGGGTCTTTTTAAGGGAGGTCCTCAAACCCCCGGTGCGGTGTAAAAATGCAATCAGTCATTTTGTCACAAATCCAAGATGGCGGCCAAGCAAAGGCAAACTCGCGTTTCTCGACCTAAAACTACGCTCCATCTTGACCTAAAACTACACTCCAACGCCTGCGAGCAGGCTAAGAAAATGCCTGAAACTTGTAAAATATCTTACTTGTCTTATATTACATGAAATTAACATCTAATAAGAAAATTGTATTAAGGTTAGGAAAATATTAAGATTAATCAAGGGATTAATATTAAACAGTATATAATAAAAAATTACAGACATTAGTGTCACTGAGATTTTGCTGTATATTGATTGCATTATTCAGTTTGGCTACACAACGTACACTGTGGATTACTTCCATACAGGTAGCGACATACATTAGTTGCCATTAGTGAAGTAAAGCTGATTGTATGTTTTGACATGCCCCCCCCCCCCCCCCTCTGTGGTAGGCAGGACTCTTAGTAGCACAATGTCTTTCTCTCAGCATCTTCCTTTGAACAACAAATCAATACCCTAAGATATGATATGATGTTAAAAATGAAATTGCCTTGTGTATTTTTGAAGGATTTAAAAGACGACTGTCTACGTGCAGAGATGTGTTGTGCTCGTTCAATATTAGAAAAGTCTACGATGATGCTCCTTACAACATCCAAGGTAATGCTATGGCCTGGCCCCACTCATAGTGGAATTATGCAAACTTGTGGAGCCAGGTCTGTTGCTTGTTATAAGTTCTGCAACCTCTTCCCCCCCCCCCCCCCCCCCCCCCCACTCCCACCATATTATTTTTGGGAGGTGCTTCTGTTCTTTTTTTAAAAAACATTTATACATGCAACTTGGGTTACAAGGAAACAATGAATTGGAATTGTATGTTTGCTCCAAAATACATTTACCAGGTCTTGGTTCATCACGAATAAAATATGACAATATTGATTTTCACTTACTTTATTATTGATATTCAGACATGTCTTCGACATCCTGGCTCTATGGCTGCAAAAGGCAACAGAAATGGTGTATTTTGTAAGATGCGAGAGGCAATGAAAACTATACGATTGGTGACAGAAGATAATTATTATAAACATACGGAGAAAAAGAATCAAACCTGCTTAGCAATGGATATTAGAAAATTTGAGGTAGAGAGACTCTTGAGTATCTATGTTTATAGCTATTGGCAATAACACGTGCTGTGTAGAGCAAGAATGCAAACGTGTTTTTTTGTCCACGATAACGCACGCTCCCCTCGTTACGTCGAAAAAGGTCTGCCGCGTCCAGCCAGTCTCCTACCCAGACGCTTTCCGGGTTTTTTTTTGGCGCGCAAAGATTTGTGGGATAGTTTAAGCAGGGCGCGCAGGGAGTTATGGGATAGTTTTAACAGGGCGGAGAGTTATGGGATATGCGGACTAGAATTCATTGCGCGCCGTGTGATACTCATTCCCAGTCCCTACGCCTCCAAAACAATTTTCACAGAGAAATCACCGCAAGATGACGCAAAAAAAAAAAAAAACGTGTGGGTACGAGACTGTGCCGCGCCAAATACCTAAGGCGTCAGAAGAGTTGAAAAAAGCGTGCGTTGTCCTGGAAACGTAAAGAAAAAACAGGTTTTGCTTTGCAAGTTTGTTGTTCCCCTGCACGTGTTACTGTGAAATCTAAGCGCAAAAACAGGTGAAAAACAGGTCATTTCGACAGTCACCTGAAACCTGCTTTGCTCATTTTTGCAATTTCATGATTCTTCGAACTCTACGGCAACTAACAAACCGAGGTTTGGCTTCCTTCAATCATACGAGTGAACAGCTCTGGGTGATTTCACGCAGGCTTTTAGAGGTTTTTTGAACTAATAAGGACTATCTAGGCTTTACAACCAAATTGTCCACCATAAAATGCATATCAAGAAAATTTCGCCAAAAACTTTCGTTTTGCCGTCTTTGCAAAATGTACTTATTAGGAAATCCCCTTTACCTTATTTGGAAGGACTGTAAGTATTTTTTTCCTTAAATATTAGCGAAAAAAGCAGGGAAATTCACCAAAACTTGCCGATACTCGAGAAACTTTGTTTTCTTGGTCGCCATTTTGTTTTTGTTCCCCGTCGAGGGGCCTGAGTCGAGATTTTAACACCACAGGCAGCCCGCGCCAAATTGCCATAAAAACGACAGCACTTTCTTGATATGCAAACGAAACTTAGAAAAACATCCATGCGGCTGTCTTAAAAGGTTTGATTGACGGAAGCCAAAACGCAGTTTGGCGTTCGGAAATGTAAAGTGGGGGTTCGCAGAATTATGAAAATGGCAGTAATATTCTATTTTTCGCCAAAAAGGCAGAAAACGATTCAGACTAGACAAGCTCTCCGCGGCAGGCGAGCGTGTGATGCATCATGGGAGGGATCAGCGTTGGCGCAATAGAACGCGGCTGGGTGTTTCTCATTTTCTTTTTCTTTTTTTCATTCAACAGAATACCGTAGAAGCATTTAGAAAAAGTACCCCTGGCGATCACGACGCAAAAATTAATTTCCAGAAAGGACTCGAGAAAATCCTTCTAGATATTGAAGGTGTTATCGATGCCCCTCACACGCGAAAAGAAAAGCGAGAGAGGATAATAGCTCTATGTGAAAACGCTCAAGATATTATGAAAGATATTATAGAAAAACATTTAGATAACGAGGTAAGTTGAACTGAGGGTGTCTCTGCGCGCTGCCAACTCATTTCAGCTCTGATCTGTGAGGCAAGGTCTGACATTAACGTTTTCTTAAAAATTGTAAAAAATTGTACTCGCCAAGTGACAAACTGTCATTTTTGTTGCCAGTTACAGGTCACATAAGGTTGTTCGTTTTTTTTTTTATTCGTTTTCCTTTCATCTACTTTTTTTCCGTTTTTACATTCTTTTGGAAAACTTATTGCATAGCGGTATTCATGTTTTCTAAACTTTGTTAGCAACAGTAAATACAATCCTTTAATATGCAAATTACAAAAGGTAACATTGGGAAAAATGTGCCCATTACAACAGAGCTACGTTACATAGTCTAAAGGAAAAACCGCTGAAAGGTAGGTTGCAATTTGTCGACTAAAATTTTGGTCCCCCGTCCGATTCGTTTTGGTGAGAGGTGGTGTGTTATCTGTTCCAGGCAGACATTTTCCTAAAGCCTGGTGCACACTTGCGACATAACGACATAAGAAACATGTCACGCGAACAAATTTTGTGGTTTCAAGAAGTTGAAGTTGTCAAAAAATAACATAAGATTGCTTTGGTGAAGTAATCTAATGAAGATCCATGGAAAATATTGATTATTTCAATTATTTTCCCGTACTTTTTTCGTTGCAACATAACGTCCTTATGTCGTTATGTCGCTAGTGTGCACCAGGCTTTACTCGTGATCCTGACTGCAGGGTGGACACCAAAAACAACGTTTTCTTCGCCCCATATTAAGTTTCTTACTGCGATAAACTCTTACTAGCTAAATGATCACCAAGTAACATGTACAGTACAGTCTATTCAGTTTTATACTTGGAACAGTCTCCTCTAGGGAGATACGGACTTAAGCCAGTTTAATTAAACCACCGCCGGTGTGAATGGAAGAGAGTTATACAACTAATTCAATAAACGTTGTTTTGGGATTTGGTCGTTGAAGCGCGGAATACAATGGAATTATTTGCTTGAGTGACCATGAAACAATATTACGCGAGCGAATGTTGGTTTTTAAAAAGCCAAATACGCGGTTATCGTGTACCACGAATATTGATCGCGCTTTCTTTTGGCGCGCAAAACTGACGATGTTTAGCCTGCTTGCAGGCGGTACTGGGTGTTTTTATCGCGGAAAACCCGCTCCGTTCGCTGATCGGGTGCCATGTTGGAATTTTGAGGCACACAAGTATAAAGAATTCCCTCTCAGTGCAAAAAGTTTATAATGTTTAACTGTCAAACCGAGACAAGAGGAGCGCATATTAATTCTCTACTTTTCCCTTGTAGGTTCCTGCCACACCTAGTAGCAATGCAAACTCTCTAGATTTAGCTCTACAAAGAATATCAAAAGCTGCGAGTGATTTACGGCATGAGGTAAGAAGGTAACAGAGGGAGGCAACATGGTCCAGTGGTTAGTGCGCCAGTCTCTCAATCCGGAGATCCCGAGTTCAAGCCACTGGTGATTTGTTTGTATATAGCGCTATTCACTGTTTATCAACATTGCAATTCTAATGAAAATATGCCAACCGCAGATTGAATAGTGGCCTTTGTTCTATGAACCAATCGATCTCTGGTTGGCAAATGGATGACGCCAGCGTGAACAGCTCAGATAGCCAAAAAAACTCGGTTTCGGTCAGTTCGGGTTTTTTGTTTGAGTTTGTTTTTTGTTTATCATTTGTTTATAGTGTCCCCAATTAGCTCTACGAGCTAGAAGCTCACATTCGAATAAATAGAGAATAATACATGAGCGCAGGGATATGGAATTTATCTTCGAGTGTTCAAATTTTGATATCTCACGATGATTTATTTATAATAGAGTCGTTATCAGTCAGCCACAAAAGTAACAGTTTGTGAAATTGATGGACTTTTGGTGTTATGTCGGCATGTTTATTCCGGCGAATATGTTTAGGCGAATATGTTTAGGTTTTCCGGGTTCTCTACCAGTTTTCCTCCCTTTCAAAAACTATTGACACTTTGGACACTTTGCTACGTTATGTTTACAATACTTATCCCTTGTCATTTATAAAAAAAAACTAAGGCCTACGGCAAACGCCGTGCCAGAGTCGCGCCGTTCCAATACAAAACAATAGAAATTTCTTGATTATAAAGTATAATGAAGCGGCATCCTTTGAAAAAGGAAAGGTTCGACAGGAGAAGAGCGGCTAAGTTCGGCGTTTGCCGTAGGCCTGAGATAGTACGCGCGCTCTGATTGGTTGAGAGCTATGCATTCTCACATTATAAACGCATTATAGATGCACTGCTATTTTATAAAAGCCTACGGCTCGTGAGTTTCAATTTTTCTCGTGTTTTCCAACATCCTTTGTGCGTTAATCACATTATAAGCCACAGAAAACTGCGTTTTATTGCTTAATTAACCCACGCATCTGCAACACACCTGCGGCAGGTAAGAAGCATTAAGGTTACTGAGAACCTTCGCGCACGTGTTCGAAAAAAAATCATTCACGTCCTTAGTTTAACCAAAACATATCAACCTATATATCGTTGGAAAGCTTATAGAATGGACTAGCGAACTATGGCAAAAAGAAATATTTTTTTCATAATTAGAATTTTTTTAAGGTTTTATTGAAAATTTGGGTGTATGATTTTCAAGAGATAACGCTGTCGAACTGCTCGACCTTGACTCCCAAGTAACACATTGTTTTAATCCTTAAAGGTGTTTCTCAAAAACCGTGTCTGCGTTTTTTTAAATTTTGCTTTGTTCAAAAGTTATCGAACTTTTAAATTTCGAAGGTCAAATTTTGTAGATTTTTCACGGTCTAAAAATTTAAAAATTCATAACTTTTGAACTAACCAAAATTTAAAAAATCGCAGACACGGTTTTTAAGAAACACATTTAAGGATTAAAACAATATGTTACTTGGGAGTCATGGTCCAGCAGTTCGACAGCGTTAGCTCGTGAAAATAGCACAGCAAAATATTTCATCAATGCTTTAAAAAAAATTACAGGTATCAATAAGTGATTTCTTTTTGCCATAGCCCGCTAGTCCATTCTATAAGCTTTCCAACGATATATAGGTTGACATGTTTTGGTTAAACTAAGGACGTGTATGATTTTTTTTCGAACAACGTGCGCGAAGGTTCTCAGTAACCTTAATGTGACTTTTCTACGTATTTTTTTCCATAGGTACATCAGGTAGCAACCGACCAAGTATTCGAGACGTTTTCGCATCAAGGGCACAAGAAATCCCTCCCCGCGCTACGGAGTGCGGCGGCGATAGGAGATATAAACCAAGTAGAGAACGCCGCTAGTGTGTTTACACAAGACGCTAAAAGGCTAGAAGATGTAAGTTTTGCTTTATGTTAACATCACATTAGTTTGACCCAATCATGTATATTTGAATAAAAAGTTTTCAAGTTTGCCACATATTTTTCCCAGCAACAATGTAAAAAAAATATATGCAAAGTGTTTTGCTCCAAAGATTGTGGTGGCGCACCAGCGCGAAAAATGTTTGTTTGCCGCCGCTTTGCTTTCTCTGCTTCTGTCTAGGATTTTTATTTGATTGACAGCGAATTCTATTTTTCCTACAAAACTTTGCCAAAAAGACAGCCCAAAATCTGCACGCCGGCGCCTTTGTGTTTTGATCAGCTGGCGATGTTTGAGTTTGCTTGCAAAGTGACGGTCGCAATAGGAAATTCTGACCGCAAGAGGCAGAAAAGTGCGAATCCTACCTTACTGTAAAAATAAAGTTGTAGCGTCCGTTTCTCCTCAGGTATCAAAAGTCGCAAGGAGTGTTTCTGTTAACGAAGCTATTGCTATCACCGCGAAAAATATCGAAGACAATCTCCGGTCACTCTGTCCACAGGTAACGAACGACTTGTCAATCAATCACTTCGGAACTTAATATTTAAGCTTGCATCGCTCGTTCTATCTAGTGTCGTTTCATTGGTTCACAAAAAACACTTAAGCAAAGGTAATAAATTTCGGGTAACTATCGCGCAAATTCGTGTTATAAATGAATAATGAACACCTATTCTTGGTTTGAACTCATTCCTATGGGAATAAAATCACAAAAGCGCGACGGCCATGTTGGTGTACAGAACAAAGAGCAACAAAGGAACTTTCTTTTGTTCCTGTACACCAACATGGCTGCCACTGACGTCACGTGCAAGCCAGCAATTCCAGAAAAGGTTGCAACCTGTGTTAAGCAATACTGTTTTGTTATAGCCTGCAGTGTGTTTCATGGGAGAGTCTTTTCCACGTGACAATATTAAATAAGCGTAAATCTGTACCCCGCGTTTTATATTTTTTTAAGCTCGCAAGGGGCTCTTATGATGCACCACGGGTTACAACCAATAGTTATGCGTCACGCCACAGGTGCAACGTTTTCTGAAATAGGTACATGCGTTTGTATGCCGCAATTATCCTCCATTATGATCAATTGCGGTTTACAAATACGAGAATGTAGATCATCCTAAGCTACGGATAGCCATTGTACAATCATTTTACAATCAATCATGTGTCGGGGATAAGGATAGTCATCTACCAACACACAAAACACTATACAACAATGTGAATGAGGCGCACGCGTGCCAAGTGTACATAGTTCATAACTGGACGTTCACTGCTCTGTAGGTAATATATCAAACACGAGACAGCTTCTTTCAACAGGATTTCCAAACACCACGACGCAAAGAACCGACTTCCTCAAACGAATCATTTAATATCGAGAAAAAGGATCGAAATTTAAAAATCTATGCAAATTAAAATCCAAACCTCCTTCACGCTTATGTTTGTTTAAGCTTGATGAATTATTAATGAGTTTGAGAATGAATGGTGACGAAATAGTGCGGCAAGAGTGCGCGTGGCCGTTTAGCAACAAGTGCTTCCCAATGTAAGCCATATATGTATTGACATGCTTTTTCTGTTTTGGCTGAAGGTTGTAGATGCCGCCCGGACGCTTGCAGCACACCCCGTCAGTAAAATAGCACAGGAAAACATGGACGTTTTTATCGATATCTGGGACTCTCAAGTAGAGGAGCTCGGTAAAGTGTTAAGAGGCATCACAGCAGGAGGCGATCTAACCAAGAGTATGTATATTAATTAACTAATACATATAATGAGTTGGGAATGTGTTAGGGTTGGTTTACACACAACGCAAGCGCAGACGGGAGCGAAAGATTTCAAACTCGTACATTTCCCTTTTGGTGGTTTACACTAGAACGCAAGCGCAAGAGAATCGAGACGTGGGTTCCCTTGCGTCTGCGCTTGTGCATACATCTAATGTGAATCAACGAATGCAAGCTCAAGCACACTAATTAAAGGGGCAGTGTCACCGGGTTTTAGGGCTAATTTGGGTAGCTCAAATGTAGTGCGCAATTCAAAAGGAATAAGCAAAATAATCATCTAGGTTTGTTAAATAACCTTCCAACTGCTGGATAAGCACAAATTTGGAGCATTTTCGTGTGTTATCAAGCGGATGGAATTGGATTACGAAATGGCGTTTTTGATTTCTGTTCATGCTGAACAGTTTTCAAACTTGGGAATTTGATAGCAAAAGCTGTAAAATCATGCGTAAGAATGCCTATATAATGCAAGATTTAGTTCTTTTTTTTCTTTTTGATATTAAATAATAGAATAATGTAGGATTCTGAGTTGTTTATGTATGATATGGTCTTATTTTATAACATTTCGTTGAAACAACCGTGACATAGCCCCTTTAATGTTGACTTTTAAGCTTGCGCTTGCGTCGCTGTGATTTAGACTTGCGCTTCTGTTCGTCGGTAAACCAGCCCTTACACAAAGTCCTGAGAATTATATTTCTTTTCCATAATCCCTTACATTTTTCAACTGATTTCAAAGCTTCCTGCACAGGCGGGCTTCATTTGACAGTCTGGCTGGACATGCTTGGTCACCATGAAGTACGTCTTTGAAGCACTGAAGTCAAAGCTCGCGTTCGGAAGTGAGCGAGAGCTGTGAAAATGGTTCAAACTTTCTGAGAAAACCCAAACACAACGTTGGCGGCAGGCCGGGCCTGATAACAAAGCACGATGAGTCATACTGTCGAATCACGATGTCGAATGAGGACTTAAAAATGCGCCTGTGCACGTAGCTTTGAAATCGGTTGTCAGACAGTTAAGCAAAAAAATAACCCAGAAATGGGCTAACTTCATGATGTTATTTACAGTTCGGGTTTCGGCACAAACCGGGACCTTCCAGAAACTTGTTTTCTTCTCCAGTGAGCGGCTGCTTTATCAAAGAAAGTTAATTTTAGTCACTCAGTCGTGCTAGCAAAGATAAACCGAATGATAAGTGCTGAATATTTCAACCCCTCCCTCTACGGATTACGTTTTCGTTGATGATCTCCTATATCCCTAAAATCCCCTACCACTTTTTAAAAGAGGTAGGGTTGATTCCAAGAAACAATTTCCCTGCTCCTCGGGATAGGGCGTGGTGGTTCATCAAATTGTTTATATTTTGGCGTGGGTGTGATGGTTTATCAAATTGTTTTTTTGTGGGTCATTGTTTTCGAACCTCTACATGAAACAGACTTGAATAGATACTTCCCATGCAAGCGAGATACGCAAGTTCGTCCCGTCCTTACTACTATTTCTACTATTTTCTGGTATGATCTCTCACAGTACTATACGTTTTCCTATTCCCAATGCATACGTTTTACTTAATGCGCTCACTATTTAACTGCCAAATTTAACATTCAGTCCGCCCCAGACGAGAAAAACAGAAAAATGTGACATGAACGTTTTTGCGAAGTGCCATTGGCGCCTTGATGAAAAAAAAAAATCGCTCACATCATTCACAAGTCTATTTTATAGACCCTATACTCATTTCGATGAAGGAATGAAAGGGATAAACCAGCGCCAGAATATTGATGTTCAAAGCAAGGCCCGCTAACAATTGACCCCTTTGAAATAATGCCTTAAGGGCCGTCCTGTTCAAGCGCCAGATAGCTGCTGCGCATAATTATCCGTACTAACTATTTTAATCGTCTGACCTTTAAAAAGGTGTGTAAATATATTAACGCCAAAAAGTACGGGAATTTCTCGTTAATGCTCTTAATTTGTTAACTTTTCAGGGAAATCTGTTAGACTGTCGAGATTCATAAAGCAGCATAATCACATGTTTGAAGATACCTTTGATGGCTGCCCGGAGTTTTATAAAGATTAAACCACTTGAAAACGGCAATAAACTGTTAAAGTTACAGTGAACTCTAAAACTATATAAAGTCTGTCCAGTGTAAATGTAAAACCCTCGAGCTTTCCCCTTAAATAAACTGCAAATCAATCGTTTGTTGATAATCTTGTAATCTTGAATGAAACATTTCATGCAACGTGCATGGCGAAAGCACATACTTTATTGTAAAGCGAGCACTTATATTAAAGAAAGTTAAATCACTATCTTTGAAACAGCTGTTAATAATTGTTACTTCGAAATTTCAAATATGTTCCTTGCCCTAACAAAATTAAGATTACTGAAAAACATCCGAAAAACTGCAGGGCGTAGTTGAGAAATCCGAAATATGGTTTCCGGGCCACCTTGTAAGAAGCTAGCCAATCAGAATTCGGCACGTAACAAAAGCTATTGACTTTCCTCACGTTTGAGACATTCAAGTTACACTTAAAAAAATAATTACTCACTTCGAAAACGTACTGAATGTCCCAGAAATGCTTAGGGGTGGACCATTAGAAATGGGGGAGGGGGGGGGGGGGGGGGGGGGGGGGGGGGGGGGTGGCAATTTTTTTGCGTATGATTTTTTTTTTCGGGGATCAGGTTGTGCAAGAATTTTTTTTCGAACTCGAAGGCCATGTACGAATTTTTTTTTCGCAGACACACACAAAATTTCTAGTGTAATACACGTTATACAAACATACCGAAACTTGTCAGAGAGAGAAGTACAGACAGCGGAAAAGGATAAACCCACGAGGGATAGAGGGTAGACCTGCGCATCGGGCACGACCTGTTCCCGTGGCGTTCCGTTCCCACACAGGCCGTCCAAATCCTATTGCTGTATGTATACGCATCAACAAATTTTCTTATGCTTTATTTTTATTGGTTGTGTTAAAAAAGAATGAAGCGTTAAACGTTTTCGCCATCCCCCGGCCCCTATTTGACCTAGTAGAAGATTTTTCCTCCTTGCGCGCGAAGCGCGCCCGAATTTTGCTAAACGCATTTCATTATCAGAGAAAGGGTAGACGAACATTCCGTTTTTTGTGTATAGTAAACAAGCCTGTAGATTTTATTTTTCATGCGCGCAACTGCGCGCCGCAAATTACGAAATTATTATCCATTTGTGTGAAGCGGTCCACTGTGTGAAGCGGTCCACGATCACTGCAGGGCATTTTTTGGAGAGTTTGTTTTCCTCGGCAAGATACACTTGTTCTTGTAAACGGCGCGTGGGTAGTGTCTTCGTTGCGTGAGTTGTCACCGACTATATATTTGATTTGATTTTTATTGCGCGCCGAAATTTTTATTAAGGATTAAGTGAAGTGAAGTAGAAAAATGCAAATGTTAGAGAAGTTGCTGGAATAACTACTTCAGACATCTTTTTAACGAGAGCCCAAGCCATGTCTTTGTAGGATTTTTTTTCGTAGCTTGAATATCTGCAAAATTTTTATTTTTGAAGGATTGTCCTTTTTTTGGCCAATTTTTTTGGGGGAATTGCTAACCCCCTCCCCCAACTTCTAATGGTCCACCCCTTAATAGACCAAATCAGCTACACCATGTTGACAATTCAGATCATGTTGAGATCATTTTTCTAAGAAATTTCACAATTGTATCCTACCAAACGAACTATCATGATCTAAATAGGGTGGCAACAAGACGTAAACACGTTAGCCGATTTAGACTATTGGTTAATTCTAACTTTTTTCCTTTCAGAACTTTACATTGTTTACATTTCATATTGTCCAACATACACTTAACGTTTTTTGGGGGTTAATTATAACTTGATTATTCTTTACGGGGTGGTCTGGCTGAGATAGATGCACAGTAAGGACTGGTTCATACTTGAACACAAGCGCATATCAAACTCATGCATTTCCTTGGTGGTTCACACTAGAATACAATCGCAAGCGCAAGAAAATCAAGATGTTTTACAGAAGCCCAGAAAGTTGTGGTTGCGTTCGTCATCGTGATCTCCATTTGCATTCCCCGGTTGTGGTTCCGATCTCTCTAAAAAAAATTATTTGAGTAATTTCTACAACAAATCTAACACAAGTTAATTTTCTAATTTTGTTTTTCGCCTATGCCTGCGTTTAATGTGAATCATGCAAAGCAAACTTATATTGATTTGCGCTTGCATCGCTGTGATCCACACTTTCCTTGCGCTTGCGTTAAAGTGTGATCCAACAGGCGCCAGCTTAATGACATAAAAAGCAAAAAATAAAATAAAAACAACGGTGTAAATGCTATTAGTGTTTAAAACTTGTTAAATCAAGCATATGCAAGGGAACTCGAAGAAACGGAGGAGAAACTGTAGCGTCTGCGAGTGACCCGGTCGAGCGTTTGCTGTAAAAGGCTGCGATCAAGCAGGGTTTCAAATGCCTGCTTCTAAACCAAAATTATCGGGTTCTCTGACCCACACGTTTCTTAAAATGGAACTCTCTTTTCAAATTAATTTCTTGATCATTTGCTTTGCTTATCATTATCTTTCCTAACATAAATGTGTTGAATCAAGGAGGTCTCGAAGACGTACATAAAATCAAGTATAATTGCAAATGCCTTATTTTGTAACCAGCTGCTGATTGCTGTATTCACGACGTGCAGTTTTAAGAGAGATAGGCTGCTGTTGGTCATCCCTGTTTTCAAGGATCTCTGGATATCCCAGCATACACCACCGTAAGTCCTTAAGCAAGCGCCCCATCCTAGAGTGATTTCGGGACTAGCTGGAGATGCAGGAAAAAAATTGATTACTTAAAAAAAACTTGAATACTTTCAACAAGGAACCTCCTTGCTTTGAGTCGGTTGGAATTCTTGCAAAAGAACTGGGTCGAGTCACCTTAATTAAATATTTTTTATTCGTGGTTTTAGAAAGGTTTGCGGTGCATTTTCGTCGCCCGCTGTCTAATTTTTAAAAACTGTGGGTCGGTAAATTCGCCAATATTCCACTACTGTGCGTCACGGCTAACGGGCGCTTGCTCAAGGTGGTGGTTCTGCTTGCCCAAGGATTTATGGTGAGTGTCGTGTGTTACATAACTCTACTAACAGTCTGAGTTATATTAGCCTTTTCTGTGTAAGATACGCGTCGTTGATACAGGAGTTTCGTTAGTCAAATTCTCAGAACAGGTTTATAAGAAATGATAATTTCTGAGTCGCGCTATTGGCACTATGTAATGCTGTTATCGAGGAAAACATACTTCATGAACACTTATGTTACTGATTTAAAAATGCTAGATTTCGCGTAGGTATCTTAATTGTGTTTTTGGAGAGCAGAGAAAAGGGAATTTCTATCATTGTCATGTAATAAGCATTAAGAAATATGTTTTATCCTGCACAAAATCACTTGTTAACAAGAGCTAATAACTTATCATTTCATGTCATACTAACTTTATTGCGAATTTCATATTGCGACAGAGAGAAAAAGCGAGCGTAGCCAATCCATTAATAGGATTTGCTATCACCCAATAATTACTCAGTTGTTTTGAAAAATAGCAGTGCGCTAAGGGGTGGACCATCAGAAATTAGGGGAGGGGGTGGCAATTTTTTTTGCGCTCGGATTTTTTTTTTCGGCAATCAGGTTGATTTTTTACTTACTTGGATCTCTGTTGAGACATTTTTTTTGGGGGGGGGGGAGGGTGTCCCCCCTTCTCCTCCCTCCACCAATTTCTAATGGTCCATCCCTAAGGGTCATGAGAGGCCTCCCTCTTTGCTAGCCTGATTCTAAGCCGCTACGGTTTGCCTCCGCGTCTGGTCAAATCACGGGGTGAAAAGTTCTGGATGGACATCACGTGGAGAATATGGACCAATCACAACGAAGCTTTCACTTTCCTCATACTTCTATCGGCGATTCAGATTTAAGCTTATAACTCGCCTGCTACAAGAATTTCGCCAATTCAACTTGCTGAAAGGAACTTTTCCGTCTGTTTGGAGTCTGTGTTGCTCGAAAACATCACAGCAAACTGTTAGAATTATATGAATCTGAAATCCCCTTATCGACTGTGCAAAGGTAAATTTAAACAGATCTCGGAAAAGCGACATGGCAGAAAAACAGGGAGGGAGGGTAGGGTTACTCCCGAAGGCATGTCCTATGCACGCCGCATGAAAAGATTTCTCATATGAAATTTGTTCTGTCAATTGCTCACTAATACATAATTTATTATAAGCACCGTTAATCTACTCTCTACTCTTATAAACACTGTGGATCCTTAAACCTAACATGTACTTAAAGACCCTGTATTCGATGAGTGTAACATACTTTTGTAGCCCACACGTTTATGCTACAGAGGTAACGATTTTAAATCTCAATATCGATCCATCCATCTGTCCAAAACTTGTTTAAGCGATATGTAGAACAGCAAACTGATACTTTTCGTTTGAACGTTTCTTACAGTATAAGATCAATAACAATAGATCATAACACTGTCACACCCATCGGGCACAGGGTCTTTTTTAAATAGTCATCGACTTCATGTGAGATATCATGCACACGGTGTTACTTGGTTTATCATATTATTCACTGAAAATTATTGGACATTAAGTCAAATTGCTTTTCCAATGGCGTTCAACTAGTTCGCCACCCCGTTGAAAGTGCGTCTCCAGGGCCTTCGGTCGTTTGGATTGGCAATTGAGTGATCGAAATGATAACTTTCTCGTAGTACTAGATGAAATTTTGCTTGCTGTCGGCCCGACCACTCTCTGTATTTCGTTTGGGTTACATTTTTGGGTTACATTTTCGTTTGAATTACATTTTGGCCTCCTTGGGAAAGACCTACGGGTCCCTCATTTTAATGTATAGATAGGCATTGGTGAGGAAAAGTACCTTTCCTTCCCATGATTCGCCAAATTCTTATATATAATCGGGCAAATTTGGTTTGATTCGGCAAAATATCAGGCGAGTTTGGTCGAGCCGTGGTTCGTATTTTGGCGAGATGCAGTCGAGACAAAATACCCATGGCGAGACCAAACGAGCTCTGATATTTTGTAGAATCAAACCAAATTTTCCCGATTATTTATTTATCATCCCACTCTCAGCTAAAAATGATTGTGTTTTTGCAAAGACGAAGTTCATTTTGCCATCGCGACAGAAACCCATTTTGTAGTTTTTGCCGTCGAGAACTCCAGACTTTATTTCTTTATTTCTTTTACTAAAGAAAATTTGATGTTTTAACTATTTTTCAAGACTTTTCAAGAGTTTTAGATGAACTGTTCCTGATATTTAATCGCATATCAGGTCAGTGACCTGATACCGTAGAATATAGGGACAGTAGATCTCGTTCCTGATTGGCTGACGAACTAAAGTGGGATGATAATCATAATCATCCCGCACGAGGCACGGCTCTTTACACATCATCCATTCTTTCTGTTCACGTCATTCATCTTTACTATTCTAAGAAAATGTTTTGTATATAATTTGTTCATTCGTATTCTGCTCAAAAAAAGCGCGCAAGAGGGTAAACGCCGAATCAAGTTCGCTGAAATTGACGATATATTTAATAATGAGGCGCCTAAGTCGAATTTAAAAAAAAAAGAAAGATTGCGTTGGGACTCGGCCTTGCCATGCAATTTTTCTTGCAAATTGAATGCAGATCAGTCATCCAGGAAAAGTATATTAATTAAAACAATTAAACTTAAAACTGGAACTTACAATAAAAACTGCTTGATTTTTCGGAAGACATCCTTTATCAGATGATCGGAGTTCCATTTTGAAGTTGTTGTTTTTGATTACGTTTTCTTGCAACTCGCAATAGCATTGCTCATGTGGCACAAGGCCGTGTTACACGAGGCAAATTTCTCTGAAAAATGACATAATATTGAAAACACTATCATTTCGGGAACCATTGCGTTACAGGAAAGGACAAAACAGACCAAGATTTGTGCCGGCGTTTCGGACTCTTTACTTTCAGTCCTTCATCAGGGCGGTTACAGATTTCAAGCCAATTGCAGAAACATGTCACACGCAGCAAATTTTCTCGCAACGTTGCGAGAGATATCCAATCTACATTTTCTGCAACCTCAACATAGCAGAAAAGGTCACTGGTCCTTTCGCTGCATCTGGTATCACAAAAAATATTATGTTGCCACTAGTTTGGAGGAAAGTTCTCCCGTGTAATATGGCCTACACCTTGGCATTGCAATAAAATATGGTGTTGTTCATAAAACAATCCGGGTGTCGGGTTGGTTTATCCACTTTCTTGCAGTGTCTAACATCTGGCATTTGGAGATATTGTTTAGTTACACTGAATTTTGCAAACTCTCCACAGCTGACTCAGGAAGGCGCAAAAGATTGGTTTACAATGCTGAGTACGCTACTCTGTGACGAAGCTACATAATCATCAATATGACTTAATCTTCTTGAAAAACAACTACGTATTGGGAAATTTGTATTCAGCAAGTGTAAAACGACGAAAAAGGTGAACAAGGAAGCGGGGAAAGGAGATGCAGGTCGAGACAAGAGAAGACGAAGTAAGATCGAAAGTATGATCAGGCGAAAACAGCAGCGGCCCAGATCAGAACCAGACTGGGATATACCCAGCGTGAAGCGCTGGGGGACACGAGATGAACAGGGTCCCTGAAATTGTCAGTTATTCGGAGATCTCTTTCTTACTTTTTTGGGCAATCAAGCTGGCGAGTGGCAGATGTTATTATTGATCATTTGCATGACCCTTTTAACTATGAGAATATCCTCTGCCAGGGCCTTGTTATTCCTGCAGGGCGGGTAGCTTTTAGGAGGGATGAAATTGAACGGAAGTTCAAACTGTGTTTCCACGCAATTAGTGCAGATTTGCTTGCGATGTGCTGAGGGTCTTGTCATGCTACTTTTCAGCAAAATTCGTTGTTTCGCGCTGGCTGTTCTGGGTTAGTTGCGACGGAAGCCAGGCCACTACACTAGAGCAGATTTCGTGACTGTGAAAAGCGGCACGGTGTCGCGGCACGGTCGCGGCCGCGGCACGGAACCTTGCCTGCTGTAGATACGGAATGACATCGCATAGTCGCGGCACGGTCGTGGCGCGGCACAACTTTGCCGCGGCACTTTCCACATACGAAATCTGCTCTATTCCATCAGGGCAAGGACCCGATTGGTTGTAGATGATTGGCCGAACAGAAAAACACGAAACCTCGAAAAGCCAAATCGATGTTTTTGAAAGCATGCGGCGCGAAACAAAAATTCGTCTGTGAAAGAGCCGATTTCAGATGAGTGTCGAGGACTAAACGTCAAGTAAATACAAAGTAAATCAGTAACGAAACAAATCAATAACTGGCCAATCGGGGGAAGAAGTAAGTACGACTTGCGATAGAGTAGATTTCGTATGACTGTAAAAAGTGCCGTGACACGGCCGGTACTGTCTCGGTTGCGGTACAGAACCTGGCCTGCTGTAGATGCTGAATGAAATCGCCTAGTCGCGGTACGGCACAACTCTTTCGCGGCACTTTTCACAGCCATACGAAATCTGCTCTTAAAAAAAGAGTCACAGTGTGTTTTGTTTTACTTCGCATTTTGATTGGCTGACTAAACAAAGATCCAAGACGAACCAATAGAAACGTGTAAAAACGCAAGTCTTTGTTTCCAGGACAGAAATCGAATACAAATTCACGGGAATATCCAATCCCGAATGATTAACTCTGGGTCGAATATTCAATAGCTTCTAAATCAACCCTCGAATTCACAATTCTTGTTATAACAACCTTGCGCCTCTCATGTTATACCAGTTCAACATTTTGATTCAACATTTGTGAATATCTATCCAACAACTTCTTCACGAACAAGCTTTCAGAACCGGACAAAACTCGGTAAATAGTTCTAAATTCATGTCCGCGATGGATTTCCCATGGTATAAGAATGGGAAGTGTTCGAATTTCCCATGGCTATCGACGTGAATTCCGAACACTTCGCAATCATGTGCCTTGGGAAATTCAGCTTTCCCCGTGGATGGTTTTCTGCAGAAGTTCCCTATGGATTAACAAGTAACGTTTGTGAATGGGCATGTTGAGCTGGTATGGCCCCAGCCTAATCTACTTTACGCATGTGACGCGAAATACTATCAGAATATCTTTCTACTCTGATTCATTAGGCAACAGATTGAATACAGTAACACCCGCATATAAGAACAAATGTATTAATAACATCAGGCTTAAATTTGTCATTTTAAATACCAGTTACCTTACAGTATATATAATATGGAAGTTCTATTCAGGCTGTCCCTAAAATGGGCTGTTATTTGACAATTAGACCTCAAGGCCGAATGTGCTATGATGAATAGACCATGAGGCCGAAGGCCGAATGGTCTATAAATATCATAGCACATGAGGACGAGAGGTCTAATTGTTTTAGTATAAACCAACTAGTTGGTCGGTTTTGGCAATGAATTCCATTATTTTATGTTGAAAAAAGTTTTCTTGCGAAGAAAGGTGGTGGTTTTGCCAGGCACGGTCTATCACTAATAGACCATTAGTAGCTCAGCCAATCAGAATGCAGGATTTGTAATAGACCATTAGTTGGTTTATACTAAATGCGGACGTTTACTGTATACCGAGTGTTATACTCTTATACCCAGTGTTTTGTCAAGAGGAGACGGTACAAGTGGTCTAATTCTTAAACAAATTCTTAATTATTTTAGGGGATGTTTATTTATTACGGCAGGGGGTAGATAGTGAATGAAAGATAATCCGAGAAATGTCAATTTCAGTAAATCGTTTACGGCCTGCGGCAAACAAGAGAAAGTTTTCTATTATAAAGTCTAATGAAGCAGCATCCTTTGAAAAAAGAAAAGGTTCGACAGAAGAAGTTCGACTTTGCGCTGCGCTAAAGGAAAGGTACGGTTTTGTGGAAACTAAGTTTCCATAAAGCTTTCAAAGAATTTTTAATGTTTATTCCATATTTTGGAAATGCAAAAAGTGTCACATGGTACCCAGCAAATTACCATGTCGTGATAAGACGTACATTGATATAAGTTCCCCTAGTAAGCACAGTTACTACAAGTTTTCTGCTAAAGCGACGAAACTATATTATGTACTTATCTTCTTAATAATGTGCTTTTCATATTTTTCAACACTTTAACAAGTTTTTCACTTCACCCAAGGAGGGAAGAAGTATACGACAAAATACAGATTCTTATGCAGTCCCTAAATATATTGAAATAAAGGTATTTTAATGAATTCTTCAAAGTGTTTCTGTCGTCAGTTTTGCGTCTATATGTGTGTTGTAATTTGATATGAAAGGAGATACCCAACTCTTAAAATGCGAGAAAGAAAATATATCCATAATTCATTATTATTCATCCTGTATGACTTCACGGGTTCAAGCATCGAGCTCCTAAAGTGCATACGTCACAATGTAGATATTTGAATACACTTGCCGTATAAATTTGTCAATCATGTCAAATATGACACTTCCAACCAATCCCATAATTCTGCGGTTGTCAAATCTTCTCGACATCGTATCGTGAAGTTGTAGTGGTAAAGGCAAAAAACAATGATATTTTCTGCTGTATATTTCTTTCGCAAAAATGGCGGGCTCGTTTACCGGTCATAATATCAATTCGCATAAGAAACAAAGATCAAACAACTATTCGGTGTCCATTTCTTAGCGGCATCTAACAATCTAAATACATTGTCATTAACTAACATTTTAGATCAAGACGACGATAAAGAACAAGGTTGTGAGACGGAGAAGGGAGAATTCGAGAAAATGGAAAAAGAGATAAGCGGGACTCTAGGAGATGGACTAATCGAGCGATTACTTGTAAGTGACCAAAGTCATATATGGGAGACTGTTGAGTTTTTCTCTGATAGTGTAACCTTCTGTTATTGTCGACAGAGAAAAAGGTTTCAGTGGATCAAAGATGCTGCTGGAGACTTTAAATATCAAGAAGTGAGGGAGAGAAGTGAGGTATGCCGCATCATTTGAGGAGAGGGGATGATGAATTGGATCGAGGGCATAAAAAGAGGGATAGCAAAACTGACTATACGTTCTCCAGATCGCCGAAATACTTTCCTTGGTTTAGTGTTCCTGTTGCAACCTTCTCGCCAATGGGAAATTTACCTTAAACCGGAATTGCTCATCTCAAAGAGGATAACGACGCCATACAACCCCCAACCCTGCGTGGTGTAGTGCCACTGTGCTATTTTTTTAACTATACTATTTTCAGCCTTATATGGAATATACACAAGTGATGTTGAAGCATTTTTCCTACTGCTACTGGTGTTTTTGGCCAAATTCGAGTGAAGGAAAACTCAAGTGGTCAGCCCTTCTAATGATGGAATATAGTTTTGCTTGAACACCCGGTTTCCCGCCATTTTTGGAGACGCGCGCTCGTTTTCACGAACAACGAACTATGGACACCATATGCCATTCATGTATCCAGTTTCTTGTATATTTTTCTTGTATATGTTGCAAATCCCAAATCATTTCTGACTATCTTGCTTCAGGTACTACAGACCGGACTTCAAGAAACGAGGTCCTCTCCTAATGTTCAGGTACATATGATCTGACAATTGGTATAATAGTGATGGGTACATCCTAGTTATACAACGATAATTCTGCTTTTGATTACCTGTATTATGGTAGGGCTGTTCTCGTGAGGACAAAAAACACATACTTCTCATATTTTGCCTCATCTAGCAAGCTCTAAAATCAAGATTTTACGACATTTTAAGAGCTAAAACGCAGGTTTCAAAAGTGATCTTCTCCATTGTGGACACGATTTGTAAGTTAGTTTGGTGTGATGCAATTGGAGACATATGGCAATGAAAGATGGGTTTGCAAAGCCCAGCACAGTAATAGGTTCGGGTGAAGTAATCAGAAATCTTTCACAATAACTGAAAACACAATAATCTACAAAGAATGTATTTTTCAGGGTGGTGACAGATTCAAACGCCTCGTGTTGGATGTTAATTAATGACGTCACAACTTGAGCTGAACACGTTGCAGGAGACAGATAATGAGATTATCAAGCACGCACGGGATATGTCGGAGATAATCTACAGCATGTATCTCTTTACAAGGTACATCTGATCAAATCTCAGTAGGCAACTAAGTCCCTACTGAGGGACGTCTCGTGCCAAAGCAATGATCGCGCAGTTCAAAGAGCTGTGATTGAGAGCGACTACCAAAAGAATTCCGATTGGCCTTCCCGGCCTCAAGAAGGCGTTTCTGATCCTTTTTTGCGAGCAGTTACATGTTCCTCATCATTTCATTGTAACAGAAGCCGGCCTAGCCGTGTCCCGGGGAAGGTCGGCATAAAAATTTGAACTCGCGTTAAAGGGAAAAATTCAGCTAGGCTGGCCTTTTGCTAGGTTGAAAATAGATGTTCTATGCAGCGCGAACAGGTGTAGATTGCTTACGAAAAAACATGAAAGCATTTAGCACCTCCCTTTATTTTGCTAAAGAGGGAAGGAAAACAGTGGTCACTCCTTGAGTAAATTTGCCAACACGATCCTTTCCTTTGTTTCAGGGGGGAAGGAAATTTGATGAGCACCGAAGATTTTTTCAAATCAGCACAGGTAATTCCAAAACTTAAGCAAAGTAACGCTTCATTTGTACAATTAGTAGCAAAGCATTGATTTTCCAGAGGTTGATTTCTTATTGTCAGTAATATTATTTTCACCAGGAACTAGCGGAGTCGGGTAGGATATTTCACAAAGTCGCCCGTCGCTTTGCTACAGAGGTAAACTCTGGCGTCTGAATTTGACGACTGTATCGTCTATGAAGTATGAAAGACAAATCTTTAAATTGATATAAAGGACAAACGGAAATGCCTGTGTTCTTTTAGGCTGAGGAGAGTTCGACACAACTAGATATACTTTGTCATGTTGATCGACTACCAGGACATTGCCAACAACTAACGTTCACTAGCAGTTCACTTATCGTCGGACAAGCTGCCTGCTACAAAAAGGTATCTATACCTTACTACCTAACGAATAATTGTTTACACGATTGCGCTTTTATTTCTCGACTTTTAAAAAGGCCCCCCTTCACCACGGATCCTTGTTTTCATTCCATATTAGAAGACGAGTTTTGTTTAAAAGGAGGGTGTCACGATACGCGCATGCTCCAGGAACGATCGCAGAAAACTACTATGTAGACCATCCTATCAGAAAACTATTAAAGAATATGCAAAACGTAAACATTTGGCCTGATGGATCGAGAAATAGCGAGATTAAAACGGATTGTTTTCGTGGTTTTCAGCCTTCGCTGGCTATCGTTACGGGACGGTACTTCCTTGTTTTGAGATGCGCAGAACAGCTGCGCCGTTGCGTGACAGCCTCCTTTAATCGAAATATCCATCTACAACGAAGTTTTATCCCTCATTTACCGAATTTAATCTAAATTATCGCACTACGTTCCCTAAATCAGCCGATGGAAATGGATGCTTTCCCTGACTCGGTATGTTACTAGGCTGACAAAATGGCGGCTGACAGAGGCTCTACACTTCTGTTCTTACAGGTGGAGGCCGTGATGCACCTTACGAAAAAGATCATCACAATACTGGCACGTGTGATCAACAGATATTATTTGATAGTTGAAAAGGTAAGAAACTAAAGCCTAGGGCAGACGACGACCTCGGAATTTGTTTGCCCACAATTGGTGATTGAGGCTACTGCTTATGGGCTCCTGCCTAAACACAGTGTTTCCTACAGCAATACCCATACTAATAGCCATTTGTCTGAGTGGTCAAATTAATTTTATCATTTTCAGAGTTATTCCACGAGTTCTATCCAGAGTTTTTCTTCGAGACCTTTGATTCTCTGCGCACTATCGACGAGTCACTTTTCTCGGAATCCTCGTCCATTTCCTCCTTCTCAGAACTGTTTGCGCGGACATCTTCAGCGCAGAACTTACCAAACATTTACGTCTCTGAGCACGTGGACAGTACAGATGAGATGAACAAGACAGGAAGTAAATCACTATTGAGAACGGAACTGTAGACTTCTTTAAATGGGAAGCAACTAGATTCTAATAAACGTTTTATACGGGAATGTTCATTGCAACAAGAAACCATCTTATACCGACGATCCCATGCTCGATGATGCTGCTCTTGTATTTACTGTATAATAAACAAACACAACTTGCTCAAACGCGACACTGTAGTTCTCGTTTAATTCGTCTTCGTCCAAATATACATAAACTCTAATTAAATAAATAGTTGTTGCTGTCGTTGTCTAAATAACTTTCCATACAATAAGTTGACCTTTCTATTCGTAACCAATATTCATTGACACCGATATATCTCTACATGGCACCTTAACCAACTTTCACAGTTATACCTTAAACCATACCTTTAACCCCTTCGACACGTAAACGAGACACTGGTTGCTTATGATAGTAGTATATTATGAACTAGATTAGTCCCGTTTTGTCAATTGAATATAATTGTCTCTGATGACGTCATAGCAGTCTTGTACTCCACTCTATGTTGTCACTGTATCACGTCACGAGATTTCCCCCAGGTCAGTGAAACATACGTTTTCCACAATTCAATTTACATGATAATAGCTATATATTCCTAACCAGAGCTCTTGTATCATAGTTTGGTTGCCGGTCGTCCTGAGTGGTCGCCTTGATAAGAGCGGTACATCCTATTAAAAAGGCCACTTCTCTTGCTTAGGAGAACACTCGGTGAGCCAGTCTCCACTAGTCTGCCTCTCTCTAATACGACCAGTTGGTCACTATCCATGATAGTGCCAAGACGATGTGCAATGGTTATGACAGTACACTGGCGGAATTCCTCGCGCACCTGTAAAAATGGAAATGCAAAACAAAACATGCGTTATTTTTTGTATCTTAGCCTTTGCTAGCTAAATTAACTGTGCTATAGTTACTCCACCTGGCTATCTTAAATTAATTGAGCAAGTTACACTTGCTCATATCAAGAGTAGATTAACAAGAGTTAGAATCTTTCGTACTGTATTTGTCACATCACAGTCAGCAAAGTGTCTATTTTTAGATTTGAATTTCGCGCGCGAAAGTATTCGAATCCCCTCTTGATTCCCCTGAATTCATCGTATACCCAACACACACAAAATAGAGAATATCCTACAATATCTTTGCGACTTTAAAGGTTTTTCGAATTATCTGTGATTTAATTTTAGGCTGGATCTCACAACTCTTCGCGTGGCGAGAAAGTGGGAACCCTGTGGATGACGAATTTTAGCGGGAAACCTAGTTCTAAAAATAGACACTTTTCTGACTGTGATTCGGGCGTACATAGTAAATATGGAAACTCTTGGTAATCCACTCTTGCTCATATGCAGTGTTTGCGAAGGCTTAGTAACTACTTAGTAACCAATCCTGAAAGTACAGGAAAACGTGCGGGCAGCAAAGAAACAAAACGCTTACAGACCAAGTTTTTATCAGCGATTCACTCTTTGGCAAAAATCATGCCAAATAGAGTTATTTCAACAAGGCGTGTTGGTTTAGTCTCACCGTGTTGGTTTGGTATCACAAACGCTCCTGAACCACAAGAAATTACATCTTTACGGGTGACGAAACACCCCCAAATACAAAAATGGCTCCTTTTCATATGCCTTTCCGCTCCTGAAAGGCAACCTCGATCTTTCTACACATCCAGACTTTAACGCACCTTTGCCTGGATAAGTCTGTCCGTCTGGAAGTCAACATTGGCCGTGGCCTCGTCCATGACGATGATCTTGCTCTTCTGTAACAGCGCACGCGCAAGACAGATTAGCTGCCGCTCACCTGCGCTGAAGTTACCTCCGCTCTCAACGACCTTAGAAATACACAAAGAGAAGACTGCATCTTCGACGTTTCACGATCAACGATATTAATTGAAATAATAATTTCTTGAAGCAGTTAGCTACAGTACATGAATCTCTTTTTAATTTCTCTCTCAGACCAAAGTTGTGATGCACCGCACCTTGTTCGCGAACCATTCTCAAAATGTTCTCGAACCCTTATTGCTTGCAAACACGCTTAAGGTTACTGAGAACCTTCGCGCACGTGATCGAAAAAACAATCATACACGTCCTTAGTTTAACGAAAACATATCAACCTATATATCGTTGGAAAGCTTATGGAATGGACTAGCGGGCTATGGCAAAAAGAAATTTTTTTTCATAAATATAATTTTTTTAAAGGTTTTATAAAAAAATCGTCTGTGACATTTTCAAGAGATAACCCTGTCGAACAGCTCGACCTTGACTCCCAAATAACACATTGTTTTAATCCTTAAAGGTGTTTCTCAAAAACCGTGTCTGCGATTTTTAAATTTTGCTTTGTTCAAAAGTTATCAAACTTTTAAATTTGAAGGTCAAATTTTATTGAATTTTCACGCTCTAAAAAATGTAAAAATTCATAACTTTTGAACTAGACAAAATTTTAAAAAACGCAGACACGGTTTTGAGAAACACCTTTAAGGATTAAAATAATATGTTACTGGGAGTCAAGGTCCAGTAGTTCGACAGCGTTAGCTCGTGAAAATGGCACACCAAAATATTCAATCAATGCTTTAAAAAAAATTACAGATATCAAAAAGAGATTTCTTTTGCCATAGCCCGCTAGTCCATTCTATAAGCTTTCCAACGATATATAGGTTGACATGTTTTGGTTAAACTAAGGACGTGTATGATTGTTTTCCGAGGACGTGCCGCGAAGGTTCTCAGTAACCTTAAGTCAGACTGAAACTAGATAATATAATGCACATTGATTCTGCGCGCCTCAAATATTGATCGCGCTTACTGAGCAGCAAGCGAAACTTTTAACAAACGCCAACTACCGGAGTGATAGTTTGCCAGCAAGTTGGGCAAAAAGGTAAAGAAAGGACTCATCGGGCCAAAGCTACAGTAAATCTATCACAACACATCTTAATGCTTCTGAACGTTTTCGCCTTGATAGTGTCCCTTACGACACTGTGTCCCTTACGATAGTGTGCCTTACCTCGTAGTAGAGTTGTTGCGGCAAGCTAGCGACTAGTGGCTTCAGGCTTGCATGTTCTATGGCTTCCCATAGCTCGCCATCGGTGAACTTGTCAAATGGATCCAGATTCGTTCTCAATGTGCCGCTAAACAGAACCGGCTCCTGGGAAATGACGGAGATCGCTGCGCGCGCACGCTGGATGTTGATGGAGCTGAGATCAATGCCATCTACTATAATGGTCCCTGGAAAAGAAATTGCACATTCTTTTTACTTGATTGCAATGCATCTATGCGTCGAGTGGAAAGAAGAAAGCTTCCATGCAACTTTTCTATCAGACTTGCCACAAATCGGCCCTTTTTGTATGTTCCACAAGTGTCGGTCACATACTACGTAATTCAAAAGAACTGAACGATCTAGCAAAGGATACAAGCATATCAGTTTCAGGATATCTACCTTGAGGCTGCGGCATCTGATAAATGGCTCGCACCAGGGACGACTTGCCTGCCCTGTCCGTCCGACCACGCCCACTTTCTGCCCGTCCTCTATCTTGATACTCACATCCTTCAGCACTTCCTGTCCATCGGCATAGTACTTAAACGTGACATCCTGGAACTCTACCTCCCCCTCATGGGGCCAGCCCTTTGGAGGGAGGGTGGTGATTCCATAGCCCGGTTCTGGTGGAATCTCAGTGTAAGAGATCACTCGCTCTACAGACGTCATGAAGTTCTCTACTTCAGAACATTGACGCACGCTTACTTGAGACGTGTCAAATGCCAGTTGGGCAGCGTAGATAAGTGAAAGTGCGGTTACCCCTGTTAGCGAAAAAGAAACAAGATTTTGTTGACGCGGAATGCCAAGAAAATCAATAACTGGATTTATATGCTTGTGTTAACACACCTGCTTCTGTATGTGAAAAAGGCACAGTTCTAAAACCTAGACTCTTGTGTTGACGGCCAAGACAAACAAACAAACAATTGCCTAGTATTTTATCAATGGCCTAGTGTCTTTCGCCATATCCTATCTAAGAACAGTTCTTAAAAGAAGACACTATTCGTGCGTTTATGCGGGATGCCAACAGAAACAGAAAATGGTTTGGTGTCTTTCTTTTGGCACATCCTACCTGCTCCTGTATGCGTGACAGTCAAAGCTCACGCATTAGGCGGGATGTCAGGAAAAACAATCAGTGGCTTGGTCTTTCTTTTAGCAAATCCTTATCAAATCTCATGCAGTTATGCGGGATGCCAAGACAAACAAACAAACAATAACTTTTGTCTTCGTGTCTTTGTTTGACATATCCTACCTGCTCCTGTATGCGTAACGAGTGCAGTGAATACGACTATCGTCTCAAAAATAATACACAACAGGTCCAGTCTCAGTGCGAGCCAACGCACCGTAGCGATCACTAGAAACCACGACTGGTTGTGCACGTCTTGGTATCTAAGCAAAAGGTTTGTGGTTAACAGTAAGAAATAAAAAACACAGGGGGATATAATGGTCAAGTGGTGCGCCTCGGTGAGATCCTCAGATAAGCTGGATTGAGGACAATTACTATGATTTGTGTTTAAAAATGTGATTATTCGAGAGAACAAAAGTGTCCTCAATCACCTGTAACGGATGGTGATGATGGTGATGATGGTAAAAAGATATAACGATGATGACGTCGGGGATTTGTTTAGTACACAACAGAAAGGGCACCAGAACGATCAAAAACTGATCAAGGATCGACTATGGATTCAACGTGAGAACCTACTTGTAAAATCGCTTAACAAACGCCTTTTCCATATGATGACATCGCGTGGTGACCAATCCTTCTAATGTATCCGCGAGGTGTGAGAAAACTGGACTCCTGTTAATGGCTTCTAATCTCTTGATTTCCCGAGACGTTTTCAAGTAGTATTTCCCTGTTAGAAGACGGTAAATGATGACAGTGAATACTAGAGCAGATTTCGTATGACTGTGAAAAGTGCCGTGACACGGCGCGGTACTGTCGCGGTGGCGGTACGGAACCTGGCCTGCTGTAGATACGGAATGAAATCGCGTAGTCGCTGTACGGTCGCGGCGCGGCACAGCTCTTTCGCGGCACTTTTCACAGTCATAGGGAATTTGCTCTATCATAAAAATATCTTTAGTCGTTCTTAATCATCTTTTATTATAGAAATAGACAAATAAGAACAATGCCATACAGGTCCGCCAAAGGCCTTTCGACAATAAGTTCTCCTCAGTGGCCGTACACATCTTTTGATGTTGTAGCCTCTATGTCTGTGTTCCATCTGTTTGGACATATCCTTCTAAAAGTGAGTTCTTACTTATTCGGATGATTTAAGTGTAGAGTATTGCTTCATTGTCCAGAACGATGAGTATGTGCTCACATAACTAATACTTTAAAAAAGGAACAGGTCGCAAATTGCCTAATTGGCAAAAATAAGAAAGAACGGACATGTGAGGTTGGGGTGTAGCTTGCGTAAGCAGACGCCACTAGCGCTCGCCGAAAGGACTCCCTCAGGCTAGTTGGGGTGGTAAGGGGACAGAGTTACAAAATTGTTCAACCAAAAAGTTATTAAAAGAACTGTATAGACGTTGCGCGTACAATTCATAGGCGTGTTGCGCATACAATGGTGGTGACAGTAAAAGGGGAAGGAAAAACGGTGTTTCGGCTTACCGATGATAATGAAAAGGATGATTAGCGGAGAGACGCCGATGAGGAGCCACGGGTTAAACACAGACGGCAAGATGACCGCACCGACAGAGAACAAAATCAGCTGTAACGCGTCTAGTAATACGTCCGGTAACAGCTCATCCATACAACCTAGGGACGTTAGGGGAATAAAAAAAATAGAATACAGGGATTGGAACTTGTAAAGTTATACAGATGCAACTTTGACTCGTATAAATGTTTGAGCAGTAAGGACAGAACTCCAGCCCGGCTAAATCGCCTGCATACAGGCGCTAGCAGTTTGCTAGAAAGTCAAATTTAAAGCCAACGTAGCCCCCGGTAATCAAGGCGATGGTGCGCCACAAAGATAATACATCTGAACAAATCCACAAGAAAGACTGTGGATGCAAGTTATGCTAAAACAATGTCAAACATGCTTTGAGGCTTTATTGACATCTTGAAGACAACAACCTGAAACATCAAACAGTAAACCAGCAAGGCAAATTTAAACAAAAGCAAAGCCAAAGACATGCAACAAACAAGCATACGAAAAACATCGAACAAAAAAATGCAGGCAAGGAAAAAGATTGCACAGTTACATGTCTAAATCTGAAGACTGTTTTGGCATGTTCAATTTTCAATTACCAACAGCGTTCTTGCGTCCTCCAATCAAAGTTTAAACCGACAAAACTGCTCCTTGTCAATCTGTTGAAATATCCAATTAAACATTACCTAACGCTTAGCATTGATAAACTTTCGCGCAAACGTCCGTTAAAATCTATCGGGGCTTTTAGGGCTGTTGGAGATCGCAAGAGCTAACAGAGAAATCTGAAAAACGCAGTAAAGCTTACTGATGTCTTTCGCGAATCTGTTCATAATGCGCCCCCCAGGGTTGGTGTCGAAAAACAGGACCGGTGCCTTGAGCACGGACTCAACCATCCGATCATGGAGCCGGAGAGACGAGCTGAGCACCGAGGAGAAAAACAGAGATGCGCGGATGATTGACAGAAGTAGGGCGACACCAACTAATCCACCGTAGACGTAGAAATTGATTGGCAGCTTTCTTTGTTGGGCCGGCATTTCTGTCATGCGCAGTAGCCACACATCCGGAAGAATGAGGACAGCTGTAAAGGAAAGGAATGAATGTTGAATTTGACCTATAGCACCGCTAGTTATCTATAAAAAATGAAAATGTAGTATCCTTACACAACATGACCTCGAACTTAAAATGAGGATTATCATCATTTGGGGGACATGACTATATTACTATTATCTTCGTTCTATTAAAAACACAAATAGAACGAAGCAATGTATATAAATGAACATCATCCAAAATAGTCCGAACCGTCCCGCGCATGTCAAATAACCATGTCACCAGAATGATGATAATCCTCATTTCAAGACCATTTAGCAATTGATGATAATCCTCATTTCAAGTTTCGAGACCATGTTGCCTTACAAAAGGAACATAAATAAATAAATAAACATAATGCGCTGGAGTGGTTGGTTAGAACTTAGTTCATTTATATCTAATCTGTTTAAACTACGACCTACGATCGGGACCACACATAGGGTCGCTGTTGCGAACACTAATATACTCAAATTCAAGTTTATGTTTTAGTATTTTTTTCCCCATCTTTATTTCACTTTTTTTTAATACGAGATACACAAACACAAAGACACGAAATCGACGAGACAATGACAGTATAATATGAAAGAGGATTAGGAGCTCCTCTTTTTTGTATTTTGTCATTTTATCGTTTTTCAGTCGTTTTTTTAACATTCACTTTTTACATTTCGCATAAATACATACCTCCTACTTCCCACTCTTCTACAAACTTACGTCTAGGAGACACAGACAACACAATGCTTATCTTATCCTCGCTCCGCAAATAATCTTTACAATCCATATCTATTGTCGGTTTGTGTTTTGTAACGCTTTCAAAATCATGTCCCATTTATGGTAGTGTGATGCCAGCTTATTTTTGTCTTCGCAATTGTCCATTCTGTTTTTTCATAGCTCTTTAGGTAATTCTGGAAGATTGTCAGGCAAGGAACCTTAAATTTCTCCTTATTTTATATAGTACTACTTTATATAGTAACATTATTAAATTTTCCGGACCTTGTGCTTGCACACCAAGCAACATATTGGTTAGCATAGATTCGGGCAGGATAATTTCGAATTGTGCTAACCATTTCCTGATCTCAAAATAGAAATTATTTAATTCTATGCAGTCCACAAAGAAATGGTCGACTGTCTCAGGGTAAGCGAAACAAAAGGAGCATCTTGAATCGGCCGTAATAGAAAATCTGTGTAAGTCTTTATTTAAGTAGAGAATATGTTAAGGAGTCTATATTGAAAATATCTTGAATAAGTGTCTATAGCTGTTGTATATATCTTAGAATAGATTTGGTCCCATTTTATGGGTTCAACACTTTTGATTCTTTTAGCTAAATTGTTTTGGGATGTAGGTGCAATAAACTTTAAGCTTACTAAAATAATTGTGTATTTTTTTGTAGTTATATTTTCTGGCATTACATATGCGTCGCCTAGTAACAGCCTATTATCATCTCTAGAGGTTACATTAGGTTTACTAGGTGAATAATCTTTCAATTCACGTTTCCACCTCGGTGGAATTGCCTGAACCAAACCTGCCCAAATTAACTAAAATTCCTTACTTAACCCCTTATTATCCATTGCTGACCAATCTATTTCAAATTTCTCGTTACAAAGATCTCGTATAAATAACACATGCCTGCGGTCGAGTTGCTGATAGTATGCTGGTTTATTATTTATTTGGATATATCTATTATTCCATAAACTTTGTTGGAGAATTGTTTCACTAGTTTGTCCTTCGATGCCATTTGTAAATATTTCTTCACACAATTTTAATGCTTCTTTGTAGATCTCGGGTAATGAACTTGGAATGTTTGATGAATCAAAATTTTCACGGATTGTCCTGGCTCCTCCTAATTTTTCCAAGATGTATCGAGGGAGAACTTTCCGGGTACTAGATTCTTCATTAATAAGCCGTGAAATAAATTTAATACGACTAGCTTTAACTTATGCTTCAAAATCTGGTAATTTGGTCCTCCTTGATCGTATTCTCCTATTAACGTTGCTTGTTTTTTTTGGTTTTTCCCCCTCCACACGAAGTTTTAACTTCATAATCTACTTCTTTAGCAAATTCCTTAGGTACACACATTTTTGAACACACGTACAGTAGTTTCATATTGCTAGAGATCTAACGACTTGAATTCGTTCGTATAAGGTCAACTCATGTGTACGCCAAATGGTTAAAACTGTTTTAAAATTATCGAAGATACTCTGAAAATTGTTTTCATACAACTTTCTATTATTGTAGGAAAAGAATATCCCTAAGATAGTTATTCCGGACTGGTGCATGTTGACATTTTTTAATCTTTCTATTTCTTCTCTTCCATTCTCAACACCAGCCCATCCAACTTCAGATTTCGTTAGATTAATCTTAAGTGATGTGTATTGTCGGAAACTCTCCAATATATCTAAGGTTTTATTTAAAGAGGCAATATCTTTAAAGTGCTACTCAAGGCTGAAATTTTAATTACTTATTTGATTGCACATTCGTGTTGTTATTACCAAGTTACAAGTGAATCTAACAATCCCAAACAGAATTATACATAAAACATTGTTGGCCTCTTTTGCCCTTGTCTTGTTGTGACGTCATTTTTTGCTAATTTGCATAAGTAAACATCTTTAATATCTCTGAAACCAAAAGAGCGATGAACGCGAAATAAACGGCATTCTTCCTTATTTTGAATGTGCAATAAAATAACTCATTAAAATGTCAGCCTTGAGTAGCACTTTAAGGATACAACTGGTATCGTCCGCATATAACACTAGTTTCTTTTGTTGCTGTTTTTATGTTTTAGAATTTGTTATTGTATTATCTGCCTAGCCTTGTATGTATCCCAACCCAGCAATTCAGTTCCTAGTTACATGGTTCTGCGAGTGGGTAAGCAATAAACAAATCATTAATTAATTTTAAATTTAACTCACACTAAATAACATGAAACTATACAAGCTTGTTGCCTGATTTACTCATGAGTTACAGTGGATGAGTTACAGTGTACAGTGGCACGGTGGTAAAACGCATTTGCCATGCACTAAATATTCACTTCCTGTGAAATGAAAACAAAGGACATAATCTAAATAACAAAAATATATCGTGCTGTCTTGGAAAAACGTAAGCTCCAGACACAAGACGTAAGGCCAAAGATTGCAGAGCAGCTAGAATATGATCTTATTATATAAACACCAATGAAATACCGGTTGATCTCCGGGCGAAAACTTGATATCTTCACACGTGAAAATAACATGATATTTTCACATGTGACGATATCACACTTGTCTTTGCTCAATGCTCGATTTTTAAGCTTAACTCAAATAAAATTCGAATTTGGTATTTCATTGATGTTTATATAATAAATAGAACATTACATGTGACCGCTTGGAGATACGAATTTTATCTTCTCGTGTTAAAAATGAATCGAAGATAAAATCCGTATCTCCGCGCGGCCATGTAATATCCTCTATATATCTTTCGCGGAACGTTTGCACTTCACACTTTAAGGCTTGCACCCGAGGCAAAAATTATGTGTTTTTCGTTTCGTCTTTTCGTTGTTGTTATGTAGACTATTTCAATTGTCTTCATTTCACAGGCCATTGAATCTTGCGCATGTGAACTAAACCTTACTGCGATACTGCTGTTACGGAAATACTTTTTGATATTTTTAGAATAGTATTAACAATTTAATATTTCGTTTAATTCATCATCACTAGACCTTTCTGTTTCATCACTAGACCTTTCGGTTAACCTTGTGTACCGAGAATTTGGATGAGTCAGCAGTTTCTGCGCTGTTGAAAACCAATTCTGTTAGATCTAGCAGATTTCCTTGTAGGGTAAAGAAAGTAGGCTTGTGCATTTCACTATTTATAACTACTGCTATGTTTCCGATAGAAACCGAAATTACCTGTCTCCTCTTAATCACCTTCATGCCGTTCATAGTGTATAAATAGAAAACGAATTTAACTGTAAACTCACAAGTAAATTAGTCCCTGAAACAAGTTACAAGCAGGAGCAACGAAGGCGAGTTGTGGTTACAGACTGTAATTCCACGTAGGATGGATTAGTAAGTTGTACGGTAGATACTGGGTAAGGAAGCTCTTCTCAGGACTGAACCTTCTATGAAAACCTACTCTGGTCGTCTGGAGCTTATCAACTCGCCAAAATTGCTAACCTCCCGCGTCATCAAGCTTGTTAAAGGAATTTGACATTAAATCTAGAAATCCAGAAGATCCCGGGTAATTGCTTTGTAACAATTGGTGGAGACCCGTGGCTTTAATCATCTACAAAGTCCATAATTGTAACATTTGGTGGAGAACCTACCTGGATTTTCTAGAAATTCTAGAACGGACTGACTTGAACGACTAAAAATGAAGATCGTCAGGTATAATGTGGACAATTGTTTGTGCGCAAGAAGGACAAGACCACAAAATCAAGTCACACCCAAGACAAGATCGCCCTCAGTTTGCAAACGAAATGCCAAGCGATTAAACAGCTTTAACAGGATGAAAAAGTTGAAGGGATGTATCACTGAACAAACTGATGACATATTCAAGAATGAAGAGGAGGACATTCTTATAGACAGACGTAAACGAAAATATGCAACTTCGTGAAAAACTTGAACAAGCGGAAGGATCAGTTGCAACACTGAGATTAGTAATGAGAGGTCTAAGAGAAAATATGGCAGAGAATTTGAACAATCACAGCAGATTTAGCGAAGAGCTTAAAGAAAAGTTAGCGAAAAGTAATCGTACAATCGAAGAGCTGTCCTCTGAACTTGAAGCACATGAAGAATCAGCTAAGGAATATGAAGTCAACATTGGATACGCCTGGAACAGAGTCTACCGAGCTGAGAAGAAAATTCGACATATTGTCAAGGAGCTGGAAAGAGCTAAAACGAGACAAAGAACTGCGTCGAACATTCAGTTACACAGATCTTCGTCGTATTATTGATGTTTCTATCACCCACGACCGGATTTTGACTCAATTAAAAGAAAGCATTTACTCAATGATAGTACCACTGGACGTATCAGGAGATACGTCAAACTGAGGAGGGGAGTATGTTACGGAAATACTTTTTGATATTTTTAGAATAGTATTAACAATTTAATATTTCGTTTTAATTCATCATCACTAGACCTTTCTGTTTCATCACTAGACCTTTCGGTTAACCTTGTGTACCGAGAATTTGGATGAGTCAGCAGTTTCTGCGCTGTTGAAAACCAATTCTGTTAGATCTAGCAGATTTCCTTGTAGGGTAAAGAAAGTAGGCTTGTGCATTTCACTATTTATAACTACTGCTATGTTTCCGATAGAAACCGAAATTACCTGTCTCCTCTTAATCACCTTCATGCCGTTCATAGTGTATAAATAGAAAACGAATTTAACTGTAAACTCACAAGTAAATTAGTCCCTGAAACAAGTTACAAGCAGTAGCAACGAAGGCGAGTTGTGGTTACAGACTGTAATTCCACGTAGGATGGATTAGTAAGTTGTACGGTAGATACTGGGTAAGGAAGCTCTTCTCAGGACTGAACCTTCTATGAAAACCTACTCTGGTCGTCTGGAGCTTATCAACTCGCCAAAATTGCTAACCTCCCGCGTCATCAAGCTTGTTAAAGGAATTTGACATTAAATCTAGAAATCCAGAAGATCCCGGGTAATTGCTTTGTAACACTGCCCCTCAATCACTTACCTTGTACAAAGACAAACATGAGCGCCAGCATGATTAGGAACACGGTGGGTACCCCAGCATTTAGGTACCTCCAATAGGTCCCGCTGGTTATGGCCCCTGTCTGACGGTCCTCATCTGCCTGCTCAAGTCCGCGGAAAGGCCCCTCGGTCCAGGCCTCGACTTCCAGTGATCGCTCCCTGAGCAGGGGTTTTGGAACAACAGGGGCGTCACCATATTCGTCTAAGAAAGAGATCTCCTCGCCAGAATCGAGTATCTCTGAGTAGCTTCCTTCCCTAGTTATTGTACCATCTTTCATCAGCAAAATGTGATCCGCATTTTGCAAATACTGCAATGTAACAGCGGAACATAAGGAGAGGAATACTAAGATCAGGTGTTCAGAGTTCTCTTTTAATTTCGCAAAAGTCGTATTTTGATTTTGTTTGTCTTTTCAAAGGGTAGGCCTAGTAGCACGTGGGAAATTTGTCGACGCTGACAAATGAATGCGGGCGCAGCGCAGGCTCGGGAGTTTATGCAAACGTCGTATTCCTGGAAAATGTTCATGCTTCGGGTAAACTAGTTCTTCTTTTCATTAAATTGGCATGGGTTAATTTTTGCTGTCGAGACCTAATAAAAGAAGGTTCGCATGAGAGAACGTCAGGAAATCCATTTCATGTCGAATGAAAGTAAAATGCCCCTCAAAATATGTCACGTGAAATTTTTCAGTCGATGAAACCATAGCAAAAATATTTCGGTTTCAATGTAAGAGTGAACTTGTGAAAGTTTGATTCTGGTGCAATTTGTAGTTTCTCGAGGGCCGTTTATACCTTCACTCGACATGAAATTGAGGTTTTACTTTCGGACATTCTATCATGCGAAACTTCTTTTGGTAGGCGGTCTTGACCGCAAAAATTAATCCGTGCCGATGCAATAGAACAAAGAACAAATTAACCCGGAGCACAGAAATTTGCCAGGAATGCGATGTTAATTTCCACGCTAGCATAAACTCACACTCACTTTGACGAACGCATGTGCATTCCCACCGGCTGGCCTAAACGCAAGTATTTTTTTTCCATCTGATTAGCTGACACGAAGACCTAACCACTCGACCAATTGAAGTGCGAAGTAAAGGCCTTACTTACTTTCAACACCCAAATCCGTTCTATGCTTAAAGCATACATTACCTGTAGCTGATGTGTCACCAGAATTCGCGTCTTCTTAGATAGCACACCCTGAATGCAGTGCTCAAACAGATGCCGGCCAACCTTGCTGTCCACCGCCCCTAGAGGGTCATCCAATAAATAGATATCCGCATCGGCGTAAACTGCGCGTGCGAGAGCCACACGAGTCCGCTGACCACCGCTAAGCATGGTCCCACGTTCGCCTATCAGCGTACCGTCGCGATCGGGAAAACTGTTGATGTCTTTGCGCAGATCACACGCTTGTAATGTCGCTTCATATAGCCTTGGATCGTAGCGCTTGCCAAAGAGAATGTTGCTGCGGATGGTGCCCGTGAAGACCCACGGGCACTGAGAAACATGAGCGAGTTTACCACCTCTTGTCACTTTCCCGGAAGATGTCTCTATTTCTCCAAGTATGGCAGAGAGCAGAGTTGATTTTCCGCACCCTGTTGGTCCAGTAACGAGAATCAATTCTCCTTTGAAAGCCATGCAAGAAACGTCCCTCAACGCGGGTTGACTAGTGTCTCCGTTCCAGAAGCACGTCAGGTGACTAATTGACAACTGACCTTGCCCGTACAAAGAAGCAGTGGAGCTATACTTGGAATGTCTATGTCGACGACTCTGGGGTACCTCAGGAGCCGGTTCCTGGGCCTCTTCGGCCTCCTCATTGTCAGAATCCGTTGACAACAATTTCTCGGATGAGGAACTAGATAACACTTCTCCAGCGGCTGCTTCTGTGATATCGTCCTCCTCCTTTTCCAGAAGCGGTAAGTTAAGATCTTCCTTGGATTCTAAGGGAGTCTCTAAAATGCTTGGACTCTCTTTGAGTTTGGTCAGCTCCTCAAGCTCTAAAAACGTCTGAATTCGCTCTACAGAAGAAATAAACTCACCCACAGCAAAAGCACCCTTTGCGATGTTCTCACAGACGGAAACTCTTATCGTGCTGAGAAGAGCGACAACGACAAATACATTGTAGGTTGTGAGCTCTGTTCCAGTGCCCGCTAGGGTTGCCAGGGTGATCAGACTGGCTAGGGCTGTGGAGGAGAACTGGAGACTTGGGAAGGTGGCAAGGATTGCACTGCGCAAGCGCAAGATACCGATTTCCTGCCTGTGGGAAATAAACGATTTATTTTGACAGGGCTATATCGACTATCGGGAGAGGGGAGTGGGGGCTAGGCACCCCTTCTTGTTTAGCTTTGGTTACCTGTTTTTTTTTAAATATTTCTAAAGCTTTGCAACAGTAACCCCAGCCTCCCCAACCACATAATTCATGTATTCACTACTGAGGGTAAAATTTTATCAGCCCTATACTAGGGGTGGGAATGTCTAATTAACTTGCAACCTTACAATCCTAATGAGTATTTCGAAACATTATTTGGATGCTGAAAGTTAATAGCGCACTTGATGATATTTTCTTCCTTTAAAGGGACATGGTCACCGAAAACATCCATATATGAAAATTTAAACAATTCTAACAAATCAAACTAGTAATTCGCTCAAATCTTAGCAACCCTTCATTGGATTCCTCTGACATTTTCCCTCCTGCTAACTCTTTCACTTCCAGAGAATATTTTTGTATTTTGTGACTATAAATATGTTCGCGATTTCTAGATGACTATGTCCCTATGTTACTAACAAACATCACTCCCTACCTTCTTATTTTGCGGACCATATCCCTAAATGGCCACTCCCAAGCATACATCTTCACGGCCCTAATTCCCGTCACAATAGAGGCCATCAGGCCCAGTCTCTTATCGGTTATCTTAGCCATCCGTAGCCTCAGCGACGCGCATGCGCCACCCATAAGGGAGTAATACAGCACCAAGAGGACCATAAATAGTGGTCCTGATAGGGCCTTCCATCCGATAAGGTACCACATGAAACATATGACTGACGTCACTTCCGGTATTCCTAGCGCCATAAAACCGACTAACCAGCAGACTTTGTCAAACCGCTGGGCGTCGCCGGACACGAGGTCGATGACGTAGCCTGACGTCACGTTTGATAGGGTAGTCTGGCTGAGACGCAAGACCTGAGAAGATAAAAAATGATTCGTTTTTCCATTTTAGCTAAGAAGTCATCTTTAATGTGGCATATCAATAAAATGTTATTAGCCTGCGGTACTTCGAAACGTTGTCGCCAGAGCCCTTTTGAACAAAGTACCTAGACGGCTTGCCGTCTGTTATTTTGTGCTTCTTGCGCTTTATACACCGCGCTCATGAGTAACAAAGCACTGTTGCACATAATAGCCATTTGAACGATTATGGCTTTTTACTACAACGAGTAAATCTTGTCTCTAATTCTCTTGAGACGAGGGTGCATCGCAAGGGTGTTTGAAAACAAGAGTCAGCTAATGATTTTAGGGAGCAGACAAAGTGCATTATGAGTGATGTGGAAGTGGCGAATAATGCAAATGGCCCCTAATGCGTGCCCTAACTGCGTCGCAAAATACACGATTTAATATCCACGAATTGACCATAGCATGGGTTTGATTACCTTTTGAATATAAGGCCCACTGTTGCTGCTCTCCATCTCATGGCGGTTAACAGGTTTCGATCTGCAAACTGTTGAAGAACCACAGACCTGACCAACGAGCACACGCAGATCCCCGCGGCATAAATGTAGGCCCAGTTCGTGTTGATCCCGTCATATTCTCGCAGCAGCTGTGACAGTAGCAAACTTAGAAACACCGGCTGAAGAACATTACACAGGGCACCAAGCAGCCCAGCGCATATCGTGAACACATAGAAGTACCCTGGGAACATTCTGATGAGGGACTTCAGCAGGCGCGCCCTTTTGTTCCCTGATAAGTTTTTCGTCTTGTTCCAGGCGGCTTCTAGAGTTTCTGTCAAAACCTCCGTGCGATCCTCTTCGAGAAGCGGAAACTGGTCATGATTCTCGAGCGGTCGATCCTTACCGATACGGAATATCTCGTTCATCCACCAAAATGTCATGCGAGACACTAGACCAGCGGTTCCTTTCGGGTTGTCATGTGCTTGGTTGCTATGGTAACCTCGCAATTTCTCGTACTTTGCACGGACCATTTTTGGAAGTTATGTCGAGTTACCTGAAGGAGGAAGTTTGCATTTGACCAGGGAGTTATGAGAGATTGTTGTGCAATGTCTGTACTATTAATTTCCGACTTGTCTGTGCGAGTAACGATTCCGATTGGCTGAAGTTTCTCTCCCCTATTGCTACGTGCGTGTGGAAACACAGGAAACCCATAGCATAAAGATTTCACTTCTGACTTTCATGTTAAAGGGGCACCGTCACCGAGTCCCTGGGCTGTTTCAACAAAACATTATAAAATATCACCAGTGATCTAATATTAACAACCAGAATCCTATGTATACTGTTATTATATCCTAGAAAGAAAGAGGAACTGAAACTTGCATTATATAAGCACTCTTACGTAAGATTTAGTAGCTTTCACTATCAAATTTCCAAGTTTGAAAACTGTTCAGCCTGATACGAAAAAAAAAATCAATTCCATCCGCTCGATTACACACGAAAATTCTCCAAATTTGTACTCATCCTGTAGCTGAAAGATTATTTAACAAACCTAGACAATTATTTTGTTCAAGTCTTGTGAATCTGACTGCATTTAAGCTACAAAAATTAACCCTAAAATCGTGTAAAATGGTGACAGTGCCCCTTTAACAGAAGAGTGTCTGATATTTAGACGATCCATGAGGAAGATGAAAAGGTAAACTGATACACATTTACGTCACAAGGTCATATTCTGGTTGTTCATTACAACATCCCCCCCCCCCAAAAAAAAACAGATGCAAAAAGAGATGCACTTTATATAAAGGGGCTCTTGCACGATTGCTGGCCACTTCTCTGACAAGAGAATAGCTCAAATCAGAATCCAATTCCATCCTCTTGATAACAACCTAGAATTGCATTTGTCTAACAATTGAACGGTTTTTCTATTAATCTTAGAGGATTATTTTGATTGCTACGGGCAAATGTACATGTGTTTTCGTGGTTACAATTTTACTTATTTTATGTCCACGGTGGACGAATATTAAGCGTGCGAGAGCCCCTTTAATTCATTGTGTCAAGACTTTATACTGTGTTAATATGTATCCGCATCAACTTGTTTTGCGATATTATTCATTATAAGATAATTTAGATAGAAGAAACTCGGCCAACACAAATATGTAAAGCAACGGCTTCTGTACTAAAGTCTTCTGTTCGCCAGCACTGTGTTTCATTATCTACAAAAATAATATGCGCGTGGAATAAAGATAGTAAGTTTTTGAAGCGGATGGGACTAAATTCTCCATACAGATGAAAAGGCTGCATCAGCCAATCACAGCGCTCCTTCTATCGCATGATTTGTCAATCTCTCTGATCGGACTGCAAGTTTTCTGAGATGGCGGCAAGCGAAGTGGTTTTAAAATGACATTCGTGGCTTAAAGTGCTACTAATGCAAGTGTTTACAAATTGGCAAAGCGAGAATTCAAGTAGTCTTTTCTAAAAGCCTATTTGGAAACGAAAAGTTTGTTCGGCTAGTTAGAATCAAAGAGGAACAAACTAGAAATTTGCACAATACAAAGACGAATTGAGAATCTCAAAATGTACTCAACTCGTATCCAATCTCTCTCTGGCTGGTAAATACGGTCAGATGAATTTATTCTTTTATTTCAAAACCAAATTTTAAATACAAAATATGAACTGAGACTCATTCGTCGTTTTTATATTTAAATGTAAATATGTAAATGTCTGAGACCGACTACCCAGACTTGCAGCTCGTTGATAGCGCCTTTCTCATCGATAACGCCTTTTGTCAATCTGCCTCTTCGCTAAGTAGAGACGCCTGGGTACGAGGCAGTACTCATAGCCACGGAACTTTCCTCTCCACAAACACAATTTGTTAGGAGCTTTTTAATGATTCAAGCCCAGTCAGTTTCTCCGCACATTTCTGTCGTAAATGGCTTCAAAATCATCTTATGGACTCATCTCTTCATCTTATGGACGAGGAAGCATAATAAAATGCTTCGATCAAGATGTGTGTTGTTTTTTTAATTTTAATAAGATATGAGTTTGTGTTACGCCGATTTACTTCTCACTCGTTCGTGAGCATATATTTCCCGATCAAAAGGCTAAATCTCGCACGGGGCCCGCATTGGATTTCACAAAAACCTATTCCATTTCAACGTTCCTCCTTGAACTTCAAATCCCAAAGACGAACTTCAAATCCAAACCTTGAGGTTATGGATTTCGTGGTATCCGCAATCAATAAAATCAACGGCACGGCTTCTTTTAGCACCAAAGTCCTGAAACGTTCATGGCCGAAACATCGGCAAGACAGCCAAAATTCCCTCATTTTAGTCTCTTCTACAACCTTGTCCTTTGCCTATCCATACCGATACTTAAGCGACTTTTATGATTTGTGACAAAAAAAAATCGGGTTTAGCTTCTCGTAATAAAGTGCGCGCGCGATCCCCAATGCTTTCAATGTTATATTCACCTATAGTCGCCATAACGAGCTCATACGATAGCGAAAATGTGCTTTCGAGCTTGTCAAAATTCGTCCTTTTATCCCCGCCATTCTCCTCCGATTTAATTCCACTTGACTGCATCTCCCTTTGATTGTGAAATGCATACGAAAAAGCTCTGATTTCGAACCTCAGCACAGGGAAATGGTAAAATATAAGCTTACTAGTAAAGAGTAAATTTTGTTTCTGCCGAAGCCCGAAGAAAAAAAATTCAAATAAAAGCCCCCAGTCCCTATCAGATGTGCACATTTCCCGCCAAAAGTAGTTTCACGGCATTGGTAATGACGTCACGTCACTTCAGTTAGGCATTTTGTGCCTCTTGCTCTCTATATAATTCTCTCCAAGAATGATTTCCTCACGTTTTATCCTTTTCAAGGAATATCACAGGGTTCCCATGTGTAGACGGACGGACGGCGTACGCTAAAGGTTTTTATACAGAAAAAAGAAAACAAATTATATCTCGGGAAAGGAACCACCTATGGCAACAAAACGTTTACACAATTATCTATGGGGTAATTGCATTGCCCTTTAACGCACTAATCAGTTGGGCATGGCGCTATCAATGAAATGATAAAAATGAATTCAATTACCCGTGACGTTTCAAAATCACGATTTTTCCTTCTGGGTATGGTGCTCTGCTAGCGCGGGCCTGGAGCTCCGCTATTACCCTTGGTCCAATGGTGAAGATTCCGTGTTTTTGAACCACGTTTGTAGTCGTATTTTGGTTATTTCGGTGGTAGTTTCACCCTGGGGATACTTGCTAGAAAGGCGGAGCTTCGGGGCATCATTGGATGATGAATTTAGCGCCTTCTAAATTCCGGATTCCGGATTAGCTCCGGAACGAGATCGTGTTATTCACGGGGTGGGATGAGTTAACGAGGGCTCCGTCGATCATGACAAAATCTACCAGGGCTGAGAAGGTATCAGTCAATAAAAATGTGGTCATTGTTCACGCCTGGAACAAAGCGCAAGAGAATTTACGTTGATAAAACTATATTTTCTAGCAAGTGTCCCCAGGGTGAGGTTTCAGCAAGCAACAGAGCAAGACAAGAATCACTTAGGCAAAGTGAAGTACCACCGACATAACCAAAACACGACTACAAACTTGGTTCGAAAACACGGAAACTTCAACCACGGGAGTTTCGATTCCTAATTAATATTCTAATTTTGAGCACCGGCTGGGCAACTGCAAGGCTGCGAAATTTAATGTCCAATTTCCTAGTAGAAATACTTAACCATATGGCAGAAAACTTGGTAGGATTGTAGGTTGATAATCACATTACAAATTCCATACTTTAGTTTTACTAAAACGTTATTCATGGTTTGTGCAGCATCCCATGTTTTTAAGGAGAATTGACCCAAACCTCAAACCCAAAAGCCTAGTTGAAAAACACAAGTGAACAGGCCTTTGAAAACCTAAACACACTAGTTTGGTTTCAGACCTTTAGTTGACTTTCATTAGTTACTTTCAAGGATACGTTACGCGCATAGCCTGCGCCATTTTCTTTGTAATTGACCGGAGGCAATAGAACACGTATTTGAATCAAGCCCGCAGGACCGAGTCACGTGACAACAAAATGTCCCTCCATTTCTACCCCAACGTGATTTATATGGATTGGTAGTTTTTTTGAAATTTCTCAACTTCTGACGCTGGTCATATTTTCAGGTCATTGTAAATATTCAGATATGTTTTACTTTGAGTTTGTTCGTGAACTTTCTTTATTTTTCATTGTTTTGTTTTTCCGCAAGGTATATAATCCCAAGGTATAAAACCTGGCACATGAGAGAAAAAATCTGCACCATTGGATCTACCCTGGTGAAAAAAACAAACTAAAATCAAGCAAAACAGTTATAGTTTTATGTCTTAAAACATCCAAAATGCTCATTGTGAAACTACTTAATCCATAACGAATTTGGTTTTCGAACTCATTCCTAAGAAAAGATTCTCGATGTATAATCGCGGGGGTTGAAGAATTATGTAAAATCGGTAAAGACTCCTAAGAGGAAAGTGCCTCCTATTTGATGCCATCCTCAGTCGTTTTCAGTATAAGTTAGACAAAAAAGGGGGGATTGAATGTGGCGAAATTTAAGAAAGCATCTTCCGTGTTCCTACGGCAAAACATCGTGCCAGAGTCGCACCGTTCCAATCCAAAACAATAGAAAGTTCTTGATTATAAAGTATAATGAAGCGGCATCCTTTGAAAAGGAAAGGTTCGACAGAAGAAGTTCGACTGAAGTTCGACGTTTGCCGTAGGCCTAAACAACCCTTCGTGTGGCTCCATAGTTTGATATGCAAACGGCAAAAAAAAAATCTCGCGACGGTTTTCCAATGTGAGAGTTTACAGAAATAATACTGGGTGTTAATCCCTAGATAACGTTGTATTTCGACCCTGTTTTTCTGTTTAGAACAATGACAATAGCGCTGTACTTGACTATCTCAAAGAGTTCAGTTTCCTGGCATCCACTTCTCAAAGAGACCGCGGAAATGCCAGTATACAAATGCAAGTGTAAAAGCCATCTAGTTCTAATATTTAAAACAGAAATCATATTAGCACTGAACACGCAAAGTAATTTTTTGGATATATTTGACTATCAGGGGTAAATTATAACTGTTCAAGCACGCGACCTCCTAAGTAAGCACTTCAGTATAAAATCCTAGAACTAGCAAAACTACATTCGTTAAACTGCACCGACATCGTAAATCATTCCTCTTAACTGATTCTAGTATTAATTTTGAAACAGCAATTTGTACTTACCAAAATTAGATGAGGATATAAGCTGTCCCCCAAGAAGAGAATTTTTTGGATTTTTTCGTGAATCGGTAATGGAAGACCTTTTCGTCCTCACAGCTGCCCATTGGAGAATTATTACAGGCGGAGTAATTATCGCTTATATAACGCTACCAAGCAAGGAACAATAGCCATGATTGAACTAAGAAACTCCAAGTGATGCACAAAAATCTAGCTTCGCTTGTGTATCCTAACAGTTCAGCTAATAAAGTCTCCAGAAATTAAAAGAAGATTAGCTTTACTCCCTTTTTGCGTGTTTTGTTCATTTCTTTCCGGATCACCCGCTGGGGCCAAGTCAAGAATGTTTGCCTTTTTAGAAAAAAATTCTCACATCTCGGTAACTGAATTCACGTCCGCAATTTAATTCGAAAACTCATTTTCTCTTTCGCCTTCTTTCAAAGCCAAATTGAAGGTCTTTATGGCATATAAGACGTGAATTAAGAAGCTGGACTGAATAATATATTTTAAAAACGATTTTATGAGTCTTTTCTCAACGGGCGAGTAATGAATTTCTCAAAGGGAATTGTTATTTTTTAATTATTTTGCTTTTCAATGTAGTACTAAATAACGTTTCGAGCGTGAAAGAAAGAAGACCCCCAAAGCGAATGGAAATTGGATCTTAGTTTGAACTGAGATATCGCGGCCAACTTAACGTTCAAAAATGTCTACGAAGAATTTGTTTAATGTAGAAGAATTAGGTCAACCTTTGTAGTATAAAAGTAGGCGCTAGATGCGTAGCAATTTCTTTATTAAGCTGTGTGGTTTATTAAAATGAAATGAAGATTGTATTGAAATTGTTTTTTGGCGAGAGGCCCTCTCCGAGATACCACTTTGAAGTTATACCATGGTGTTACGCGTTACCATGGCGATACAGTTTTCGTAAATTTTAGATTATGGTAAGATTAAAGGCGGCACTCCTATCCTATAACTGAAATCATTGACTAAAAGGAACGCAAATGGTTTAGTCATCACCTTGGAAGTGGTATTTCTACCTTGTCACTCTGTTAGAAAATGCGATACACAAATGATCATGCGTTTGGTCTCACGAGAAAAATCTAAAATTGTGGTTTTAAATTTTTTTTTGTTAAATAGTTGGCCGATTTGTTATCTATTGATATGAAACAGCGTTTCATATACAAAAGAGCCAAAATAATATATTACATCATGTATAAAAATTAAAAAATGAAGATAGAATATTTACGAATGCATCAACAAATTTCTTATAACGTCTCCGGAAACTTTCTATGAAACAAATCACCCATTTATTTTTTTGATAAAGGCAACTAAAAAACATCATGTATCCCAAAATATGTCTAAACTTGTTCAAAAAATTCGAGTTTTTGATAAAAAGTGTTATAAATAATGTCAGACATGTTTGAGCCAATTTATATTTCTTAAAAATAGAGTGAAAGAATTAAAAACGTGGGCGTAAATTGTTAGACGGAGAACAACTACGGGCACAAACGTTATAACTTAAGACGAAACAGCTGCTATACGGGTTACAACGTCTTCTACTAGACTAATCCTACTTGCACTAGAATCAACTCAAAGATCAAACACAGGAATTTTAAGAAACTTAAACTTAGACTATTACTCTTTGTCTCCAATTAATTACAAGGTTATTAAATAAATATATAACACCGAAACAGCGAAACTTGGGAACAATTTTAAATGCTGAGTGCGAAAAAAGACTATTGCGAAACCACAAGATGTTTCAATAAAGAAATGTTTTGCTTTATAACAAAAGTATAACCTAGAACCTATCGAGGGCCTTAAATAAAACAGTTGTTGTAGTTTAAAAATAAAAAATATCCTATGAATGAAAATCACACTTTTGCACTGAAAGCAGGCTGATTTCAACTCCTCTAGCTACAGTTGTAGTAAACTATAATATTTCGACGCAAATTCTTTAAGACACCAGTAACTGAGCTTATTATACGCATGGGGTTCTCTGGTGCACCGGCTTTGAAATAGCCTATGGAAGTGCAAGGGGACGTGCACTCGGTTTCTTGTATTCTCCGAAAGATTTGAACACAGTGGACAATTGGCAAATAAGTTCGACTCGTAAAATCGAATCGGCGCGAAAAGTTCTGAATCAGGAAAAGTAACCCTGCTATTTAGCAATCTGAGGGAAGTATCACACAGCTACGTCAGCCAATGCTAGATGGTTTATCAAACGTGCTCTATGGCTTTTTCCGGAAATATAGTTAAACATTGAAATCCGTATATGTTTAGTACATCGGTTTGTCATAATCGTCCATGGGGAAAACAATTTGCTAAATATGTTTAAATGGCAAAGTTTAAATGAATACTGGAATACTTACGAATTTTACTACGATGAATAGGGGCCTGTGATACGCTCCAACTTGTTGCAAAAGTTTTTTCTCCTAAACCAGCCCACTAATATATCCGGAAGAACATAATTATTCCAGCAAAGCGAATGGACAAACAATTCACTAAATCCATTCGCCATTTCATAGCACTTATAAACCGTTACTGTTATAATTGAAATCAGAAATAGGCACATTAACTCCTTGAGGGTCTTACGACGGGTCAATTGCCTGTTAAAAGGTGATTATTTTATGGTTTCACTTGTTAATGACTAATACCAGGTACTTTGTGTTACAGCAATTAATGTGGCTCCTGATTACTAATTGTAGAAATAGACTTTTCAACGAGAAATGTTTAAACGATGGGAAATATTTTTTGTCTTCTGCAATACCAAACTAGTCTACGATATCAGAATAAGCCGAATCTAGAATCAATTGCAAGAGGAGATTTTCTATTCTTTTGTTTGCGTGTGAGTGTTTATTTTTTCTCCAAAAAATAAATCCTTAAACCTTGGAACAATATACTGAAATGCACTAGACAACGGGTTAAAATTCGGGATTTTTTTAAATGCACAGACGTCGTGAAATGGTTTTCATGAGTTTAAAAATAGGAAATTGCCCTTTTTTCAATACGATAGTTAGGGTGACGATAGTTAAGGCGCATTTTCTGTAAACATAAATTCGGTCATAACTCTTATAATTTTCGTGTGACGGATATCAAACTTGGAGGACAGTAGGAAGAATCGTCTAGCAATAATTTAATATATTTCGATCTTTATTTGCGTCAATACTTTGAATAATATCTCGGCTAAAGTGCCCCCCCCCCCCCCCTTGTCGAATTTTCGACCCTTTCACTTTCCAAACTGATCATATTAGTGTAAAGAAGTGACGTTAATATATAGATTTAGGAACCGCCTAAAAGCAACATTATTGTAATCGAGATATTGACTTTTCTAGTTTTGAAGATGTCCGGATTATAGATGACGTCATACCGCGTGACCTTGGTGGTGCACCCCTTATCTCCAAGATAACTTTACCCAAGTTTGGTCACCTAGCGAGGTTGCCTTCTTGAGATATCGACGACGTCATTCCACGTGACCTTGGTGGTGCAACCCCCTGGGCCCTTGCCTCCAACATAACGTAACTCAAGTTTGGTCACCTAGCGCCGGAAAGCGCGTGCCTATTTTTCCGCCTGAAATTGGGATGCCTGTGGTGCCGGGCGGACACACGCACACTAGGCACGTCCCGATTGCGCTGGGCACTCTATTTCGGCACTTTTTTTTGAATTTGGAGCACTATTCTACGGTGGCTCTGAAGGGCCATACCACTTTTTCTTAAATTTCTACTTTGTTTTTGCAAAGTTTGTCTTTTTTTTTTCAAACTTCTACTTTGTTTTTTCAAGGTGTAACTTTTTCCGGAACGTCAACTTTTTTTCAAGGTGTATCTTTTTTTTTGAAGGTAGACTTTTTCAAGGTGTAACTATTTTTTTCAAGGTGCAACTTTTTTTGAAGGTAGACTTTTTTTCAAGGTGTAACTTTTTTTTTTGAAGGTATACTTTTTTTCAAGGTGTAACTTTTTTTTCAAGGTGGACTTTTTTTTCAAGGTGTAACTTTTTTTTGAAGGGTAGACTTTTTTTCAAGGTGTAACTTTTTTTGAAGGGTAGACTTTTTTTGAAGGTGTAATTTTTTTGAAGGGTAGACTTTTTTCAAGGGTGAGACTTTTTTTCAAGGTGTAACTTTTTTCAAGGGTAGACTTTTTTCAAGGTGTAACTTTTTTTTCAAGGGTAGACTTTTTTTCAAGGTGTAACTTTTTTGGAAGGTAGACTTTTTTTCGAGTGAAACGTGATCGCGGGCTCATGAATGGCTGCACGTGCTTTCCAGTGAACATGGCCGCCATGGACAGTTTGACAGAGGTAAGAACAAAGGTTTTCGACTGTTCTATATACTTATTCAATCAGTCAATCCTACAACAAAAGTAGAGAAGTGATATTTTAACCCGAGATCAAACAAGAAAAGCTAATGCTGCTTGTTTGTAGATGTCATTTCCCTCGTCTTTTCTCGGTCGGGTGACGGAGTGAAAATTAAAACTTTATAAGTTAATCTTAAGTTTATATTGAAATCTGGCCTCATAAACCAGGTATTGTTTGTTTTCTCGTTGAGTTTCACAATAAAACGATCTAACAAAGGATACAATAGATTTTGTGGTACACACAGAAGGGCCCAAGCTATTAAAGCTTGTTTCGTTTCTTGTTGGGACTGTCTCTCTATCACTGACAGGCTACGAACAGCTAGTAACTGCTAGTCAACAAATGGAAAATGTCTCGGTCCATAACTGACAAGAACTTTTTATTTATTTTTAGATTTTCCTGCAAAACACTAGGCAATAAGAGGGCAATTTTTAACAGTTAAAACTGTTCGACCTGCGGCAGTACATGTATGCTGAGATTTCAGTTGCAACATGGAGCAATGCAGTGTGAATGGCCAATGATTTTACCTGCAATGCATGATTCTGAAAATGTGAATCGCAATGAGGGTATTTTTCAACTTATTCAAAACACTTGTGGCTATTCACTGCTGTAGGTCACCATGCCATCACAAATAGCAGAGCATATCACAGCTAGAATTGGAGCACATGATACAAACTGTCGTGAATATCTCAACATAAGGCATGACCTCAGAATGGTTATCAAAGAACCTGTGATTGCTTGTGATATTTTAGTCACATGCTTTTGTTTGACTAGGTTACAGATTTCCTTAGAAAGACTGGGCAGGAGCAGTGTGTACTTGATAAGTTTTTTGAAGGAGAGGGTAAGTATACTAAACCAGTATTTGCCAGTGAACAAGAGTTGATTTCTGTATTATTATCTCTGCATTTTTACACTATTTAACAATAAGCCATCATTATCAGTGAATAGTCAATGAGACAAAGTCGAGTGACTATTTGCTGATAATTTACAGAGCCTGAGGTGACTATTGTTTTCATATAGTTGCTCAAGTGATTCATAAGGATTTTAGACAGAAAAACTAGTTTTTGTTGCTGGACTTTTTCATGATCATAGCAAAACTTGTGCATGCACTCCCAATCCTTACATTGACTAATTCAAGTTATAAATTTCCACATCTTGTATAAATATAAATTTCAGAAGTGATTTATAAAACTTGCATGTCGTGTTTTATCGGTTGATATAACACGAGGCGAATAGCTCCTTTTATAAATACCACATAATCACCTGTAGGTGATTAAAGCGAGAGAAAATGAACCTCTGGACCAATTAGCATGCATAATTTTTTATAATCACTTGAGTAATTGTGTGGTTCCAGAAATTATCCATACCCCCCTATGGAAGGGCAATGGAAATTCCGGAGGGGGGGGGGGGGGGGGGGGGTCAGTTTACCTGATCATTTCCATACAAATACTGTGTTTTTCCTTGGAAATTCCATAGGGGTGGGGGGTCACTTTTCAACACCCTTCCATGGAGGGGGTATGGATATTTTCTGGAACCACACATTTATACTAACTTGCTTTATATCCATATAATTTGTTATGGGCTTATAATGCAAGTGCATACCATTTAGGAAGTAAATCACCCCATGTACTAGAAAGCTGCAACATTCAGATATTTTATTATGTGGAGTGATGGAAGGATCTTGCACAGCTTATTTGACATGAAATAAATGGGAAAAGCTGTTCCAGTTTCATTGGTATGTACGTTTCCTAGGTGTCAAGGGCAATGGAGCTGTCCAATTCTAAAATGGCTAGACACTCAGGGGACTTAAGGCATGGGTCCATGCGGCCACACCCTTAAAACATTCAATCAGTCCTTAATTTGGTAGAATTAAAGATAGGCTTCTTGTTCTGATATAATGTCATAGGTCTCGTCATTCTTGATAATTTTGTTGATTGTTGTTCCCATGGGAACCAATTCTTAACCTTTGACCTCAATTTTAAGAAATGAAACTTCAAAGCTTCGGGAGTATCGGAAAATTCACATCTCTCTTGAAGCCATCCTATGGAAATGGTAGGCTATCAGGTTGTATTTATCACTCCAATTCGATATCTTGCACAACATTTCTAATTTCGAAGTTATTAAAGGTTATCAAAGTTCACAGTGTCCTAAAATAGGATTCCTAATGACATGGACATTTTCTCGAATTGGGACAGATATACCTGTGGTGACCTTAAACACATCACATTGTTAAATCCCCAGAGTTTGTAACTTTTGCATACCTCCCGAGGACGTTTATGAAAATTGCTTAAATGCTAGGTTCAAAGGTCACATTCCATGTTTCTATGGAAACAAAACATAAGATTTATGTATTTCATGACCGTTAACAACCTTAACCATGTTTGACAGTGGAAGAAGCAAAGCCACTGAAGATAGACCACCCCCTAACGTTTTTGATCCGCCATTTTGAATGCAAATGAGACCCATGCCTTAAGTCCCCTGAGCAGAATAATAAATTTTACTTTTTTATTATCAATGCAATGGTAACTATATCATTATAGTTAACGCGACAGAGTGGAAAAACCCTGCTAAAATCACTTAATTTCAAATAGTAAGGTCAGGTTAGCTCAGATAAGCTTGATTTTTTGCATACAGACTCCTCATTTGATGGACAACAAAATATCAAAAATGACTTTTTTGTAATGGATCCGTCTTTGAGATATTAGGCTTTAAACTTTGGTTTCTGTGCCATTTTATGGGAGAATTAGTACTTTGATCAGGAATTATGCAAACTTTGGTCGACCATATCTAAAAGTCATATTCTTCAAATTTCTTTAAAAATTGGAATTAAGCTTTTGATCACAGAAACTCTTTCTATACGGAATCTTGAGCTTATATTTTGAAATAGGGCGAAGTTAGGTAGATATTTTATTTTTAGTAATTTCCGCTCTGTCAGTTAACGCTGTTACAAGCATATCAAAATCATAAGCTTAAGGTCAGGCTGCCTACAGTTTTTCTTGGACTTGACCTATCAACTTTCAACAACCACAATTCTGAAATGGGCAGTTCCAGAAAATATCTGTACCCCACCCCCCCAATGGACAGCACCAGTTTTTGACCCCCCCCCCCCCCCCGGCTTTACCTGGCATAATAACAACATTGGCATTCACAACATCCACTGAATATGAGCTCTACATTTTTTTCGTGTTTAACTAGTAGCTAACTGGCTATTTTATGAGATATGAATTGTAGGGGCAAAGAAACGGATGATATTATCACGGAAAAACAAGACTTTCGCCATTCGATCGTGAAATGGGGGATAGACATTTCAAATGAAGTGTGGAAGCTATTTACTTGCAACACACATTTCAATCACAATTTCTAAACAATTTTTCCAAAGATAACCAATAGGAAAACACATTAGAATGAGCTAGACCAAGCTTGGAAAGCCTATTTGTTACTTTTTACGAATCTTCGAATATTTGAGGCTTAGGAGAAACCCATATAGAAACTCTAAAAAGGAGCAAAAGAAAAACCTATTATTCAACATGCATATTACATGTACCATTTTTGAGAAACGTTTATTAAACTATACCAACTTTTTTTCCGCGCGTGAAATGATATTCTTTTCTTTCTGAAAAACGCTATTTTAGCAGACTGAAAACAGCGAACTCCTTCAGAAGTTGGCATCTTCAGACCCCCCCTTGTGACAAGAAATCCAGCTTTGAGAACCCCCCTTGCAATCAGAATTCCAAGCTTGTTGTGGCTTGGGCTTGTAATGTGCATGTAATTTTGCAAATTAAGGTAGATATGTAGTGCAGTTGGCCAACTGCAGGGTTTATCTTTCACAAACACTTTAACGTTATGGTGTCCATGATAGTACGACTCACACAATAGACCTCGATTAGAGCCTTCGTGATTTCTGGCATCCTCAGTGTGATGCCTAGGAGCAATCCAGTACAAGTACTTGTACTTGCTTATTATTATTATTGTTGTTATTTCCAATCCCCCTACATTTGTAAAACTTGTTGTCTCAAAATTATTATTATTTTTTCTATTACAGATTGATAAAGATGCAGTGAATCTCCTCAATGATGCTGAGTTGTCTGACCTTGGTATAACAGCAAAAGGTGATCGTGTGAAACTAAAAGCATTCTGTAGCCAGGTTTCTGCTGATGAAAGCAGAGATGAAAAGAAGAGGCGATTGAAGAGGGTCATAGAACAACAAAGATCATCAAATCAGAGGCTTCAACCCAAAAGAGGAGAGAAGTCCACTATTAAATTTGAGATACGATGGAAGCACTAATTGCCCGAGAAAGGAGACTACAAGCTCAAGAGAGCTGATCAAGGTGGTGGTGTTAGAAATGTGGACATCAGAAGGAATGCATCTGGTGATGAGATACTATCCATATGTAAAGACTTGTTCTTCCCAAACTCAACTGTGGATATCAAAGATGTAGAACTTTCACTTGCATGCTACAATGGAAACCTGTTGAATGATCTCGACTTCACTGCAAATGAATACAAAGTAAAGTATAATTCTTTCAAAATTCCCAGAATATGTTTGTACAGCAAGTATAAACAGGGAAGTATGAAAGAACTTCCCTGGTATAAAGGAATTCACACAGTTACAGTTTCCTCAGATGAGTCAGAAGAAGAAACCACAGATCTAGAGAAGCCTACCCCAGGATTTTCACAATCTCGTGAAAATGCCACATGCACCACAAGTGCAGCATCAGCAATAGCAAATAGGCATCCTGATGGGCTGATTGGCACATCTGAAGAACGTAAGAAACTTATGGACGAGCTTGAAGAACAGTATAATGCATCCCTTGAAGCAGATAGGGCTAAGGCTAGTAAAAGAGAAGAGCAGAATACCATAATGGCCAGGAGAGAAGCTTTAAGAAAAAGCAGAGTGCTTCGCATGCTACCAGCACCCCAAGAAAACATGCCATGTGTCATTGTTCGTGCCCAGCACCCGGAATTTGGGACGACTGAGAGGCGTTTTCCACCAGACTGTAAAATCAGTGCAGTGTACGACTGGCTAGGATCACTCTCCACAGTTCCTGAGCATTTCGCCTTGTCTTCCTTGTCCCCTTCCCGTACCTACCTTGTTGCCTATCCAGATGATGACATAACTGTTGTGGCTTCCTGTATGCTACACATGCAGGAACGCCAAGCTCCCATGCCACTATCTAAAGCTGATGCTGAGGTCTCATTCTTTGATGGGAGTTTAAACAGTTCTAGCACTACCTGTACAGACAACGAATCATCATTAATTACTATTCCACATCAGCTCATGGAAGACGATTCCACAGAAGAGGGCCCAGACCAATCATTCCAGGATAATTTCAGGTAAATTTGCTCACTCTCTAATCACACCATCACAAAATGCTGTTTATCACTTTCCCATCATTCATATCTCTAAACGTTTGATTTTAACGTTTTGATTTGTGACAGCAAAAGAAAGAGTTATTAGAATGAAAGGTCATGACAGTAGGATGATGGACCTGGGGGCCCATATTTCGTCAATTTTTCATACATTTTCACGAAATTCAGCCCCCCCCCAATCTTGACATAGACATAGACATGTTATTGGTACCTTGTAAATTTATACAATCTAACTAATGAGCCCCCCCCCCCCCCCTCCCCAACATGTGGTTCCAGAAAATTGGGGATTGGAAATTCCAGACTTGAAGAATTTCAATGGTGGATAACGGAAATTCATTCAGACACAAGAAAAGAGCAGAGGTAGAAAAACAAACTGAGAACATACAAATTATATAATACCCATAGAATATCATTAATGAAATTAAGACTAAGCAATCACTGTTTGGGAATTGAAACTGGGTGTAATAAAAGGCCCTACAAACCACCCAGCGAAAGAATTTGCCAAATCTGCCACGAAGATGAACAGCATTTTCTGATCCAGTGCAAAACATATAAAGATAAGCGTGATGAGCTAATTCGAAAACTTGAAGAAATAGAAAATATAAAATTTAATAAATTGTTTGACGAAGTCTACACATACTTTCACTTTCTGATAAATTACTCAGGTAAAAATTTGAAAGCACTACTCATCCATGTACTTCATGTATACGATACCAAATAAAAATGTCTGTCTGTGTCTGTCTGTCTTCCAGCTGTCTGTCTTCCAGAGGGGTTTGGGGGGGGGGGGTCAATTAGCCATTTCCATTGCTTTCATTCAACATTCAAAAGTCATGTGTGGCTGAAGCTTTTTAGATTTTAGGAAGTTATTTTATAAACCAGGAATTGAACAAACAATAATAAGTATACTGTACTCTTTACACAGCGACTCTGGAATGGCCTGTGAGACTGGCTTGAATGAAACAAATGAAAGGTACTTTTTCATGGCACTATCGTGTGTCAGCCATTGTTTTTTTTAGATTTTCTCAAATGTTGTTTTTGATGTGGAGTAACAGTGCCCATGTCATATGCCTTTTCTGAGATACACCGGAGGTCGCGGATCGTAATGCATTGTGGTCTAGCTTCGGTACAAACAAATCACCAAACAATGGGCAGTTTTTCCCAGTGGAGTTCATTTTGAATTCAGCTGGGAAAAACTGCCCATGGTTTGGTGATTTGTTTGTACCGAAGCTAGACCACAATGCATTACGATCCGCGACTTCCGGTGTATCTCAAAAAGGCCTATGTCAGCGATAAATAGACCTCTAGATTCCCAAGGGTAAATCAACCGAGCATGACTGGAGGGCAAACAAACGTTTTAGTTGACTTGTTAACGAAATCGCAAAGAAATTTAACTGATTACATCGGCATATTATTTGAACTAAGGTAATGGACCAAGTTCGTTATGAGCAGGTAAAAAGGTCACAGATCTGAAACGTGTCAATTGTTTTTGCTCTCCAGCATAACCACATGACAGTCGAACTGCAAAAGGCCTGTTGAAAGGGCTTTGGTTTGATCCTATAGTGTAAAAGTGGTCAATAACATGGATCAGCTTCCATTTTTTAATCCTTTACAAATTGATGTATGGCAGTATTTGTATTTATTTTTCCAGTTTTGAAATGCCACCAGAGAATCAAGACTGGAACCCTCCCAGTATACCTCCCCGTGTGCAGGTACTTTTTGTTTTGTTTTCGTCACCTTTTTATGTCAGGATAATAAAGCTATGAAGTGAAAAGCCAATGAAAAGCCAGTGCGTTACTTGAAGCCTTGATGACACTGGGACAGCGATTAGGGCTACCTTTTTTTATCAAACACGAACAGGGTGTAGACATAATACTGAGTAAAATTTTGTAAGGTTAGTCCCTAGATTAGTACAATAAATAGTACTCCTTCGAATATTTCCACAGTGATAGACAGATTACACATTTTTCGCCCATCCAATTACCCTCATTTTAAATGACTATACGTACTCACTAATATTTTGCATTATTTTCAGACAGCAAGTGGGCGTCGCCTTAATGCCTTGATGAAAATGACAGATCATCCAAAGATAACTGTGAAGCGAGATCGAATCTTTGACCAGAATTTGCGAATCTACAAAGACAAAGAATTTTGTTTGCGTAGTTTCCCCTATTGTATTTTTGATGGGGAAGACGGGGAAGATTTCGATGGGCTTAAGAGAGACCTGTATACGAACTTTTGGGAGCAGGCATTCCCCATCCTTTTCGAAGGAGGTGCAGGTTCATATATACCTATCTCCACGCCAGACGTCACTGAAGACACCCTCACCATACTAGGCAGGATAGCCTCGCATGGATATGTTGTCAGCGGAGTCTTCCCAGCACACATATGCAGAGCATTTGTGCTGTATGCACTATGTGGTGGTGCGGCGGTAGCCGACGACGATCTATTATCTTCCTGCCTTAACTTCCATACTGAGAAGGAGAGATTTGTATTAGAGAAAGCATTGGCCATGACAAGCATCCAAGCCTTTCCAGCTGACCTGACAGAGTCACTGTTGGAGATCCTTGAGACCTACAACCTGCGCAAGGTACCCACTCCATCGTCTCTGCGAGGCCAACTAGTTTCAGTAGCAAAACGAGAGTTTGTCCAAAAGCTTACATGGGCTGCTGATGCTTTTGCGAAGGGTATGTCGGATTGCCACAATATGTGGGAAGATGTAGACAAGGAGGAAATTGACGAATTATATGCGTCTTTGATCCCAACGACTTCGTCTGTGCTTGAGCTATTGCATGTTGAAGATGAAGACAAGCTCACTAGTAGCAGGCAGAACATGCTGACCTACTTGAAAAGATTCATTAGAAATGCGGACGACGCCACTCTTCGCAAGACCCTTCGTTTCTTCACAGGCTCTGACTTGATAACCGTTAAAAGGATACCCGTCATCTTCCATTACCACCTCGGCAGCGTACCAGCATTGGTAGCTCATACGTGTTCGTCTACCATCGACTTGCCGTCGAGTGGATATAACAGCTATCACGACTTTCAGCGACAGCTGACAAACATCCTGAACAGCGATGAGGCCTGGCACTTCACCGTCACCTAATATAAAGGATGCTGGTAATGGTAGCAACTGATGGGCTGCCCATAGCATATAACGATGTCGTACATTGATGCCAGGGAACGTAACTGTTCTCCCTCTCTCTCTTGGTCGGGGAGAATTTGAACATTGTTAAACTATTAAAATTTTTCTTAGAAAATGTGTTCCTGCCGTTTTCAAAATGAAAGCTCGACCCATCCACCTTATCGTCCCGACCGTTACATCTTTACATCTTGGCATTGCCCATCTGTTCGGATATTTTAAAAATTTCTGTCGGTTTTATTTCCTGTTGATCAAAACTTTTGAGTCCGCTTTCAAGTTTTAAGTTTAGATTTCATCAGACTGGAGGAATTTTGTATGCGGGAAAACAAAAACAGCAAAATATAAGAAACAGAAATACAATTAGCACATTTGCCTTCTTGTCACCTTGTTATTATTCTTGTTGTTTTGGTTATCAGTTCATACTGACATTGTTAAGAGGACGTTTTTATTCGAATAAGCGCTCTTATTGCCACTGCGGTGTGGAAATTCCAGGTGATTAACAGATATTTTTCATTTCACTTGATTCATAATTAAGGGTATATAATTTACCTTCAAGTGTATGTTTTAAATTGCGTTTTGTTTGATTAGCTCTGGGGTTTTGCATGGGTCATGTGACCAACATATTGTTGTCTTAACATTAAATTACTTGAGACATAGCTGTGTACTAAATGCGATGTAAGGCACTCTTTTGTGCTAACTTTGTAGTGATCTTGTATGCAAATAACTATAATATAAGTATTATTTGCTTGTTATTATTTTTGTCTGGGCAATGAAACTGTTATCTTGGACCCAAGATGGCTGCCACTGAATTTCCATTGTGCACGTTTTAATAAACACTGTCATTTGGAGATGTAACAAGCATAACATAGGATTAGCTCATGGCATTCACATGCATTTTTCTTATTTCTGAAGGGAATGATGGCATATGCAAATAATGCTAAAAGAAATTTGGCCCCCCCAAAAATAGTACAGACATTTCCACATTTGCTTTACAAAAAACTTTGGACTGAAGTCTAGGGGAAATGTTATCTTGGTTACGTGACCTATGCAAAACCTCTTGTTTTAGTTAAAGTTGAAGTGTTTTACTAATGGTACATTAAGATGAGGAGTACCTGTCCCGCTCCACGAAATGGACACGAACGGAACACTGAGGTTACCAGACTTGCGAGTTAACATCTTGATACCACTACTCATGAAAACATAATGTGAAGACATTAGATAATAAACATTTGATTTTCAATAGAAGTCTCTTTCTCTTCGTCATTTTTCCAGAGCACCTGTAAGACCAATAACCATTGGCAAACGTCGAACAACAGTAGCGTTGACTTTTTAAATGACTTTGAAGCTACTCTGATTCGGAGTTTGCTAGGGACCAAAGCGTGGGATATTGCCGGCCAGTTACGTGCTAATATCATGTTGCGTACCACAGTGTTTGCAAATTTTGAATACCAGGAGCGGATCCAGGAATTTCAGATAGGTAGGCTGGATAGTGCAAACGTGACGAAAATAGTAACTATTGTATGGGGAAGTCTCCCGAGAAAGGGAAGGCGAAGGCCCCTCGCCCCCTCCTAATCAGCCCCTGAAACCACTGAATAGGGGGCGATCATTTAACACGCAGAAAGCTAGAACCAAGCTTTTCAGTGGGGTGATCTGATTTCGTCGCATTGTTTTGTTTGTTGCTCTGACACGGCGAAGTTAATAAAACAAAAGAACTTCAAATCAACGAAATAGCCAAGGACTGCTTTAAATGTAAGAAAGGTGGTACATATATATGGACTCTTGTCCTGGCAATTTTAATACTCCGCATTTTATAGTGTTTGAGAACCGACGAAGTTTCTTTTTAAAACCTGATGACGTCATGTCACGTGACACAGCCGTTGGATCCACCTATAAAACTTTATACAAGAATTTTTTTTGTCAGTCTGACGAATACCACAGCGTTCCCCTTTCAGTAGGGACAGACAATTTAGCAAGGTCTCGGGAACGTGAAAAAATAATATGTTTATGAAAGCTCCAGTAGCAACCAAACTTAAAAGGCGTGGAGTGGCGCGCCGTGGCAGCAGGAGTGCCTTGGTTATTTTTGATCATGATGAATGACTTGAGTGTGCGGGACACGAATACCTGGAAGTATGTGGATGACACTACCCTGAATGCGTCGAAAAGAAAGCAACTAGCTTCATGCAGCCGTATGTCGATGAATTTGTTATGAAATCCAAAGCTGATGGTTTTCAACTAAATGTAGCAAAGTGTAAGGAACTAGAATAACATTTTCCAAATCAAAGGTCATTTTAGAGCCTGTTATTATCAATAATACGATCACTGAATGCGTTCCATCTGCTAAATTGCTAGGGGCTGTCATATCTAAAGATTTGAAGTGGAATGCACATGTGGAAATGGTATGTAAGAAAGTTTCATCTCGACTTTATTTCTTGAGACAACTAAAGCGCGCAAGGGTTCCAACTAAAGACCTTCTAAGTTTTTACACCACTTGCATTCGCCCGGTCGCAGAAATATGCGTCCCCTTTGTTTCATAATTCTCTACCATAATACTTGTCCGAAGAACTAGAACGCCTACAAAAGCGTGCGCTCCATATTATCAGTTCCGGTGACTTGTCGTATAGGCAAGCTTTAGATATCTATAATATGCCAACAGTATACCTCAGGAGAGAGGAAATAGGTGACACCCTGTTTAATGACATTGAGACTTTTGAGGACCACAAGCTGCGCTCTCTGTTACCACCACCTAACCCCAGCACTATGAACACTAGGAGGAGTCGCAAATACCAAGTGCCACGATATAGAACGAATCGTTTTAGAGACAGGTTTATAGTCAGTCATTGTAAATAGTCTTTTCATATTTTAGCTCTAAAATTTAGCATGTATTTATAATATATTAGCTGTTTTTTATCCATTATATTTATATATTTATTCTTATCTATTGTACAAATTATTATAATTCAGCCTCTGGCTGCAAGGATAATTTTAATAAACCACCTATCTATCTATCTATCTATCTATCTTATACGTTTCCCAAAATGAGAGAAACCCGAAATTCTGCTTACTTGCTTTGAAGTTTGTTGTAAAACTTGGACTAAAACTAGGTTAGCTTCCAGGGCAGATAACTTGATCGTTTTTTTGGATAAAAACCGAGTTGCACGAGTGCTACAATCAGTCAATTGAAAGGGGTCCGTTCCTCTATTTTTGTTCCTTTGTTCCTATAATCAAATAAGGAACCAAACAATTGTTCCTTTTCTTAAATATACGAACAGCCCTATGCCCACGAATAGGAACACATTTTGCGTTCATCGGAACAAAAGTATCACTGATTAGGAACCAAACGGTCCTTTGTAATAACAAAGGAACGCATTGTTCCTAAACATAGAAATAAGCTGGGCCTTTTATATACAATTAGGAACTCACGTTCCTAATCATGACGTTCCTTTTTGAAAAAAGGGAACGTTTTGTTCCCAATAATGTAATCAAATGTGAACCATTGTTCCTTTTCACAGCACTAAGGAACCAACAGTTCCGAACTACTACGTTCCTATCTCGATGTTTGGTTCTCCTTTGAGGTAATTGGGAACACCTGTTCCCATTTACCGAGTTTGACAAGCTCAATTGAGTTTGACGCACTCCCAATTAGGAACATTCTGTTCCCATGACCAAATTGGACCTAATAAAAGGGGAATGTTAAGTTCCTTTGTGTGAAAATAGGGAACGTGCTGTTCCCAATTAAACAGGAATTCTGTTCCCATGACCAAATTGGACCTAACAAAAGGGAATATGAAGTTCCTTTGTGTGAAAATAGGGAACGTGCTGTTCCCAATTAAAAAGGAATTCTGTTCCCATGACCAACTTGGACCTTACAAAAGGGGAATGTGAAGTTCCTTTGTGTGAAAATAGGGAACGTGCTGTTCCCAATTTTAAACAGGAATTAGGAACAAGGTGGCCCTAAAAAAGGTAACACTTTGTTCCCATATGAGCAAATGGGATCATATTGTTCCTTTAGCAATAGGAACATTTTGTTCCACTGCAACACAATTAAGAACAAAGAGTTCCTATGATCGACATCGGTCCTTTTCACTAAAGGAACGTATTGGTCTTAGATATGGATCTTGGGAACAAAGCGTTCCGAATTTAAAAGGAACGCTTTGTTCCCTTGATGCATATTTGGGAACACAGTGTTCCTTATACTTTAAAGCGATGGGGAGTGTTCTAAAATAAGGCCACGTAAGATAGGATAGGATCGGATCGGTTTAAGCATGTTTGAGCAAGAACTCCGCCTAAACATGTTAGGGCAAGTTTGTGCACGCTCATTTGATTATGCGCGCCTTCACCTTTTTATTGGACAAGATACAGTTAGGCTCCCAAAGGGGCTAAAACATGTTCAGGGCAAGTTTGAACACGCTCACTTTATTTGCCTTGCTATTGGCCAATAAGGGTTTTCGTACTCTAGGGACACATGGATCGTATACAAACAACTGTCAGGTAAGTATATGTTCATTTCTCGCCTACTCTCCGCCCAAGAAAGATGTCGAGTAAAAAGTACAAGCAAGTTGACTGGGCTAAAATTGCAAATGCTTTGCCCAAACCGAAAAGACTTCACTTGGAGAAAGATGAATCTGATGGATTTTTTCACTGCCCAGTGCAGGCGTGCGATCACGATGGATTTGGAACTCAAAGAGGCTGCAGGAAACACGTAACTAGAAAGCACGGTTGGTTTTTTTACTTTGATCAGAAGCCAAGCAATTCAGAAATTGAGGCTAGTCAAGTTAACGAGTGCAATGGAAGCGCAAAGAAACCCAAATCCACCAGCGCAAGCAAATCGATTCCAACCTTTGAGCCATCAGGTGCAATTGCTAAAGAATTCCTTTCTTGGCTCACTGGGAGTGGCGGGGGTGCAAGAGCGATCGAAAAGCTCAACAAACTGTCAGCAAAAGCCTTAAGTTTCTCAGATTTTGTTGTGATGACGAAGACGAACTGACTTGGAAAAGTGTCGACTACAGTTTATGCTCTCCTAACCTTCTCTTTAAATTTGCTGATACGATGCAGGACACGTGGAATCTTGGACATGCAGGACGCTTAGGATACCTGGACGCCATTGGGGAGCTAGTGCAATTCCGAAAAGTTAGCGAAGGGTTGTCGGAAACAGTGGCGAGAGGTTTGTCAGTCACCGAGACGTACTTGAAAAGAGTCCGAAGTACAGTGTCGAAGATGATGAGATTGCAGTGGACCAGCGATCTGGACATTGATGTTTTAGAAGCCAAGGGTCACTGGGCATCGCTCGACGAACTACTGGAAGTTGTATCTCACTACCTTCCTCGATATGAAGAAGTGCTCAAGAAATGCAGGGACAAACCAGGTAGTGTTTGCTCGGGGGATTTATCGTTTGCCACAAAATTTCTAGCCGTCTACTTGTTCATCAAGGTAAAGGGATCTCGACCTATGACTTATCAGTACCTCACAGTTGACATGGTTCGCACAGCGAAAACAAACGGGGGTTCATTGACCAGAAAATGTTTAAAACGGCAGGGAAATACGGTTTTGACTCGCTCCTCTTGACCGACACTAACATGAAAGTTTTGGATGGATATATCAATCATATTCGCCCTCTGCAGAAACCAGCTTGCGATTACGTGCTCATGACGAGAAACGGAGGGCAGCACAACAAACTCGGCGAGCTCATGAGTAAACTGGTTTTCGATGCCATTGGAAAGTACGTTCATCCGACGCGTTATCGACAGATCGTCGAGACTGCAAGTTCCAACCAGCTTAGCGCAAGGGAGCAAGACTCAGTTTCGGAGGATCAAAAACACAGCTCGGTTGTAGCAAGAGTGCATTATCAAAAGCAAAGATCTCGAGAGGTCGCAACGAAGGCGCGCCAATGCTTGGATAAACTACATGGCGACAAGGGGACAAAGCTGGAACAAGATGTGATTTCAAGACTGTCAGACATCTCGTCCGCCTCATCTCAAGAACTAGATCCGCACCATCTGTCCAGCGGTTCTACAGAAGAAGTTGAAAGTGCAGAGGAGACGTCGCCACTAAACGTGAGTGCCATTTGAATAAAATGCCAAGACTTACACGCCAGCGCGCTTTCAAAGTGGTGAACATCGATCGTACATGCCATAGAAAAAAGGCTCTCTTGTTCACCCAGGACGAGGACAAGTATCTCAAAGCCGGTCTCAAAAGGTACGGTTATAGTCAGTGGACTGCCATTCTAAGGGATTCCGAATTTCATTTCCAGAAAGGAAGGTCTTCTGACTCTCTGAAGAAACGTGCGGTGGCTAAGTTTTGCGAGGAAAAGCGCTAGCTAAAAACTTACTGCTACTATAGAACTGGAATTTATAATAGGGCCCTGGGAACCGCGCTTGCTTATGAACCAATTAAACGGGCCTTCTTTGTGTGCGTTTCCAAAGCATTTTGGGATGTTGCGTGGCACTATTTAACGCGAAGACTTAAACAGTCAGGCCTCTTTTCCTGCTAAACACAGACCCGCAATGATCATGGAGACTATTATAGAAAAACATCCCGAGTTGTTGTTGAAAGACATCAAATTTGCTGGAGAGTTCATTCATGGGATTTGCTCGCCATTCGGTTTTCCAAAATCGACGGCCATGTTGGCAGAGAGCCTTCTTTGGAGGCATTTAAACAGAACAACGCAAAGAAAAAGGGTTACTCTAAAGGAGGTCATGTTCGCGTGCATTTTCATAGCGATCAAACTGGAAAGCAGTGACATTGCAAGAAATTCATTGTTAATGGAAGTTATCGCAGCACCGGTTCCGAGGGAGGTCATCTTAGAAGAAGAGCTAAGTGTATTGGAATCGGTCAACTGGAGGCCCTTGGAACATTGCGACATGATTGGTCTCTAGCGAAACTTTATGTACGGGCACAACATCGATGCAGATCCACGGGCAGCGGATTGGTTAACTGACTATCCATGGAATGCCATGATAGGATTTAAAAATAGTTCAGTGAAAGAAGGAGAAAATTGGTCTTTAGCGTAGGAAACCACATAGTGATGGACTACTAATGTTTAGATTAGAGGGTTTTGTGAACAACTGAACGTCAAGTGGTGTAACATGATTGATTTAATACAACCATTCAATACATATTTCAATGCTCATGTCTATTTTCTTTAGTGACAACAATCAACTCAAAAGTAAATGCTCTGAGATATTACATGACTGTGTAAAACTCGTTTTCTTAGGAATATTCACGACTGCGAAAATAAGTAATTTGTGATTTTGTTTCTCTTACTAACGCCTTCGCGCTTGTCGGCCTTTCGAAGCCTCTTTGTGCTCGGGGTTGAAACCGGCTGCGTAAAAGGAAACATCACTTTTCTCACTGGTTTTGGGCTGAGTGTAGGCGTGATTGGTACCGGTCCCAGACGGGGGCACGATCTTGGGGGGTTGGAAATTCTCGTAACAAGCCATCGTAGGTGAGACGTGAGCTGTCGTCGTTTTCCCTGGTGTTGTTTCTTGTGACAATGTCGGGGGTCTTTGGTGTTATGAAAATGCCATCTGAATGGTCGTCTGATGCATCAGTGCAGCCATCCTTGAACGGCAGAGGGAGCGGGCTACACAGGTCAGTCACCATGTCCTTGGCACTTTCTAATAGCAAACCAGCTTTTATGCACAGCTGCTGCCGTTGCTCGACCGCTCCGGCCACGTGAAGTGTGCCATTACTCTTGTGAAACTCTTTGATCTTGTTCCTGGTTATCTCAAGAAAGGCCTTCACGTTTGCAGCTCCTGGGTGGTCGGGGGAAAGGTCTCAAGCTCTTGCACCATGTCTGACATTTCTTTCTCCTTTTTCATCAGCCAGGGATTCCCGAATACTTCTATAAGTAGTTGTTGTTCTCGGCAAATTCTCTCCTCTTTGTCGCGGTGACGTTCAACATCTCTCCGAGATGCGATGGCCTTGGCTAGCTGCGTTGGATCAGGGTCACGAGGATCTTCTGGGATCATCAAGATGTCCTTTTCGTCAATACCTAGTTCGCGCAATTGCTGTTCCCTGTGCTCCCTCAGTCTAACTCGACCCTCCTCCCAGTCCATTCTGAGCCTTTCCCTGCCACCTTCTCTATCTTGTTTCAGTGCATTGATCATCTGATTTATCATGCGTCTCTTTCCTGGCGCTGAACTTTCTTCCTTGGCTCTATAAGAACAAAGTACGATGATAATAGATTATAAGTGCACCGCATCCATTAGACGTGTTACCCGAATGGCTTTGCTTTTCATTGGCAGCTTAACAAAGAATACCTCTCAAGTGAGCGAAGTGCCGAAGACTGGGTGATGAAAATGTCGTCATCACTGCTCTCACTGCTCGTATCCGTCGGCGTGTCGTCCTCAGACGGAGCGCTGGTTGCTGGTTGCTCTTCTAAACGAACCGACAAAATGGCGGTGAGATCGCTGTGAGACATCGCTTCCTCTGTTGCATCGGCTTCGCAGGGAGTATTCACCTCTGGCTGTTGTGAGACATTGAGAATAAATGTTAATATTCAGTCATCTGCAATATCGTGTTTTATTCCTAGCAAAGATTACCTTGCGAAACATATTACCTCACAAGATGTGCACTTATCAGCCACCCAGGCAATGCATTCCATCGGGTTTTTTCTTATCCATTCAGCAGCACCAGTGTTGACTTGCGGGAGTGGCTTGAAATAATAGGTGTTGAGTCGATTATCCATCGCCTTGTTGTCCTCCTCTGACCCAAAGTCCATCTTTTTCTGGCAAGTTATGAATATCGATGCAGTATTCATGAAGCCTTTTGCACCTTAAACAATAATGGAGATAATGATGATAACCTAAACTCAACTAGGAACCAAGCAAGGTGCATTGGGCCCCGTTGTTACCTTTAAATTTTCGATCGTGTGCGGTCCAGCCCCCTTGTGTTACGACCTTCCAATCGTCGACATCGAGCAAGTCACCTGTGGCTTCGTCCATGTTAATCAGTTCGGTGTCTTCTACGATCATCGCCTTGTTAAATTCTCTTTGTTTTGTCACTTTGGCGATCTTTGCAGGGTCGATTATTGATGCCGTGACCATAAACAGAGATGTTTTGCCGCTGTTGGAGGGCCCGACAAGGCATGGGACCTTTTGTTTGTGGGTTGTTCTCCTTTCAAATAGCCTTAGGAAGTCCAGACAGAACTGTGCAATACCTTCGTCAGTCAGACTATTCTCTAGAATTTCGCGGAAATATTTTCCATCGGCTTCTTTGTCATGCCTATACTTGCAATAGGCCCTCGGTGAGACCTTGCCCACATCTTTAGCTTGGAGTGCGTTCTTGACAAACTTCCTTTCCTTGAAGGACCAACACCAGCCTCCTTCCACCTCAATCAGGTCATTGTTGACTTGCAACTGATTTATTGCCATGCAATCCTTGTGTTGAAGAATGGCTTTAAGGCGCCCCATGTATTTCAACAGTCTGTCTTTAAAGTTATTGTTGCCCATGAGACTGCTGAGGAAGCTTTCCATGGAGCACAGCTTCTTGTAGGTAAAACGAGACCCTTGTGATTTCTTATAGATGTGGCCCTGGCGATAGGCGTAGCTAAGCTTTGTTAGCACTATCTCGATGTCGTTACACAGTATCGTCAGGGGATCTGCCAGCTGCTTTGGCGGGTTAATCACCGGTTCTTGTTCGTTTCTTGTGGTAAAGACGTCAAAGTGCAGGCCAGCATCTCGAAGCACGGGATAAATACTTAAAATAACTGCCTGGAATTCCTTGTTCACACTTATCAATCGTGCTACATACTCTGCTTCGTGGGTACTCCTCTCAATTCCGGTAATCTGCAAATACAACTCTTCCCAACTGCAAGTGTATGACTCTTTGACAATGGCTGTCATAAAGGCATTCTTGTGATCTTTTAATAGCTGTGCGAGCTTATTCAAAATTTCGGATCCGCTTTTTTTTGAAGAGGCACGCGTTGAGGTCACTTCGACTTCGCACTTGACGAGGGCCCGGTGTAAGAGAAGTGGGTCAACAGGGGATCCATTTGGAGATTGAACTGCTACCCAGTAGGTAATCGCTGGGTACATCATGGATTGCGCGGCTCGTTTAATAGTTGTCGCCTAAGGAACAAGGAATCAATAAAATACAATTAGTCGTTCGCATGGAAACAGCAAGCATTTTCACCACAGGTGGTGATTCACCTCCTCCCGGGTTAATTACATTGCATTTTCTTTATGAACTCAAACTAGTTTACCTCACGGCACTCTTTGATTTGTGTTAAATTCCAGGCACCCTCCTTTTGTGCAGTTGTTTTAATCTCGAAGAGATAATGACATACATGCATTGTTTTGATTGTTATTTCACTAACCTGATGGGACTTGCGAGTATCGCATCTGCACTGTTTGGATCGTCGTCATTTTCATCTTGAGAACCCTCTGCAGTAATCTCTTCTTCCAGTCCCGTGCCGTCCTCCGATTTCTTTGCAGACTTTGTTTGAAAGGTGGAGATGGCGGAGAAAAAAAAAGGCAACCCCTGGTTCCTTGCACACTACCGCGTCGCACTCGTTCCTTTTATTCACAATCTTCGTCCACGCACTCCGGATTCCGTTAAAACCACCCTCTACTCTCCACACGCACTTAACACCGATAACAGAGCATGATTTTCGTACAATCGGAATAACGTGTGCCAGTAGAGCGTCTTTGATTGTTCTGCTGTTCAGCTGCCTACTTGGATTACAAGAGGCCGCCATCGATAATATCTGCAAGAAATAAATTTTAAATCTTATAAGATTTATTCTCAATTTGGGATATTTGATGGAAAGGAATTAAAGGCAAAGGTCTTACCTTGTTCACGGCTGGCCAACAAGAAGGGAACTGTGAAATGACGCGCTGTTCGTTCCTTTTAAAACCTTTCAATTTGAATAACGCTTACCATCCTTGAAGGCTATTTGCTAAATTGTGTTCGAGGTGTGGCTTCTCCATTCGTGTAAAACAACTGCCTAAATTACTCATTCCAGTTAGCAATAGCGAGTCAGTTACTCGACTGACATTTTAGAGTATAACGCTATTTTTCTAAACCAACCTCTTTTTATGGGGTAAATGAGCTGCATTGTATTTCACAATGCTCTCCGTGCTTGAAATCCGCCATAGAGGAGACAATAATAGATGAGCGAAAATAACTCAAGTCTGTTATGCAACTTTATGCAACTACTATTCGTGAAGTTCGAATGCAGCTACCGCGCTTTGTGCGTAATACAAACAACAACGGCTAGCTCGTGGATATTGGAATTTTATCACAACTGGTTCGGCATATCCGCCATGCCCGTCAACGCCGCCACACCCATGTCAATTATAAGGAAGAGTTTACAATAATGGGCTACCTGTGGATACTTTACTTCTTACATTTAAACAACAATAGGATGCCTGTGGATGTTAGAGTTTTATTTCAGATAGAATGGATATGACGGGTTTGACTGACAAGACGGATCTGAGACCAAAACAACAATGACTGCTGGTTCGACATATCATATCCGCCATGCCCGTTAACTCCGCTACATCCATGTCAATTAAAGAAGAGTTTACTATAATGGGCTACCTGTGGATACATGACTTTCTATTTTAAGCACACGGGTATTACGGATATCACGGACATGGCATATCTGAGAGTAGCCTTGAGTTTGCTTGTAAACTGTAAGGATATAACGGGTTTGACAGACTTGACGGATTTGATATACTTTATCTTATTATTATTATTATTATCATTATTGTTATTATTATTATTATTATTATTATTATTATTATTATTATTATTATTATTAATATATATATATAAATATATATATATATATATAATAACACCACAAGAGAAATTTTGAAATCTTGACTCCACCAGGTGGAGTCAAGATTTCAAAATTTCTCTTGTGGTGTTATTATTATTAATCGAGAAATAGTCTGTTGACATTTAGGATACTTGTGAGTATTTTATATATATATATATATATATATATATATATATATATATATATATATATATATAGTCCATCCCAAGCATCAGTAAATCCATTGTCTTGATTAAATAAATTATCACAATAAAGAGACAATATGGTTTTAAAACGTGCCTATATTTCGAGAACATCCAGTTCCCTTCATCAGGGCATACTGGAAAGCAGGCGTCATAGTACAATTAAAATAACGGAAAACAACAATGGAAGCGCGCGCATGTGAGCGATAAAGCGCGCGCACTATATACATATGCCACATTTACACTTCTTGTGCCCGCGTGCGCGTTTTCTTATTCTGTGCATAGAAAAAGTCATCTTCATTAAGTCCATGCGGTGCTAGTGAGTTCAATCTATACGCCCACTGTCCCTCTTTCCGCCTCACTTCATTAATCCGCTCCGCTCCATCAATGATTTGAAATTGCAAATCCTTCTCACTATGGTGTTCACTATTGAAATGTCTGTAGATGATATCATCCCGTGATTTTCTCTCTTCGTCCATCCTTCCGTGTGTCCTTATCCTACTACGATGATTGTTCATACGTAATCGAAACTTAGTCGTGCACGAGCCCACATACTGCATTTTGCAAGCCTGACATGTGATCAGATAAACTACGTTTGACGAGTTACAATTGTATTTCCGGTTTATATTGTAACTTTTCCCTGTCTTCGTGCTCATAAACGTGTCTCCAAGTTTAGCAAACTTACATACTTCACATCTTCGCGAGGCACACCTGTGGTAGCCCGTTTCTTCCTGTTTTGGTCTTTGATCCACCTTAGCACGTACTAGATAGTCCCTAAGTGACTTCGGTTTCCTATAGGCTACCATTGGGACATCTTTTATTGCTTTTGCACATCGCTCAGACGATCCCAAAACCGGTTGAAGTTTATGTAGTAATCCCGCAACATTGGGAAGACCCGGGTGGTAGGTTAAAACGAAAGGGACTCGGCTGTTCTTTCTTCTATCTTCTCTCGGCCTAAGAAGGTCGCTCCTCGACAACCTCCGAACCTTGTCGATCTCGCGCTCTACAAATGTCCGATCATATCCCCGTGTCACCAGATATCCACAGAGGTCCTCAACTCGTTTCTTAAAGTAGGTGTCTTTAGAACATATCCTGCGCAGTCTCAAAGCTTGTGAATAGGGTATTCCCTTTTTACACGCCCTCGGATGGCAGCTACTCCAGTGCAGATATTGATGGCTGTCCGTTTTCTTGATGTGCACATCCGTTTCTAGTTTTCCTGACTCATTAATAACCTTCACGTCTAGGAACTCGATTTCACCACGTGACCATTTAGACGTAAACTTAATAGTGTTATGAAAACCATTCAGGTAATCTATGAACTCGTTAAGTTTCTCCTCGCCATGGGTCCAGATGATAAATACGTCGTCTATGTATCTCCACCAGGTATGTGGTTTAAACTGCGCTTCTTCCAGTAGGCGTTCCTCCAACGATGCCATGAATATATTGGCATAGGAAGGCGCCATTCGTGTGCCGATTGCAGTGCCTAGTTTCTGAACGAAATGTTCTTTGTTAAACTCGAAGTTGTTGTTTTTCAAGACAAGTTCTGCAAAGTCCACAATGTCCCCAGATAGCTCATTCTGTCTGAATCCCCCCCTGGTCTTTGTGAAAATCTCCTTTAATGCTTGCAAACCCTCGTCATGGGGTATGTGGGGATAAAGTCCCACAACGTCCACTGTACATAAAATAGCATCCTCTGGTATACCAACATTAGTTAACTTACGTAAAAAGTCATTGGTATCCTTAATGTATGACCGCAGGAAACGAAGCATTATTTGGTTCAATCCGCCATACGACAGAAACGTCAAGACCAACATAGGCAGGGAGTTCCTTAGAGTAATCGATAAATGTTTCCCGGCTAATAACAAACTGCATAAGATCTTTAATAGAAACACTGTTAAGCTCTCTTATAGTTGTATGCCTAACGTTGCCCGCGTAATTGAGAATGAAAACAAAAGAAAGCTAAGAAAGGACAGGGACCCCGAACCACACAGGGATCCCAAGCCAGAAAGAAAATGTAACTGCGCCGACGCCGATGCATGCCCGCTAGAAGGCGAATGCCTAGCGAAAAATATCGTGTATCAAGCCACTGTGACATCAGAAGATAGTGTAGAAACATATGTAGGTCTTACGGCAACTGAATTCAAATCTAGGTATGCAAATCACAAAGCCTCTTTCTTACATTCCTCGAAGCGCAACGCAACTGAGCTAAGTAAATACATCTGGCGCCTAAAAGAAAGAAACCTTCATTATAAGATCAATTGGAAGATTCTTTGCCACGCACACAGCTACTCAAGTGTGTCAAAGCGCTGCGCACTGTGTATTAGCGAGAAGTACTTCATTCTATGTAAACCCGGTGCAGCCACGCTCTGAATAAGCGTAATGAGCTAGTCAGTAAATGCCGCCATAAGGACAAATACCTTCTCAAGAATGTCAAATGATTAGAATGCTAAATGATAGCGATTTATTTGTAAGCAACCACTCGGGGTTTGTGCACTGAGGAGTGCGGGTCGCGGTCTGCGACTCCGTACGAAACAGTACTGTATGCATTAAAATGAGAACTTGATACACCGACCACTGTATTCTGTATATTATATATATATACAGCGGTTTGCAAAAATTCTGTCTGAAAAGTATATAAGTATATAAGTATATCGCCGATTGATACCTTCGCATGCTCAATGCACTTCAATTATATTATTTCTCTGTTTAGGCTTTGTTGCTGACTGTTTTTAGCCTTTTCCATGCATATAATGTGCCCGCCATGCGTTGTTTGGGAGACTTTTAAAGTTTCGCGAAACGCCTTCTCGGCTGGATGAAACGCCCTTGCAAGAACGCGTAACTGAAACCCTAGATTTTGCTGCTGTTATTAACGAAATGTTTATTTTATTCAATCTATGGATTTAGAATTGGTTTTATTTATGTGTTCTCGGTAGTGGTGATCAACAGGTATCTCTGAGAAAGGTGAATTTGACGTGTATTTAATGACTAATTAAATATTCAAAACGGCGTCTTCTACGCAAAGCACGTTTTAGTAGAACGCGACATTGCCTTTATCTTTTCGAAATTTGATTTTTCCACGGAAAAGAACAAACACTCACTGTATAGTGGGGAAGTTATAAGAGTTATAATCTCCGTTTTCGATGTCAGTTTATTCTATTTTAATCGATTGAGAGCTGTGTACATCCAAAGTCTCGGTGACAGTGAAGGAAGCCATTTCGCAGTTGTTCTTCCCCACTCTGCATTTGAATAAATAAATCATTCACCAGCATTAACCAATATTCAAAGTTTGTCATTCAAATATATATTTTTGTAACTCTCCTACCCCATGCCCGAAATGATCTAATTGATTAATTTATCAAAATCAAAATTACATCAAAATTAAGATTTTGTTTCTCTTTTCGGTCTAATTATAAATTCAAAATTATGAAAAATATTCCTTGGATCAAAAAATAGAAGAAATAAATATAAGGAAACTGAAGTTAGTTTTTTCGCACCTCATTAATATTATAGAGAGTGTTTTGAGTGTCTTTTATTTCGGAAACATCGGGATTACTTTCCGATGACAAAAAAAATACAACGAAATGAACTCTATTTAAATCCAGGAAAAGATTTTATTTTTGAATTTATAATTAGACCGTAAAGAGAAATACATTTTAATCTTTTATCGATTATAAACGTACTTTTTCCAACACAGAGATAAATCGGCCTGGAAAATTAATTAGATTGCTTCTGGAATGAGTGAAGGGATTTAAAATCTTTGAATGAAAAACTTTGAGCGAAAAAATGTAAGCGGTGAATGAGACGTTATTTACTCAAATGCCGAGTGGGAAGAACCCCGGGGAAGAACTACTGCGAAATGGCTTCTCACTGCCAGTACATAGCTCCATCGATTACAACAGACTAAACTGATAACGAAGACAGAGATTTATAACTCCCATAACTTCCGCTCTATACACTCAGTGCAGAAAAGTTAAATCTCTTAGAAAAGTTAAATTTCGAAAAGAGAAAACGCCAATTCCGCGTTCTACTAAAACGTGCAATGCGAAGAAGACGGCGTTTTGAATATTTAATTAGTCATTAAAACACGTCAAATTCATCTTCCTCAGAGATACCTGTTGATCACCAATAACGGTAACACACGAATAAAACCTATTCTAATTCCATAGATTGAATAAAATAAACATTTCGTTAAAAACAGCAGCAAAATCTAGGGTTTCAGTTACGCGTTCTTGCAATGGCGTTTCCTCCAGCCGAAAAGGCGTTTCGGGAAACTCCAAACGTCTCCCAAACTACGGATAGCAGGCACACTATATGCATGGAAAAAGCTAAAAACAGTCAGCAACAAAGTCTAAACAGAGAAATAATATAATTGAAGTGCATTGAGCATGCGAAGGTATCAATCGGCGATATACTTATATACTTATATACTTCTCAGACAGAATTTTTGTAAACCGCTGTATATATATATATATATATATATATATATATATATATATATACAGCGGTTTGCAAATATTCTGTCTGAGAAGTATATAAGTATATAAGTTTATCGCCATTTGATACCTTTGCAAGTCCGATGCACTTGAATTATATTATTTCTATGTTTAGACTTTGTTGCTGACTATGTTTAGCTTTTTCCATACATATAATGTGCCCGCCATGCGTTGTTTGGGAGACTTTTAAAGTTTCGCGAAACGCCTTCTCGGCTGGATGAAACGCCATTGCAAGAACGCGTAACTGAAACCCTAGATTTTGCTGCTGTTTTTAACGAAATGTTTATTTTATTCAATCTATGGATTTAGAATTGGTTTTATTTATGTGTTCTCGGTAGTGGTGATCAACAGGTATCTCTGAGAAAGGTGAATTTGACGTGTATTTAATGACTAATTAAATATTCAAAACGGCGTCTTCTACGCAAAGCACGTTTTAGTAGAACGCGACATTGCCTTTATCTTTTCGAAACTTAACTTTTCCACGGAAAAGAACAAACACTCACTGTATAGTGGGGAAGTTATAAGAGTTACCTATCTCCGTTTTCGGTGTCAGTTTATTCTATTTTAATCGATTGAGAGCTGTGTACATCCATTAGTCTCGGTGACAGTGAAGGAAGCCATTTCGCAGTTGTTCTTCCCCACTCTGCATTTGAATAAATAAATCATTCATCAGCATTAACCAATATTCAAAGTTTTTAATTCAAATATATTTTTTTGTAACTCTCCTACCCCATGCCCGAAATGATCTAATTAATTTATTTATCAAAATCAAAATTACATCAAAATTAAAATTTTGTTTCTCTTTTCGGTCTAATTATAAATTCAAAATTATGCAAAATATTCCTTGGATCAAAAAATAGAAGAAATAAATATAAGGAAACTAAAGTAAGTTTTTTTGCACCTCATTAATATTATAGAGAGTGTTTTGAGTGTCTTTTATTTCGGAAACATCGGGACTACTTTCCGATGACAAAAAAATACGAAGAAATGAACTCTATTTAAATCCAGGAAAAGTTTTTATTTTTGAATTTATAATTAGACCGTAAAGAGAAATACATTTTAATTTTTTATCGATATAAACGTACTTTTTCCAACACAGAGATAAATCGGCCTGGAAAATTAATTAGATTGCTTCAGGTATGAGTGAAGGGATTTAAAAGCTATCAATGAAAAACTTTGAGCGAAAGAATGTAAGCGGTGAATGAGTTATTTACTCAAATGCCGAGTGGGAAGAACCCGGGGAAGAACTACTGCGCGAAATGGCTTCTCATTCACTGTCAGTACATAGCTCCATCGATTACAACAGACTAACTGATAACGAAGACAGACAGAGATTTATAACTCCAAGAACTTTCGCTCTATACATTCAGTGCAGAAAAGTTAAATTTCGAAAAGAGAAAACGCCAATTCCGCGTTCTACTAAAACGTGCATTGCGAAGAAGACGCCGTTTTGAATATTTAATTAGTCATTAAATACACGTCAAATTCACCTTTCTCAGAGACACCTGTTGATCACCACTACCGAGAACACATAAATAAAACCAATTCTAAATCCATAGATTGAATAAAATAAACATTTCGTTAAAAACAGCAGCAAAATCTAGGGTTTCAGTTACGCGTTCTTGCAATGGCGTTTCATCCAGCCGAGAAGGCGTTTCGCGAAACTTTAAAAGTCTCCCAAACAACGCATGGCGGGCACATTATATGCATGGAAAAGATAAAAACAGTCAGCAACCAAGCCTAAACAGAGAAATAATATAATTCAAGTGCATCGGACTTGCAAAGGTATCAAACGGCGATATACTTATATACTTATATACTTCTCAGACAGAATATTTGCAAACCGCTGTATATATATATATATATATATATATATATATATTAATAATAATATTAATATTATTATTATATATTATTATATTAATATTAAATTGGTATAATAAGATAAAGTATAAATGGAATAATTAAGAAGTGTAGATAAGTTGAGATCCGTCAAGTCTGTCAAACCCGTTATATCCTTACAGTTTACAAGCAAACTCAAGGCTACTCTCAGATATGCCATGTCCGTGATATCCGTCATACCCGTGTGCTTGAAATAGAAAGTCATGTATCCACAGGTAGCCCATTATAGTAAACTCTTCTTTAATTGACATGGATGTAGCGGAGTTAACGGGCATGGCGGATATGATATGTCGAACCAGCAGTCATTGTTGTTTTGGTCTCAGATCCGTCTTGTCAGTCAAACCCGTCATATCCATTCTATCTGAAATAAACTCTAACATCCACAGGCATCCTATTGTTGTTCAAATGTAAGAAATAAAGTATCCACAGGTAGCCCGTTCTAGTAAAATATTTTTTTAGTTGAAATGGACGTGGAGGCGTTAACGGGCATGGCGGATATAATATCTGGAACCAGCTGCGATTATTGTTTTGGTCTCACACCTACAGATCAAATCGGTCCGAATCTTTACCATTTTCAGTAATAAGGAACTATGAGGTCCGAATAATATTGTTCCTCTTTCGAGAGTTCCTTTACAGAAACAAATGCTGAATTTCTAGCTTGGCGGGCGCAACTCGAAAACCCCCCCGAACTTTTCGGCAAAACGCAAAGCAAACCATCTAAATGTTCATTTAACTTAGTAGCAGAACGCCAAATTGTTTGCCTAACGAACCCTTGAAATGGAAGGAACAGTTTTTTGGGAAACGATCTATCTGTCTGGCCTGTCTGGCCTGTCTGGCCTGTCTGGCCTGTCTGGCCTGTCTGGCCTGTCTGGCCTGTCTGGCCTGTCTGGCCTGTCTGGCCTGTCTGGCCTGTCTGGCCTGTCTGGCCTGTCTGGCCTGTCTGGCCTGTCTGGCCTGTCTGGCCTGTCTGGCCTGTCTGGCCTGTCTGGCCTGTCTGGCCTGTCTGGCCTGTCTGGCCTGTCTGGCCTGTCTGGCCTGTCTGGCCTGTCTGGCCTGTCTTGTCTGTCTGTCTGTCTGTCTGTCTGTCTGTCTGTCTGTCTGTCTGTCTGTCTATCTATCCATCAACACGACGTAATATGTCAACGTGACTCATATTATGTAAATATCCCAAGACATCAAAACGCAACTCGATATTGGTTATCATTTTTATTAGGGTGAAAGCGTGACAGGAATTGCGCAGTAATAGGGAGGGTGGTCTTGGACCTTTGGGAGGTGGGGTTTTCGCGAGACATAAAAAGTATTTGAACAACAAAAATCCACTTCCTTCCTTTTCATTGTTCTTAAAGTTGCTCAATATGAAATAAAGAGATTTTGCGTCGTTCGGAGTGTTTGGCATTTGTAAGCCCTCGTCCTCTATAATCATCTGGGCGAGTTCTCGGAATTCCTCTGAACAGCTCGGTAACAGCTCATCTCTAGTCATACACAAGGCCATATCCTCCACCGTGACAATGTCATCTTGCTCCACAGGAACAGCGTAATCGGTAACTCCGCTCGACTGGACGTGAGGCAAAAAATAATTTATGTCTGGCCTTCCTGAAGGAGATTCCGAGTTACGGCAAGGTCTTATTCTATGAGCATTCCACAAAGCGGCGACAGTATGCAACTCATTTCGCAGAACATCCATGTACGCATACCTCAGACACTCCCTGTGAATTGGATTGTCGTCATTAAATAATCCACCGTCCCTAATTTCTTTGAAATGTGTAATCCACCACTCACTGCTTCCCCTTCTAAGAATCCCCCACCAGGCTTCAATCCTTTGATTGGAGGTCGAACGTCCATATAAGAAGCTCTTACTTCCAGCAAAAGAGTCAGTGCTCTTATCACGGAAAAAAATCTGCATTGTCTCGATGGCACCATTTTCAGTACCCCTGTCACTGCGAATTAATCTGGGAGTTCCTCCTAGGACTTTGACGTAATCTAGGAAATACTTACCAACAACTTTAGATCCATTATTCGAGCAACCAACCTCTAACCATAGAACGCGTCGGCTGTACCCGTCTATACACCCATGTATACAAAATCCGAAAGGTTTAAGTTTGTCGTAGCCATCGATGTGCCACAGGAAGTTCGGACCTTTGCTCTGTATATCCGCCGCCGCAATCGGTGCCTTGATCGTAATTCCACGCCAGCTGGGTCTAAAGCCAGAAGAAGTTTTCTCACATCATCCCTTCGAACAACCAGACCGTGCTGTGTAATCAAGCGTTGATGCATAGCCCTGTAGCCTAAAAGACTTCCACTCCCCGTCAACTCACGTTCGATGGCTTCGGCCACATCCTGTAGATCACTGTAATTCCTTCGTCGTCCAATGTTAAGCTGACTTAAGATGCGCTTTAGATGCCGCAAAGAAAGGGGTGTCCCATGAATGTTGTTTAACAACGCAAGAATTTCCCTTGAGCTAAAACCTAGGTCGAAGTAGCGAGTAATAAGCTCATTTCTAGTCAATCCTTCGGCGTTATCATTTGAAGCCGGAATGGTCGGCATCATCGCCATCTTGCATATTTATGAGCCCACGATCTGAACAGCCTAAGTCGAAGTGTCAAAAATAAAGTCGAACTTTTAAAAAAAATACTGAACTTTGAAAAAAGTTACACCTTCAAAAAAAAGTTACACCTTGAAAAAAAGTCGACCTTCAAAGAAAAAGTTACACCTTGAAAAAGTCGACCTTCCAAAAAAAGTTACACCTTGAAAAAAGTCGACCCTCAAAAATGTGACACCAATGAAAAAGTTCACCTTCAAAAAAAGTTACACCTTGAAAAAAGTCTACCCTCAAAAAAAGTTACACCTTGAAAAAAGTCTACTCTCAAAAAAAGTTACACCATGAAAAAGTGTACCTTCAAAAAAAGTTACACCTTGAAAAAGTCTACCCTCAAAAAAAGTTACACCATGAAAAGGCTACCTTCAAAAAAAGTATACCTTGAAATTAAAAAATTACACGGCCTTAAAAAAAACAAAAAAAGTCGACCGTCGAATTGAAAAAAGACATACTTTGCTAAAACAAAGTAGAAGTTTAAGAAAAAGTGGTATGGCCCTTCAGAGCCACCGTACTATTCTACATTTCGAGCACTTTTGAGCACTTAATTTACTTTTGAGCAGAATTTGGCCATATTTCTGCTTTCCGGGCAACATTTTAAGTGAAGATTGCGCAAAAGACCGCTGATTGCTTTTTTCGACTACGGTGTGCATGGCAACCGTATACTATTGCTATCGAACGAGTTGTGGGGTGTCCGTCCGTAAGAAATTAGCATAAACTATAGCTCAATCAGCAGAGCGCGGGCCGGCAGAAAACAGATGAAAACGCGATCAGTCTACGGAACATAGCCATATTTGGCAATACCTTGTTCTGAGCCTCTATCTCATGCAGCGCCATCTTTGAAGCAGAAGCTTTCTATTTTCCAACTTTCTTGCGCCTATTTCATGGTCAGATTGCAACAACTGGCCAACTTATCTGTCTAGTAGCCTGCAAGTGATGTTAGAGGCCAGCCTTAACTGGTTCTGTTTTCGATTATATTCATAATTTCGGAACAAATCGTAGTCGAAGTGACTTCGGTGTTGAATTTCGGCATTGGCGCCACTTCCGTAAACAACAAGTATTAAAAGTCGAGATCCTATTATCATGAATTGTGACTATAGTTGTACCATGTCGCCTTACTTACTGTTGTCATGGAGTAATCCTATCGAAAATCCATGCAATGCGCCCTTTCCTTGAGAAATATGGTCAGCGGCTAACAATGGTGCAAACATCGTGCTAGCAAGTAGTGATTTATGTCTCTTATTCTATTCTACTCCTTATTTTATTTTATTTTATACTCAAGCTGAAGTTCAAGTTTATTTCTATATACAAAATACAATAATCATTACCAGACCCTCAGGTAGCAAAGCTAATCTAGGCGGGCAGGAAAGATATATATATGTTTGAGAAAAAAAGAAAATGGAAGACACATAAAAAAGAGTTGAACAACAGGATTTAGTATTGCAAAAGAGAGAGTAGGAATTATGTGAAATCAAGCATCAGAATTTTTGCACATTGTTTATCATGTTGACATATCAATATAAATATCCTCCTCAGCAAGAATATTAATTGAAGATGAAGGGTTTTTAAAATTTTTGTTTTGGGAGCGAACGAATGTTTAAAGGAATGCTGTTCCACACCTTGGCACCAATTCTAGATATCGACTACTATTTTCAGCGGTCTTCTGCACTATTTAAGCTAGATACATATTAATGAGCATCACTTCGCACGAACACTCGGAAGGTTAAAGCCATGCCTTACGGAGCTCCTACTACATGGCCGGGGCTAATAGTCCTCTAGGCCCACAAGTCCAAGTTGTAAGTTGTTCATTTTCGTTTTTTCCTTTTTATTCCGTCCGTTTCGCGTTACCGTTTCGCGTTACTAAGTCACAGGGTTGACAGAAACTTAGCCGCCGGGACGGCCGAACCTGTTTGTACTATTTGTATTGCAAAAATTTCATGCGACCTCTTGATCTAAGAGTGAATAGTGTGCATTCTTTTAGTCACTGGGTTGACTCGTAATGTTATTTGAGTTTCTCTGGTCGCTGGGTCGACAAGTTTACACTTATTTACTGAGTTGTCACTGGGTTGACGTCAAGTTTTAATGGTTCTCGGTCGCAGAGTCGACTTGTGTACTTTCCTTTCGTCACTGGGTTGACTTGAAATGCATTTCTTTGAGTCACTGGGTTTGACGGGTCTACACTCATTTAGTCACTGAGATGACGCAAAGTTTTCATGAGTTCTTGGTCGCAGAGTCGACTAGTGTGCACTCTTTTAGTCCTTTTAGTCACTGGGTTGACTCATAATGTTATAATGTCGCTGGGTCGACGAGTCTACGCTCATTTAGTCACTGAGATGACGCAAAGTTTTCATGAGTTCTTGGTCGCAGAGTCGACTAGTGTGCATTCTTTTAGTCATTTTAGTAACTTGGTTGACTCGAATTGTTAACGAGTTTTCTTGGTCGCTGGGTCGACAAGTCTGCAGTCATTTAGTCACTGGGTTGACACAAAGTTTTAATGAGTTTGTTAGCATGGTAGATTAGTGTGCATTCTGTCAGTCACTGAGTTGACTCACAATATAAACGAGTTATGGTCGCTGGGCCGTGGATTCTGTACTTATCTGGTCACCGTGTTTACGCAAAATTCTAGGTTTCTTGGTTGCTAGTCTACTAGTAGTTTACATTCTATTAGTCACTGGGTTGACTCAAAATGTTAACGAGTATTTTCCTGGTCGCTGGGTCGACGAGATATTTTTCTGATATTTTTAGTCACTGGTTTGACACAAAATTTTACCAGTAATTTTCTCTGCAATTAGCTCTACTGGTTACAAACGTCTATTTCGTTTACTCATACTGGTTTACAAAATTTTACCGAGCTTTTCTTTACACTTAGTTTACTATTATATAAGTGTGTATTCGTTTTGTGTTCTATTTTCTATAGTATTTCTATTCGGTCAGTAATTATAAGATATTTATTCTGTCCTGGCACTTCATTATCATAATACGCTTCGTTGGGTATGCTGGCTGCGCTTAGCCGGTCTTATGTTATGTAATCCGTCGTACAAAAGCTGCTGCGAGAAACCAAAGTTGGGTTCTTACAATCAATATTCACTCTTTGTCGATTTGATTTGTTTCGACCTGGACGCATAGACTATGAGTTGATAATGTATTACTTCTATTATAATCTATACTCGTGTAGTCTACACTCATTTAGTCACTGAGTTGACGCAAAGTTTTTAAGGGTTTCATTTGACTTATCTTTGTTTACTTAACTTCAGCTTCGGCCTCTATAATTTTCTAGTAGTTCATCTCATTTTCCTTTTCCCATGCTTTTCTATGTTTTATTTTTTTCTTGCACACCACTTCGTTCTCTTTTGTCCATACTCACTACTAGGGTTGGGGGGTCCCTACCCCTTTTCCTCTTAGGTAATTTTGGAGTGTCAGTCTTGGAAAAGACCTCTAAACTGGTCTTCTCGGAATACCGTACTCCAAGGCTGTCTACTCCCTGGGCAAGGTTTTTTCATCCATGTTTTCTGTCTTTCTCGTCGGCCTCTCTTACTATTATTTTCTTGGCTATTTCCCAGTTCTCCCCTTCGTTGTAAGGTGTCTCTCATATCAGATTAGGAGGTCGACCCTACATTTAACCATAAAGTAGCGCTTGTTAACGAGTCATAGGTTCCATCTCTTGGTTCTCCCAGTATTTGCCCAGGGAGTGACAGCCTGTACTCTCACACATCAGGTATTTTGTCAGTCAAGCAATAGCCGGTCTAGCCATAGTATACCTTCCTCCCTCCTTCCACTCCGCTACCCTCTGCATTTTCCACAGAGGTCTTAGATTGGGTTGTAAATAGAGTAGATGTTCACAAGTATTTTGGGCATTTTTCGGGTAGAAATTATCTACGTGGCAAGGGGGTGCAACTGTGTGGTCACGTAGTATGACGTCATCTATGACGTCACCTGACGACAGAAGGTATATATCTTGGCAATCGATTAACCTTGAGCAACCTAACTTGGTTGAGGTTGTTTAAGTGGCAAGGGGGGTGCAATGGCTTGTGGTCACGTAGTATTTATGGTGATCAGCTATGTACAAGGGCTGCCTAGCTTTTGTTTCATTGTAACCAGAAGCTACGGTTTTAGCCAGTGCCTAAATCTATATATTATTTCCTCTTCCGCTCTCAGCGAAAAAAAAAAAAAAACAAAAAAAGCAATTTCATGTTCTATTTGCGCTAGGAAAGATTCCTTACAACCTCCCCCGCGTATAAACCCTTTTACGCTTTTCCGGTCTCTTGATGTTGTTTTATTGAGTTAAGATGAGATTGGGAAGGAGTAAATCGTTGTGAATATTCTAAGGTTGGTACTATAGCTATTCATTCCTGTGCAACCAACGTTTTCTCCCATAGCTTATAGAGTGAAGAAGAGCGCTGAGAATAGATCACTATTCTATTTCATTCTCGAATACCCGTGAGCAACTTTTCGAGCACTATTTCTAAATTTCAAGCGCTTTTTTTTAGAAATCGAGCACTATTTGAGCACTTTTTTGCTATATTTTGAGCACTTTTTGGCGATTTTTCCAGCGCAATCGGGACGTGCCTAACGCACACACGGAATGAGGTTTTATTCGGGATTGAAAAAGAAAAACAACATATCTCGCTCTCCAATAACGACCAAACTTGACAAAAGTTGTCTTTAGGTTGATTAGCTGTCTATCGTCAAAGTCACGTGACATGACGTCACTGTTTACGTCATTAAAAATACAAAAATATCTCAAACCATTCAAAGCGACTTGATGGTTATATGTCTGAATTCTGATACAACGTTTATGTATGGTGCTCCGCTCGAGCGGCGCTTCATGTGTGGAAACTTATAGACTTGAAACTGATTTATCATGTGATTTATCATCTTGTAGGGTATAATCCTCAGTTGAGGAGTTGCTGTATCGAAAAATAATAATAATAATGTCCGGTTGCTATCTTTTAGTATTATTCGACTCCCTGATTGTAGGCCATGTAACGTGCGACCTAAAATGACGCCCCAATACAATATAATTTCTTGAAAAATCAGTGCCGAAACAGTCTGGGAACTTACGTCAAACATATAGAAAGAGTGTCTAAAATGCCGATATTTTCTTAGCCGTATTAAAATCCTTTAAAGGCTGGTTTCCATATAATCGTCCCGATGGCGCCAATCGCCACGATCGCCGAAAAAAGTGCACGCGCGATCGTTGCGATTCAGACGATCAGCCATATAATCGCCTCGATCGTCGACGACTGGCCCTGGGTCCAAATGTTTACGCGTCAAAATCAAATAAAGATGGCGGCGGTAAATCGGAGAGTGCAACTTCTCGCGTTTTATTTACTTCTCCTCGTACACTTGCGTCGCAGACGAGCAAGAGGCGGGCAAGAGAAAAGAACGCACAGATTCTGGGTGCGGCAAATTCACCAGAAGAGAGAGCAGTTCGGTGCTTTTCACACTTGCACATGAACTCCACCATCACGACAGAGAGTACTTCTACAGGTATTAAAAGCAGAGCATTATTTTGTAAAATTTTGTTCCGCTTTTCTGAGTTACACCACTGAGTTTGACTTTTTTTAACGGATACTTTTTTATCATTTCACACACTTGCACATGAACTCCACCATCACGACAGAGAGTTATTCTGCAGGTATTAAAAGCAGAGCATTATTTCGTAAAATGTTGTTCCGCTTTTCTGAGTTACACCACTGAGTTCGACTTTTTTTAATGGATTCTTTGTTATCATTAGATTTCTCAGAATGTCCCCAGAACGTTTTGACCATTTATTGAATCGTGTTGGTCCACTTTTGATAAACTGAAACCCTGCCCATTTCGCCAGCAGAGAGGCTGATGGTTACACTGAGGTTCTTGGCCACAGGAGACTCCCAACAGAGCCAGTCATTCGAATTGGCCAGGCAACCGTATCAAACATTCTCAGAGAAATATGTGATGCCATCTGGAATGCTCTCAAAAGTCAGTATGTTGTAGCACCCTCGACTTAGGAGGACTGGGTGAGAATTGCCAATGAGTTCAAGGATCAGTGGAATTTTCCAAATTGTATTGGCGCGATTGAGTGATGATGGAGTGTCCGAAAAACGGGGGATCTGCATTTTACAATTATAAAGGATTCCATAGCATTGTTTTGCTAGGTGTTTGCGATGCCAAATACTGTTTCACCCTGCTGGATATTGGTGGAGTAGGTTCTACAAACGATGCCAGCTTGTGGAACGAGTCTAAAATATCAAGACTGGATCCCCAACACAGTTCAATATTCTAAGCCATTCTTCACATGGGGACAAGAAGCGTCCATATTTAATGCTGGGGGCTGACACTTTGGCCTTAAACCATGGCTGGCCGTGATTAAAGAGAATGTGCACGTGTTTTCAATTATAGACTATTACGAGCTATACAAAATGCACATTCTGTTAAGGTTACTGAGAACCTTCGCGCACGTGTTCGGAAAGAAAATCATACACGTCCTTAGTTTAACCAAAACATATCAACCTATATATCGTTGGAAAGCTTATAGAATGGACTAGCGAACTATGGCAAAAAGAATTATTTTTTCATAATTAGAAATTTTTTTAAGGTTTTATTAAAAATTCGGGTGTGAGAGTTTCAAGAGATAACGCTGACGAACTGCTAGACCTTGACTCCCAAGTAACACATTGTTTTAATCCTTAAAGGTGTTTCTCAAAAACCGTGTCTGCGTTTTTTTAAATTTTGCTTTGCTCAAAAGTTATCGAACTTTTAAATTTCGAAGGTCAAATTTTGTAGAATTTTCACGCTCTAAAAATTTAAAAAATTCATAACTGTTGAACTAAACAAAATTAAAAAATCGCAGACACGGTTTTTGAGAAACACCTTTAAGGATTAAAACAATGTGTTACTTGGGAGTCATGGTCCAGCAGTTCGACAGCATTAGCTCGTGAAAATAGCACACCAAAATATTTCATCAATGCTTTAAAAAACAAATACAGGTATCAATAAGTGATTTCTTTTTGCCATAGCCCGCTAGTCCATTCTATAAGCTTTCCAACGATATATAGGTTGACATATTTTGGTTAAACTAAGGACGTGTATGATTTTTTTTTCGAACAACGTGCGCGAAGGTTCTCAGTAACCTTAAGGTATTAACATGTTTTGAATAACTCGAGTTTATTTGTCACATTTACTCAAACTATGAACAGGGTCAGTTTCAGATACACGCTGGGAAGTGCTTGATGCAAGTTGGATGTAATGTATTAGTGACCAAACCATAATGCAAATTAATGCCAGTTGAAATAATCTTGTTTGCTTTACTACTATGTACAATTGTGGCAATATTCTGAGCAATAATGGAGGTGGTTTGTTGTTGAAGACATTTTTCTTTGAGACAGTCCTTATTTTAATGCCCATAATATAGACCCAAGGATGCCAACAATCTATTGTCTTAGAGTGTTATTCAACTCCAAGTATGTGAAGACAAACCTAATAAAGGGATAGACATATTACGATTCACTTGCTTAATGTTCAAGTAATAATGTAAAAACAATATTTTCTTGAGTGTAGGGAATGTGAAGTGTTCCCGAAATATTGATACCCCACCACAGATTGGGGCTGAGATTTGTTGCCTCCCCTCTATATTCCAAACAATTTAGAGTTTATATTGGGAATCCTAGCCCATATTGATCCCTACTCATCTATGATTTCTGATTTTTTCTAAAGGGGATTTCACTTTTGGCAGTCACACTATTCTTATACTAAAAAACAAATCTCAGTAACAGAAAACAAAGTTATAATTTGTCTATGAACTATCAAGATTTTCAAAAAACACAATGCCATTCATTCTTGTTTGTTGGGTGGTGTACATAACAATAACATTTGGCGAATAAAGGTGCACCCTTCTTATTTCACATTCACAAGGTTTCGATACCTTTAACAACGGAATGCAAGATTTAGTCCTACCAAACAAAAAGAAAGCTTTGAAATATAAATCCAAATATACTATTGAAATATCTTTATAAATAATTGATATTTGAAATTATTTGAAATATAAATACAAGAAAACAGCCCGTCACTTCGTGACGTTAGAAGACTCAACCTGAGTTTCCCCTTCCATAAACTGCTGATTTACATTACTAATGACCTCCCTTCAAGAAAGACCGCATGCCGAAATAAAGTGAGCCCCAGAGCCTTTTTTGTATGTTTTGTTTGAGAAAATGACGCACGTGTGTCGTGTAAGTCAGTACGGCTTTTAAATCTGTCTAAGTCCGAAGAACCCGCTAAAATTGAAAACGCAAGCCTATTACACAGAAAAACCATTTGACTTCGGAATTGTTTGTATGCTTATTATATCTCAGTAAGGGAAGAGAAGAAACAGGTAAAGTAAAATTGTTCTAAAAATTTTTAGTTTATCATAGTTTTTTTATAGAGAATTTCATTCATGGCTTAGCGTGCGCTCTGTAGGCAGTGGTGTACGTTTGTTCAAACTTGAATGAAAATTTTTCTCAGCTCAAATCTTTCGAATTAAAATTATCCCTGCACATAATAGTAAGTAATCTGTAATAGAACCATTTAGTTTTGAATGTCTATGGTGCTTTCGGCTGAGGGAAATGAGTTCTTTTTTAGTTTATGTGGTCTCGAGGTTTCAACATGGCCGCGATGGCGGCTTTGTCCCTCGCTGAAAAAATCGCTTGAATTAGAACTTAGCCAAAGGTGAATCTTTTCCAACAAAAACACGCCCACTTGAGAGATTTCCTTCTTCTCTACGGGTGTGTGTGTCCTTCGTTTTGCGATACAGCGTAAGGATTTACCACTTTGAGAATATTATTCATGGCTTTGCTTTGTGTAAATTTGTCACTCGTTTCGCCTTAGCGCGCGAACAGGAAAGCAAGGCACTGGTGTACGTTTGTTCAAGCTGAATGAAATTTTTTTCTCAACTTAAAGCTTTCGAATAACAATTATCCCTGCACATTCCTGACAGTAATCTGTGACAGAACCATTTAGGTCTGAATGATTATGGATGGTGCTTTCGGCTGTGCGAACTGAGTTCTTTTTAAGTTTCTGTGGGAGATTTCAAAATGGCGGCGATGACAGCTTTGTCCCTCGCTTAAGAAATCGCTTGAATTAGAACTTAGCCCAGGGTGAATCTTTTCCAACCAAAACACGCTCACTATCGATATTACCACCTTCTCTGCAGGTTTGTGAACTTCTTTTGGCGACACAGCTTCAGGCCTAAGCGGAGTGAGTGCGAACGATTTAGGCAATCATAAACGTTTGCGCAGACAACCCGATTATAATACTATAGATAATTACGTAATGAATAACACAACTAGGATCTGCTCCTAATTATCTCTTTTTTTCACTGGAACCACTCACTTCTTTCATTATACCAGTATTTTTCAACATGAAATCTTTTTCTGCCTGGTAGGGCTAAATATACCAGTTTCAGGTTATTCAATATACAGCTGAAAAGGCATCATGGGTCCATATCTTCAGGCTAAGCCTCAATTGCAAGCTGTAAAAGTTGTCAACACTATTGACAAACAGGGCTTGAAAGTGAATACTTTTGGCAATGGTGGTTAGTAACTAGGTGAAAGATTTAAACCCTTGATGTCTATTTAGCAGTAGATTAAAGGATTTGAAATTGAACTGTTGATTAAACATATGGCATCATGCTAAGAAATGAAACTTTTAAACTGATTTCAGTGCTAAATCTACAAGTTTTTTCGCCTTGTTTTTGGACGAGTACAAAAATCATCAGAGTGGAAAATTAAGCCACTAGTCTCTGGACTAATAGGAATTACTAATTGGGTATTGAGAGGAGCATGGATAGTGCACAAGCTTTCATGATTATCTACACTGAACAAGAACACTTTAATCAAGAATACAAAGTCAAAGACATGACAATGGTTTATTCCATTGATACTTGTTTCTGTAGAAAATAAAACACTAAATACCTGCTCGCCTGTTCTAATTCAAATTCTGGATGTGATATGATTCCACACTGTCTGTATATCCAGAAACTTCCCTGTTAAAGTTGGGTGGAATCCCAGATGGCCCTTGACCATAATGCACTCTTTGCCCTGGCATGGCCATATGATTCAAGCCTTGCCCTGAGAACTGTACATGAAATAAGAGCTGTTCAATTTGCAGTTTGAGATATGCTTTGCATTGAGGATCAAGACGATCACTTCCGAAATAGTTATACAGGACCTGAACGAACAGTGTCCCACCTGTGTTACGCTGCAAAGGCCAAACTTGGGTAGAATTGTCTAGGTCACCAGATGACTGCAGCGAAGTGGTCTCGTGATGTGCGCGTCATAGAGACTAGTCCGGTCAATTTAGCCCGAAAAATCCCCGAACCTGGAAAAAATTGCAACATGGGAAATTTTTGGTACTTATTGTTAAAAACATATGTAGGAATAACATATCCAAATTTCGTAGAAATCCGGCCGGGGAAGTTGGTTATATTTTTGGTTTTACCGGCGACGTCAAGGGCGCCTTTTGTTTTCGGCGGCACTTAGACACTGAAAACACAGAAACAGGGAGAATGTTTAAAGACTGTACAGATGAAACCGGGGAAGATTTAACAAGGTTTTTCGGTTGAAACAAATAATTTCTGAGCGATGAGTTACGGCTATGAACAGTTTATTTCTTTTAGCGTATAATATTCGAACTTTAGTGTATCACCACGCGGGAAATACAAGGATCATATGGGATTTGTCATAACGCAGGATTATTTAGTTATTATTTTGCAGAATTGGTTATAAACAAACACAAACTTCACATCTATGCAATCAAATTATGCAGTAGAAATAAATTGCTCGATATCTCGTTCAATATCACACCGAGTTACGGCCCTACAGTCTATAGCCCTCATTCAAATTGTTCGCTTTCATTGTCGAAGTGCCACCGAAAACAACGGGCTTTCCTTCGTGCAGACGGAAAACCCCAAATTCAACCAACTTCCCCCGAACGGATTTTCACAAAATTTGGACACGTATTTCTCACATATGTTCCTGAGAATTTGCTGTATAAAAATCCCATGTTGCAATTTTTTCCAGGTTAAACGCTAAATTGACCGGACTAGACATCAACGATGACGCCAAGCTTTAAGAATGGCATAGATCTGACTGGGAGCTCCGCTTTTAGGCATATCCTAAATGTATATATTATGCACAGGCTGGAAGTGGGTATCTTCGGTTATCCAGGTACGTCTCTGAAAAATCTGGAATTGAAGAAACTAAGTTAGGCTCAGGATAAGACCAAAGTATTTCTCGTGAGCACCAAAGGTAGACTAGAAAATAATTAATTAATCCCCCCCTGAATGCAAGTGGTCGGATTTCCAGAAAGCGGAGGCTGCCGCGTATATTGCAACCTCGGTATTGACGTCGCTCGGCTATACCTTGGCTCTTTCCAAGTCTGCCCTATGTCCTTTACATACCGTTCGCTAATTGGGCTACCTGTGCAATTCGCAACGCTCGGCCTTCATCCTTCCTGAAGAAAAAAAAGGAGAAGTTCCGTGCTCTCAGGGAATCTATCTGTTACCTCATAACGCCAACACAATTACTTAATTTGTCACGCAATATTATTATTATAGTTGTCGCAAGTTTTCATCGCAATTGCTTCGCTAAGCCAATGAGGATCAAGAGTAATTTAAGCACGCAAATAGTTTAGACCATGTTTTCTGAGTTACTTTTCGAGTTAGAGAAATCAACGAAAATCTATCCGCTACCCGCTACCTTCTATCAACCATCGATTCTATCTATAACAAGCAAGCCAGGAGACCAAAGTAAGATCTAGACTTATTTAATAATTGTATTAGATTGATTGTAGTTATTATGTACTGCAAAGGGCGTAAATATTTGACTTATTTCCCGCCTTTTGGGCACGCGCATTTGGTTAAAACGCTGCTTTGTTGTTTAATTCTTAGTTCAAACGAACATATCCAACATATTCAGCATCTACAGCAGCAGCACAGTCATCATTTAGAAATCATTTATCTACGAAATCCATTAGTTCTACGCCTGATTAGCCTTGAAATCAACTAGAAATTCGAAGTCGTTCAATTCAAGAATCAAGTCTTATTATTATAGAACATTGTGGCATTGGAATTCAGCCTGAAGATTTATGATTAAAACCTGTAGACATTGAAATTTGTTAGTTCCGTTTGAATACAAGGTTTGCTTGTGAATGAATCCTACATTAGTTTGAATTTGACACTTGTTCAACATCGATGCAATATTGAGAAATTCTATTGCCGTTTGTTTGTTGTACAAGAACAATCGCTACTTGTGCTAAACAATTTGAAAGTTATGATCGGAATGTCCGCCTAACTACAAAAAAGATCAATCGCTACTTGTACCAGATCATTTGAAAGTTATGATTGGAATGTAACCACGAATGAACAATCGCTACTTGTCCCAAATTGTTTCCAAGTTATGAATGGAATGCTCGTTTAATTGTAAAATCGCAATAAAACATGGCCACGAATATGCCGAAGATTATGTTCGTAAAGGAATCGGAAATTCCCGGCGTCGTATCGGAGACCACGAGTGTTCCGCCGAATTTGGATGTCAGTCAGCTGAAGCGCATTCGAGGCACAGCAAAGAGGATTCTTACGAAGAAATGGAATGAAATAGAGCAACGAATAGCCGAGTTCGAGAGCTCTGCAGAGGTTGAATTAAAACTGTCTTAGCTAAGATTAGCATTTGATCGTCTCAAATCAGCACATGATAAATATTACAATACATTACACGATAGTGAAGAATATCAGGATTCCCTCGACTATTTTCACTATGAGGAACTTAAGGTAGAAAACCTTATTTCGCGCCTCCAAAAGTGTCAAGTGCCTTTAGAAGAAAAACAGGAAGAAGTTCCAATAATCCCAGAAGTTGAGCAATTAGATTCAGTGAGCCATGTCACAAAATCTAAGAAACGCCCCTCCGTAATCAGTAGCACCGTGTCCAGTGCTAGACGATCTCACCTTAGTAGAACTGATCCCTCGGAACTCCATCAGCTACCTCCCGATCATCGCTAGTAATGTAAATAGGTATGCTTTAGAGCGCAATACAAAGTTGAACCCAAAGAAATGTAAGGAAATGGTAGTAGATTTTCTTCAGTATAAACCATCTTGTCCCAGTCCCATGTATATAGGGGGCTCCCTAATCGAAAGGGTTTCCCAGTATAAATTGCTGGGTGTCATAATTTCTGAAGATCTCACTTGGAAGGCGCATTGTGAGTATATATTTGACAAAGCCATCAAACGCCTCCATGGCCTGAGAATACTGAAGAAATGCGGTCTCCTGCCCGCCGATTTAATATCTGTGTATTGTAGTACGGTACGCTCTGTAATGGAGTATGCGTGTCCTGCATGGGCGGCGCTACCCTCTTACCTGAGTGATCTGTTAGAAGTAATTCAGAAGAAGGCCCTATATATTATTTTTCCCAAGCTCAGCTACAGCGAGGCACTTCAACGTGCTGCTATCCAATCTCTCTGCGAGAGAAGAGTTAAAGCTTGCCGGTCCTTCGTAACAAGCTGCCGCGAGACAGGAACTCTGTGCAATATTTTCCCAGCGCCAGTAGTCTGCAGTCATGGTTACAACCTAAGGTCTGGGCCCCAGTCACAACTCACTGCCACTGGAAACACTGAGAGACTCAATAACTTTATAACTTTTAAATATCAGTAACTTTGTATGGCCTCCCCTTATAATTCAGCTTTACTGCCTAATAGGGTGAATAAACGATTGATTGATTGATTGATTGATTAGGGCAAAGGTTACAGCACGGAAGGCTGGACTCTTAGCGAAGGCAAACGCGCTGAAAAATATGCAAAGCTTAGAGCAAGAAGAACTAAAACTAAAACAAATGCACCGAGACCTTGACTTAAAGGCGGAGCTAGCGCAGGCCGATGCCGAAGAGCGCGCATTAAAGGAAGTAGAAGATGGTCACGTGGGTAGTGTCGTAAGTAAAGAGCCATCCCTTTCTTTGCATGACTACGTGACGTCATGGATGGGAAGGAGTGAAGAGAAACCCAACCTTCCACCTGTGCAACCAACCGCCCAAACGCCTTTACAGCCATCTGAACATCCCACCGCACAACAGCCCGAGCAACTGCCGGTACAACCACCTGTGAAACTGACTCAACCTAAAGCGATGCCAGCCCCACTGTTGAACTCTGTCTCCAACGACATAAAGAAAGGAAGGTGTGGGGTGAGAGCTGAAAAAAAAATATGGATATCTTCCTCAATCCAGACGGAGAATCACTCCTAATATGCCAAAGGATCGTCAAGTCGATAAGAAGCGGCGGTTCCAGACTCTTTCCTGTTCTGCGATGTAAAAAACCTTCCGTGAGGGATATTACGGAAGTATAGTAATCAGGATGGAAGATAACATTTACCACTGGCCCAGAAAAATGTCAAAACAACGACGCAATAGAAAAATGATACATGATCGGCTACGAGATAATGCTTTTTCTCGGAAGAGCCCCGTTGGTAACCTTAGCTTTTACAAGGAACTTTGCAAAGCTAAGGGTGTTAACTTGGCTACTACTACTAAGAATAATTTGGTATCCAAGTCTCCTTTACTTTCGTGCGGAACCTTAACATTTTTGAAAGTGAAACTGTCCATGGATTCAGGGGAGGCAAGGCTACCTTACTCTGCCTTTAAGGCGCATCCAAGCAAGACATCGCCCAGCATATCGGGTGGTGTTCCACCCGGATGGTGGACTATTACGTGGACAAAGTTCTGCAGACCGCCAAGACTTTTAATAACAGTACTTTAGTTCAGGCAAACAGCGCAGAGACCCCTCGCCGAAACTCTTGCTGCCGATTTTCGGAGGCTTAATAACTTGGTCGGCTTTTCTCCTTTTTTCTAGACCGACTTCAGCTTGGGATCGGGGGGTCCGTTAGTTTCTATTCTACTTCCCGATCAGAATCCTAGTTGCGGGTTGCAGAGAGGGTTTAGCTTGGGTTGGGTTTTGGTTTCTATAGTTTTGGGTGTCAACCTGGTTTTTAGCGGCGGGTCAGTAGGGGGCCTAGGGGGACTGCCGTCGGAATCCCAGCCTTTCACTGGGGCTAGTCTCCACTGGAGGACTCGCATTTTCCCGCAACTTATACCGTAAGTGCAACTGGAGGCACTTGGAATAGATTACTATTTCAATGGTTGTGCTTTTATATTTTTGTCTGCCAAGTATCCCGCAAGTATCCAGGGATTTCAAAAGCACCACTACTATGGGAAACATTACTGTAAAGGAAAATATATGCGATTCATGGCTGGGGATGAGTGGCCACAGGACCTGCTCAACCTGTGAATTTGACGTGCGAAGAATCCATGACTATGCATATATATCCCACTGCAAACACAGCACCCTACAGGAGAGAGAAGCTATTGTACTTTGGCAGCAAAACTGCACGTGATCCCTTCGTGAAAATGAACAAGCCTGAGTTGATAAAGGAACTAAGAGCACGGGATTACGAAATAATGGCGTGGTGCCAGAGCTTAAAGAAAGACAAGAAATCAAGAGAGTTCCAGCACTACTATTTAGGCAGAATACTACATTAGATGAGCTTAACCTACGAAGTACTCTCCTTTGAGCCTCTCCATACATGTCTTAATCACATTGAACACATATTCAGGGAACTACCATTACACATGACCAACACAGAAGCCATACATGTCTTTAAGAAAGTTACCATTGCTTTGAACAAAGACAAGCTCAGAGCAGTTGACTACAGGAGAGCCCTTATCCAATTGACTATGCCTTGACAAAGAAGAACCTCTGACAGAACAGGAAAGGAACATCCTTGTCCTCTTCTGTGAGATGATAACAAGAGATCACCAAGATCAGTTCTTAGACTGTACAATATCTCCTTTCTTCATGGCCAAGCCATACAGAGGCAGCTCTTTCCAAAAAAGTCTGGACTGACTCAACGATCGATGTGTGGTACGTCCTACCATGGTGCCATAGATCATGCACCCTCCCTTAACAGGCTTGTATGTCTGCGGTCCATCAGTGCAGAGCTCTTGGAGCGCTTCTTTGAGCGGATCGCAGATATTACCCGAAAGACCTGGAACAAGCACATTGAAGATCGTGTACCAGAAACATATAAGTGAGTTGAAACGTGTAGCAAACATACATTGCTTTAGTTTATTCGCAGAATAAACAATTGAACAGATTTTGAAAATAATGTTGTTGCAAGACTTAAAGATGTTAAATGTTAGCATATTATCACTTACCACTGTTGCTCTACTTTATTTGAGCGAAAAATGAAATATTATGAAGAGAAATCCTGCTTGGGTTAGCAGTCGAGAGTTCATTATTGACCAAATATGGTCATAAACTAGCCACGAATAATCACAGCTTGGTTCGCTGTTACATGTTTCAACTAAGTTATATGTTTATGCTTGTACCCAATGCCTTTCTTCACATCCAGGCAGAAGACAACCTTACTGCAGTGAAAAGCACACTGGCAGCACAGGAGATGACCACGCTGGCCAGAGGTCTCCGAAAGGCAACAAAAACAGTAATAACAAAGGAGATGCTGAAAACAAGGTCCTCCCTTTGGCATTTGGTTAAAATTGCTGACTATTTGGTGCCTGGACCTGATGTTCGGTGGAAGTGGAAAGAGGATGGTTCGGTGGAGTTCTTTGATGCCCAAGAGAAACCAGTGTCACACCAACAAGGTCCCCCTCTCTATCCATTTCGGTCAAACAATATCCCTGGTACCCTCCAACATCTCCAGGAGAAATGTACCAAATCACCAGACAGATTACCCTTGTACAAGCTCAGGGATGCTGAAGGGAATTGTACACACGGCCTGAACAGCTTGCATTTCCAGATCAAGAACCAGTGCCAAGTGCATCTTGAAGCTGAACTAGTACAATCTCAGGATGGACCAACACTGATTCATCTTGAAGAAGCAGTGGTGCAAGACGACCTGTTACAATCCCGAGATGGGCCAGTCAAATGCCAAAGTGAAGGACTACAATCCTATGACGGGCCAGACAAATCCCAAGATGATGGAGTAGAATCCCACAATATGCCACAGAAATCCCAAGATGTAGAACTAGAGTCGCATAATGAGTTACACAAATACGAAGATGAAGGACTAGACTCCCATGGTAGGCCCCTCAAGTCTCATGTTGAAAAACCAGGACTAGAAGATAAGGCCCTGCAACCCCTGGACAAACCAATGCATCCTCTAAATAAATCAAGAATGCAAGACCAAGATCAATATTCAATCTCAAGATAATACAACGCAATCTAACACTTCTAACATAACAACAGAGAAACACATGAACTTTCTGAATGATAAAATTCCTCTTTTCTCCAAAACTCCAAGAGCAGTAGTTGTTCTGTTTGGGCATACATCCGATGAAATCCGCATGCTGGACAAGCTTAAACAAAATGTAAAAAATAATCCTAAATCACACTACTGCAGAAAGAGGTATGATTCTTGCCTAGCAAACATACAAATTGCTGTTATCAAAGAACTGGAGAAGGTTGAGAAAGAAATTAAGACATATGAGGATAAGCCACCTTCTTTTCTGGAAGAAAGTTGCATGATGAGCCTGAGGGAGAAACAGAAGTTAGCAGAAAAGCTCCTGCAGAACTGGGGCATGACAATCCATCTCTATCATTAACAACTATGTACACTATGACATTATTATTCTTGTGATAAGTTGATATGGGCAACGCAAAGTCACAAAATTTAATTGCTGTGCTTTTTTTTAAGAATATGGTTCTTTCCTGTTGAGCGTAATTTGTTTGACTTACCAACAGGTCATTCATGAAAGAGCTAATAGACACTTAGAAGGGAAAGCTTATAAATTGGATGCAAGGATTAAACTGTTGAAGAGAGACATTAAGTTTACTGAGAACCTTCGCGCACCTCCTCGGAAAGAAAATCATACAACTCCTTAGTTTAACCAAAACATGTCAACCTATATATCGTTGGAAAGCTTATATCGTTGGAAAGCTTATAGCATGGATTAGCGGGCTATGGCGAAACGAAATCATTTTTTAACAAATATAATTTTTTCAAAGGTTTTATTAAAAATGTGGGTGTGACACTTTCAAGAGCTACCCCTGCAGACCTCCTTAACCTTGACTCCCAATTAAAAACCTACCACACCCAAATCCTATTGTTTTATGCAGCTCTTGAACCATGATGCAAAACCTATGACTATTTAAGAGCCGCTGCCTGTAAATATCAAGCATCGTCCGATAGATAAAAAAAATCGACCTACAGTTTATTTATAAAATGAGCTCCCATATGGAACTATTTTCGAAAATGGAGTTTAAAATTTTTAGCGAGTTTAATTTTTCGAGAAATCTCGTCAAGTCTGATTTTACCCAAATAGGGCTCGTCGCGACACCGAAAATCGCAAAATTTTGCCTAGATTGGGAAGCCTCGCAAAGCCTGAAAGCGAAAGATATTAAGATTTTGTTTTCGATCTCATAAAAGTGTGTCATCTAGACGGCTGGAAAACGGTAAGGTTATTTTTGCTTTTGCTTTTCCAAAAAATTTACAGGACCCTAAATGAGCCCCGTCAAAAGCAAAAATCGTTCTGCTTAAATTTGACTAGAATTCAGGGGCAAGAATCTCAGCTGGTGCGAATTTTCAATAAAAATGTTTTTACATTATTCCCAACCTTTCATTTCTATCATATAAAAAAATTAATCGCGGCCCGCAAATATTTACCTTCTACGAGAGCGAAACGTCGAAGTCACTTTCGCATTTTTCACATGACACGCGATTCAAATTGACTTCATGCCAGGAAGGGAAATATTCACATTTACTTGTTTGAATTGTTCTAAAAAGGCATTTATTATTATAGAAATAGTCATAGATCAGGTTAGCTGTCGTAGCTTTAGATTTAGTAAATATACAGATTTAGAAATTTCCAATCGGTGAACATAATTAGCATAAAGCGAGACAGTACTTGCGTGAGAAGTTGATTCACACTACGAATTTACACATCTTTTCTTAGAGGAGGAATTTTCCCAACATGTACACTAGTTGCTCCTGAAAGGAATCGCTCCTTTTATTTTACCAACTGGAAGATAAGATAACTTTTGCATTTTAAGGCTTCGAAGTGCAAAACTCCTCATGGTTTTGCTGTTTCAATTGTTTTCCCAGCCGATGCTAATTGAATTACTTTAGCCGAGTTATTTTTAGCGCGTGGAAATGAATATGAATTAAAAGCTCTCATAAATCGGGAACTGAATATTATCGCATTCCTTTTTCAATCTTCCTGTGTGAGTTGTTTTCCAATACGTAGCCCAATTATTTTTAGCACCTAAAAATAAAAAAGAATGAAATGCTTTCATAAATCGGAAACGGTTTTGATGGCAGCTTTAATGAATTCTTATAACCAAAACGTTTATACTTTTGGGTGTTTGGTCTCTACACTTTCTGATTTTCTGTCATAACAACTTTTTATTGCTAGTTATACTATGATTAGCCAAATTCAGACTAGAGACGAGTTTCCCGTCTGAGACGAGTTTCTCGTCTTGAATGTTCTTCCCTGTTCTTCTGTGATCACGCGAAAAAAACGTTTTTGAAGGAGAACGTATGACGATAATAAGCCGACTAGTTTCCGACTAGAATTCACATAAGACAGCAAATTTTTCTGACGAGAAACTCGTCTCAGACGGGAAACTCGTCTCTATAGTGTGAATTCGGCTATTCAATCATGTACACCAGTTTTCTTGACTACAGAAACTGAAATTAAGCAAAAATGTACTTCAATCTCAAACATTGCGTATTTACCTGTCTTTATCCATCCCATGGACGATGTTGAACGTTCATCCAAAATTTTGCTGGCCATCTGGTTTACAAAATGCGCAACGTTTCCGCAGACATGTTCACACGGCAAGCATTGAAGCAATCTGAAATTCAAATATCCCACTGCCAAGCCCCAGAAAAGGCGACTCGTTGTGTTGCTCTGCTATTGGATAGAATTTCTATAGAACAAGACACTTTTGTTAACCTTTTGTTAACAAAAATTTTGTTCGGGGTAACGTTATCAGGACTTTTGGTCCATTTCTGCCATTCCTGACAATGGCACACAGAAAGCGATAAAACAGTGATAATGAGCTTTCCATAAAAACAATAGAATTTGGGTGTGGTAGGTATGTAAACAAGTTCAAAACTACGGAGTCGGTCTTGCATAGAAATTAAAAACCTCCCGCTCCGCGGTCGGTTTTGAATTTCTATGCAAGACCTCCTCCTATGTTTTGAACCTATATTTAACACATTGTTTTAATCCTTAAAGGTGTTTCTCAAAAACCGTGTCTGCGTTTTTTAAAATTTTGCTTAGTTAAAAAGTTATGGAAGTTTTAAATTTCTAAGGTCAAATTTTATAGAATTTTCACGCTCTAAAAATGTAAAAAATTCATAACTTTTGAACTAAACAAAATTTTTAAAAACGCAGACCCGGTTTTTGAGAAACACCTTTAAGGATTAAAACAATGTGTTTCTTGGGAGTCAAGGTCAAGCAGTTCTGCAGGGATAGCTCCTGAAAATGTCACACTCAATTTTTTTATAAAACCTTCAAAAAAATTATATTTATTAAAAAGTTACTTCTTTTTGCCATAGACCGCTAGTCCATGCTATAAGCTTTCCAACGATATATAGGTTGACATGTTTTGGTTAAACAAAGGACGAGTATGACTTTTTTTCCGAGGACGTGCGCGAAGGTTCTCAGTAACCTTAAGGGTGAACGCAGTGCGGAAGCGAGTGCTAGCATGCATTCCCGGCCTCTTCTCGACAATGAGCCGAGGCGAATAAAATCCGAAACTCCGAGTACAACTTCCGATTCGAAATCGAAAACGAGCCTGCCCGAGCCGAATTAGTACCGAAACGCCGAGCGAAAGCCGAACTTCTTCCGAAACAGTTCGGGGTCTGAAAATTAGCGAAAGGCATAGAAAATAAATTGTCGATGTTCCGAAATAGGACGAGGCGAGCTAAATAGTTGGAATAAAACTGAAAAGGCGTATTTTCTTGCTACTGGCTTGCAGGGCAATGCAACTTTGATTTTGAGAAATATGTCACTAGATAATCGGCGAGATTAGTCTGTTTTGGTTGGCGCATTGGCAAGTAGATTCGGCGGAGCACATCAATCAGAAATGCCAGAGCCAAATTTAAGACCCTAGTGAAGCGCAAAGATGAGACTTCACCAGGATAAGCAATTTCGGAATTCCGGTTATCAATCCTGTGGATACCAATGACGCGCGGGACTGGGCGTAAATCAGGAAAAAACCCGTGATCAAACTCAGAAAAAAGTCGCCTTGAACAGCTGTTAGCTCGAAGCGAAGCTGGAAGTTTTTGGTGTTATTCTATCACCTTATCTGCGAGCAAAGAGTAACAAATTGTTTACTACAGGTGAGTGATTATTCTAACACTTCAGTTTATCAGAATCTAATGAGAAATTCCGAGTTTGTTCAACTAAGAATATGCAATTCGTGGGGCAGGAAATCGCAAAATGGCGCCCGAAAGGTGTCAAAGAAATAATGTTATATAAATATTTAAGTTTATAAGCTTATATTGCTTTGAATGAATACTTGAAATACATCTAAAAGACTCATTTAGCACTTTGCATAGCAGTTATCGTTATCGTTGAACATCTTTTTAAAAGCAGTAAATATTGGCTTCTGTTACGGCCGCTCCCGTGCCCACCCCCGAAGTGGGTGACGTTTTTGTCCTGACACGTGACAGTGTAGCGTGTTTTCTCAGAGAGTTGTAATCGGTCGAAGAGACGAACTCCAAACGTGTTTATGGGGAGTCAAATCGCTTCATGTACGACTTCAACCGTATACAAAGGACACAAATGTAAGACAATATGGTTTTCTCGTTAGTTTTCCCTAGACGTTAATCTTATGTGCATGTATTTACCTACACTTGTAGAAATTCGTTACCTCGTGAACACTGCTGAACTTGTTATGTGGTCAAAAATCGCGGATTTCTACTTGATGAATTTACGGTATCTACAGAGAATCCCAACGAAGGCAAGAATATTTGAAGTCTACAAGGACGGACAAGGATCACAGCTGAACGATATCCTTTTAAATTGCACGTTGAATTGTTGAATAAAGATATAGTTGATGTTCGCGCGAGTACCGAATTATTTTTAACTCGAGGCAAAACGGTAAACGGCCTCGCCGGAACATTTCGTAACGAATTTATTTAGACTTTATCTTGGACTCAAGGAACAGTTTATGTCATTGTCGTGCCAACGGGCTTTATTGATAGCCATTTCGCAAGATTATTGAAGGTTTTATTGTTGTTATCGAACTGGGAAAGTACTGCATGAGTCATGTCCGAGGGCCGTGCCCAGTCCCCCGCGGAAGATATGGAAGACAGGGAGTCCGTAAACGAAGAAGGGAAACGCAAACGAACTCTAACGGAAAAGGGCAGGGAATATAGGCTGAATTGCCTAAAACGCGATTTAAAGGACTCGTTTCGCGCTGTTAATGCTAAAACGGACGAGATCAAAGGATTTATGTCTGATGTAAACAAATTACACCTAGTAAAGACAGAATATGGGATCCTGAGAACTCTAGTTGAACAATACAAAAACTCTTTTGAATTTTTCAAGAATGAAGCCAACGAGGAAGAACTAATCCCGGAGGGTGAAATATTTAGCGAAAGGATCGATGTTATCGATGAGTACCTAAGTCAAATAACGGCATGGATTTCCGAGGCTGAAACTCGCCTATCGGCGCGAATCGAGACAGCATCTAAGACGCGTTCGCGATCTTCAGTGAGCACGCGGTCCGTGGTCTCGCGCACCTCATCGGCTCGCGAAAAGGAGCGTTTGAAGCAGGCCCAATTAATTGCTGAGAGGTCCTTTCTTAAAGAAAAGCAAGCGATCGAGGCGATGCAACTTGATTTAGAAATCGCTAAATCAGAGGCGAGACAAAGGATTTTGACGGATTTTGAACGAGAAACCGAAGCTCCTAGTTCCGTCTCATTTCACGCGCCACCGCCTGTATCCATCTCTGCGCCCCACACTCCTGCCCGGGCATTACATACCGTCTCGCCCCAGGCTCCCGCAACCGAAATAGCATCATCCCAAAATGCACTTAAGACCACAGGCATGCGCGAAGTAGAATCTCCCGTTCTCCCGCCACGACCTGCGGAGGTACATCCCATCGCCCAGACCTCCTCACCCCAGTCTCTACCGGCCGCGCCTATATTCTCCAGTACCGCGGCAACCGCTCATGCTAGTCCCATTGTAGGATGCCTGACTCCCGGCTTGTCGGACGGCGCGCAAGGCACATCGGTAATGGAACGAACCTTGCATAGTCTACTAGAGCTTTAGCAACGGCAAAATGAGACGATTATGTCTACACATAAGAAACTAACCGCCGCAATGTCGCTGCCGCAACCGCGAGTCCCAACGTTTAAAGGGGATCCTATTGACTATGCGGGCTTCGTGATGGCTTTCGATGCGCGCATTCAAGCAAAAGCAGAGTCCAGCGCGGACAGGTTGTATTACTTGAGTCAACATTTGGAGGGAGAGGCAAAAGACCTCATAGAAGGGTGTTTGTTAATGGATCCTGAAGAAGGATATATTGAGGCGCGTAATCTTCTTAAAAGGGAGTATGGAGACCCATTTAAGGTTTCAACGGCATACGTTAACAAGTTGCATAAGTGGTCGCCTGTGAAGTACGATGACGCCGCCGCGCTTAAACGTCTTTCCATATTACTAAATAAGTGCAAGCATGCCATGACGAGTAATAGCCACCTATGTGTTCTCGACCACGCGCCCAATCTCCAGTCCGTCGTTTCCAAGTTGCCGTCAAACCTTCAAGGAAAGTGGCGCGACCGAGTCGCTAAAGCGAGAAAGACGGGCAAGACGGTTATGTTTAAAGAGTTGGCAGAGTTTATCCAAGAGTCTGCAGACGCCGCTTGTGACCCAGTTTTTAGCAAGACCGCGATAACCGAAGCGAGTAAGCCAGTTATCTCAAACAAGGATGACGACAAGAAAAAGCCCGATGAACGCAAAAGGCCCGACCCACAAGGCAAACGAAGAATCGGCGCTTTCACGGCAGAGTTGTCTAAACCGGTAATGACATCAGCTCCACGAACCAATCACCAATCGACCGCGGCATTACACGGGGCCGGGTCGCCACCCGCAAGTGGATCCAGTTCTGAAGTCAATTCCTCGAGATGCCCCTTATGCACGAGAATGCACGATCTTGATGAGTGTAAGGGCTTCCTGGACCGGTCGTACGAAGAGAAGAAGAAGTTTCTGGCCGATAGACGCTTATGCTACGCATGTTACGGGGGCGATCATGTGTCGCGAGGATGTACGAAGAAACGGTCCTGCGGCAAGTGCAATAAGCCACACCCGACTGCGCTTCACATTGACGGATTTAAGCCACAACAGAAGAAGGGAAATGACGCGCCACCTTCTACTGATAGAGAGAGCGCGAATAGAGTCACAAACGGATGCGTAACGCCAACATCATCGTGCGCGGCGACTGACATCAAACCAGCTAGTGTCGTCCTACACGCCATTCTCCCCGTGAAGGTCAAGGTTCGTGGGAGTGCTGAAGTGGTCGAAACGTATGCGTTTTATGATAACGGTAGCGGAGGCTGTTTTATGACTGAACACTTGCGCGAACGCTTAGGCGTGACAGGAAAAAGCACGCGCCTACAGCTTTGCACCATGCACGGAGAAAGTACCGAGGATAGTGCTATTGTTGACGGTTTAGTTGTCGCGAATCTAGCAGGTGATAACGAAGTCGAGCTGCCTGCGACGTACACTCGAAAGGAGATACCGGTGGGCAAGTACCAGATTCCTACACCAGGAACCGTGCGCAAGTGCAGTCACCTCAGTGAGGTCGCAACTCAGATTCCAGAGTTAAGGTCTGATTTAGAAATAGGGCTGCTGATCGGCAGCAATTGCCCTGCTGCGCTAGAGCCGCTAGAGGTAGCTCCGAGCGGAGAAGAAGGCCCGTACGCAATGCGGCTTCGTCACGGTTGGACATTGAGCGCCCCCCTGCAAGTAACGATGAGTAAAACGTCAAACGAAGTGACCAGTCATCGGATAACCGTTCGTCAGGTGGAAACGATAAAGGACGTGTCGTTGTCGGAAGCTGTTGTGAAGATGTTTGAATTGGACTTCAACGACCGTAAGGCGGGCCCCGATGAAAAGGAGTACTCTCAGGAAGATAAGAAGTTCTTGAATATAGTACAAAGTGGTATGCGCATGGTAGACGGTCATTACGAACTCCCGTTACCCTTCAAGGATACAGACCTAGCTATGCCCAATAATCGCGAGCAAGCAGTTAAGAGAGCTCGGTGGCAGAAATCCAAAATGCTCCGAGACGATAAGTATCGAGACGATTTTACAAGTTTTATGAATGATCTCGTGTCTAAGGGTTACGCAAGTAAGGTCCCAAACGATGAGGCGCCCCCGGAGCCCGGAAAGGTATGGTATCTGCCGAGCCATGGCGTCTACAATCCGCGGAAACCCGAGAAGATTAGAGTCGTCCTGGATTGCAGCGCACGCTTTGAAGGCACCTCACTTAACGACCGGTTAATTCAAGGTCCTGATCTAGCTAATCTACTAGTTGGAGTTTTGAGTCGCTTCCGCGAAGCTCCCATCGCGTTCATGGGAGACATAGAGGCAATGTTTTTCCAAGTTTGGGTGCCGAAGGACCAAAGGGACTACCTGCGCTTTCTTTGGTGGCCCGACGGTGACCTGGAGCGTGAACTGCAGGAATATCAGATGAACGTTCACCCGTTCGGAGCTCGCTCCTCCCCTAGCTGTGCGTCGCTTGCTCTGCGGCAGACGGCCGATGACAACGAAGGAGCTCTCGGTACGCCAGTCGCTGAAACGATCCGGCGTAATTTCTACGTTGATGACTGCTTACGCTCAACCGAAGATGAAGATACCGCAGTGGCGTCAGTACAAGGTCTACGACAAGCATGCTCTAACGGAGGATTTCGCCTTACAAAGTTCACTTCGAACAGTAGGAAAGTGCTTGATTCGATACCAGCGGCGGAGCGTTCAAAGGAAACGAAGACCATGAACTTAGACTATGATCGACTACCGATCGAGCGTGCCTTGGGCGTAGAGTGGTGTGTCGAGTCGGACACCCTCGGATTCAGAATAGTCATTAACGACAAACCACTAACAAGAAGAGGAATTCTGTCAGTTGTTTCTTCGATATACGACCCTCTAGGCCTAGTCGCGCCTTTTACTCTCGTGGCTAAGATGCTCCTACAAGACTTAGTACGAGACACGACTCTGGGATGGGATGACGTTATTCCAGAGGAAACAAGATCAAGTGGCTTAAATGGAGAAGTGAACTGCCATTACTGAAGAAACTGAAGATCGAACGATGCGTAAAGCCAGATGGATTCGGAAAGATAGTAAGTCGTCAGATCCACGTATTCTCAGACGCCAGCGCTCACGGGTATGGAGCAGCAGCGTATCTTCGCTTGGAAAATGACGACGGCCGCGTGCAGTGCTCTCTCCTATTTGGTAAAGCACGTCTGGCTCCTATCAAGGCGACGTCGATACCGCGTCTAGAACTAACGGCAGCTACTGTCGCCGTAAGAGTGGGATGTCTGATGTCGACAGAGCTCAGCCAACCCGCTAAAGTATTCTACCATACAGACTCGACGACGGTTCTTAGATACATCGCTAATGAAAATCAGCGCTTTCACATATTCGTTGCAAATCGCATCCAGTTAATACGAGACAACTCCAGCGTAAGCCAATGGAGATACGTAGATACTACAGAAAACCCGGCGGACGACGCCTCCCGAGGTCAAGATGCCAAAACGCTACTGGACAACAAGAGATGGTTTCACGGTCCTGACTTTTTGAGTAACAACCAGGAAGAATGGCCAGAACAACCCTTTCCAATGGGTGATGTCCCCAAAGATGACCCCGAGCTGAAGAAGGCAGTTCCCTCCAACGTGATATCGGCTCACGTGGAAAACGACGCAACGCAAAGGCTGATCGAGTACTACTCGGATTGGAATCGTTTAAGGAAAGCAGTGGCTGTATATCTACGAGTCAAAAACGCGTTACAGTCGCGAGTAAGAATCCGTAAGAAACGCGAAAGCGAAGGATTGTCTGGGAACGAAACGACAAAAGGTAAAGCAAGCGCTGATGTTAGAGATCGTACGCCGCTTAAGCTGCAAGATCTTGAAGAGGCTGAGCGCGCTATTGTGCAGTTCGTACAAGGGATGGCGTTTGCTAGTGAGATAGCGATTTTGCGTGGTTTCAACAACGATGAAGAGCGGCCCACATCACGAGAAAATGAGAGGTCGAGAAAGAAAGCCTTCATTCGTGGCTCGAGCAGCATCCAACGCCTTGACCCCTTCTTGGACGACGGAGTGTTAAGGGTAGGAGGACGGCTTAGAAGAGCGGATCTATCGGACAGCGCCAAGCATCCAGTCATCTTACCTTATCGAAGTCATGTTTCCACTCTCATCATCCGGCGAGCGCATCAACGAGCAGGCCATTCGGGGCGAAATGACGTCATAGCCAGGGTAAGAGAAAGGTACTGGATAGTGAATGTTAACTCAGCCGTGCGTACCGTCCTCGCTAAGTGTGTGTTCTGTCATCGTCATCGTGGTCCCAAGGGCGAACAAAAGATGTCGGATTTACCAAAGGGAAGAGTGACACCCGCACCGCCATTCACCGCAACTGGAATCGATTACTTCGGTCCCTTTGTTCTGAAGAGTGGTCCTTCGAGCCGCAAGGAAGTAAAGCGCTACGGTGTTATGTTTACCTGCCTCGCTAGCAGAGCTGTTCATTTAGAAGTCGCCTCGTCCCTCGAGACGGATACGTTCATACTAGCTTTACGACGCTTCTTGGCAAGGCGCGGTCCAGTGAAGGAGCTGCGAAGCGACAACGGTACTAACCTCGTTGGTGCGGCGAATGAGTTGAAACAGTGCTTGCAAGAGATGGACCAAGGTCGTATCAGAGATAAGATGATGCAGGAAGGAGTAGATTGGATATTTAATCCCCCAGCTGCCAGCCATATGGGCGGGTGCTGGGAGCGGCAAATCCGTACTACGAGAAAGGTGCTGACAGGTTTGTTGAAGGAACACGGTGAACGCCTGAACGACGAGACTTTTGCTACATTCCTGTGTGAAGTGGAGTCCGTGATTAACTCAAGGCCCCTAACGACCCTTACGGACGACGCGTCAGATCTAGACCCTCTCACACCAGCGCACCTTCTTACTACCAAGTCCGAAGTGGTACTCCCTCCACCTGGGAATTTCCAGAAAGCTGATATCTACCTCAGAAAACGATGGCGTCAAGTACAGTACTTGACTGAGACATTTTGGAAGAGATGGAGACGTGAATATCTGTCTTGCTTACAAGAGCGAAGGAAATGGCAGAGACCCAGGCGTAACTTGAAAGTTGGAGATGTTGTGATTGTTCAAGATGACAGCGCACCCCGTAGTGACTGGTCGTTAGGACGCGTAGCGGAAGTGGAACCAGACTCTCTCGGTTTTGTGCGCTCTGCGGTTCTGCGCACTAAGTCGGGTGTACTTCGTCGACCAGTCGGAAAGCTGGTCCTGCTACTCGCTGATGAAAACTGAACGTTGTAGATAAGTAGATAGGTAAATGACGTTAGTAGACATTTAGGGGCCGGGAATGTTACGGCCGCTCCCGTGCCCACCCCCGAAGTGGGTGACGTTTTTGTCCTGACACGTGACAGTGTAGCGTGTTTTCTCAGAGAGTTGTAATCGGTCGAAGAGACGAACTCCAAACGTGTTGATGGGGAGTCAAATCGCTTCATGTACGACTTCAACCGTATACAAAGGACACAAATGTAAGACAATATGGTTTTCTCGTTAGTTTTCCCTAGACGTTAATCTTATGTGCATGTATTTACCTACACTTGTAGAAATTCGTTACCTCGTGAACACTGCTGAACTTGTTATGTGGTCAAAAATCGCGGATTTCTACTTGATGAATTTACGGTATCTACAGAGAATCCCAACGAAGGCAAGAATATTTGAAGTCTACAAGGACGGACAAGGATCACAGCTGAACGATATCCTTTTAAATTGCACGTTGAATTGTTGAATAAAGATATAGTTGATGTTCGCGCGAGTACCGAATTATTTTTAACTCGAGGCAAAACGGTAAACGGCCTCGCCGGAACAGGCTTCCATTATCGTATCAAGTGTAAACATCGATTGAAATACTTCAAGTCTCGACTTTCATCAGCGTTTTATTTATTTATTGTTAGGGACCGCTCATTTTTATCAGGGAGGGGGGGCTGGTGGAAATGAGGGGGGGGGGGGGGGGGGCACCGGCAAAAAAATACGGCCTCAAATGGGGGGGCACCCAAAAAAATACGCCCCTAACGGGGGGGTCAACAAAAAAAATACAAGCACACAACAGGGAGGGAACGAAAAGTTTTTATTTTATAGCATGCTGTAGGCAAGAAAATACTCACAGTACAACTACAACTCAGTGTCTATTCAAGGCTTGGTATAAGGAACGTGTGAGGGCTCCTATTTTTGTGGGGAGGGTTCTAATTTTTTCGCGTGCCTATAGGGATGGTACAAATATTTCTTGTTCTGGAGAGGGTCGTAATTTTTTCAGCAAGATTTGGACAATGAAGAGAGTGAAACCGCTACAGATAGTAGTTATTCCAGCAACTTCTCTATCATAGCGGAGCTCCTTTGCGGCCGAAGGCCGCAGAGCGGAGCACCATAGGTATCGCAGGGAGAATACAATAGCTCGAAGTAGAACTCAGGTATACTATCGACTTCATTTTTCAGCGTTCAGCGGTATTCCCATTTTGATATCGCGGGCGCGTCCGTGCGTGTCGGCGTGCCCCACCACACGGAACCCCGGAACCTTAGATCATTTTTCTGCAGGACTCTGTCTGTACCTCCGTACAGAGTATTTTTCTTCTTCTAACTGTTAAAAAATCGATGACAAGACGAGAAAAATGAAGAGAAAATTTTAATAGAAGACCAGAAAGACGAGCAGAGAGCTAGAAACAGCGACGGGAAGAAGCCGGGCAAAGCATGGAATGCAAAGTGAACAAACGACACAACGCGCGACGGTTTTTACTCTTCCTCAAAAAGTGAAACGTTTGATCAAGTTGACAACACGATTTTAGTGAATGAAGTCATGATTACGAAAAAAATGTTTGTCGAGGGAAAGAAGCAAACCGAGTAGAGAAGAATACCACAGTACATGTAGAGAGAAGTCGAAAAAGAAGACGAACAAAGAAAGAGCTAGCGGCTTAGCGCGCGTGAGAAAGACGCAAACAACGACCAGAAACCCATTTTCAAGGTAGGTACTTGAACTTTGTAGCTAAAAATATAAAGGGGGCATTCAGTAGTAATCATTTTTTTATCTATCGCAAACTTTCATTCGAGTTCTTTTCCGCGTTTCTGGCGTTTGCGGTCTTTCAATCGATTCGCTCGCTACGCTAGTTTGAAAAAGGAGAAAGTTGAATGCGAAGATCGTGCAAGTGGCCGCTCGGGAAATTAGTCGTTTTTACACGCTCGACCATTGGCATTGTGGTTTAAGCTTTTTTTCTGGATTGCAATCACAATACCGTACTTTCTAATGCTTTAAAAATATATAGTAGAGCTAACTGGCGTGGCTGTGTTTATACTTTTGGCGGGGAGACTCGGGAGAAAGTCATGTAAGAAAATAACTAGTGTCACGCATAGCAGCCATCTTGAACTGATAGAAGGGCAAAACATGAGTGAAAGGTTATAATCTCCAAGTCCAAGCGGCTCCTTACTTCAGATTTAGATAATGGTACAATGATTCTTGATTTTCTAATGTATCTATAAGCTATTTATTCTTAAAATTGAGACATTTTCGACTTTTCAATTTGGTTCGGGTACAACGATTTTTCAGGAGAGAGAAAGACGGGTTGATTTACGATCGTCGGACAGATTCTAAAACTTTTGTGTTTAATTTAATTTTGTAGAAATTCCCGAGATGTATTCCTGGCTGCAGGGGATGCTTCACAGAGTATTTCACATATGACAGGCAAGTGGAGATCTATCTTGGAATAATTATTGCTCTCAATGCACTGGCATTTTTCAATAATAATAAACAAATATTGCCTTCCAATAGAAGACTACTTTGTGAGGGTCCCTAAAATGCTCTGGATCATCTGCATCCCAAAAGCTGGAAATGCGTCAGCATTTCGGGAACCCCAAAAAATTAAATGAAATTCCCCTCAATCTACTAGTCTCATTCAAGGTTGCAGATCTCTTTGTTAATTTGTTGTTATCACTTTTTGTGAATGGAATATACCTTGAATATACTAAAAAATACATCGAAACATTCAGCACATTTTCTTGCTTCTGATTGGCATTCTGTCACGACGTTGTCTGGTTATAGTTAGGAGAAAAGCCATTTGACTGCACTAGGCAAGAGTTTCATTGGCCAGCTCAGATAGTTTGATTGGCAGAACAGCAAAGCCAAAAACAAATTGATGTTTTGAAAATGCGGGTCACGATGCAACAGTTTTAGCTGTAATTTTGAAGAACAACAATACAATTGAAAGTCTGAATGAATAATAAAACAATCAATGAATTCAGCTTTGTATGTTATGGATAATATAACATCTCCGGGGTGTTATCCACATCAGCCTTTGCCCCAATGGATAACACCCCCTCCATCTGATTATCCATATATTAATTATTACTAAAGCACAGTGGTTACATCCAATCACCTTTTACAAAGTTTACTGTTTATGGCTGATTTGCCATGGTAAATAAGATTGCAGACAATGCTGCTTGCATCAGCATGCACGCACGCTTCTAAACCAACAGAAAACAATTCCAATCCGTGTGCAATTCCCAACGGAAAATGCCTATTTGAGCAAAATATTTAATTTTTTCATGGTAAAAAACACGACTGCGGTTTGTGCGCCCACAACATTTTGACGACGATAATGACATAAAGCGTGGTAAATAAATTTGTTAAGTATTTTTGATTATTATTGAAAAAATAAATAGTGATAGGAGTGCCTGATACAGGGATAAGATAATTGTGTTTGATATAATTCATTAATACTGTACTTGATTTGATATTTGGGGCTCTTATAATAACAATGGTACTCCAGTATATTCAGCTACTAAAATTCCTGTAAGTATCCATAGCCATGCTTGGTTTACATAACACTGGTTAATAAAAGATCTGTCTTCAAGGCTCATCAGACTTATTGGCTATTTTCTTTAAATTTCAGTGACAACAGCAGCCAGAGGTGGCTTTTGGACAGACCATACCATGACACAAGTAATACATAATTAGAGCAGTTTCCACATAACTGTCATGAGTAATTACAAATAACTTGGTAATTGAGATTGGTTTGGGCTGTGATTGGTTAAGACCATGGTCTTTGATCCTTAAGCTAATCAGATCGTGTAGAGAACAAAATTACACAATTACTTCTAATTAAATCACTCACAAAAAGGAGAGATTGTGAATCACCTTGCTCTCTGATTGGTTTTCATTAAAATTGTCATATTTCTATTGTATTTGATAGGATAGTGAATTACTCATGGATTGCTTTCACGGCAGTTATGTGAAAGCTGCTATACAGTGTATTTTTACTATAAATACTTGTCAATAGAATCGGTTAGAGAGCATAAGGCTAAATGATGCGAATGTTGCAAACTACTGATTTGGGGAAGACATCCTCCCTTCTAGTGACCTCTGTTTAAAAAAAAAATGGCAGCGAAACTTGATATGCTACACCAAGGGGGGACTCTTCCATTTTTCGGGCAGGGGTGCTCCTCAAAAACTTTCATTTTCACCCCTAAAGGTACCATACATGGCGCGTCGCTGAGTTGAATTTGGCTCCTAAAAGGTACCAGCAAAACATATTTTCCCTCATAATTTTCTTGCATATTTAATCCAAGGAAAATAGGTCTGAAATTCAGGCTACCAACAAGTGTAATTTGATTGGTTTGCTAGAATGGACCTCTAACAGGTACCTACCTGGAAAAAATTGCAAGTTTTCAAATTTATCCCCCTAAAAGTTACCAGAAGCTTGATTTTACACCCTAGAAAGGTACAACGTCACCCGCGCCCCAAAAATAGGGAGTCCCCCTTGGGATGCTATGCTATGGCCTGTCATTCTTATTGTGTTTCCTTGTATTGTTCGTATTAATTATTCATGCATTTTTTAAGCATGAAATATAAACTTCTTGTCTTACTCAGTGTATAATAGGTTTTGTTAGTAAGTATGTTCTGCACAATCGTGCATCAGAAGGGGTGGGGGAGGGTGGTGGTAACCTGGTTGGTCTCAATCAAAGCAGAATTTTGCTAATTGTGTAAAAGGTATATGGGAGTCCCCCCCCCCCCCCCCCCCCCCCCGGGGTGGACACCCTTAAATACGAAATTCTGGGGTGGGTAAGCGCAATTCCAAGCGTGGTCATGAGAAAATCACTGGAACTCCAAGGGTGGGTGGTTCAAATTTAAAAAATCCAGTTGTGACTGGGGTCCTTAACAGGTGAGGACTGCCCATTCCTTCATACCCGAGAAATAAATTTGACTGTTCAAGTTTTAGCTTACGCAATCCGGGTCTAAATTACACATACGTTTTGCGCTTGTAATCTAATTGTAGGATCCCAGATTATGGAATGACACATTAATTTTTATAGTTTCAACAATAAAAATTCATGTCAAATAACGTATATTGTACTTTTTCATTCAGATGGAAAACATATGTAACCAGGAGCTCCGCTTTTAGCCAGTGTCTAAATCTATATATTATGCATTTTTCTACTTCACCAGAAACATATAGCTTGGTTGAAACATGTAACGGCGAACCATGCTGTGGATTATTTGTGGCAAGTTTATGACCATATTCATTAAATGAACTCTCGCCTGCTTACCCAATCAGGTTTTCTTTTCATAATATTTCATTTTTTGCTCAAATATAGTAGTGCAACAGTGGTAAGTGATAATAAGTGATAACGTCCTGCAACAACATTTTTTTTCAAAATCTGTTAAATTTTTTACTCTGCGAGTATTTCGCAGCTTGGTACGTACTAAAGCTGACTTCACTCAATACTTTTTGGCGCGCTTCGCGCGCATGAAGAATAACATTTAATATGCGTTTTGAGTTTTTTGACGAGAAAAATAAGCCCTCCCTACAATGATAGTCCTGCCAGGCAATCTCTATTTTCGAAAGAAGACCCCTTAGGTAAGCGTGAGTTCAACGTTTGCTTACAAGCATAGAAATTCGTCATTTGGGCCGCGCTTCACGCACATGGATAATAATAAGTTCGTCATTTGCGGCGCATAGTTGCGCGTATGAAAAATATAACCTAAAGGCTCAGGAGCCCTTAACTAGGAGCTTTCATCATAGTTAGCGTATATAATTCCTGGGCTCCTGACAGGCTTTGTTTACTATACACAAAAAACGGAATGTTCATCTTCCCTTTTTCTGAGGCTTGATGAAATGCGCTAATCAAAAGTTGGTCGCGCTTCGCGCGCAACGAAAGAAATATGCCCACCCAATCTTTCTTTAAAATGTCTTCTACTAGGTCAAAAGGGGGACTGGAGGGGCTTTCACGAAAACGTTTAATAGTTCTGAGGGGGGATCGGTTCCTTAGCTTTGATAGAAGAAAAAAGTTTATCTGCTATTAAGAAGAATGAGACTGCATCACTCGGACAGCAGTCTATCTGGCAGGGCAAGCATTTATAAGATGGGGGGGGGGGGGGGCATCGGAAAAAATACATTGGATTTGGGGGGGCCACCTAAAAAAATACGGACATGAAAGGGGGGCCACCCAAAAAAATACAGGGTCCCCCCTCATTTCCACCAGCCCCCCCTCCCTGATAAAAAATGAACGGTCCCTTACAGATCTCGATTTCGTCTCATCTTTCATCTACTCCAATGAGATTGTGTGCTGTCAAAGGGTGCAGCAACAGTACTACCACTTAAATAAATGGAAATTTTCTTTTGCAAAGAACATGAATGTAAAAATGAAGTCGAAGACTGTACATGTGCACCACCATTTACTCTTTATCCTTTTCCAACGTTGAAAAAAGACCCAGATGGTGTGAATGGGACAAAGCTGTATACAGGAGAGAGCCTACAAAAAAAAACAAGACATGGACTGCCAAAGATGATGACAGCATATGCTCCGTTCATTTTGTTGATGGTGCCCCATCTACATTGTAACCATGTCCTACTCTCTTGTTAGGGCACAAACATAAGACTGCTCAAAAACGAAGGCATTCTAAGGACAGTTCCATGGAAATTAAAAAGCCCAAGTTTACAGCCGAATTCGATGTATCGCGATGCTCCAATTCCAAGAATCGGTTTTTTGTTTGGGCAATTCTGCGCTGTCACTCAAAAATGAGGGCGGGGCTATGCAAATTAACATGAACTCGACGGGCCTCGACGGAACCCTCGTTTTCCTTCTTTCATTCAAACGGGCCGGGTTTTCGCGTCGTTCATCTTACTCATCTGTTTCATAACTTCATCCCGAACTTCAGTAACTGTTATCTACTGGAATGTCGTCTCAAGAGGAAATACTAGGTTTTGAGAACGTTGAAAATAACCAAGAAGTGGATACAGAAATTACTCTCCCAGATAGAGACGAGACACAAATTTGGGAGCGAGAAAGCGATTCGGCGAGTAGATGGACCACCAGCGTTATTGGCGCTGTGGCGTTGGACCTCACAATAATGCTGATGCAAAGAGAAAATATCAGTCAAATGATCCCCAAACGGAACTTTGTCACTTCCAAGAGCATTTGAAATCGTAAGTAAACTTTTGAAACATGTTAGTAAAGGGAACGTGGAATTACATTACTTGGTGTGCAACTTCAAGATACAAACTCTTACCAATTGAATCTAAATTCAGCATTTATCCACTAACAACGGCAGCATAAAGGGAACAATGCAAGCCCTCTTCGTATTGCCAGAGAGATTGACTATTAACACCCTCAAAATGTGCATAACAGTCTACGTCAACAACCGATTTGAAATCACAGGGGCAATCTCCCAAATTTATTATAAAAAGAATAGGAAGAGTCGTAAGGTTAACGCAATATACTCAGATTATGACGTCCCGGCACTTTTGAGTGAATAACAATGAGATGGGCAAAGCATGATTCCCCATTATTTCTATTTCGCCAAAAGGTCTAAAAAAATCCCCTAACACCACTATCGTGACCGTTCCCTTTTTCACCGCATTTCGGCTCCAAGAAAGTCTATATTGTAACTCATTTATTTTACATTATCAGCAAAACTCAGATAGTGGGTTAGCTTCCATACCCAGGGTGTGGCGTATTATGGAAAGGGCTTGGGCCATTTGACTAACCTTTGTTGTCTTTTGTTTGCAGCACTACATTCCCCAAGTAGATTTTAGACTCCAAGGACAGTCTTCAGCAACACTTGTGGCAGCCTCAATGGACATTTTCTTATTTGAAGTAACAAAAACTACTAAAGGGGAACCTAAGCTCTCACCCACAATCCTAATTCCCAGTGTTGCTCAAGACATTACTCTGGCAGACTAGAAGGCATTGGTTCGTACACATGAGTCCGGCTCTACCATGTATGTTTCCAGCAATGGGGATTTATTTTATAGATTTGCTTTTTCAATCCGTCTTTTTTTAGGGGGGATATTTCTAAATGGCATTTAAATCCAAATATCTACCAATGTATCCAGTTATTTCCCCTGCATTGTCAAGCTACATAGCACTCGGATGAAAAATTCCCATTTTGGTGAATGCTTTTTCTAGTTTATCATTCCCCATCTACCCAATCTGCCATGGCCAATTGCCTCACAAAATATGCATTTATTTTCATGCTTATTCCCTTGACTTTCAAGGTACTACTTGTAGTGCTACATCCAGGAAAAGGTCCCTACAATTTTCTGGGGAGCAGGCAAATGATGAAAGAGATCTAGAGCTGGTTGCAGCAGTTTCCACAACCAAAGAGCCAAAAAAGTCCTGAAATGACCTTTGGAATGACATCCACTGTGATTTGGCCCGAGAGCTAGAAAAGGGAACTATTTCCCGATACAGGGTTCCCACGTTTTGAACCTGTCAATATTCCAGGACTTTCAAGGACCTTTTCAAGGACTTTTGAAAAAATTAAGGACCTTGCATACCGAAAAAAAAAGCACATACTGCATCGACGCACATCTTGACATTTTTGTTTCATTGACGACATTCAACAAACAAATTTAATCTTGCAATCTTTATTTTGTTTATTAATCACTTGTATTGTTACTAAATTTCCCAGAACTCATTTGTAGAAACTTTTTCCAGGACTTTTAAGGACCTTGGCATACTTTTTGAAAATTCCAGGACTTTCAAGGCCTTGAAAAGGACATTTCGAAATTCCAGGACTAACCAGGTTTTCTAGGACCCCTTGGAACCCTGCGATTATCCAAAAATCAGGAAAACGATTCTACAACGTGTAAAATGTAGCGTCAAATATTATTATCACAGACGTGTGTAATAAACACACGTACGCCTTAACCCAGCGACTAAAAGAGTCCATTCAATTCAGCATATCTCTTGAACGCAAATAACAAGTTTCAATCAGCGTATCTCATGTACGCGCGTATCTCTTGTACGTAAATAACAAGTTTCATTAAACGTATCTCATTGTACACGCGTATCTCTTGTACGCAAGTAACAAGTTTCATTCAACGTATCTCATTGTACGCGCGTATGTCTTGTACGCAGATAAAGAGTTTATACAGTGTATCTCGTGTACACAAACAACAAATTCATAAGCGTAATGATTTGACATAGACAACAGCAACGCATACTTGTGTCTTGCATAAGCAAAACAAAAAGCTGGTCAAAAAGAAAGCGTCCGAAAGTTCAAAGACATGGGAAACTGAAGGCCTCATCTTTAAAAAGATATGCAAAATACACCCAATAATCTTATCACCTGAGAAACCTGAAATAATATATAGATTTAGACCCTGCCTAAAAGCGGAGCTCCCAACTATTATACGGAATAAAAGATGGTAGTAGTTGTAGTTTCAAAACATACAAAAATACATTTATTATATTAAGAATAATATTATAGCCTTTAAAAAAAGACAAAACATATTGAGGACCGCATATCTAATAGAAATGTAGGTAGATGGTTCATACACCCTTAGGGCCTGTTCACAGCGTCCGAAAGTTCAAAGACATGGGAAACTGAAGGCCTCATCTTTAAAAAGATATGCAAAATACACCCAATAATCTTATCACCTGAGAAACCTGAAATAATATATAGATTTAGACCCTGCCTAAAAGCGGAGCTCCCAACTATTATACGGAATAAAAGATGGTAGTAGTTGTAGTTTCAAAACATACAAAAATACATTTATTATATTAAGAATAATATTATAGCCTTTAAAAAAAAGACAAAACATATTGAGGACCGCATATCTAATAGAAATGTAGGTAGATGGTTCATACACCCTTAGGGCCTGTTCACATGAGGTGATATATCTTGGGCTAGGGACAACTTGGGGGTGGAAAAAACTGGCTCCTGTTTCACATGAGAAAAGAAATATTGGTGTTGAGAAAAGATATCTTGGTGTTGAGAAAAGATATGTTGGTGTTGTGGCTAACACATGCAGCAGGCGCAATCAAGAAAGTTAGCCCTACCCCCGAGATAGACAGTTTTATGCTATCCCCACAGAGATACCATATCTCTCAGCCCAGAGTTGTCTCGGTCACATGTGAATTGTTTGATTTCAACACAGAGGGATTGTATAGAAACTTGTCTTGACCCGAGGCAAGTCGGGGGACCAAACCATCTCTACAAGCCCCCCCCCCCCCCCCCCCCAATATCGCGACAAATTTGGTTGCCTCAGCTGTATCCCTCCACAACATATCTGCAAAATATGATTTTTATTTGCATATAAGCCCCTCAGTGTGCTTGTCAAGCCTTAACATACAACAATCAACTTCTTAACTTCCTTTGTTAACTGCACGAAAATTTCAAGACCTCATTAAGGGTGCAGTAAAAATTCCAAGGTCCTGTTCTTTTCGCCACAAGCATACTGATAAATAATACTGATGGCTCTCTTTTTTCGTAGCAGTGGGTTCAAAAGTACAAAGATGATGTTGGAAGCTGAGGCAGGCAGCAAAAAGCAGTGGATGGAACCTCAACATAGGGGTCCAGCACCCCACAAAATACTGGAGCTTCATAATCATAGCAGGAACAGGAGAAATATCAGTCATTTTAATTACCTTTCCAAGAAAATACAGCATTTTAGACATTTGTACTAGTATTTTCAATCCCTCTAAAATATCTGGCAATCTTTTCAACCCTCAAAAACTTTCTGCAGTTTCAAACTTTGTAATGACTAATATCACATCTAATATATAATACGTGATGTGGGCGGGGTCAAGGTCAAACTTTTGGCCCAGAAGCCTGGAAAAACGGCTGTAACAGAGAACTGCAAAACCACACCATTTTTTGCATACTTGGGGACCTGTGTTATAGGATACATTTTGTTCGCAAAGGATATTCACCTAGGCTAAGTTAAAGCCGCCATTACAATGTTGTAATCTCCCACAGAAACTAAAAAAAAATGAGTTCGCACAGCCAAAAACACCATAGACATCCAGACCCAAATGGCTCTATTACAGATAACGTACAAGAATGTACAGGTGTTATTCTCATTCGAAAGCTTTGAGCTGGGAAAAAGTTTCATTTGAGCTTGAATAAACATACACCATTGCCTTGCTTTCCAGAGCATGCGCTAAGTCGAAATGACACATTTACACAAAGCAAAGCCATGAGTAATACTCACTAAATATAAATCCTGATGCTGTAGCGCAGTACAGGTGGACTTATTAATTTTTTTATCTGTTCAGTGGGCTTGATACACAGGCACTAATTATGCATGTATTTTGTGTGTTGGGGAGGGGGAGAGACAGGTGAACTTATTTTTACTGAGAAATATTTTAAGATTCTCCCATGTGGTCCCAAAAAAATCATAATCCCCAAAAAATCATCAGGATAATAAAAAATAATATTATTGATAGATATATCAGAGAAATAATTATGAGATGTTTTACCAGGATTCCGGACAATTTTGGCAAAAAGTGGCCAAAAATCCAGTTACTGAAATGCTTAGAATGTAAGTCGAGTTTTAGATGTTTTCCCTACAGGCAATTCTTGGCTTTCACTTGTCACGTGAATAAAATTATCTCCTAAAATCGTGCTCTTAATGCAAAATAAACTCCATGGATGTACAGAACGTACACAATTACGTTTGGAGAGAAAGTTTGAAGGCGCTAGCGCTTTTCCCGACCGGGATATAAGTGTATGAACGCACACGATTTGTTGCAGTAAAGGTATGCCGCCGCCATGATTGTGCTCCTGATGAGGGGCACAAATATGGCCGCCAAATTACCAGTCTTCTCAAATGCTTACAAATACCAAGTATATGGACCAAGATGTTGTTTACATGCTTCAATAACAACTTGGTTAACATGATGGACCCTTTCAAACTATAGAACAAAGTGAATTTAGAGAAATATTGTACGAATCGGCTCTTTGAAATACATGACTCGTGTTGCGTGAGTCAAAATCCCTTCATCAAACTTCAGCGATAGCTCCGGAAATAAATATGACAATCAGATTAAACTTTGAGATTTACCAAATGTCAATTGTTTCATGGTTTCAAACAAATTAGCCACACAAAAAACATGTGATCCGGACCATTTGTCATAGGCACCTGGACTAGACCAATCAGAGCACGTGTAGTATCCAAGCCATATAATAAAAACAATTATCAGTTGCACTTGATAAGGGGCAGCATCATAAAGACTGACTCCATTCCCTATAGCATAGAAAAATATTATTCTGGGGGCATTGAAAGCCAATTGTTTCATTTATTCTTTTTAAATCACAGATCCTCATCATGTCCGTAATGTTATTAGGAGAGAATCGAACCATCTAGATGACAGTACACGTCAATCTTTGCAATCATGTTCAATTGAAGAAAATGCTCTGCTACTCCAAAAAAAGCTGAATAAGCTTAAGTCAGGCACTCCTCTCCACAGAACACTAATGGGACTAGATGGAGTGCTACAACATTAATTCCATATGGAACCACTGGTCAATTGACTATGAGATCATGTTTGCCCTTTGACGAAGCATATGAAATATTTAACTCGTTTTTCCCTAACAAAGGATTTACACACCAAAAAAAAAAAGGGTTTAAGGATGCTCTGCTTCATTCTGAGTATGGATTGAGGGTAACCACTTTCAATAACAAAGCAAGTCGTTCAGTGTCTCTGATATTGCGACCAAACAGCATGGATATAGAACCGTTTTTAAACACATTAACGATAGCACAGGCAATGGACCAGACGATGATGTACAATTTGTACACGACATACTTCAATCGATTGATACTGAGTGGGACAGAAAGTGCGCCAATGTACTACTTGGACTGTCAAGGTCACGAAGAGAAGTATGTGATTTAGGTATTGATGCAAGTGTAGTGTCAAATTCAGCTGAAGATGTAAAACACAATCATCATGGATTTAAAAAGCACCAAGGACGCTGCTTCTGACATGATTAGATTGAGACTCAATGCAAAGGAAGAACGAATAAAGTGTGAAATAGAAAAGAAGATGCGCCTCAGAACTTCAAGAAAAGATATTATGGCCAAGGGAAAAGCTTGAAGACCTTGAAAAAGAAACAAATGCGCTAGAAACAAGACGTGATGAGGTGAGAGCTATCCTAGATTGCGAGAATAAATCAACAGTCAGGAAATTCAACCAAATGGTCACCAGGTTGGCACGTCAGCTTACCGAAGAGAATCGTTTGAGGCGTCGTCAACAATCAACTGGACGACCAAAGCTACTAGATGACGAATGTGAAAGCTTCATTGCTCAATGCATAGAGGAGAAAGCCGCAAGTCATGGCAGGCGTTATGATACTGTTTTATACACAGGGAGCAGAGTGAAAGTCAAGGATTTACTCCATCTTGTTAACTATAAGCTTCAAGAACAAGGCAAACAATTGGTCCGATTGCAGTTACAGTGTCAAATTTATCTAGGCCTAGAAACAGGAGAAGTCGCCAAGCAAAGCTACATACAGGGAAGGATGTATTGTGTACCAAAAAACCGTACAAAAGCGAGGACTGTAGCAACGAAAACACCCACTTTCAAAGGGCACACGTTTCAAATATAAAACATTTTCTTATTTCAGATCGAAATAATTATAGGCCATTGACATTCATGAGGTCAATAGATGATAAAGCCTATCTAAGGCCAGGTACCTCAGAGGGCTTCAAAAGCCTCCGAAATACACGTACTCTTAGTTCTACAACTGAGAATAAAATACGAAAACGTCCTAAGTATGACTGGCCGGAAAAAATGGTGTATCAAACCCCGTCAACCCACAGAATCCTGAAATTTGAAGCAAAGAACATTGATGGGGTTGAAACCATCAAGTCAATTGGCGACAGACACATAGTTTATGTCCCCCCGAAAGCTTACGTCGATTCGTCAGGATCCACGTGGGCTAGCGAAACATTTAAAATGCGGCACGAATTTCTAGATGAATTTGAAGTGGACTTAGACACTGACAGAAGCTCATAAGTAGGAGCGTGCATCCCCTAATGGGTGGTTTTCACAAGTGTTTTATAGCTTGAGCTATTTTTAGATTTCTCTCAAAAATTTCGCGCGAACATTTGTGCCAATCAGAGAGATGTAAACAAATGACGTCACGTCATTACATGTAGCGGGGAGGAGCGATGGAATCTCTCGCCCTCTCCAACTGACAAGATACACAGTATACGCTTGATTTCTCTTTTATCTGGATTTTCATTAATCCCAAAGTATGCAAATATTTTCTAGACTTTAATGATGTAGAGATCACAATGTGGAAGAAAGCAGAATGTTGCTGAACGCACACGATGAAGCGTCAAGCGTCGCCGACAAGAAGAGGCGAGGAAAAGGAAAACGACCGGTCAGATCGGGCTCACAGTCATCCATCTCCACGAAGTGTTTTAAGGGAGAAATTATTAGCAGCGAAGAAAATGAAAGCCCAGAGCAGTGAGCTGCGAGACGAGGAACATCAACAACTCGATGAGCTAGCTGATGCCCTAAAACTGAGTGGTTATGAAGCAAATATCATCAGCCTCGACTGCCAAAGCGGAGGCAGAGAATTGGATCAGTGTGCTTCAGAGCTTATTTACAGATGCCAAAGAACTAAAATTTGATTACACGAATAATGTTAAAAAGGAAGAAGCAAGCGCGCGCGCTCAAGCACAACAAGATGAAACAATCACAAAAGAACAAGACGAAAATCGTAGAATGAGTTCTAATTAAAAGAGACACCGCGCTCACAGTTTTCCAAACAATTTACGATAATGCGAACAAGCGATGGAAGAAGGACATCTCCCAACTTCGTATAGAAAAAGTTACAAAAGTAACTAGAAGACGCTGTTCTTGACTGTCGGACAAAGCATGAAAACTACCTTCAGTTCTTGAACAAAGAAGATGCTGTAAAGGAATTACATTGGATCTCAGACATCCAACGACGCAAAGACAAGAGATCCGAATTGTTCGAAATTAAAATTGACGCAAACGAAATCAAGCAAGTCCACAGCGCAACACACAACACAACGGCTGGGGGATCCAATATACGCCTAGAGAAAATTAAGGTGCCTCACTTTGAAGGGGAACTACGAGAATATCCTCAATTCAAAAGGATTTCCAAAAGCAAGTGATGCCAAACCTCACGGAAGTAACTGCTACATACACGTTACGTTCATGTCTTGGTAACGAACCACGAAAATTAGTCAAATCCATAGATGACGACATCAACGAAATGTGGAAAAGATTGGATGGAAAATATGGTGATCCCGCCAAAATCACCGATGCGATCATCAACGACATAAAACGATATAAAAGTATAAGCAATGGCGAATACAAGAGCTTCATTGAATTTATTGACACAATCGAAGATAGATATAGAGATTTACTTCGCCTTGGATTAGAAAGAGAAATACAAACCACCAGTTCTACCGCCAGCAATCAGAAACGAATGGGCCAGAGTAGTCACATCAGATAAATATAATATCGATCAATCAACCAAGTTTCCTGGACTCCTGAAATTCCGACTAAATAAAAAAAAAGAGCCATTGAGTATAATATGGCTGATGTACGAAGTGATAAAGAATCGACCTCTGTACCCAACTGTAAATGCATATTCCATGCAAATGGGAACCACACAACAGAAGAATGCCGATTTTATCTAAGCAAGCCCTTAATAGAAAGAAAACACGCCTTACAAGAAAAGGGCGCTTGTCCCTCCTGTTTAGAGGACGACCATCAATTCCAAGAATGCAAAAGAAAAACCGACATGCGGAATCAATGGTTGCAAGCAACAGCATCACCCCACACTACATCATCATGAGGCAAGCCATTGGGCAGGTCGTCCTCCTGACCAATCATAAATCAGAACTGATCAGAACTATGAATAACCTGTAATCGCCTATGCAATGTAAACAAAATTTTACTTTTCGCTCACTTTTCGAGACAAGGCGGAGTGTTTCGTTCAATCCAACGAAATGAGCTTATTTTAGAATCATAATAATTAATAACGTCACAATCGCATAATTACTGTAAACACTAGCATCTGCAGCATCTCCTTTCGCCTGGTCACACACTACTAAAGACGCCAACGGGTAAATATCTATTTTTCTGTATTCCACATTATACATTTTCATATATCATAACCAATTCATTGTAACTTATTTATAGATTTCGAACATACAACTTTTCTATAATAAACATGAAAGAGTTTGAAACCGTGGTACTCATGACTGGGCGAAACATGGTACTCATTTCACTTCTTTTCAGTCAAACTTTTTCCATCCGTTGGATTTCGAATGTATTGTTAGCCGTGACATCACCAAGGTTTCAAATAACTGTAGTTTTTTTTTTACGAAACACAGAGATCAACAAAGCTGAGGTACTGGAGTGGCGCAAAGGGGAACACGGGGAAGCTCCTGTAGGGGAAGCACGGTTGGTTCAGTGTTACGGCGCTGGGTTTCTCACCGCTGTGACCGGGTTCGACTCCTGGCCGGGACGGAGGAAATTGTCTTTCTGTTCGGGTCTAAGTCGAAGTTGGTTCATATTGTGAGTTGAACTTTGTTCTACTGTGTTTCACGCCTTTCGGATGAGACAATAAACCGAGGTCCCGTCTCGCCTTTCTACTCTACTCAGTATCAGGGGGGACTGTAAAGAACCACTGGGGACGTAGTAAACCCTCTGGCAGTGACCATCCTCAGTGTCTGTGCTTATGACCGCTTGGCTGCCAGTGGCGCCGTTGAGACCCAGCGCTATTCAACTTACGAGCTGCAAGTCTGGGGAGTCGGTCTCAGACATTTACATTTAAACGCATATTCAAAAAGTCACCAAAAAATTTGGTCCTTCAAAAAAATTTACATTAAAAAAGAAGAACTATTCCTTGTTTCACTTAAACTTCGTCTAGCAATAACAATATATTCAATACTTATGTCAAGTTCTTGGCCCAAGAGCTGAAGCCCCTAATATTTTGGCCTTCAAAGGAATGTATCCGGTAGCACTTTCCATCCTCACTGAAGCACTACCTCACCTACGTTGTACTCTTGGTTGATTGCAGATTCTTAGCTTTGGGCAACCTCGCAATCTTGAAATCCAAGCATTAACATGGTCTTTGTACAAAAACACAACACGATTAAATTACTTGTCGGTATCTCTCCATGGGATAATCACCTTGAGCTGTGATTGCGGCGTTATATGTTAGATTTATGTGAGGTAACAACTCAGAAAAAAAGATTAGATCATTTTTCATTACAATATAGCAAATTTGCCTTTGAAAACGTGCGTCTGTAATTGCATAGTTAATTTAAAATTCATCTTTTGAAAGACGGACTGAAGATAAATCGCTATTGGTCGGTTGGACAGGAGTTGCGAATGGAATTGGAGGGCAGTGAGAAACTTGGAAAACCAAAACCAAATTATTGTAAATTGGCCATTTTCCTACCCAACCTGCATTGTACCAGACAAATTCCCTATAGCATGGTATACAGTCAGACAATGCAACCTTCTAAGTGCTTAGCAATGTGTTTCTGTCAGGAAATGTGGGCTGGTGTTCTGCATCATGTTACTGGAGTACATGACACAGGCTGGAAACAAGCTCTTGAGCAAGGAATCTGAAGCTATGGATGCCCTAAGAAAAGTTGCCATGGACAAGAGATGGATGAAGAGTCTTGAATACAATGTTTGGTTCAAGTAAGTGCCTAGCAGGTGCTACTTTCCATAATGTTTGGCACGTAAAAATTTACTGCAATATCCATAATTTTGTGAACTTTATGCCAAGTAACAAACCACTTTGTCTCTGTCCATAGAACGTGTGAGCAGCTATGGGAGATTTCATGCAGGCTTTTAGATACGGTGGACCACAACTGTCAAGGAAACACCAAATTCAACGACACAACACAATATTCTCACGGCGAAACAACCAATTTCACAGCACAGCACAATAATCTCACGACAAAACAACCAATTTCACGGCACAGCACAATAATCTCACGGCAAAACAACCAATTTCACGGTATGGCAATAATTTTTCACGGCGGAACACAATAATCTCACAAGTAATCAATCTCACTTGAATGCGAAATCAATTTTTACGGCAAAACCAAAATACGTCCCGGCACTACACAATAAACTAGGTAAGTCGACAATGTTTCACCGGCAAATACGAAAATTTCACGGCGCAACACCAAATTCAGAAGAGCCCGCGATCATGGGTGGCCTGCCTGTGTACAATGCGCGAACGCATTTCTCATGGACATATACCGCTGACCGCATCGTTTCATTTCCTCGACTCGTTATACATCTCTCGTGCGAAAATGTTTTGCTCGACCTGCGGGAAAGAAAGGAATGCAGGAGACAGATTTTGCTCGTCCTGCGGAAAAGGTAAGGTGATATTTTGATCGATGAAACTTAAGATACATATAGAGCTACATTGTCGGCTAAAAGTGTTCAAGATTGAGACTCAATTTGAGTCCATGTAATGTTTGTAGTCGGCTGTTATTCTCATATTTTTCAACTTCACCAGGCTGGGTACCCAAGCTACCCGTGGTCCCCCGCCTTCATGTCATCGAACCTTAGTTGTGCAAGAATTTTAGGGACTCGGGGGAAGTAGTATAGGAAGATCCTTTGTTTATAGTCTGAACTCATTTGCATAGACAGGGTCTAGATTTAGAATGTCAGAATGAGCTAACAAATATTGAGCGCTGAACATGTGGAAAACCAATGAAGTCTACTCCGAACATTCGAAGAGTTTTCATGCAGTTGTTAGTGCACATGTAAATGTTCGTTTTAGTGAGAAAATGTGGGATAATGAGCCTTTTACCACCCAATAATCCACACATTAAAAATGTCATTGGGAATAGTAATGAATTAATCTCGAGAATTTTTATTACATTTTTTTAAGAGCAAAGGGGCTTTTCTTGTGGGCAAGAGGCTCATAAAGGTAAATTGGTACTTCCTGCAATGTGCTCATAATTCGATTGACGAATGTCAAACTTTCTAACAAACTTTCTTTATTTGCCAGGTGCTATTGAAATTCTGAACAATTCTTTTTGTAGCTCCTTTGCGTTCGCTGATTTTCACTATTGCTTATGCAAATGAGTAAAAGTGTCACAAGATATCCGCCTATAGAGACCAATGAGGTGCAACCACATAGTCACGTGGTATGATGTCATCAAAACTGTTAAAATAAACATCTCAAGAAGGAAAGCAGGGACAGATTTAAAGGGGGGCTGAGGGGGCTGTGCCTCCCCTCCTTTTCTTGGGAGATTTTTCCATACATTTACTGTATTTGCTTGGGGAAATTTGAAAATTTTAGTCCCATGTTTTCACTATCCGGCCCCCTTTCTGAAATTCCTGGATCCGCTCCTGGAAAGACTGTCAAGCAACCAAACTAGAAGTCAAATAAATGAAATAAGCTGCAGAGGGTTTAACAGTAATGCTCATATTACCTCATTTATCACAAAAAGTGCTATGATAAATATAATTTCTTACTAAGCACACTTACCATGCAACTATGACAGAATTTTAACAATCTACAGTCCAGCAGTACGAAGGAAAGAACAATATTAATAGCAGAGCACCATTAGGCACAAGAGGCAACTAATTTTTTGATGGTATGGAGTTCTTATGTACTACTTGAGGATTTTGCCGGTGATGTCACATCGCATAACCATGGCATTAAAACTGCCGTCATCTCTAGATCACTTTGTCCTCTAGTTTGTTGTTCCCTTATGAAGATACAATGTTTTTGTTTTCCTGCAGTCAAATCAAAACTAGTTCAGTCTGTGCCTGCTCCCTACACATGGGAAACCCGGGTAAAATCTAATATTAATAATATCTCAGCAAGGAAAAAATGTCTGACAAACAATTGGGAAAGCTGTATAGGGGGCAAGAGCCTATTTATGAGAGCCAGTATTATACAATAACACTAGGAAATTCTGAATTCTGCTTGGCTAAGGAGTCATGTGTGATTAAAATACAGACAACATGAATTTCGTCTTTACAGGACAGGCAGACAGAAAACCACAGCTCTCATGAGTGGCGGGGAAGATGTGATTGAAAGAACAACACATGTGCCGTTTGCCACCCTGAATCATGAAACAAACTATAAATTGTGTTCAACAATGCATTTCACGAAAGTGTGTGAAGTGATTTTATATTGGATACATGAACACATCATGCCCATTCTTCGTGAACTTCACTGGTTACCGGTTGCCGCTCGCATCGACTAAAAAAATTTGGCTTTTAGTTTTTAAATGTCTGACCGGTTTCGCCCCTATTTATTTAAACGACCTCTTAACCCGATACATTCCCAAACGCTGCCGACGGTCATCCTCAAAATCGCTTCTCTCCGTACCCAAATGCAACCTTAAGACATACGGAGAGAGAGCATTTTCATTTAGGGCTCCCACTCTCTGGAATGCCCTCCCAGATGACCTCCGAAACATCACTTCACTCAGCACTTTTAAGGTGAAGCTGAAAACATACCTTTTCTCACAATGTTTCGGACTGTATGCATTGCTACGCGACCTCAAAATTCAATGTTGCGATGGGCGATTGGTGATTTATAGCCGTCATTCAAACCAAAAAGCTGGATTCGGTCACTTCAGTGGCTCAAAATTGATTGCCATATCAACCAAAATGGTTGTAAGCTATCCTCTGTCTTCCTTGGCTCGAATTTTAACTTTCTGGTTCAAGAAAATTAACTTTACAGTTCCTTTGCTGAGAATCGCCAATCGCAACAGTGAATTTTGAAAGTCGCGTAGCAATGCATACAGTTGTAACACCAGTCATGCGTTACTTAAATCGAGTGTTTCGCGGCAAAACTAGGTCACTTTTGAAGAGCTTTTTTCGTCATATCTAGGCACTTATATGCATATACCTTGGTATCTACGCATTCTTTAACTTATATTTTACCTATGTTTTGCAAAAAAAAACAGCAGTTGTTGCGAAAAAGTTACGAGTCGAGACGATTATTCTTGTGCTCTATTACGCAACTGCGGCCTTTGTACATGGTCACGCGTTCAAACCCTTAGTTATAAATGTACACAGCCTTCTTATGATTGGATACATTAGAGATTTTTGGCATGTATATTGTTATATAAGGGTCACACAAGGCTAAGGAGTCAAATGTACTCTAATGTACTCAGGTTTCGATGAATGGGACCCGTTCAAACATCGAGCATAAATTGGCGTGAGTTGTCGATCATTGCTAACCATTTCCAGGCACTCTATTCACAATATGGGGATCTTTTCCATCTAGATTTAATTCCCTATCCTTGCTTGAGTTAGAAATAGGCTGGATATTACTATATGTTACTTCAAGACCATGAAATACCAAGGTTTTTGTGTTTTAATGGAAATTTAGCCATCGCTATTATCCTTGTGACGAGCCAGTGCGACAAGACGATTAATCTTCGAATCAGTTGAAGCTAGTGCCATATTATTCTTTTATTCGATATCATGGGAACTCAATGCTGTCAAATTGTTCTTCAAAAGTCATACAACACAATACATTGGAAAGTACTCAGATGAACTCATGATTTCCTGGATTACAAACTCACAGAACTCATAGACGTGAGCGCAAATCTCAGCGCGAAGCGGACGTGTGTTCTAGTCACGGACAAGATTGCTCTGTTGTATGTTAACAAATAATACGGATACAATGAGGAGGTTTCACTTTGTCCAAAACCAGTAATTATTGTAGAAGGCACTCTTATCCTAAACCTCGTATTAGTAGCGGGTAATACATTATTACTTTGCACAAAAATATTATATATGAAGTCACTCGCTGTAGCGGCTTTATTATCTCGACAGGCGACGCTCGTGCTGACTTAGAAACCGAAATACGGATGGAGCCTTCTGGTATAAAAAGTCTTACAAATTTATACTAATGAAATCACGAAATTGAAGTCTATTTATTGCACGCGCGATCGTTAGAAGTCCATGTATTTCGGAGCGATCACTCCGTGTTGTTGTCTCGACGGAAGCAAGTGAGAAATGACACAGAGACATCAACGACGCCGCTTAATAATATAAACCATACTGATGCATTCTGGGAAGGCATTCCAATCCTCCTTGATCAAGAGGTATCTCTGAGAAAGGTGAATTTGACGTGTATTTAATGACTAATTAAATATTCAAAACGGCGTCTTCTACGCAAAGCACGTTTTAGTAGAACGCAACATTGCCTTTATCTTCTCGAAATTTAACTTTTCCACGGAAAAGAACAAACACTCACTGTATAGCGGGGAAGCTATAAGAGTTATAATCTATCTCCGTTTTCGATGTCAGTTTATTCTATTTTAATCGATTGAGAGCTGTGTACATCCAAAGTCTCGGTGACAGTGAAGGAAGCCATTTCGCAGTTGTTCTTCCCCACTCTGCATTTGAATAAAAAAATCATTCATCAGCATTAACCAATATTCAAAGTTTGTCATTCAAATATATTTTTTGTAACTCTCCTACCCCATGCCCGAAATGATCTAATTAATTAATTTATCAAAATCAAAATTACATCAAAATTAAGATTTTGTTTCTCTTTTCGGTCTAATTATAAATTCAAAATTATGAAAAATATCCCTTGGATCAAAAATAGAAGAAATAAATAGAAGGAAACTGAAGTAAGTTTTTTATTATAGAGAATGTTTTGAGTGTCTATTATTTCGGAAACATCGGGACTACTTTCCGATGACAAAAAAATACAAAGAAATGAACTCTATTTAAATCCAGGAAAAGTTTTTATTTTTTGAATTTATAATTAGACCGTAAAGAGAAATACATTTTAATCTTTTATCGATTATAAACGTCCTTTTCCAACACAGAGATAAATCGGCCTGGAAAATTAATTAGATTGCTTCTGGTATGAGTGAAGGGATTTAAAATCTTTGAATGAAAAACTTTGAGCGAAAAAATGCAAGCGGTGAATGAGTAATTTACTCAAATGCCGAGTGGGAAGAACCCCGAGGAACTGCGAAATGGCTTCTAATTCACTGCCAGTACATAGCTCCATCGATTACAACAGACTAAACTGATAACGAAGACAGAGATTTATAACTCCCATAACTTCCGCTCTATACACTCAGTGCAGAAAAGTTAAATTTTGTAGAAAAGTTAAATTTCGAAAAGAGAAAACGCCAATTCCGCGTTCTACTAAAACGTGCATTGCGAAGAAGACGCCGTTTTGAATATTTAATTAGTCATTAAAACACGTCAAATTCATCTTTCTCAGAGATACCTGTTGATCACCAATAACGGTAACACATGAATAAAACCTATTCTAATTCCATAGATTGAATAAAATAAACATTTCGTTAAAAACAGCAGCAAAATCTAGGTATTCAGTTACGCGTTCTTGCAATGGCGTTTCATCCAGCCGAAAAGGCGTTTCGGGAAACTCCAAACGTCTCCCAAACTACGGATAGCAGGCACACTATATGCATGGGAAAAGCTAAAAACAGTCAGCAACAAAGTCTAAACAGATAAATAATATAATTGAAGTGCATTGAGCATGCGAAGGTATCAATCGGCGATATACTTATATACTTATATACTTCTCAGACAGAATTTTTGTAAACCGTAGCCTGCGAGCCGGCTCTCCAGAGTGTTTTCCAGAGAATTCGTTAGGGTTCGTTAGGGTGCGCGCGGGGTTCCTGTGGCGAGTGAAAGGAGAGCCGGCAGGAAAGGCCCATGTTTTTTCATGCTTCCCGTTCGCTGGCGAACGGGGTCATTTGATTGGCCGGTTTTGACAACTCGTCAAAAATGTGACATTCAACAGACGACAAGCTCAGAACTAGAAGTAGAAGAAATATGGCGGCTCTTCTTAGTAACAACGAAGCTGTTCAGAAGGCGCTCTCGCTTTTAAAAGCTCCTGGATTTGTTTTGAAAGACGAACAGAAACAAGCTATCGATGCCCTTCTCGAAGGCAGAGATGTGTTAGCGATTTTACCTACTGGTTTTGGCAAAAGCATGATTTTTCAAGTCTTTGTAACGGCGAAACAGCTTTTGAGCGGCGAGGCTAAAATTCTTGTTATTAGCCCTCTTGTAAGTCTAGTTGCCGACCAGAAAAGAGAAGCGGAAAGCTTAGGAATAAGCGCTGCTTGTCTAAGTGATTTAGATCTGGAAACAACGGCCGTTTTTAAAGAACAAGTGATCTTCGCGTCAGCCGAAGACACTCAAAGTCCCGAGTTTCGTCGTGGATGAATCCCACACAGTGGAAACGTGGACCGGCAAAAGGTATGCTTCTTTTTTGTTATCTGTTGGTTATTGCGAAGGCCAAAGCTTCTGATTCTTGTTCGTTTATTTTGCCGAGTACGACAATCGATGGATTTTGTTGTACAGTGAGACATTGTAAGAAGTTTACTACTCCTAAGAAATCCCTCCTAAGTCCTAATAACAGTTTGTTATCTGTGAATTTTCCGCAACTCTCTTGTTTCTCCTCGATTCTTTCCTCTAAGACTTAGGACGTTAGACTAACAATAATATAATATTATATTTTACAGGAAATCGAAAGGGAAAGTCCACAAAGAGTTTCGAGGAGCCTATGGAGAATTGGCAGTTTTAAGATCATTATGCGAAGGTAATTTTGCACTTAAAGTTTAGTTCAGTTTTGGCAACATATGAAAGTACCAAAAATCAGTAATTTTGAAGCTTAAATAAAATGAAGAAACCTCTAATGAAGCAGATATTATTGTGCACTTTTTAATATAAAAGTCTCGTTGAAGCTTAATAATTACACAAGAACTAAAAAATAGGGCAAACTGAGGTATCTAACTAATTCTCCTTCTGTCTGGCAGGAATCCCTTGGTTAGCCCTCACTGGGACTGCAGACACAGAAACAGTCAAGGTGATAACAACTAGCCTGGGGATGAGCGAAGGATATCTCAAAGTATTCATCAGTCCAAACAGGACAAATTTAAGGATCAATGTTTACAAAACAAAGAAAGCACATATTTACTAAACTGGACTGGATTGTTAAAATGGCAAAAGAACTTGGCACAGAGATGCCTAAGTGCATTATATTTTGCAATACCTTGAATGATGTTGCTAGAACAGTCAATCAACTGATGATGAAACTTGGTAGTGCTGCCTACAGCCCTCAAACGTCACGAACCAGAGAAAATTCTTTGGTTGGAATCTTTCATTCATCATCATGGAACAGTTATAAAGAGGAGATAATTAACGACTTCAAGGGCAACAACAAGAAAAGGATAATTATTGCCACAACAGCTCTGAGCATGGGAATTAATTTCCCTGATGTCAGATACATTGTTAACCTGGGCCCAGCACGGTCTATTCTTGACCACCATCAAGAGGCTGGTAGGGCTGGCAGAGATGGCAAGAAATCGGATGTGGTGGTTGTATACCATGGCAATCAGTTGACACACTGTGAGGATGAGGTAAAGGAATTTGTCAAGGCAACAGGGTGCTTACGTATCGCCAGCTACAAATCGTTGGACCCTACCATCAAGCCCTTAGTTCCTTCTCACGACTGCTGTTCAAACTGCAGAGAGACATGCAAGTGTGCCAATGGTCAGCTCTGTTTGGAACCACCAGCGCCATTCCAATTACCTGCAGAGGATACTGTTTCTGAAACCCATAGCCTGTCAAGACCAGTCAGTGAAAATGACAGAAAAGACCTAGCAGAAGCATTAAAGGAACTACAACTAGGTGCTAGGAAGGGACTTTTTGGAATTGAGGCAAATTGTGGGTTCACTCCAGAACTTATTGATGATATTGTTCAAAACAGTAGTACAATTTTTACGTTGGATGATTTGACTTCCAGATTTCCTGTGTTCAGTTTTAATCATGCTGTGAAGATCCTTGAGATATTCAATGAACTGTTTGGAGATATCCCCCACTTTGAGGAAACTGTTGGCTTACTCAATTTTTTGTATGGCTCAACAGTACCAACAGAATTATTTGAAGGGTACTTTGATGCAAGTGATGCAAGTGATGTTGAATGAAAACACAAACTAAGGTGAAGAGATGATCAAAATGAAGATACTGTGTACTACAAGAAAAATGAAGTTTCAAAATGCTGTTTCATTCCACAAATCTAGTTGAGACAGGACAAGCATTTACACTGTATTTTAACAGTTCAACAATGTCCATTTTTCTTTTAGTACTGCAGTATCTTCACTTTTTCAATGGTCAACATCAGTTATGAACACAATTCCATGCTAATTAATTATCCCTAATTAATTATCGCTCATTTTAATCAACTGTTATTTTCAAATACAAATGACACGTGCACTATAAAGCAGAAACCACTAATCAGAAACCTATGATATGAGCACACTCAAAATGACCACTTTGTGCAGTGGCAAAAAAAGAAATATGCACCCACCTTTCGAGGACCTTTGAAAATCCAGGGTGGGTGCTCTCTAGCTGGAGAGAAAATCTAGGTTGAGGTCACAAAGAAACTTGTTGGAATTCCAGGGTGGATAGGTAAGGTAACGAATACAGGGTTCTCAACTGGGGGTGCAGATTTTTTTTTTTGCGACTGCCCATTTGATCCCAATGGTCGCAGTTCAATGGATGGATGTCTCACTGCGATTTAACAGTAGCATTTTTCTAATTGAAATGACTGAAGAAGTTAGACCAGAAGTGATACCATAATGATCAAAGCTATACTGTAGAATTGCATATCAACTGTGTCACTGTTGTAGTGCATATGAATTACGGTGACCATTAGATAATTAGCACTCCAAAATCTGCCTGGGGAGCCAGCATGGCATCCTGCAGAGCCATTGTGATTTATTGTTGGTGTAACATAAACTAGAACTTGATACAAAATATTCTACATGTAGTACACTGTAGTTGTGTTCGTTAAATATACAGTGGTCTATTAAACAAAAGACTCCTGGGAAGTTTTTAGGCTTGCGTTAATGTATAACATGCAGTAATGTTACATTTCCATGGGTCACTGCATGTGATAAGTTATCACAAGCTTTAAATAAGTGCCCCTGAACTATCTAGCCTAAAAACGTTGGGTTTAACAAAAGCTGAGTAACAACCTCCCAATTCAGTTTCTTACAATAGGTACATGTTATTCTAGTGTGCACATGCTACTCTAGTGCTTTTGTCATGCTCCTGAAAATAACCTGATCATTGTCCTGCACGCTCTTCATAAATAGATCCCCATAACTTGATGTGATCGGTCATCCATACGTGTAGATCTCTATAATCCAGGTTGTCTATCAGATTACCACTTATATCTGGAAATGATTTGTACCCCTCCCTGCCAGGTGTGTTTGTGAATACATTCTTATCTTTCAAGTCGCTAAGGATTTGCTTTACACTTTCCTCTGCATCCTTGCCCGCCCTGTAACTACTTCTTGTCTGCTGCTTGCAGTCTTCATTTATGGATGACATCAGCGTTTCCAATGCATCTAGACAATTGGCCATTCTTGAGGCATTTGACTCCGACAAATTGGGTCCCAGAGACCTCCACATTTGTTTTAGTACCTTGTTCTGATGCTCCTTGGTTAGATCAAGAGGGATGTTCTTCCCTCTTCCTCCAACATTGTTGTGGAATCGGTTCCACTTCAGATCAACAGCTTCAGCCTCTGGTAACAATGCACTTAGCTGGACCAAATACAGCAATACAGCATAAGAGTACTTGGTGTGGCCATCCTCTTTGTAAATTAGCAATGAGAGCTTGTAGGCATTGTGTAGGCGTTCCCCGTCCCCTTCCTTAATTGCATCATTTATTTCAAACAGAAGAAGCCCAAAGGCCATCTTTGAGGAATGATAATTAAACACAAAGTCTTCCTTTGTGTCTGTCTGGTCTTCAGTAGTAGCAGTGACTTGATCTGCCTCTGCTGCAACACTTACAATATGGAGCTTGCGTTCATGGCTGAGAAAAAAAGTAATGATACCACGATTTTAGAAAATCAGTCTTTAGGGTTAGTAATGCATTGTGGGCCTTTTGAGTTGAAAGGATGAGGACACAGGTTTCTGACTGAGAAGTGTGGTTGTAGGCTAACTAATTGATATGGATTTGACTATAATTAACACTTGCCTATTTCTGGTTGCCTTGGTTGAATACACTCTGCCACAGCCAGCTCGGCAATAAAAGTAACCATACTCATCACGCTCACCAACTACATCGTTGAAATTCCTAGCATGTTTGTCGATTTCATGGCTGCAAGAAATATATGTAGGACTTAATAATTGTTTACACTACACTATTATGTCTGTTATACTCAGTGTTTGGATATGAATAAACGGAGATATCATCTTCTAATCAGTGACCGATCCAGTGGGCTTCTGTTTCTTGGGAATCCCTGGATCGGCCAATGAAATTAAAACAGGATATACTTGAAATAACTTACCTTACTCTGCCAGAGTGGTACACGTAGCTTTGGTCACAGCCCTCTGCTCTACAAACATATCTCTGATTTGAAGACTCAAACAGGCCTTGTGTGTCATGTGTAACATCACCAACATCATCTACTCCGATATACGTGTCAACAACCCTTCCACACAATTCCATCAGCCACATCTGTCTAACATGCTTCGGTACACTTGCGCCTGGAAATATCTCATTTGGTTCATCTAGGTAAGAACATAGTAGTGTGATAACTGCAGTGTCCATAACACCCTCCCTAGGATTGTGTGCAATCACATTAATGGTCTTGGTAGCGTTTTTCCATTAATGTACATACAACATTAATAAAAAAAGTGGTGGTGGTGGGGTGGGGTGGGGGGGTCAAAATTAAGTTATACTGACATAAATTGATTCAAACCACTGTATAGCTTTGTACAGCTAGAAGCCATAATTGCAATTTATCTATAAGGGCTAAATTGTAAGTTGATAATGATGCGCAGCATGTGGAAAAAAACCTCACCATCAACAGTATTCATAGACAACATGTGCATGACAGCAGCACAAATGTGCGCTTCTATCTCCCTTGTATGGAAATCCTTGTACTCGTTGTAGCTAGCATGAACCCCCTTACTAGCATTAGTTTTGCCAGTCCGGTTCATGCTAGCTCTTGAAGTGCCAATTTCTCCTGCAGACTGTGGTTTGACAAACCTGTCAAATTCACACTGCAAAAAAAGGAAAAAAATATTATTTATTAGTAGTAGTAATTTATGTGTTACTTAAATCATTATCTGGAGTATGCCCATCACAATTGTGTCACCCTGCTTACCTACTTAGTTACCCTGTTACTCATTATTATATAATTATTTTTTTCCATACCTCGTAGAGGGTGACCTTAGCGTGCCAATCTGCAAACTCTGTCCTCAGCCCTTGCAGCTTGTCCAACTTGGTTCCACCATCTCCAAATGCCCACTGGACATTCCTACCCCTTTCCTCATACAACTGATCTCCATGCTGTGCAACTGGGAACAGGACTGTCTTGTTATCACATGATACTGGAACATATTTCTCTTGGTTCTTCTTGAGAATTTTAGCCATATCCCCAGCAACATTAGGGTTCAGGAAAAAAAGGTCCAGGTAGCACTATAACAAAAGAGAAACCAAGGATCATATATGTACTTCACTTCAGGGTACATCATCAAAGTCTTATGCAGAAAAAAACACAGTTCACTCTCAAGGAGGGATGAGATTTTTCTTCTAAAATATTTATATTTTATTTGAAATGCTGTTTTCAGGGTTTCTCTAAAATCCCAAATTAATCCCCTAACAAGGTTATGATTCTACTGTTTCATCTAAACAATTTTGACCTGACCTGTCGGCCTGATAGGGGTGCTCGTCATATTTTTTAGGGGTCAAAATCGACTCTTAGATATTTTTTAGGGGGCATCGGAGAAAGAGTGTGGCTTTCACTAATAAGTGTTATTTTTTAGGGGTACGCAAATGAATGAAAGGGTCACAAACCAAGCAAAACATTTTCATGTTTTGAGATGAGAAACAATAAACAATGTGTGGTTCCAAAAAATATCCATACCCCCTCCACAGAAGGGTTTGAAAAGTCACCCCTCTGGAATTTGCAAAGAAAAATACAGTATTTGTATTTTTAAGGGTCATTTTGTTTTAAAGGTATTTTTTAAGGGGGTGGATTTTTTATGTCCGCTTGATGTCCCGACCCTATCACTCATACTTGGGAGACCCCCTCCCCTTGGGGGCAATTTGCATTAGAGGCAGGAGATAAAACTTACATACGTAGACTTCTGGGACATCTGGGCTGAATACTTGTGGGGAATGTGGTGGATCACAACATCTTTCAAGCACTTGAATCGTGTCAAATATTTACACACAACCCGACTGATCAGAATTGACCAAGTAGCTTTAAGGGATTCCATAACACCATGGTTGGGGAGGAGCTCTATCAACTGGATGTCCTCCACTCTTTTTTGTGGTGATTTAGGTTCAGCTAAAGGCTCCACTACTCTGCTTTTCTCTGCAAACTGGTGTGTCCAGTGTAGTGATTGGTTACGATGGCCTTTTGTCTGTATCCTAGCATGAACTTCTAGGTCCACATTATCTCCAACAAGTCTAAAGAAAGAAGAAATCAGATTCAGATTTTATTTTAAGACAGACATTTACATATTTTTGGAAACATAATAAATATAAATAGATAATAGTATATCATTAAACTAGATAGGCTAATGGAAGGAACACACCTAGCCTGGGAAGCAAGCACAGATGGGATGTGAGGAATATAAGAGAGCTGACAAAACAAGCAAAACATAAAGAGAAAGAGAAAATAACCCCTCACTCCTATCCCACTATCTCTTAAGAGATTTGGATGTAGATTGTTTGTTTTATTTATGAATGTGTGTTTGTGGAGGGATTTGTGTGCCATGTACAAGGCCTTTTCAAAAGGGGTGTGTCGAAGCGAAGGGTTGTGTGCTACTTAAAGTGTCTGCAACCCCATTTTCGTCCAAAATAAAATTTGTCAAAGCCTGTCTGAGGCCAAAAGGGATCTGGTCTGATACTTATAAAACGTTTATCACACCATCAAGGATTATCTTTTTCATACTTATAATATGGAAGTCTTTTTCCTTTCAGCTGGTTTATGACATCAAGTATAATATCGTCTGTGAGCCTGTCAATAGTGGGCACTTGATTTAACGTGTGTGAAAGTACTGCTGGTGTGTAGCTTTCATAAATATTTACATCTTCAACTTTCAAGCTCACTTCATTTTCTACTTCCATGTCGTCTTCAGCAAATGCCGGTACTTGGGCTCTAAGCACCTCCTCCAGAAATATTATAGATCTCTTGTTTCTCTCTATCTCCTGTTTCCAGACTTGTACTTTTGCAGTGGAGTTCTCTCCCATTTTTCTCTGCAGGCAAATCATGCTGTCTGGCGACATACAAATTCCCAAACGATTTAGCCGTATCATATCATCATACCCAACACCTCCATGAGAAAGAACTGCAGAAATGCGGTAGTGAAAAGCCGACATGGTGGCATTTCTTGCATGCGCGACTGCTGCTGTTGCCAGAACACACGAATTTGTGTTCTCCTTCCCGCATGCCCCAACTACACTAGCATGCCACATAGGACAATAAATACTACTTTCTTCCAAGACCAGTTTGTTGGAAAATCCAGATAACTGATCTGGGTCTGTTCCTTTCAGCACGGATTCTGACCTGCTGAAGTTTTTAAACTCGCACCTCACCTCCCGCTTCAGCGCATTTGGCAACTCTGCCTTGATTTCTTCGTGTCTGAAAATTTCGTTTGCTACTGCTTGGAAATTATTGAGCGCAAGATTCCGAATCAAATTCGAAGTACTTTGATCTTTAGGTGTTCGAACTCTGGATTCGCCGTTCGGAAAGACCAGGACAACTTTCAGTCTTGTTTTTGATGAGTTTATAAGTTCCTCCACATTAAAACGGTGTCCAAATATGTCTTCTTCGACAACCTCGCCTTGCACTAGCTCAAAAAGAGTTTTGCGGCTTTTGGACTTATAAGCTTTCTCCACAGGGTTCGGCGATTTCGTGGGACTTCTAAATCGCAATTGTTTGCGATGTACCGGACTTCGATCCGTAGTACAAACAGACGTCGGTAGCAAACGTTTGCTCCTAACTGGCGTTGAAACTTTCGGGCTGCAATTCTCCTTCCCGCAATCCTGCGATCGTCGGAGAGTGACGAACTTATAAACCGATATAAGTTGTGGAGATTTCTGACTTTTCTAGCACAGGGATTGCAAACCCGGCTTGACAATTCTTTTGATTTCAATACTTTCAGTCCGATGTTTTCGCACTGAGTCGCTAGAACTCCTCCGCGGCTCCCCTCTCTCCTTGACGGTCTAAATAAATTTTCCGTGGAAGTCAAATGATCTCTTCCAGACGCGCCAAACTTTACCTTGAAACTCTTCTTACAGATACGGCAGAAGTCGTCTACTAAATCTTTTTTCAAGGGGATCGTTTTTGTAGGAGTTTTTTGTGAATCCATAAACTACAAAGATCTACAAAAATCTTCGAAAGTCTTTACACTTCGAATATCACACACGTGGATTAGCTGTTGTGTTCTGTTTACATGTTCCTACGCTGTTATTGGCTAAATTTGACAGCTATTGTCAAAGTGTTTTGATGCGAGTCGTTGACCCGTGACGGGGCGGGCACGACAAAACATGGGCCTTTCCTGCCGGCTCTCCTTTCTCCTTTCCCCCCGACACGACACAGGAATCCCGCGCGCCCCCAAAAAAATATATATCCGAAAAACCCACTGGAGAGCCGGCTAGCAGGCTATGTAAACCGCTGTATATATATATATATATATATATATATTAGTGTAAATTTTTATCATACTGTATATTCTTAATATTGTTACCACTGTATGCATTGCTACGCGACCCGAAAATTCACTGTTGCGATGGGCGATTGGCGATTTTTAGCCGTCAATCAAAACCAAAACGTTGGATTCCGCTACATCAGTGGGTCGACATTGATTGCAAAATCAACTAAATTTATTGTAAGCTATCGTGTAACTTTCTGCCCTAGAATTATTAGCTTTCTGGCGCAAAAAAAAAAGACATTGCAATTCCTTTGCTGAGAATCGCCAATCGCAAAAGTGAATTTTGAGGTCGCGTAGCAATGCATACAGTGGTAAACTAAGAAATGTAAAGCGCTCTTGGATTTTTTAAGAAATAGCGCTATATAAATTTTACATTATTATTATTATTATTATTATTATTATTATTATTATTATCACAATAAAACAAGTTTTATCAAAACCTAGCATTGAATATCAGAAAAAAATAACAACAAAACTTTCCTGAAAATGTCACTGATCTGCTAATGTTCAAGTTCGACCACTACATAAATGTGAGAGATTTGAAAAAGACTGTCTGGTGAATAGTTTGAAATTGCCTTGAAGTGGGAGTACAGCTGCAAATACACAGAGAAAGGCACATAGTTTCAAACGATTCTCCAAAGTGAAAGTCTTTTTTTCTTGGCTCTCCACATATTCTTTGTACCTGTTCAAGCTTTAAAAGGCTGATATGCATAGTTCACTTGCAAATTTCAGGCAGTCTGGAAACTTGAAAACGACAGACTTGCGTGACATTGGAATGACCAATTAGAATGAGTCTTTTAGCGATATCAGCAAATCACGTTCCTTACATAAATCATGTATGATGTAACAAGTAGATTTTCATATTAGGGAATCTCATTTTTCTTGTACACCTTACTTTCCTCAAAAAACCAGTTTATTTTTTAGAAAATGATTTAGTTAAAAACAAATAGATGTACTACTTCCATGCGTCTGTACTTTGATAGATACATAGAAGACGTCACATCATGTCTCGACTCCGTCTCGTGGTGTGTACTTTTTTGTTCATGACACGCTGTGACGGATTATCTATTAAAGTACATATGCATGTAAGAAGTAGATCTAGTTGTAAACTAACAAACTATGTCTATATATTTAAACTTCTTGTTTGATTTTCTTTTTCATAATTTAATTACAAATTTGTAAAATACGTGTTGATGTTGGTATATGTATGTCTAAACTTTGTTGTTGTTTATGAGAGAATAAATCTAATTAAAGAGAAGGTGCCATCCAGTAAATTCAATCGTAGCTTATCGGTAATTGGAAGTAATGGGTCAACAGCTTCAATGGGCCAACAACCTCAACAGCTTCAAGTGCCGATGAAATGATAATTATTTACGAATGGGAAAATTGTGACTGCACTATGCAGTGAATAACCCCAAGGTGCAAGCCTGATTATTTGTTTCTCCAAAATGCCTGTCTTCAAACTTATCTGTACTACTTTTAGGAAGTGAGTCATTTCTATGCCCACAAAAATAATGGGCAAAGTCCTTAACCCCAAAAAGCCTGGTGCCTAAAACTGTAAATCCAACATACCCGAATACACCCTGGGTAAACCTCCCATTAAAAAACTCAACTTACCTCCCCCCATGAAAAAGTAAGACCTGTTTATTGTTTCCCTGGTAATATTTTTTCCTATCTTTGTGTTGATCATTTGCATACAATCACTAAAACAAGTTTCAATCAGCTGAACAGTTTCAATCAGCTGACGTTACAGTACCAGGAATCATGGGCTGGCTGACAGGACAGAAACACAAGCCCATCCACGACGAAGAAGGTTTCGCGGTCACGGTAAAGTTTTATTACGATTGCATGATTGACAAACCAAAGCACACAATATGTTTTCCTATTGTGGGGGCATGTGCTAAACAAATCACTTTGCCGGTAATTCACATGCATACATCGCATGCCTTCGATGACGTTTTCTTGAGGGCGTTTTAAAATGGGCAATCCTTTGGACGTGCATGAACTACAGTTGATGGACACTTGTTAGATATTCAACGTTTTATCACGATTGCATGATTGACACCCCAAAGCATGAAATGTTTTTCTAGTGTAGGGGGCATGTGCTGGACAAATCACTTTGTCGGTCATCCACATTCCTATCTACAGTGTGACCAGGATAGTGACACTGATGAGGAAGAGTCTGGTATCTCTAATTCATCTGATAGCCATGAATCTTGCACCTCAGATGAATCCAACACATCTGACAGTCCAGTATTCCTGAGGAAGAAAGTTCAAAGGACTTATTTTTTCTGATGATGATGATGATGATTCATCTGAAGTAGACTCGAACTAGGTAAGAGTAATTAAGATTTTACCAGGATTTTGAGCAATTTTTGCAAAAAGTCGCCAAAAATCCAGTTAATCAAAATAGTCCAGGCAATCTATGACAAAAACGGGCTTGACCTGGAACTAATTCCCACAGAAGAAATTTCAACTGTTTTTGGTCCTTTAGTACTCTCTTAATAACATATCAAAAGTCCCAGAAAATCCTTGCACGGCAACATTCCGAAAAACACGTATATTTTAGGTAGTCAAGAAAGCGATTTCCTTCAGCATGGAAACGAGGCTGGTAAAATCTTTCAACATCGCATCTCTATTAGACACGGTTAAAATGAACAAAAATAACTTATTGGCATTAAAAATGGCAAAATTATTATGATTGACCTACATCTTACGTAGAATACGGAGGGAAAGCAACATTTTTCTCTAAAATGTTCGTTATTTTATCTGACATTTCATCAGAAAATTTTCGAAATTTATTAAATTTAAGAAATTAAAAAGAATTACAATTTCGAATGTTTTGAGCTTGATGGTTTGTAGAATAATATGGTTTCCATAAAAGACAAGTTTGAATTCATTTAGTACCGTAAACTACTGTCTCAAAGCTTTCAGAAACGATGATTCTCGCGGGTATCGTATTACACTTGCTGCTAGTCGATCGGCGAAAGTCAAGCGCTTTGAGAGAATAACCTGCTGCCGAAGTAAACGATATTTACGTGAAGAATTCTGCATTCATTCCTGTCTCCAGGTAAGTAATAATCTATTTTGTTTAGTATTTTAGCGATGACCAACTGAACTGCTTTGTATTTCCATCTTAGACAATTTATTGGAACGGAGTTCACTATCTGCGATAAAATGTTATAATTTTAGGTATTTTCCTAATACTATGCATAGTTAAGTTTTGCTATTAGAGGTATTTCGGGATAGATATTCAAGAACTGGATGGACTTCGCTTCGCGCGCATTAGTTATTTTATCGGCGGTTCCCACGTCTCGAAAATCGTGCATGTGAAATATTCTGCCACATTTCTGTACATATTATTGTATATACCCGCAGAAAGCGAAAAGCATGCAGCTACAATTGATGTGGTCTTTATTAAAAAAGAACATACAATTACATTTACAATGATTGCTAGGCGCGTCCTGCTGTGTCAGAGAAAAAGTAAAATTACGCGAAAATATCTTGTTATCAAAGCGTACCTGACCTCTAATATAGTTTCTATTACAAACAGAAAACAAGCGCTCATGATTTCAGTAGAATTTCTCTAATAAACAAAAACACGCGCACCTGAGTTCTCGTGAAAACTTTCATAAACATGACACTATGATTTTTATTACAGGATGGATGAGGCTAAGCTGTGGAAACCGACGCCGTAATTCTTACATCCAAAGGCCTGGATGGCGTTATTCGTGTGAGTAAAGCAAGAGGAGACTCTATTAATGTTGTTCAAGGCGATAGCGTGCACAAAGCGTGTTGACTGATATACACGCACCCAACCTACATTGCAAAATCTTTACGTTAGGATGAAGAGGCGGGCCACGCCCCAAAAAATCTTAGCTCGCGCGGAAATTCGCCATTTGATTCTAAAAGGCACTGCCTCTTTTGTGGAACGTTCTTATCGTCAAGACATCACTCTCTGTTGCCGCCGAGAGCCCGACTGTACTGGTAGGAGAGTACATAGATCTACTTGTTCTTCTATGTTATTACGTTGCGCAAGATGGTTGCGACCTGTTTTTCGGACCAGAGCCAAAGTCCACCTCAACACAAATCAAGGTTCGGAATGTAAGTCAAAGCAGAGCTCGGTGACGCATTGTGTAAAAAAATATTGTTTCTGCACGCGGTTTCAGGATCTGATACAACGTCTCGACCTTTTGGTATTGGGAATTCAGCTCTTCTTAAGACATTTTCCGACTCAAGCGACTTCCTAGCCCAAGCCAATTTTTTATGAATCTGACGCGTGTGCGGAAGCAGTAGTTCAAGCTGGCGAGAATGCTCGTGTTGCTGTATGGAGGAAGTCAAGGCGAGTCTCTGGACACATGAAAAGGTCTGCACAAGAGGACGTCACGTCTAGCCTCAGAATTTACCCAAAGATCAGGCGCCCCGATGTATCACAGCTTAGGGTTTTCTTTCAAGTGAAGTAGTGGCAGGGCAAGGATGAGAGCTTTTCAATGGAGGACTGGAGGTGGAAACTACGAATAGCCACCTACCCGCAGCGCCTGAGAGCTTGCTGAAGATGATCCGGTGCAACTGCATTACTGAGTGTTCAACAGCAACGTGCATGTGCCGCAAGCATGGAGTGCTCCATGCCTTTCGGCGAATGTAGGGGTACTGGATGTGCCAACAGTAGCATCGAGCCAACTGAAGAGGATTGAGTATAAATCATTTATTGGCGTGCATTTATTCGAGTAGCAACGATCAGACAAGGAGACTGATTGGAATTGATCGTTAATAATTTATTCGTGCTTACAAGTTTAGGATCGTGTCGGCATCGATTGTAAATAACTTATGCGCGCTTACAAGAGTAGCATCGAGCCGGGATGGATTGTAAATATTTTATGCGCGCTTACAGAAGTAGCATCGAGCCGGGATCATGGCTTGAAATTAAGAAATAATCATAGTCGTAATTTTACGCCTTGTACCAACATTATGTGCGCGACTCATCCAAAATTTAGGCGTAAATCCACTAGGATAACACTGTAGAAACTGAAAACACAGTCGTTATTTAACGCCTAAGTTAAAAAAGTTAGGCGTAAAAGGAATTTTTTTAGGCGTATTTACGCCTGTATCGGGCGCAATTTCAAGCCCTGGGGGTCGATTGTAAATATTTTAAGCGCCTCACAAGAGTAGCAGGAACCGGGATACTGCAAATACTTTATGTGCCGTCATGAGTAGCATCGAGCTGGGATAGATTGTAAACATTTTATGCGCGCTCACAAGTGTAGCATTGATCAGGGATAGATTGCAAACATGTTATGCACGCTCACAAGTGTAACATCGAGCCGACAAGAGGGTTGGCAACTAGTTTGTGTGCGCTTTTATTTACGCTTGTTGACATTGCGCGGATAGATTTTTCCAGTTAAAACTTAAGATAAGCTTAATAACCGAGCCAGTACGAGCTAGGTTCCCAGTGTAATAGATTTATATCAGACAAATAAAAGGAGAATTCAACGGGTCCAGCTGTCGACACGAAACGCGCAGGACATAATAGCGTTGATGCTACTTTTCAAAAATTATCGCTTGTTTACTGTCGTGCTTACCACTATTTAACAATAAAAAATATTCGTCAAGATGCTTTGTAACGATATCTAATGTTTTTGTTCGGAAAAGTCGAAATTTGGGCGAAATTTGAAGTACAATTATATGAAAATATGAGCGAACCCCTATATTATATTGCATATCAGCTTTGAAATTAATTTTCCTAGGTTGCAATCAATATTTCTTAATGGGACTAACACAAGTTACTATTTGCATGTAAACCTTTCAGAAGATCCTAAAATAAAGCTTTCAAAGGTATCAAATTTTCTAGTAATCAGAGTTTTGACCACCTGTTGTTTGAATCACTAGAAGAAAGGTGACTACCATTTGAGGAAGAATAAGCATCTTCTTTCGTCATTTAATTAATATGAGCAACTACCATAATACACAACTGTAATGCATATTGCATTTGATAATGTTAGCTTTAGTTTGAAACAAAACCTGATCCTGAATCAACTTTTTTTTGCAATGATTGTGTTACCTGTTGCAAAACATTAACCTATCAATATATATACACAGTACTTTGCCTATTTCTTCACCAGGCTAGTTCAGGTTTAAATGGACCATCCCATTTTAGACTGCCTATCCTAAAAGTGATCGTTTTTAGGTACTAGAGCTAGTTTCGTATGACTGTGAAAAAGCACGTGGTAGGGCCACAACCTCGGATTCCTGAAAATGCAGCCAATCATGTCGCAAAAATTGTGTTATCAAACAATCAGTATGCTTAGAAAATACAGGGTCATAGCAAGGTTTTTTAAAAACAGTGATTGTCTAGTCCCAAAATTTAGTAATTTGATGTTAAATAATGAAAACATGCCCTGAATCTGCCAATCCCCCTAAACCTTCTCTTTCTCACTTCCCATCTTGACATTGCTAGCATAGTAATAATATGGGCTACGCCATGCAGCAAGGGCCTGGTGGATATTAAGTTTGAAATTCTTAAATCTAGACTTTTCTGCATCTTACAGCCATTCTCAGTTAAACGCGGTCACGGGAAAAAAGCTTGCAAGCGAAAACTCGATTTTTATCAAAGTTTCCATGGCAACGAACGTGCTTTCGCCGGCTTGTCGTGCTCAGACAAGACGGAAAAACGAGTTTTCGCTTGCAAACGTTTTCCCGGCGACCGCGTGTAACTGAGAATGGCTGTAACATTTGCATTTTCAAATGACTGCTTTTCACAAATCATCGACATTTTACCACAAAGTAAACCAGTAGAATTATGTTGTCCAGTCCCTTTCGCATGGCATTTTAAGTGCATGTTGGGAATGAAGGAAGATGAAACTATTCTCATCTAACCATTTTGTATATTTACAAAAGGTAAGATTATGGTTAGAAGTGTAATAAATGTACCTACACTACTCTATAATAACGCTTCTTGCCAAATTTCTTGAGTGACTGGCGTATCCATTTCTTATGTTCTTTCATGCTAATCTGTGCAAGAAGATTATACTCCATATTTGGAAATGCAGAATGATGCCTTCCAGGAACTGAGTTGAAGAAATCAGCTTGCTGCAAGTGTTCACAAGAGTAAGAACATCCTCCTTTGTAGAAAGATTAGTGTGTACGCCAGATGGCTTTCTTGCAGATGAACACCAGTCAAATGATCTTAGAATTTCCTGAGAGCTTTCTACACTTTTTCTAACTCTAGATATGCTCTTATCTGTAATCTCTCCCCTGTAGCTGGGGATATCATCCTAGAAATACTTATTATCGTGCTCCAAGTCCAAGTCCATGGGATGATTGCTGTCTGTCTGACCTTCGTGATTGACAAATCTGTTCCATGTCAAGGAATAAGCCATTCGAGGTGTCAGCAAACAGTTGTGCTTGCAGTTCAAGTGATGCACGTGCATATTTAGGGCAATTCGATATCTTATAATACAAAGTAAAAAACTTGTACAGTCTTACAACTTTTTCTCCATCTCCCAAACGAATAGCGTTATTATGATCTGCCCGAAGCAGCAACAAAAGCAACAGATTATGTGTGTAGTTATTTACCACATCTTGCTTCTCAAGTAACCTTGTGTTTGTAGATGTCTCCTCTGGATGATGGTTATGTAATTTCTCTTCGTGTTTCCTCAGTGCTGGGCGCTTGTATCGTTTACAACAGAACTGGCATGCAAGATCATTGCTTGTTGGGGCAACAAAATATAATTCTGACATTTGATACATCACATTTTTATTGACAAAGTCCCTGGCTGTTTGTCGTACAAATGGGCGCTTGTATCGTTTTCCACAGAACTGGCATGCAAGATCATTGCTTGTTGGGGCAACAAAATTTAAATCTGACATTTGATGCATCATATTTTTATTGACAAAGTCCCTGGCTGTTTTACCAAATGAAAGTGCAGCTGAGAGAGTTGACCGAATGTCTCGGCCTCCGCAGTCGGAAAGTAATGATCAGGGGTTGTTAGCTAAATCCATTCTCAGAATCAATAAACTCCACATCAATAGTTTTTTTCAGGGGAGCCCAGCGAATATGCAGAATTTCGTGCTAGATTTAACTCTATTGAAAATGATAACTGTTAGTCTAAGAAAGAGTTACTTCAATTGTTATTGGATCATGTGGAAGGCAGTGCGCGCAAGGCATTGCAAGGTTGGGAGAAGCTACACAGCCGGTTTGGGCGGAGTGACATTGTGGTGACCTCCTTGGAAACGGTCCTGAGACAGACTCAGTGATAGACAAAAAAAATATCAAGACCATCCGATCCCTCGCCGACACGCTAGCTGCTGTTGTGACTACCTACCAGTCCCTTGCTACACCCATGAGCAACTGTCAACCTCAAATGTACAGACAGTCTTAAGCAAGCTAACCTTTGACTGGAGAGTCAGATGGGAGAGAAAATCTCAAGCGGACCATCCATGCCTTAGGCATTTTAATGAGTGAGTGGTTGGAAAAGGAAACAAGTCTTTTAAAGAAGGTTTCATCAAAAGTCCCCAAGCCTTGCCACGCCCAAGTCCAGGATAAGAGAAAAACTTTCATTGGATCAATACAGCCAGAATAGAAGAGCTTTTGTTTAGTGCACCCTAATTCCACAGGCCATTATACAAGAGAGTGCAAGAAGTTTGCATCTTTGACACCTGTAGAGAGAGTGCAGGAGATAGAATCAAACAAGCTATGTTGGGTCTGCCTCGAAAGGCGACACATGAAATGTCAATATGAAGTGGAGTGCAGCAAGTGCCAAAGTACACGGCATCATTCTCTGGCCCTTGAAGCTGTCGAAGCATACAAGCAGAAGAAACCAAGACCAAACCAGCGTCCAAGGTCATCCACCTCGCCTGAGACACAGATACCAGCACAGACGGAGAATACAAGAGGTGCAGCTGTGCCAGTTGCAGCAAGCGATTATTCCCCGGATATACGAATAGCCAGGGCCTACTCATCCAAGAATGGAGCTTCAAAGTGAACCCTCCCTCTAGTCAATGTCACCATACAGACACCACATCAGCAAGTCGACACGGTTGCTCTAATGGATTCAGGAAGTGACACAACTTTCATCACAGAGTGCTTAGAAATCTTGGGTATAACCATCTCACAAGCAAGAAAATCGTCCTACAAGGAATCAATGGAGACAAAGAAAAGTAAGTATATGAAGTGCCAGAGCCCAAAATCTCTCGCAAGGGATGGTGATCAAGATCTCAGAATCGTCCGATTAAGAGAAGATGAAATTGCCAACAAGATACTCGAAGAAACTTTAAAACTGGATGGTAAAGACCGCTATGAAGTTCCTATCTAATGGAAAGATCAAGAAGAACCACTTGTCAACAACCGATGGCAAGCAGAACAGCACTGGAAACAGCTTGAACAGAGGCTATGTAAGAACAAAGAGCTGAAAGAAGACTACAACAAGACCCTGAAGACAGACTTGGAAAAGGGTTTCATCCAAAAGGTGACAGAAGAAGAGTTACAGATGGAAAACCCCAGAGTATACTACCTTCTGCACCATCCCGTCCAGCATCCTCACAAGCCAGAGAAAGTCAGACGTGTATTCAATTTCTCTGCAAAGACGGAAGGTGTGTCCTTGAATGAGAGAATTTACACTGGACCAGACCTCCTAAACCCCCTCCTAGGAGTACTAACAAGATTCCGTGAAGGCAACATATGCTTTGCAGCTGACAATGCTGACATGTTTCTCCAGATGAAAGTGAAGGAAGAAGATGAAGGATCCCTAAGATTTCTTTATCGTGAGCACCCAGACAAGGAAATTGATGTGTACAAATGCATAAGAAAGCCCCTAGGAGAAAGGTCCGCCCCATGCTGTGCTAACTACGCCATCAAGAAGTGCTGTGTTGACAACGAAGAACATTACCCAGAAGCTGCCGCAGTTGCAAAGAAGAGATTCTATGTGGACGACAGAGTAAGCTCAGTCAATGAGTCACAACATGCTATACAGATTATCAAGAGCCTAACAGAGCTACTAGCGAAGGGTGGGTTCAAACTCGCAAAATGGATGATCAACAGTAAAGAACTTGAACAGACAATCCCAGAACAGGAAAGGTACAAAGGAATCGAGGACTTCCATCAGAACACAACCGAAATGACGAGGGTATCGTTTACAACCCAAGCACTGATGCATTTACTGTGAACATATCCTCCAAGAACCCTGCATCAACTCCAAGAGAATTCCTAAGCCGCATTGCAAGTATTTGGGATCCACTTGGACACCTCACTCCCGTCGTCATCAGAGGTCGGAGCCTCCAGAGGGAGCAATATAGCCTACGCCCACCGATGCAAGATAGGGAGGGGGTCAAACTGGGAAGGGACAACCGCTGGGGCAGAGGCCGACCTATTCGCTGAAATGCTGGACGAGCTACTGGCAGACGGTTTTAAAGTTTCCAAGTGTACCATGGACCAGGATTGATCCTGCCAGGAGGTCCTTTTGGCAAAGAGTGCTGAAACAGAAATAGTGATTTGTGGCAACCATCGCTCAAAAACCAATCATAGTGACCTTGAAAAAGTAAATAAACTCCATGCAAGGTAAGGTCTGTGAAGAAAAAATTACGGAAGTCCTTGGGTATCTGAGATTTTTCAAATTTTTTTCTAGTTTTATAATAGTGTAATTTCAAATAAAATATTTTTTTCCATTTCTCTCAACAGAAAATAGTTCATAAGTATGTAAATTTATAATAATAAGAAAAAGAATAGGAATAGGTGAAGATTGAAGAATACTTTAAAGAAAAGAAAAGGGGTATAAATGCAGAAAACCTTAAGTCGTGTCTCATTTTTCAGTGCAAGAAAACACAACACTTCAAGTGTAAAAGAATGAGCGATGCTATGATAAACAATGTAAAAAAGAGTTTGAAGAACTTGCTGAAAAATGAAGATATCATGAATGCAGAAGATCCAGTAGGGGAGCTAGCCGAGGGGATTCTCAATTTCTATGAGCACTACCAAGACAAGCATGAGTCAAGATGGTGCAGATTTCATCCCAAGGTGAAGATTGACTCCACTTTAGCCAGCAATAATATATCTTACAGATTTTCTTGAATATTAATTTTAAAAAGTTAAATAAGGAATAAAAAACGTTATAATATAAAAAGTAATATGGATTCTTTTATTAATACATATCTTTTTTACTTTTTACTGACAAAACTTCCTTGAATTTGCACTTTCTTAAGGTCTCTGTAAACCCGTGAGGGGTGACTTCGGAAAAACATTCTCATCGCGTCGCAATGTAAGCTATGATAATCAGCTATATATCATTTTAAAACTAAAATATTGCTATATCTTATGAAGTTGTTTAGTTTATCGAAGTTTAAAATTTTCTTGTATTCTTAAGACCCCGAACTAAAAACTATCTTGTTTACTTGAGAAGCTCCAGACCACTAGCGGTTTGTTGCACAATTTCACACTTTGTCGGATTTTAATCTCGGAGAAATGAACTGCAAAACCATGTCAGCGATTTTCGATATTTTGCATATTTACAAAAATATTAGCTCGCGAAGTTGAAAGTCACATTTTTTACAGTTTGTGGCCGCAAAATTCCCTCACACGGTTTTTTAGTTGTGATCATTTTCTAACGACACAGAAAATTTGAGGCCGATATCTTAAATTGTGCGGGGTCAGGAGCTTCGCGAAGGTGAAAATTTGACCTAAAATTAAAGTACTAGAAAAAGCGTGTAAAGTTAATTAAATTACAGAAAATGAGTGGCGGACAATACAAACGAATGTTAATGGAAGCCAAGGAAAACAGTTGACGCGTCATTTGAGGTTTTAAAAATATACTTTAGGACTGTATCAAATGAATTCCGGGAAAAAAGTCATTTTATGAATTTTTAATTTTTAACTCGTGCAATAGGCTGAAAGCATATCAAACGAGATATTGTGGGAGGGCGAATTTCCTGTGTCGTTGTCGTTGTTGTCGTTAGTTCAACCCGGGCAACAGGATAATACTTGGGTATCCGAAGCCTCGCAAGTTCCATTATGCTCCGCTATTTCTCTTTATGTCTTTCTGCGTTGTACATAAAAGTCAAAACTTTCCACAAGATTCCTTCTACCAGACGAAATAAGCAACAAGAAGTAAACAACAACATTTCTCAAGGTAGTTATTTACGAATCGTAGAGTAATTTGGGTTACCTGTGGGTCATGGGCAGTAGGATAATTAGAAGCCTCGCAATTTCTATTTTGCTCAGCTGTTTTCCTTTATATGAATGTCTTTAGTTACTTGTATATATATTTCAAAACTTTCCACAAGATTCGTTTTGCAGAGGAAATAAAAGCAACAAGTAAACAGTAACATTTCAACATTTCACAAGATTTATTTACAAGTGCAGCTTAATCTGGGCTACCTGTGTGCCGGAAGACCCTGGGAACATATGTTGCGAAGAGCGAGTAAAAGGTAATTGGTCCTTGTTAATCTGGCGATTATCTTGACTTCTTTACTGGAGTTTGAGAGCCCTTTTCCAGCGTGAATTATAGCGTTATTATTTACCGACTCAATCTCTCGTAGCAGCGTCGTATAAGTGTAGTTCGGTTACGAGAAAAAAATCGGGATTCGATTCCACGCTCGAAAAGGGCTCATAAAACTTGGGAAAGAAGGCAAGACAGTCGCCAAAACTAGTACTAATAACCTTTAAATATGATTTAAAGTGCTGGAATATTTTTTGAGAACGTGACCATTTCATACTGTAATTCCACGCTCATGTGAGCAATGGTGAGCCTGTTGTGAGAGGAGTAAATGTGCAAAAGCATTCTGCTGATTCGCCATTTTGGATAACAACAATTACGGAAAACAGCAAATCAAGGGAAGATTTTGTTGAAAGATCTTGGTAATTTTGTTTCTGTCTTACAATGTACCTCATGTTATGAAAACTGCCTAAGGCATAGGCATGCCATGCATGTGCTGCTCCATTTTAATATCCATGCTGGAATATACCCACTGGGATCTTTGTGTCAGCAGGGCCTAAGGTTAATACTTTACACTAGAATTTCCACAGAATACATAGAGCAGATTTCAGATGACTGTCGTGAGTAATTCGAAATTGCTTTGTTTTATTCAGAATTGGTGTAATTACTTTGCGATTGGATTCACACAGTGAATTTTGCTCTATATTTTACATTGGTATTAGGGGCTTCAGATTTTTACAGGGGTTGTGCAGAAACCTGAAAATTCCACATGGGTAGAGGAATTTTCAAAAAAAAGATTTCATCTTGCACCACCACTAGCTCTTAAAGTCCATATCACCAGTGAATTTGCAGTATTTTAGGCATTAAACTGATTCTGACACCACTGATTCTGTCTTAACCTTTTTTTCAAGCATGAGATTTATGCTAATTAGGTTCATGATGATGTCAGGTAAGGCACATCCTCCATAAGCAAAGATCAAGAAAAGGATCTTGAGAGTGCTTCAAATCATCGAAAGCAGTGATCAAAAAGCTTAGATGATTTTGGCTGACCTGTTGTCATCTAATTTGTATATCATTAGATTTTCATGGTATGTGTGATACGCAATTTAATATCCAGCAACTATTGACCTCCCATTCCAGACATTGCCTGCTTTCTCATTAGGTTTCCAATTGACTAATACATGAAAATAATACAGATGGTCTTGTTGATTGGTCAAAGCTATCATTGAGGACTTAAACACCTAAATATGTAAAAGGTTCCCATGTTATTGATCCCATGCTTCACGGGTTGTGGTGTAATGGTAGGTGGGTTCTCAATCTATTTTTCCAGTCAAAAACTTCTCAGAATCTTAGTCCTATTTATTGAAAATCCGAGTTTATTTGTTGAAAATTTCAATCCCATTTTCTATTTTAAGGACTGCTGCACCCAACCCTAGCCACTCAAATTCTATATTTTTCCAACACCCATTTTACCCCTTCTGTGCCCTGATGTAACCTTTGGCACCAACACATGGCATTTGTTTGGTACTTTTTGCATTTTAAGCAAACCTAACGCAACAGTGAATGCAAAATAATCAGTTAAATAAAATTCAAACTGCTTTTGCAGGTTGCCAAAGAAAAGAGCAATGGTTATCGCTTTAGTTCACGGTTATCGCAGCACGAGTTCACCGTAGCGGTGCTTTGATTACCTTTCACGAGACCTTCACATGTACTGCTCAACTTGATGCCCTGAAGGATCTGTTGGAGAAAATGGCAGCTAAGTCAGACGAGTACATCACATTGGAAGGTCATATGACTAATAATGCAGCAGAGGGGTACCATGGGATAGCACTGATGTATAGAGATAAGAGGATTGACCTTGGACCAATACACTACCAATGGAAAACCAGCATGTCCATTCCCCATAAGGTACAACATAATAAATCTACAACATGGACTTAGTTACATATAGTATACTGCAGTCGTAATTTGGCCAGACACAGCCATTGGATTAGCCTTTATTTGTAGGTAGAATTGATTTTACAGTTTGACTATTACACTTTTACTAGTACACTTTGGTTCACAGATTTATGGAAACACACTATTTTGTGCCTGGAAATGTATGGATGTATTTGACTGTTTCAAGGCTAGTTTTTCTTTTTAGAGAGAATTCCATTTAAAACAACATTTAAGCTGGTACTGACAATATTTCCACTTCCATAGAATGTTGGCCCCATTTGGAAACTGGTTGTCTTCCAGATACTCAACATATGGTTGCCTAGTGAAAGCTTGGAGTATGTTATTAAGCAGCAAGACATCTACCAGCAACAGAAATTTAAGCGAAACACACCTGAACATAAAAAAGGAGGTAATAAAAAAAATCAAGTCAGGGAAGCATGGTTGGCTCAGCATTAGGGACTTGGTCTATCACTACTGTGGTCTGGGTATGACTCCTGGCCAGGACAGAGGCAATTTTCTTTCTTTTCAGATCTCTGTCAAACTGGTTCACATTGTGAGTTGAACTTTGTTCTAACTGTGTTTCACATCTTTCGGATGAGACAATAAACCGAGCTATCATCTTGCCTTTCATCTCTACCCAGATTCTGTGAGGATGTTAAAGAACCACCGAGGACGTAATAAACCATCTGGCAGAGACCATCCTCAGTGTCTGTGCTTATGACCAATTCTGCAATTCAGCTCACTAGTTGCCAGTCTGTGGTGTGTGTTGCCAATGTTTGTTTAGTTAGCTTTGCCAGAATAACATATTAACATAAAATGTCTGGTTATTTTAAGAAATACTAACAAGCAGACGAAAGTCAACATTCATGGAGTCCCTTAGGCAAACAACACAAACCACTACTTACACTGGGACTAGTGTGCTTGATGATGATGCTGACGATGATGATGATGACGCATAACTGATTCTTTTACCTTCTCAGGTACCTCTAACTATGTTTTCTCTATGGATGTGTAGTCTACGATTTCCCGATGCTGTTCTTGGAGATTGGCCGTCGTCAATCCCTCCTCACTCCACAGCTGCTGTTTGATTGGCATTTTGGTGACACGCTGACCTTTGTTAGGCAGGTACCATCCAAATAGAGCCACTCTTTTCTTCTCTACATTATTGCAATAAACAGAAATTCCTCTTTCAAATCCCTTTTTGTTTTGATGTAGCTGTGAAAGAGAGTATAAATTATTCCACAATACACACATTTCTTGAGTTCAGATTGGTTGTCTGCCATGGAGACATATAAAGTATATTATATCCCAGTGATCAACTTTAACGCGCGCTCATTGGTCGAAACGTATCACATGTTTTAAGCAAAAACTGGAATTTTCTGTTTAAAAAATAATGGAAAACAAGCAACCAAGGTTTTTGTCTAAGAATGTTGATGAAATACGGAAATTGGTGGCTGAGGCGACACCGGAAAACACAAAAAGTCAACTAAACAGGCTGTGAATGTTTTGAATGGTTTACAAAGTTGTTAGTTTTTTGTTGTTGTTTCAATCCAAGTTAATTCGGTTTGACAGTCGCGAAAACGATGAAAAAACTAAACAAAAAAGAGCAAAATGACGATAAAAGAATTGTTTTTAAACTTACAATTTTGTGGTCTGGCTCATATAAAAGCTTTTCGTGCGGAGAGCAAGACTAATTAGTATTCATAAGGATCGAAATATTCTGAACTCAAAACGTTAGTAAACATCAAATAACCAATTATCCAGTATTCTACAATGAATTACCTTGCCATTTATTCAAAAATAATTTATTTAAACTTCTTGGGGCCCTATAAAAACACTTTTGCCGGTGACTGAAAATTCTCGACTTTATTATGTTGAAATATGAATTTATAATTGCCGATAAAAGCGTGAAAGTGGGCGGTCTTATCCCTTTTATACCGGAACTCCGTGCTTAAGTCAAGTGGGTGTAATTGTTAACTAAACTAACAAAGATTATATTTTTTACAGATCAGGAAGAATGACAGTCCAGTTACAAAACTTGGTGCCTTTATCAGACTTATTTTGAAGAGGAGTACAATGGTAATACAGAATACAGAGCAGCTGTGACTACTTGTTACAAACGTTTTCGTTTATAGTTGTTTTAACATATTATATTTTTAACAGCATTTATTTTTTTTTTAAAAAGCACATAGGGCCCTTGATGATGTTGAAGCCATGAGACGGCTGTGGTCCCAAACTGAGCTACAATCTTTGCCAAAAAGGTTTGGACCTTTTTTGAGAAATTTGTATTTTCCCGTCGGTTTAGGGAATGTTCTCAAATTGTGTTACCCCCTCCCCTCCCCCACTCAATGTTTGTACTTATTTTGAACGTTCAGATCGCGGGCTTCAAAATGCCAAAACAATTCATCTCACTGATATCAACATTGAAAGGGGAGGGGGGCGAATACTGTGTAGTGCTCGTCTAAAATAGCTTGTAAAAATGGGCATCCGTTTTACCGGTCCAAGCGTTTTGACAAAGATTGTCTGAGAGAAAATTTCCTAATAAGGTCATATTATAGCAAAATATTAGTCTAAAAACATAGCTTTAGTAATTATAAGAACAAAGTTTGTGACAAAATCACCGCTGGGCTTCATATTACGCAGTAATGTCGTGATTTGGGGGGGGGGGGGGGGGGGGGGTTTGAAACCCAGTATTTATCTTCCAAGAAAGCCAGTCGCATTTTGACACTTTCCAACGGTTCTCACCAACGGTTCTCACTAAAAAGTGATCTGTCGAACCAGATCTGCATGAATTTATGCCGGTTTATTTGTTTTAACAGAAAACACTAGCTAGATCCTACAAAATTTATAACAAAACCTGGCTATTTTGTGGCACTTTCCTCGATATCACAACGGTTCTCACTTTTAGCCATAAAAAGGAGAATCAATATTGACTTTTATATCGTACTTCAGTGAGAACCGTTGCAAAAAAACAGAGAAAGCAGCAAGTGAAGGCCACGAAAGTGTATTATTTTGGGTAAATGCGTTAACTGGCTTGATTTATTGCCGGCACTAGTGTTTTTCATGGAAAATCAATTTTGTATGTCCGATTAAGGAAGTGAGAACCGTTGGTGAGAACCGTTGAGAACCTTCAAGAAAGTGCGTCAGAAGCGCTTTAGCGCTTACTGATTGTAGAAAATGGAATTAAAAATCAGCTGAAATATGAATCTGAGACACTACGTAAAGGCTGGGTCTATAAAAACTGCCTATTTTACATGTTACGTCTCTGACGACGCTCAAAAGCTAGGGCGCTGTATGACGCTGTACTACTAGACTTGACTATATTTAGCCCTATCCTAATGCGGCGAAAGTGAGTTTGCATAGGCGCAAAATTACTTCAAAAGTACAGATGACACGCTGATACCGTTTTTTTTAAGAATCAGCTTCACAGCAAGTAATGGTAGCAACGAGAAAAACAGTCAAATTATAGCGCGCGCTCCAAATATGGCGCACAAAAAGTGCGCGCGCAAGAGCCAAATTTACCTAAAATGACGATTAATTTCCACTTTGCAGTGGACTTAGCTTGGAAACGCTACAGGAAAAGACATTTCAGATTGCCGAATGTATTCTAAACCTTCTCATAAATCAGCATCATGAGCTTACCCTAGAAAATGCAGGAAGGGGTGAAAATGACGTCACAGCTACGTCAGAGGGGCACATCGATTTACCATTTTAAGTGACTTGAGTTTGCATTAACCCAAATAGTACAATTTGGCTAAATTGGACCAAAATGAGCATTTCTAAAAAAAAAAAATCGTTCTCAGACAATCTTTGCCAAAAAGGTTTGGACCGTTTTTGAGAAATTTGTATTTTCCCGTCGGTTTAGGGAATGTTCTCAAATTGTGTTACCCCCTCCACTCCCCCACTCAATGTTGGTACTTATTTTGAACGTTCAGATCGCGGGCTTCAAAATGCCGAGACAATTCATCTCACTGATATCAACATGAAAGGGGAGGGGGGCGAAGACTGTGTAGTGCTCGTCTAAAATAGCTTGTAAAAATGGGCATCCGTTTTACCGGTCCAAGCGTTTTGACAAAGATTGTAGCACCACTCCTGAGAAGCTGAATGCAATCTGAATGCAAGTCCTAAGTGATGGTTCGAGTGATTTCAAAACAGCTGTTATTCAAGTTCGGCAAGTCTATATCTGGAGTAACTGCCAAAAAGATAGCTCGATCAGGACTTAGTTATAAGCAACTTCGCAATATTGCAACAGCTAACATTAAAGAGGAGTTCATGACTGCTTTGAAGCATAAGAAACTAAGCAAAGTCACACAAAGAAAGATTGTTGACCATTTCTATTTATGAGGAAACTTAATAAAACAAACCTCAGCATGGAGTCCGATCCAGTTACACATGAGAAGCCGGTTGCAATGCAGTATACATCTGATGCAGTACAAATATATTCAGTCTCCGAAAGGAGTTTGCTGCTCAGGTTTGTGAGAAGTTCTGCCACCTACCTTACTGAGATCTCGTCTTTAACAAACCAGACCAAAGACCCAAAGAAACACAAGCAAACAACGGCTCCTTTAGGAGCCACCCCATCTGCAAAAGTAATGATCAATGCTTTATTCTAAAAAATAATAATAAATAATAAAATAAATAAAAAACAATAATAAAAAATAAATATTCAACGGTCAACATACATAAGCTTACTAGGACTTAAAATGCAAAGGGTTGCAACTCTTCCTTCAAATCAAAGTTCACTGGCTTTTCAACAAACTTTACTGCATGTGTTTTAGTTAAGTATCAACATTGGTGACCAGAAATAATAATAATATTGGATTCCGTTGATGTTGTCCTTCAGCAGCATGATTGAGTGTAGTTCTATGTAATGTAGTTCTATGTAACAATATATTTATATATATACTAAACTACGGTTAAAAATATGAGTTAAAATAGGTTCCTTAGGTTCCTTGAAACCTTTGCTTTTTTTAAATATCCTTTGGCGCTATTTACATTGTTTATTTCTGGTAACAAAGTGTTCCATATTACTGAGCCTCTGTGGCATATAGAGTTCTTCATATAATAAGTATTAAAGCGTTGCACAACTAGCTTACTGCTTTGCAGTCTTAGCTGGCGATGACTCTGGTTTTTCTTTAGCATATTTGACATGCAGACTGGGGTATTGCCATTATATATCTTATACATTAAAGAGGCCAATTTTGCCTTGTACGTTAAAGAAAGCGCAGACCATTTACTCATTTCCAATACATTACTTTTTGGCATATCCCAAGGTAGCTCGAAAATTATTCTGGCTGCTCTACAATGTAAAGCTTCTAATGTGTCAAAACTTTCTTTGTTAGTGCATCCGACCCACACCGGCACTGCGTAAATTACAAAAAAAAGTAAAATTACTTTCAAGTACACATCTAAGAGCATACTTCTGGCTAAGAATTTGCTGCGTTTTAGCAGACATTACTTATTTACAAAGCTTCGTTTCACTTCATTAATATGGTGACACCATGTTAGTTTGTTGTCTACCGTGACTCCTAAGAGTCTAGTGTTTGACACCCACTTGATTGGGTGTTGCCCGATCCAGAACGCGTTGGTTGGTCCGATGAATTTTTTCCTTTTTTATAAAATATCAGACAAATTATGTCACGGGAAGCATGGTGAATCAAATATGGTGGAAACAAAAACCCAGCCGTTCGGCTAATAGCTAAACTCAACTCAAACGCATTTTTTTCTCCACAACTAAAATAATGGCAATGGTATCAAAGGGGACTAGGGCTTCTCTTACCTGGAAGATAAATCGAAAGAAGTGATCCGATCAAATGAAAGGCTTCCTTTTTGTACGTTGACGTTGTATAGCGTTGCTATTAACAGCCAACTTAAATGGTCCAGAAAATATTATATTTTCCTTCTTTATCAAATTAGAATTCTTGAGGAAAACCGGCCATATACATTTTAATAGACCATTCCGAAGTTTCCGCCGCCATCTTGGAAAGGTATGCAAACTTTGGAGGCGCGGTTACCACGCCTAAACAAATTCGCCTGGAAACTCTTGACACTCAAATTTACGAAGCACATTTACGAAGAAAAAACAGTTTTAAACTCGCCGATTTCAAAGATTATTCAAGGTAAGACACTCTAGAAGGAATTTAGTTAATCTTGGAAGCGATCAAACTTGATTTTGTTGTATTTTGAACGAATTTTTTCGGACTGAATTTCCAAGTCGACCAAACAAGAAGCGATTTCTGCAAACTGTACCGGCGTTGTGAATAAAATTCGCTTTTCTCCAACAAAAGCGTGTGTTTTGTTTATTTGAACTAGCTTGGCATATTTAGTGTTCATATATTTTTGTAATCTAATTCATTAAATATTTGATCTGAGACGTTTAGATCGAAAATTCTGCCGGCTTTCTGCGAGGTGATACTTTTGTCTGTGCAAATCATTTTGTTGATGGACAACCAACCCCTGATCATCCCCATCCAGATACCAGCTCCCTCTGGTGCTAGGCCAGACATGAGGTTTGAGTACCTCACAAGGGGAGGTGATGTTCGATTTTTTACGGGGCTTGACAACTCCAAAATGTTAAAGTAGTTTTTAATCATGCCAGCTCAAAGGCATTAAATATGAACTACTAAATATGAACTACTACTTTTAATTGAAGATCTAGCTTTTAGATTCAAAGTGACACCTACAACAGTAACAGAAACATACATTACATGGACAAGGCTACTGTCTAAACAACTTGGATGGGTCATATCCTGGCCAACACGTCAGCAGATTCGCCATACACTTCCGTATTCATTTCTAATCTACGCCTGCACCGCGACACGCGCAATAATCAACAAACAGCAAATGGAGTGTGAAAATGCCTGTGCCTGAAGATGATTTTCATAACAACGACATGTGTGTATAATGTTTTCCAATTTCAGGTAATGGCATTCATTTGAATTATCTTCATTATCTTTGTTTGAGGATGCTCCCATTATTCATATATTCTTTGGTGTGTAGCAAAAAAAGGAAGAAAGAATCTCATGAGAATACCATATGATCTGAAATGGGAAAATATTATGTCCAACTGAAAGAGGTCCATGAGCAACACAATAATCTGCCTTGTGAATTTAAAAGGGTTTTAAGGAGAACAAATTGTGTCGTTCCAATGCCTCTCGCTTGTCTGTAACAATAGACAATTTACAATGTAACTCATTGATAAATATGTAAATAACATCAACTTTATAATAAATATATTTTTAGATAAGAATTTTGTACAAAGTGTAGAAATGTAAATTATATGTTTATATGACTTTGCAAATATAATACAACTTGTATCAAAAAGTATTTAATTGTGATAAGTCACAATGGTTCAATAACATGCAGTCCATCTCTTGGAAGATAAATATCACATACATGTGCACCATTAAAATACAGCAGCTTGCTCTGCACGGAAACCCATGTACACATTATCCGGAGAACGGTAAGCTAGCCTTATTCTCCTTACTGCACATGATGGGATCACCCGTCTGTTTCCCTTACCAAAATATCCATGGTCCCAAAGCACAAACATACGGTAGCCCTACTTGCGAAAACTGGGAGCCGAAAAGTCTAGCTGCTCTACATAGGCATCACACTTTGAGCGGATTGCCATTTCAAGCACATGCCTGTCCAGACAAAGGTTTGTAAAGAGGTCATACACAGCACTTGTTTTCCTCAGGAGTTGGCATTGGTACACAGTTTCCACAAATGCACCAGGTTATTTAGTTTGGCGGTGTAGAATGTGGTTCCTCAGGGTCTTGATCTAGTAATCTGTGTGCAAAGTCCAGGCTGCCACGGCCATTATTTAGTAAAGTTGAAAAGACAGAACGCATGTCATCCACTTCCAGGTTGTTGACGAATTCCTAAACAATCAAACAATAAGATTACCCGATGAAATACCAAGGGTGACAAGTCATGGGGTCTATCTACATCTAGAAGTGGGGGACCTTGCAAAGGGGGTACCAATCATGGCAAGGCATGGGTCTACAGGGTTATAGCCAGGAATTTTACTCGGGCCTCCTGTGGAACCCGAGTCTTAAATTCGGCTGTTTTTATTTTATTTTATTTATTTTCTGCTTTCGGACGCAAAACGCAGGTTCAAGTAGGGTTAAGTATCGCTGAATATCTAGTTATAAGGATTCATGAGAATTTTTTCTAGATCCAGTCGTGGGTTGAAACGGCAGGTTCAAGTATGTCTGAAAACCTAATAACTTGTTTTAAAATTAAAATACATTTTCGGGTCACTAGTATTCCATTACAGTTTTTGTTATGACTTTGGCTCATCTGTTTTGACAACTGCTTCTCGACCTTTAAGAGGGATTTACAAGTTTGCCGAATTCTTGCTTAGCTACTTGAGCTTGTATTTCACTTATATTTTTCCTATCGTTTTCTGCGGGAAACACCTTGACGGATCCATAACACTTCGTTAAACCCTCGGAACTTGCAAAACACACGACATTAAATCAGCTACACGCGACTTGAAACAGGCGACACGCGACCATTACGGGACTGAATCAAAAGTCTATTCAAGGACGTGTCTAAAGACAACATGGTGTCTAAAGACAACATGGTGAAAATGAACTGCAAGTTTGCAATGGATGGCTCAGGAGACTTTAACCCCTTGCAGTATAAGGAGCGGCTAAGGGTTGTTAAGCTTGTGGAACAGGAAAAGAAAAAGCTTTCTAAAGAAGAGCCGGCTGCCAGAACTAAGGTCACTAGCTTCATTGCAAAGCAAAACTCCAGGCAAGAATATGAGCCACTGATTAGCCATGTAATTGATAAAGGTTTGGTAGAACCCTTGCATTTGACCAACAACAACTGGGAGTTTCATTTCATGCAACTATTTGACATAGCTTTTGGAAGAACCAAGATAACTAGCACTGTGAAAAAGGTCTCCAGTTTTCCAGTTGATATCCTTTTTCGGCTGCACAAATGCATCCTCAGATGGTTTAGAGAAAAGAGAAGCTCTCAGCAGTTTAGGTGTAGATTTACTGGCGAGGAAACGGAGCTAATGTGCAGGGATTTTCTTATCTATTTCCTTGCCTTATTTTGTTGCTGTTTATTTAAAACTACTGATAGAATAGTCAATCAAGTCTTATTTCTTCTGTAAAATAGCTGGGCTACTGTTGGCCGACAGGGAAAACCGTTTAGTAGCAAACTGTAACTTGTAATCACTCTAATGAAGTTATTTTGAGCAGTTCACTTTTGTGAAATCCTCTCTACATGAGCAATCTACTCTCTTGTTCAGATCAGATGAAGTACCCTACTCCCATATCAATAGACTAAAGTGTTTTTTTTTGTATTCTTGTTGCTAGCCACAATGGTATGTTTATCTACCAGTTAGACTAATGCTGTGGAACTCCATTTGCATTCCACATTCCATAATTTAATGACAAGGAAACAAGAAGTCTACATGGACTGCAAGCATATGTGATCTTGAACAGATTTTCCTCATCAATAATGCCTTTGGCAGATCCATAGATACCAAATTCTCGCACAAGAATAACTTGATCGTCGTCTAACACACTTTTGAAGAGAAATCGAGCCTTCCTAAAGTCAGTTATTACGGTCTGTTTCGATGTTTTGGTTTCAATGACACTTGTTCCAAAGTTGTTTGTGGCGCACATTTCAAATATGTGTTCAAATACTATTTCCGGCAAATCTCTTTGGAAATTGCAGATCCAAGGGCTGCTATGCGAAGGACTCCTCTGCATTCTTCTCACGAGCATTTTGTGCCAGCGTCGTATGAATATTTGCACACACTGTACTGCAAAGCGACGAATCGCCGTTGCGTCAGACACTCGTGGCACACTTGCTCCGCCATTCTCCTGATCTTGTCAGAATCGCAGAATCAACCTTCAGCTGCCCAGTTATGGTACATTTTCTCCTCTTTGCACTAAACTCGCTTTCTGCTTGGTTCAAAGCTGTTTTTAAGAAAGAAGCTCATTCGCATCAACGTCGGCAATCTTGGATTTTGCGTGCGCTGGAGAGCCTCGTTTTGGTGCGATGTTGAATTGAGAGCCAGAAATCCCCAGGGTGACAATTCTCACGGCCGAAGTAACAACGCGAAGAAGACCGTTTGAAAACTCAATTTTTTCACGTTCAAGGGATACTAGGGCTAATTACCAGGCCCCAGAGGGGACCCACTTGCTATCAACCTCCTCCTGATTTCGGCGCCACAGGCAACCCACCCATGTGTTCTGCCTTGTGAAATCCTCAGGGAAAACTGAAGAGAACTGCATGGAAAATACAGAACTAGTACTGCCGCTAGGCTTGAAGTACCGGCTTCCACTCCGCAATGCTTCGCGCGCAGCAAATCCAGGCAAATCGGAGAAACACATTTTTTTAGTAGAATCTATAACCTTCTCACTCTTTGGTTCACGCGCCGGTCTTGTATTTAATTAATCGTAATTTGGTAAAGCAGCAAATTCATGAAAACGCAAAACATTGTTGTTAAATAATTAAGAACATAATGTCGCCCAATTTCGCAAAGTGTTATTGTTCAGCATAAATGAAATATACACCAAACTTTGAGCGTTTTGAGATATTTAGCGAGAGATCTGCCAGGCTACTCCTTGTCAGCTTGGAGGGCGGCCGCCGGGCACATTTTCGGTCTAATTATAAATTCGAAAATTTTATCAACGACTTAGCTAAAATTGGCACAAGCAGTGGAAAGAGCGAGCTGAATTTAGTAAAACTGCCAAGTTTGAGACCGATCGGTTACAAACTCGCGAAGATTCAGCCTTGCAAACAAATGTAATCAAGCCCTATTTTTACAGAGGTTTGTATGGAATTTTTAATTGTGTTTGTGTGTGTGTGTGTGTGTGGGTGGGGGGGGGGGGGGGGGGGGGGGGGGGCAAAATGTTGCTCCCCCAAAAAACTATAAATAATATATAATCTATAACTATAATCTATACCTATAATCTATAACTTCGGTCCCTTTAAAGGGTTGCCCTGAAACTTGTGATTATTGCTTATTGCCTATGCGCTCTTCGAATGGACAGTTTAGATTTTAGCTAGCTTATTAATTAAAGATATTAGAATTATATTATGTTTTTATTTTTGACGTAGCGTCGCCGATCTCAATCGGACCTCAACGGACGTTTGGAAGTATAATAGCTTTGTTTTACTGTAAGTTATGATGTTTTATTAATTTCATTTGAACATCTAGGCAAGAAAGCCAAAAGGTGTTGAATACCATTTTTAGACAATGGCCGAATCCGGCGTTTGATTTGGATTGACGGCAACAAAATCGCCAATCGCATATTGCACCATTAATTTGGAGCTCGCGTAACAATGCATACATTTGTAATTTAAAAAAACCGTTAATGGCCTTTATTCTGTACTGCCTTTTGCAGGGAGTGAATACGGAAGTCTGTGAAGAGTTGTTTTCGTGGCTTTCCAAGTTCCGGTTCATTACCAAGCATATGAGCCGATACTACAGATTCTTCTTGCTGATGTGCATCTCCTTGACAGCTATAATGAGACATCGAGCAGAACTTGGAATATTAGATTTCTTGGCGGCGTAAGGAATGTAGCGTTAATGACATAGCAAACGAACATTTGATTTTATGGTTGTGCTTTGATCATTGTGCTTAAAATCGCACGGATTCGCTGCAATGAATGGCAGGAATGTTTCTAAATAGGGTGTCAGGCTTTTCAGATGGGCGGCTGAGTTAAGGTATGAGTATACCTTTGTACGCGGATGTCATTTTTTCGCGAAAAAAATCATGTCGGTCATTACACTACAAGGGCAATATATCGTTTTAAGCTTTGGAATGGCTTTCTTTAAGTGGTATATTTCTTTGCAACGGTTAATCTGATGGTCATTTTCGTCATTTGTGCTCAGAGGAAAAGGAGTACTATTGCTTTTTTAGAGTTCCTACCATTCAGTAATGTTAAAAGCTCCGATTTCTGCAAAATGTATTCCTTAGAGTGCGATTTGAAAAAAGGTGTGCGGATTATTGATTTTTACATATTTGCAGATATACACGTAAAAAAGGTTAAAAACATATATTTTTGGCATTGCTAACACAAAATTAGCATAAAATATGTTTTAAAAGGAAAATCAAAAATCCCGCACACCTTTTTTATCGCCTTCTGAATAGATTTGCTTATTTGGAGCTGTGCAATTCAATTGGAAGAAGATGGAACTTTTAAAGAAAGTCGAGTCGTTTTTTTTCTTTAGAGCTAACAAAATTATGTCATGTACAAATAATGAAAAACAAAAGTATTCTTCAGATAGACCATCTTTGCTTTAAAATGATATATGAACGCGTTGTGGTGGAAATTATGACGCGATACGAATTTTTCCCGCGAGACCCTCAAAGGATACTCATACTTAAGGGAGGGTATGAAGAGATCATTCATTGCATATCTACAATGATGATAAATAATCGCTATTTTGTAGGTTATTTGTAGGTTGGTGAGATGAGCTGCAACAAGTTGTCTGATGTAGGAAAGTAGTCAGTTGAGATGGTAATGTAAAATATTTTGTGTTAGCTTTGAAATGCCACTGTATTAAAAGAAAGAGAGTGACACAACAGTATTGCAACAACAAACGAACTTCTGTGCTCCATATTTTTATAGAACGAGGCAAACAGTATAAAAATAATTATTAAAGGAGTGACAAAATTTCCATTTTTTTTTCTCGGCACCCACACTGCCTGCCTCGGACTAGCTTTGCTACTTAGCAGGTTGTGTGTAACTGTATTTTTGTTCTTTGTTATTGCAAATAAATTGAATTGAATTGAATTGAATTGAAGAGAGTGACACAAGAGTAAAATGGTTATGTTTCATGCAACATCAAACGAACTTTCTGTGCTCCATATTTTTTTAAGAACGAGGGAAACAGTCTAAAAAAATCTATTAAACGAGTGATCAATTGGGGCATTACCGTTTCTCTCTAACATCTATTTAAGAGTCTTTTGAAGAACGAGGAAAATTGAATAACAAAATTACGGTGGAATATAATGATGCCCATAATGATATGCACGTTTCCGTCGGTGATCGGACGACAAGAGTATACAGTTATGTTTAATGCATTATCAAACGAACTTTCTGTGCTCCATACTTTTTAAGAACGAGGCCAACAGTATAGAAAATAATTCTTAAAGGACTGATCAATTGGGGCATTAACGTTTCTTTCGAACATCTATTTAAGAGTATTTTAAAGAACGAGGAAAATTGAATAACAAACTTACGGTGGAATATAATGATGCCCATAACGATATGCACGTTTCCGTAGGACATTTCACTTTTTCCGTCGGAGTCTGGTCGGAAACGAATCGCCACGATGTCTTGAACGTTTCCGTCAGACATAAAAAAAACTGTGTAACAGGGGAGGGGTGGGGGATTTGGCTTGTGTTACGTGCTAAAGGACGTGGTACGTGGTAAACGAATAATAATGATATCTATCTGTACGATGGAGATCTCCATCGGAAGGTTTGAGTTTTCCGTCGGAGTCTGATTGAGTGTATTGGACATGTATGTAAAATGCAAACTTTCCTCTACAGGTATGACTCTTTCAACCGCAGCACGTATCCCAACTTCTCTTATGAAGAAGATGGGCTGGGAATGTGTGAAAGCATATGATATTGGAGCAGGGAAACTGAAACCATGGTCATCGCTAACCGTCCAAGCTCCAGCTGCATTTCGCTTAAAACCCGCCTCCGGGAATCTGCAATTCTGGGGAGTCAATCCGCGATACCTAAAGCTTCAAGATAAACACGATGAGAATTGCCCACCGGATGATTAAGCCGATGAATCTCCTCAAACCCTGTATGAATGTAGCGAATCTGGTTGCACGCACACCTTCGATAGCTACGACACGCTGCAAGTTCACCTTAGCTTTGGAATTCATGAAGCAACGAGCCAAAACCAAGAGAGTCTATACGACAAGCTTCGTCGCGATTGCGTTCCGAATTCTCTTCTATGTCAGTCCATGGTCAGGAGTCGAAGCATCCCCCTGAAGTCAGTAGAAGCAGTTCATTACAGCCGGACTCCTTCAGACCGGATGGGCGTTGCAAAAACTAAGAGCGTGTGCGATAACAAACTTTTTTCCCCAGGCTAGGGCATATAGCAAGCCGATCTCATTCCAGATCAATTTCACAAGAAGCAATAAAAAAAAATCATATATTTGGTGTGATTAATATTTATTTGCCCTTTGTTGTGCATCACTAAATAATATTTCTTTCCTCACGAAACATTCAGAAGACTAGGGCATAGAGCAAGGAAATCATGCAATGACATAGGAAAAGGCAAGGCAGAGGACAGGTCGGGTCTCTAGCCAAGGTCCAGACCAGATCATTCCCTACTGCACTCGAAAATCATTTATGCTGGTGCACGAAAGCCTCGTGCGACTGCAAAACCTTGCTACCGAAGTGAATGCTACTCAACTTTTCCTGGAAATAAAACTTCCCTCGGTCGTTACCTAATGGTGGAAATTGTTTGTTATTATTCACCTCCCCTTCGGGGGATAGTTGTTAACTATCACTACTACTTGTTTACCTTGTTTGTTTGTATTCTCTTACGTTTTGCCATGCCAAAAGGTTTTATAATAAGCTACGGAGTATAACGTATAAAGCCGGGCCGTTACATTGCCAAAGCTTGCTCTATACAGGGTGGATTGCTCTAGGGTGAAAATGATCTTTTTATCATTTTTATCTTATTGTAAAATTTTAAAATAAGTTTCGTTTTATTTTTATTTTACTTTTAAAAATATTACTTTATTCTGGTTAGTGTAGATATTCTAAAGAGCTATTAACAATTAGACTACGAGTTCGAGTTTTCTATGAGTCAGTAGATAATTAATCAGTTGACTATTTCACTCATAGAATACGAAAACGAGTAGTCTAATTGTTTTAGAAGAGACCCACTAGCATACTAGCTTCGAGTTAGATAGTTAAGTAGTTATCAACGCGCTAGCGTTTATCGCTACTCATTATCTATTACGTGATAGATAGTGAGTATCGGAGCCAATCATATTGCAGGTTTTGTGAAAGTATGCGAGTGGGTTTCTACTAATGTATTCATAGAAGAAATAGTTTTATGATAGATATTGTAAAGCGCTACTGGATTCATTGTAGAAATAGCGCTATATAAATGCTCTTATTATTGAACTCGTTTTTGCTTAACTCATATGCTCCGAATATACAAAATGAACGGTTTTGCAAGATCAAAGAAATCATGAGGCACATTACAGAAGAGGCCAACTTACCCGAAGATAGTCCTATTATATGGTGTGTGTGTGTGGGGGGGGGGGGGGGGGGGGGGAGCAAAACGTTTACTTCGACTAAGTTTTGAAACAAAAAGGGGAATCCTAGTCTTAAATTGAATACCATAGAAACTATGTTAGTAGCCTGCGAACATCCGGTACACGCAAGCTTAACCTTTAGGGTTAGTACTGTCTGCGAATTAACGGTCGATCGCTTGTCTTAACCCCCTGCGGCGTAGGAGATTAATCTTTCCCGGTTAAACTTGGCCTGGGATCAAAAACAACATGACTCTTAATTGGAGTAGTAAGTAAATACAGTGTACTAGCCCAATTTTTTTACGTTTCTTTCGCCTATTTTTCCCACTTTTGCTTTAGTTTTAAGATAATTGTTAATAAGTTATTTGCCGTTTTCTGCTTGGTATTTTTTGGTTATTTATAGATGGCAAATAAAACCTATCACTTTTTAAGCGACTGGTGGCCCTGTTTTTGCAGTATGGAAGTAAAGAGGGGGACTTGGAACGGCGGCAATGTTGATTGTTGGATACTTGCAATTTTGCTGAGCAACAAATATGAACTTTGACAAAAAACCGCAGTATAAAACATAAATCCATGATCACGATCGCTTTTAAAGTTCAGATTATGACAACGGTATCTATTTATAGAGTTATCCAAGATTGGGCCTGTCTAAAGAAAGTAAAGACATGAGCGGATGACAGATAGAGTGATAGGGCGGGGGGAATTTTTTGTTTTAGATTCCCGTGATGTTGACGTTTTGGCAGCTCCAGCGAGTGATGGGGACATTTTGCAGAGTGTTTCACAGTTAGAAGGCAAGTAGAAGATAAAGATTTTGATCTCTTATCCTCATGCTTGGTCGCTAAAATTGTGTACTGTAGTAAGCTTTCGGTATTTCGTTGTTTACTTCTGACAGTGCTTGTTGACAAAGTTACGTTTCGTAATATTTTCACACAAAATATATTTATGTTTATAGCCTCTCAAATTGCACAGAGGAGTTAAGAGTTGGAAGGGAAGTAGAGATATAATAGTTTAAGCCTGACCTTTTTTTGACAAATTTGACAACACGTTTATTTCTGTAGGCTCCCAAAATGGTGATGTGTTGGCTATGGGTTCAGGAGGCGCTGTTGACACACAGAAAGTTTGTCACAGTCAGAGGGTAAGTAGAGATCTAAGGGAACTTAACAGTTTCTAATAGCAATGGCAAATTGAATAAATTATGCATCGACCTGTACCTGTCTGTCTGTCTCTCTTTGCATAATACACTTGCCCTGTAGGGGGGTAGGAAATTCAGCCATTTCAAATTTATATTTTTCCTCTTGTCTTCATGCTTGTCTCTAAAATTGTGTACTGTAGTTAGCTTTCGGTGTTTCATTGTTTTCTTCAGTGTTTGTTGACAAAATTTCGTTTCGTAATATTTCACACAAATAAATTCATGTTTATAGGCCCTCAAATGGTGATGTGTTAGATAGGGGCCAAGGGAACAGAGCGTCTCAGAGTTTGAAGGCCAGTAGAGATATAATATTTTAAGGCTGACCTTGTTTGACAAATTTAACATTCTTACACTTTTATTTCTGTAGGTTCCAAAAATGGCGAGGATGTGTTGGCTATGGGTTCAGGAGGTGCTGTTGACACCACAGAAAGTTTCTCACAGTCAGAGGGTAAGTAGAGATCTAGGGAACTTAACATTGCAATGGCAAATTGATAAATTATACATCGACTTGTCCTGTCTGTCTGTCTTTGCATAATACACTTGCCCTGTAGGTGGTGGGGAAATTCAGCCATTTCAAATTTATATAAGCTTACCTTTGGGATTCAGGTTCAAAACAAACTCCTATACTTCCCTATCATAAATCTAAAGACATCGACCATTAAAATACATGTTTTTCATGTACCAGCAGATATTTTACAGTTGCAGATAATAATTTTTCAATCCCTGCAAGTAAATTACAAGTTATGTCTGCCAGTTTTACATGAAAAAAACTTTTATGAGTTTTTATGAGATGACGATTTTTTTTTTACTGTTCAAGATTTACTGTCTAGAAAAACCTACAAGTTTTGACAAGGAAATTTCGAAGCCTTTCAAAGGCGCATGCCAAACCAGTTTCAAGCAAAACCATTTATTGCGCATGACTTTTATCAACAAATTTTACACTACAGCATGTTTTTTATGATAATGATAATAATCCCTTATTCCACTTACACCTCAATAGGCTGCGAGAACAGTGATGTTTGGCTATGGGTTGTGTTGAGAACTTACTACACAGTGTTTCGCATATCGAAGGCAAGTGTAGAATTATATTTTGTGCAGAATTACAAAATATATATACATATCTTGTATTTTTTGAGTCCTAAAATAATACATAAACCATTTCCAAGAAAATACTGGGGAACAATGTTAACAATGTTAACCCCCCTCGCCCAAAAATCCCTGTCCCTTTTAAATGACAGGTACCCTGTAGAGGAAATTACACTTTCATGCCTAACTGTTTCCTGCCATGGCAGCTAGAAATTATTGAAAGCTTTTATTTTCTTGGTAAAGCAGGATTCCCACGGGTCCTTGAAAACCTGGAAAGTCCTGGAATTTTGAAGTGTCCTTTCCAGGCCTTGAATTGTAGAGTTGGTTTGGTTTTTTTTATCTCGGGTTTACGTACCGGGCAGCGTGCATTAATTTGTAGATTTTTAGGGCTTTCTTCTTTAATTTTGGATATATTGTTGCTGCTGTAACAACCTTTTTTTCTTGTTCTAGCGCGCTTCCTTGAAAACTGGTTTTCTTTGTGCCAAAGGGTGGAATAAAACACGCTATGTAATCACAAACAAGAACATGTCTATCACTGAACTATGGATTGAGAAGTACTGGTGTTGGATAAAATCATGAAATGGTTATATACCGTACATAGTAACCTTAGGTGCCTGGGACAAGAGTTTAATGATCTGATGATATTTTCCCATCTCAACTTATGAATAATTTGATTACCTTGTTGGGAAAGTAATACAGGAAAAAGTCCATTGGGAGCTCCGCTTTTAAGCGTTGCATAAATCTATATATAAGACTTAGTTTACAGTTGAGAAGGTTTTCAGAAAACAGGAACAAATGAAATGCATTCTTCTCATTGAATTTCAGTTTTGACAAGGAGTATAGTTTAGATTGAAAAGGATAATGCATTCCGATAGGAACTATTGTTATTATTTTAGCTGTTTCCCAGAAAAACTTATTGCAATGAACGTTTACCATGCGTAATCAAGGTGTGACAGAAAGACGAAAAATGAATGATTACTCTTATTGAACCATGATGGACACACAAAAAAATATATAGCTTGAGTGCATCCTTTTGTTAGCAGAACAGGAATTATGTTTCTTTTTTCATACAAAACAGCCAGTCCAGTCAATCGAGTGGCTTTTGGTAAAAGCGCGAGTCATTCAGTGGTCGGGGTGGATTTTGTAGCGTTCAACGGGATTCACATTAAGGATAATCAGGAGAAATATTATTAGGAGTTAGAAAGATAGTCTTATAGATGCATGAGATTTTTGGATGTTTTTTTGCGGGGTAAGTGTATGGAATTGAATTCACTAGGTAAATGTTTGGACTAGGTAAATGTTTGGACCTCTACGTAATAAGTTGTCTATGCAAACTCAATTTGCATAGTAATAGGTTTCCTGGGATTTGGGTCTAAATCTGGTACATGTGTTACACCCTATCATTTCCCGCGAGTCCGCCACACTAAAAGTGGTCTCTGTGAGTTTGGCAAACACGATTTCTCCGTTCTTGCAATGGCTGAGGAACAAGTTCCTATAGCTGTGTCGGCGGCAGCAGCGGTGGCTGCAGCTGAGGACATTGCAAATCCGCCTGTCGTCCCATTAGTACCAGCTCAAGTAGTCGAAGCGAACGAGGTCGCACACGTGCAGCGGGAGTTTTATTTCCTCTAGTTTGTGTTCCGTATTTTGGGTCATGTGCCGTTTCTTCCGTGTGAGTTTCTCCAGGTTCAGAGTCATTCATTATTTGCCGAGCGGCATTGTTTAAGATAATTTACGGCTTGATTCAAGTACTCGGGGTCACTCAATTGCATATCCACACGTTTCTATAAGAAAGTTTTGCAATTATTGTTGTTCCAACAGGAAAAACAAGTGGGAAAGGATATAGACGAAAAGGAATCTAAGAAAGTTTAAAGAGAAAAGGTGCTTGTTGAAGCAGAAAAGAAAATGAAAAAACGAGAAAAAACGAGCAGAAAATGAGAAACAAGCTGACTATGTAATGGAGAATAATGGAATAATGAAAGGAAACGTGAAGTGAAAAAGTAAAAAGAAAGTAAAATAAAATAGTATTAAAAAAAAAGTCAAGCAAAATATTAATGAGCATAATAAGAACAATGAAAGGAAAATAAAGGAAATGTAAAAAAGGCTAAAAGGGGGGAATATTTAAAGATGGAGATGTGAAGCACAAAAGTACGAATGAAAGATTCATGCATAATATTTTCAGAAGTAATCTCTATAAAATTGACTATCGAAGGAGAGTTAGCTTACTGGCCTTTTGAAATAAGAACATACAGTACTAGGTGTTTATAAGAAATTGAAAGTGTTGATCGAGTCACCAGAGATTGCTTTTTTTTCTCACTGTAGGGTAATGGGAATGTCAATTTCAATGACAAAGCCTTCAGACTCTGGAAAGAGCCAAGAAGGCAACAGTTGACTCATGCTTGGAAAACTTGAGGCTTTATTTGCGGGCCCCAATTTTCAACAAAGACAGGGCCCTCGATTGCCTTCTCAATTTGAAGTTGGTGGCTAAAGAGACAAAGTATCCAAAGGCTGGTTTCTATTAGGCAACGCTTAAAGCTGTGCGTGACAAAGCGAGATGTCCAGATGTCTACTCCAGACTTCATGCCCTTTTCGTTTTGGAAGCGGTAATGGGCAGTCTTCCAGACGTGGAAGATCTACAGCAACCAGGTCATCTCCAGAGCAAGGCAACCTGAACTGATTTGAAGATTCTTAGACACGGTTTATGAAAAAGACTTACCCCACTACATTTCTGTACCAGGCAGTGATAGATTTTTCTCTGTATGGTTATGTTATTTAATAAATTTTGTAAGCATTAATAATTATCAATATTTCTCAGTGTGAAAATTTAAGGGCTGGTGGGAATGTGTAGGTTCCATAATCAGTGTGAGCGACTCCCATTGGTTACCGCAATCTATGGCATTCAGTGGATGTCGTGGTTTCAGGCATGTGAGGTCACTCACTTCTGGTTGGGAACCCTAGTCTACATTTTCAGACCCTCATCTCAGTGCTCGTCTTTTCAGATTCCTTCCAGAACGAAATGTAAGGTTTATGAAGAATAAAGCTTCGGAGGCTTTGGCAGAATAATGTAGACATCAAGTCAATTCCGTTCATTTAGCATAAACTAAGACTTGGGTAAATGTGGATTGGGTTCCTTGCCAGGAGAGAAATTTGCATTCCGTCACGTATGATGAGATTTGTGACTTGGGCGTGGTTCCAGGTTTAAACACCGTCAAATTGAGAGATCCTGAACACTTCACAAACACTGCGAAGCTTGACAAGAAATTCTATAAAAAAACATCCTCTGAAGGAACAAATCTCTGACTGGATAATCAAAAAGGTGGATGTTTTGAATTTTTGTCAGCCGTTCTCAGGTCGGTTCAGAGGTCAGGAATATTCATCATCGTTTCCTGACAAAAAGCATTTTCCCAACCCCGAGTCTTGTATCAACTTTACAGCGTTCATTTCACAAGAGATTCTAAGCGTCTTGCTGCTGGAGCGTACAAAGTGTTGGGATTGGTTGAGAAGGACACCCCCCCCCTTTCATTGTCATGCCCCTAACTGTTGAACTATCGAAACCCAAGTTGTATTTAGTTGCCCGTTATTTGAACTTATGGATGTGAGACCAACCGTTGACACTTGACCGTTTACGGGATGTTCCCGTTATGTCTACAATGACAGTCTCATGTCAAAGTGTGACGATAAATCGGGCTATGATCACGTCATGTTGTAAGAGGATTCCCAGAAGTTCTTTGATGTGGCGGGCATCTGGTTTGTCTACACAACCCTTCGTTTTGGGTGCAAAATTTCACCGTTCATTCACCATACTATTTGGGAAGCGGCATCTGGTTTTCTCAGAGGTTTAGGAATCCCTTGCTCACCTTACATCGATGACAGGTTGATTGGTGAGCTTTTCGTGGATCGCATTTATCCAAGTAGTTCTTTTAGAAATACCCTCTGGATACCCAAGAAATCCAATGGTTGAATTCTCCTGATCTCGGTTGGTACAGCCAATAGCGCAACAGCGAACAACCATATCGAAAAAGCAGATAAAAGAAGCAAAAGGATTCGAAAATTCCGACAGGCAGATACCACAAACCGAGGACTTAACAGTTATCGATGCCATGCGAAAGCCGAATCCAATAATTGTTTTATTATTCATTGTCTGACACAAATTCAGTAAATGTTTTCCGTAAAAAAATGAAACGATAAAAATGCATTCAAAGTTGCAAGGTTTAATTATCAAAAAAACTTAATACAGCACAAATATACCAACATTTTAGCCACAGCTACAACCTCAGCACAAATATACCATGTTTTCAATTTCTTGAGTCGGACACGTCGCAAAGCGAGCAGCCATCGTGAAAAGACACAAAATTTGCCGCGCATTTGTAATTTCACAAAAATACCGCTGAACTTGCAGGCTCGGTCGAATAACCGGTACAGACAACTGTTTCCGCTGAAAATAGCGCAGGCTCGGTGCAATAACCTCTACAGACAACTGTTCCTGCTGAAAATGTTGCAGCCGCTTGTAAATTGCCAGAATTGCCCGTAGACTTTGAGCCAATCAGAAAACGATTACTGAGAACAATGAATAATAATCTCACTTATTTTAACGGGGATGGTAATCACGTGTAGGTTTCTTACCAACCGTAACGTGTTAGAGATGCGTGACATATAAACAAGCGACGTCACGGTGATTATCGCTATAAATTTTATTCATTACATTTTGGAGTAAGATTGTTAGAAATTTTGAAGATTTCTATTAATTACAGTTTCAACCTTCGTGTAGAGAGTTTGTCACACCCTAGTTATTTACATAGGGGCAGAGAGCTAGAAGCACAAGGAGAGGCGAAAAGGAGCAGACTATGCAGTGACACCCAGAATCACTCAGAGCGTAGTGAAAGCTTCCGAAGCACGAGGATAACTTGTCGTTTAGCGAGATCAGGATTGCTGAGTGGAGGAGTTATGCAACGGCGCAGAAGTCAAAAAGGCTGGGAAAGTAAGAGGAAGCGGAGAAAGATACCGTACAGGTAGATGAAATAGTTGTGCAACGTATGAGTGCCGAAGTGACGGCAAACAACAGAAATAGAGCAGAATCGAGGGGCAAGAGAACGTGCCATACCGGCACGAAAATATCACAATTGAGAGCATGATGGACGCGTGCCAGAGGCACTTTGGTCCCGAATTGGAAAACGGCATAATGTGCGATGTTCGCTCTGGCTAGAGAGGGCCTTCGTGCCAAAAAATGTACCAGGGACTAAAGTGTTCTATGTCAGATTCGTGGAGGGATACGACGACGACGCGGGAGAGGAATACTTCATCACCAGGTCATGGTGAGCAAGATCGAGATCAAGCAAGATCGCCCGGTAAGAAAATCTACAGCGTTATTTGTGTGTTATGAGTTGTCAAAACAATTTCCTCAGTTTACGGACGTTTGACAAATAAGTTAATAGCTACTTTTAAACTTGAAACTATCTATACGAATCGGCTGAATCTAAATCGAGCAATAGCGAATAACGGTCTACGCTAATACGGTTGATTTTAGCATTGTCCTGGGCCGGAAGTTCATGTCTTCGGCATGAGTCATAGAGCCCGCTTCCTGGGCGCGGGTGTGAATTGCTTGACCCCATGAGCCCATTTGGAGTCCTTGGGCCTGAATTGGCCAACTGTCGGATTTTACTCATTAGGCTATCGAACTCTTGGTAATCTATTCATGAAAAACACCAGATAGATAACTCCGCCTGTCTCTTCTTGTGTGTTTGATATAAACCCCGTTTCTCATGCGCTTGAATCGCCGCTATTACGTTTCAGATAGTATGATTTGACCGTTCAGCATGCTGCTCGAGTCCCCCATAGTAGAGGAGGCAAATTTGCCTTGCGGAAATGTGGGAAATTGACTTACATTTACATTGAAATTACAACTTTTTAAAACAGAACTAGTTGTAGATACTTGAACGGACGGTTAATAAGAGGTCTAACTTTAGAATTTTCCTGCTGGACTTTGGTTCCTTGCGAGCAGAGCAGAGCTTTCTTCCTGTCAATCTCACTGAACACGCTCGCATTGTTCTGGTTTGTCCCCGAGATAACAAGGGCAACCAAACCACGAATCAACATCCCTGAACACTTTTTTTTAGAGGGGGGGGGGGGGGCACTGAGCCCAAATGTTAACGGGGATGGGGGAGGATGTTCCCCCAACACTTCAATCCATTTAGGATAAACTTCTATGACAAATCACTTTACAATCAATATCTATTGTTAACTAAATTCAATTTTATTTTTCCCAGGTGGAAACACTAAGATCTCCTCAGCACAGATGAAAATGCAGATCAGCCATTTGAGCCAGAGATTAGCAAGATCTAATTGAAACAGTGCCAAAATAATGACAGTACTTGCCCTGAAAGCAAATGCCTTTATTATATAGCTCGTGTTTTTTCGATCAGAGCGCGCGGTCTGATTGGTTCTATCATGGTCACGTGGGAAAGTACAAACTCAATGTAGCGCGGGCTACAATTCAAAATTTCAAAATTCAAATTTTGGCGGGAAAGTTCTTTGTTGTTTTGTTTTCTTTTTGCTATAATATAATAAAACACTCAATGGCTGAACCCTCAGGAAATAGCGAGTTTTTTTCCCTCGAATCTCGATGTTGTCTCGGGAAACATCGAGATTCTCGGGAAAACAAAACTCGCTGTTTCCCTCGGAAGCAGATTTTGAGAAACACCTTCCTTAAAAAAATTTCTAATTATGAAAAAGTTTTCTTTTTGCCATAGTTCGCTAGTCCATTCTATAAGCTTTCCAACGAAATATAGGCTGATATGTTTGGTTAACTAAGGACGTGTATGATTTTTTTTCGATCACGTGCGCGAAGGTTCTCAGTAATCTTAAGTATATAACGATGACCTTTCTCTAAAAGAGTGTTACAGCCACTTGCAAAGCAATTGGCCATTAAAACAACCAGGTGTTTGTGATAATATGACATTGCAAGACCCATCGCCATCAAGGTAATTGAAGATGTGTATGTAGTCCCAACTAAGACGTCAATTCCTCTAGACTATAACAACCTCTGTAGAGCACAAATAACCTCTCGGATAAATCATTATTGACTGCAAACAAAGCTAGTAAAACCATAGTGGCCCCCAGCGGGATGGTTGGGTAAAGTGGCTCTTGATCGATATCAGGGGGATCTCCATTTTCATTCGAGGCATCCGGCTCAGCAAAGATGAACTCACTTATTACAGTTGGCTCAGATACACACAACTCCAGAAACTCGTTAATTTTCGTGAATTCTTCTTCTTGGCAGTTTTCTATTGTTTCATTTGTTAGCGGACGTGTTGAACACAAGTTTTATCCAACGACACATCATTTACTGCGGTTTTCGTAATTCTGCGAACTCTCGCTATTGATTTCCAACCGTAAAACCGCCTTCTGGCTTCCGTCAATCAAACTCCCGAGTCTTTTCGTCGTTGCTCCTTGTGCTTTTTGATTGGCCAGCGCCTAAGCAGTGCTAAAATGGTTTCCTGTCGCGACAGCAACGTTACGTGCTGGCCAATCAAAAAGCACAGAGTAACGACGAAAAGACTCGGGAGTTTGATTGACGGAAGCCAGAAGGCGGTTTGACGGTTGGAAATCGTTAGCGAGAGTTCGCAGAATTATGAAAACCGCAGTAATTCAAGGTTTTCAAGAAGCAATTCTGTATAAACATCCCTTTCTTCGCTGAGCGTGCCGTCATCTTCAAATTCCTGTAGAGAATCGCTAGCACTATTATTTACAGATTTTTCAGTACAATTATCTTCACTTTCCGTCGGCCTGAATTCTTCATCATCGCATTTAGCAAACAGATGAACTTTATAGGCACAAATACGTCTTCCTCATTTTAACCCACTTTAGCCAATTTTGTCCTTCTGCACGATCGCTTTTGAGCTCTTTTCCCCGCCATAATCGTCTCTGTGCTCTAGCGTGTCGTTTCGACAGTTTATAATCAGATACGAAAGGAGATGGTAGCTCGTAATAAGTATAATTATGGTTACTGCTAAGAAAGGTAAACAATGTTTAAGAGAAACTTTATTAATTGGTTTTCACAAAGTTTGCTTAACTAATTAGCAAACGTACTTGTTTTCTTTAACAAACGTTCTCCATTGACGTTAACAAAACTAGATAAAATGATGAAATACTCGCCTCAATAATACAGTATTATCTAACGGCACTAATAATATACATTAAAAAAAATCCTTTACTCTAATTGGCTAAGAGCAGTGCAATTTTTAGGTAACAGAGTGCAGACAAAAGGTAACAAAGTGCAGAAAAAAGGTAACAAAATGCAAATTAGCTTAAAATACCTAGTTCTGATTGGATAATAAACAAAAGAAAATATTGTCAACCAATCATATTTCGACTTTCTAGAAGCGGCAAATCTTGAAGTTGCGAGGGAAAATGGCCGGCGTTCAGAGTAGATTTTCTCTCGCGACTGAAAAAACTATTGAAGAGCTTAAAAACGCGGCAAAAAACAAAAACACTGTGCAAAGCACAACATTTTGGTTGAATGTTTGGAAGAAATGGTGTACTTAACAGGATATTTCTTCGGAAATTCACAAATACGAGCCCGAGGGGCTAAACAAATTGCTCGAGAAATTTTACGCCATTTCCAAGCGGAATAACCCAGCAGTGGCCCTAACAAACCCCCAAGTCACTCAGCCTGAGCCTAGGCAGTATTTGGGTGATTCTCGGATGAATTCCCAGGCGCAAAACTTGGTCAACAGCTTCCATAACTGCACGGTCACTTTCAACCTCCAAAACAGTTCGTCGCCGACGGTTCAGCCCAAAAAACGCCGCTATGCAATCTTTGACAGCGATTCAGAGTAGACTTTTGGACAATTCCATGTCTTTTACACTTATTTAGACACAATTTAGTGAAGTTTAAATCTCTGTAAATCGGAATTTGTGGTTGATTTGTAAAACCAACCGATGCATGTATTATTATGGGTTGTTGACAGAATACATTATTCATCACATGACAAGTGCGCGCGTCATTTCCGGTGTTCACTTCATAGTGTTTTGATTGTTTTTCATGCATATTATTAATAAGTAATCATACGACTTTTCTCGTTCAATTTGGGATTAATTACACTCGTGAGTTTTTCAAAAAGCTCAAATTGCACTCGCCCTAACGGGCTCGTGCAATTTCGATACTTTTTGAAAAACTCACTCGTGCAATTAATCCCAAATTGAACGTCATCCCGTATGATTACCTATACTAAAACGTTTCATTAACGTCCAACGCAATTTCTCTCCCAAAGGTAAACCGAATATTATTCAAGATGGATAACAATGCGCACATTGTTAACCACTCGCTCTAATCTGCAAAACGTAAATGTTTCGATGACCTTTGAACAACAGTATTTCACTGCACGAATTTTGGCGCCCATTTTCAAACCGTTGAATTATCAATCTTGAGTCACACACTAACTAAAAGAGACCTCTGACATTTGACCTTCCATGCCCGTTGTGTAACAAAACTAACTAGTTTTCATTAGTTTATCTGCTGAACAAAATGGCTTGGACCACTTTGCGCAATAAGGAAGTCAGACCATACGCGACTGGATTGAAGAAAGAAAAATACCAAAAAGACCACCTGAGTGATTTGGCAGGTTTAGAATTTTCACAGCCTCATGAAGGAGCAGCCGAAGAATCGCAACAAGATGGGAAAAGAAAGAGAAAGGAGACGGCAGTTGCGAAAGAAAGCAGGGAGCCAAGAGAAAGAACTGTCGCCAAAAAAGCGCAAGACGCAGTCAATTGATGCTAGAAGCAAACAAACCAGCTAAAAGTAAACCAGTAAACCTACAAATAGTATAAAACCTACAAATAGTGTACTAACTGGCGCATGTATCCAAGCAGGCTCCGCGATGTGCGCTGTCGCAGAGCTTTCATAGCCAAGTGGTGCCTCGAGCTGAGGATGGCGATTCCAGTACCGTTCCATGCCCTCAGCAACACGCCTAGTGAACAGAAAAAGTGGCGGACGAGATGACATTTATTTTTACCGTACGAGAAAAAAAAATAGTGGACGAAACTATCGATTTAGTATCGATTTATAGTACAAATCCGAGTCCGTGAACCAACCGCTCAGCTGATTTGCTTTTTACCGAATGAAAATGGCGGCTCATTCAAGAATTCGATTCGCAAGATGTCGAAGACATCGGCAAAACTGTTGAGCAAATAAGCTCATCGTATCAGTCAAACGATGTTATTTCCTTAGAAATGTGCGAAAGAAGACTTGAAAACAAGTAAACATTGTGATGGCCATTCAACATGCAGAACAAAATGCTGAAAATCCCATTACTATATATGCCAACCTTTCAGCAAACCTCACTTGTGAGCGTCTTGTTACGTTTATATTACACAAGTTGTCGGAAGTAATTGAAAATTCGACTAAGTCTTCACCGGCAAGAGGCGGAACACTTGTGATTTCATTTTCTAATAACTATTATATGTTATTAATCAATATTGCGTGATAACATGTCAGAAAGCATCCATTTCCATCGGTTGATTTATAGATATATAGAGCAATGTTCTTGATTGAATTTGGTAAATCAATCTGAAACTTTGTTTTTAGATGTTGATTAAGAGATTTCTACACGTAATTCGTCTTCTAATATTGAACGAAAACAACAACAAAGGAGTGGCTGACACGGACTCTTTAAATAATAAAAAACGAAAAAAGAACAGACTCCCGAGTTGATTCACTTTTGAAGAGCTATTCGTGATAGAAACTGTTTGTACTAAAACACAATTCCTTCTTGTTGCAGTTGTATGATACGAGGGTGAAGTATGCTATCAACCAAGAGAAAGAGACAATGGCTAGGCTAACCCAGGAATACATGAGCGACGAAGAGGATGGGCAAGGAGACGATTGCGGGAAGTGGGTTGTGAAATCACTGAGATGGAGAACGGAGAAGGCTAACAGGTTGTTGAAGAGAATTCAGCAACGAATCGACAGAAGCTTATCGGGAGAGCTAAAGTTCAGCGAGTTGAATCAGACGTGTTTTCCCTGAGGGGCTACCCCCAACAACGAGTTCCATGGGCCTTTAGATCACTGTAACAGGCTGAGCAACTGGATGATAGTGACAAGGAAAATGAGGACGAGCAGCCAAGTCGCCCAAAAAGGCGCAGGGTCGATAATCGGCCATTTGATAGTGAAGACGAGGATGAATTTCATCTTTAAATATTTCCCTCAGTGTCCATAATTTTCATATTTTTACGACATGTTTTTTCAGCCATTTTAGAGAGTATGACAGAAGAAAACATCACTATTGCCAATACTATATGCTGGCCAATTTTAAAATAACTTGAATTTACATTTGTTGGAACTCGTGGTACTAGTGTGAAAAAATGTATTATAATTTCATTGGTGTTGCATTTTATCATTCTGTAAATAGGTATTTGTAGATATTATATGTTCATAAGTGTGCATAGACATTAAAAAAGCTTGTGTTAAATCATGTTGTGATAATGCTGCCATTTAAGGTTCTCATAGATGACATAAGCGGCTGAATAGTTAGAACATGCCACCTTAGAGTGGTTTTCGTCGCGAGCACACGTCGAGTATCGTGATAAAAGGCACGGCAAATTAATAAGAAACGGCGGCCTATTCTGCCCGATAAACACTTGAAAACGAAGGGTGTACTGGAGTATGAGGAGCGTCGAACTTGGCGTACTCCACGTATTCGGCCCGACGAACACTTGAAAACGAAGGGTGTGCTGGAGTATAAGGAGCGTCGAACTTGGCGTACTCCACGTATTCGGCCCGACAAACACTTGAAAACGAAGGGTGTGCTGGCGTATTCTGTAGTCGAACGTTGCGTTTTCGTCCCGTATGCAGGCTTGAAAATGGACAAACGGAGCGAATTCAAGTCGCAAACGCCCCGCATACGTCATGTTGTACGACTTGAAAACGGCCGAAAATCCCTGAATACGTGACGTATTACGACCCGTTTTCTATCGTATGCGGGCCCGAACACACGCCTTTTTGCGCTGTGCGTGTTCTTGATTTACAGGCTGAATTTGGGTCTAAGGCATGAGCCTTTGAAGGGCTTGGCCGTAGCTTTTAGAATTAACCAATCAAATTTGATCTTTTTCAGACTATGGAGCGAATTGGAAGTTCTGTTGGTGACATTCAGTCTACATTGCTAACCGTAACAACTGCACTAAATCACCTAGAGAACCTTGACAAGTGCACAGCCTCCAACAACACCATGCTTTAAATAAGAGTAATGATATGGATGAAAACTGAGGGGGAGGGGTGGTCTATGATAATCATGAACTGCACTATACAACTGTAAGTACCATGGGACTTGAGATTGGAGGTATACCCCTTGCCAATGGCGACGGATGGTCAAAATTTGCCAGTTGGTGAAAATTGTGGGGGAGGGTGGTCTTTAATAATCATGAACTGCACAATACAACTGCAAGTATCATAGGACTTGAGATTGGAGGTATACCCCTTGCCAATTGGCGACGGATGGTCAAATTTGCCAGTTGGTGAAAATTGAGGGGGAGGGTTGGTCTATGATAATCATAAACTGCACTATACAACTGCAAGTACCATGGGACTTGAGATTGGAGGTATACCCCTTGCCAATTGGCGACGGATGGTCAAAATTTGCCAGTTGGTGAAAATTGAGGGGGAGGGGTGGTCTATGATAATCATGAACTGCACTATACAACTGCAAGTACCATGGGACTTGAGATTGGAGGTATACCCTTTGCCAATTGGCGACGGATGGTCAAAATTTGCCAGTTGGTGAAAATTGAGGGGGAGGGGTGGTCTTTAATAATAATGAACTGCACAATACAACTGCAAGTATCATGGGACTTGAGATTGGAGGTATACCCCTTGCCAATTGGCAACGGATGGTCAAAATTTGCCAGTTGGTGAAAATTGAGGGGGAGGGGTGGTCTATGATAATCATGAACTGCACTATACAACTGCAAGTATCATGGGACTTGAGATTGGAGGTATACCCCTTGCCATTTGGCGACGGATGGTTATAATCATGAAATGAAATGCGAACCAGCTTGACCAACACAGCAACCTAATATTTCAATGTTTTTAACACAAGGCGAGGAAAAAAGCAAGCTCAAGGAATTATTTTGTGTTTACAAATGATTAAAACATCTAAGAACAAAAATAAAGTACTTTCTCGCATATAAAGCCAAATTCTGTGGCCAGTTAATGACTAACAGTAGGTCTAGAGTCACTACAACCGTACCAGATTCATTCTCAGAATACAAACAAGGTATAACATTACAATATTTGGTGCGAAATACATTGCATTTCTCTCTCGATTTTTGTAGGAATAGTGAAATTTCAAAGTTTTAAACTACCCTATGTGATAAATAGTATCACCAGCATCAAATTGTGTGATTCTGTGGAGAATTGAAATTTTGACCATGACACCTTCCCTAGTACCTTAAGATATATCAACATGTGACTATGGATTAATCATTGATTGCAACTATCAATCGATATTAATTGACTGATTTTCTCGATTATTTACTCCAGGGAGAGGAGTGGCCTGTATGCGTACAATAGCCCCTTTAAGAATGAGGAAAATGTGATAGGTTAATATAGTATAAAGGGAATGTTTTAAGAATGCCAAAGGGCATTTAGATTTCACAAACTTAAAAAACGTAAAAATCTATTCGACAAAGGGTTACAGTTACAGGTTCATTCTCAGAATACAAACAAGGTATAACATTACAATATTTGGCGAGAAATACATTGCATTTCTCTCTCGTTTTTTGTAGGAATTCGTGAAATTTCAAAGTTTTAAACTACCCTATGTGATAAATAGTATCACCAGCATCAAAATCTGTGATTCTGGGGAGAATTGAAATTTTGACCATGACCCTTCCCTATTACCTTAAGATATATCAACATGTGACTATCGATTAACCATCGATTGCTAATATCAATCGATATTAATTGACTGATTTCCTCGATTATTTACTCCGGGCAGAGAAGTGGCCTGTGCGTGCAATAGCCCCTTTAAGAATGAGGAAAATGTGATAGGTTAATATAGTATAATAGGGAATGTTTTAATCAACATGTGACTATCGATTAACCATCGATTGCTAATATCAATCGATATTAATTGACTGATTTCCTCGATTATTTACTCCGGGCAGAGAAGTGGCCTGTGCGTGCAATAGCCCCTTTAAGAATGAGGAAAATGTGATAGGTTAATATAGTATAATAGGGAATGTTTTAAGAGTAATATGCCAAAGGGCATTTAGGTTTCACAAACTTTAAAAAAGTAAAAATCTATTTGACAAAGGGTTTGATTCAGTCACTATTGACACAAAAAGTCTTCAAGGGCAGCATAGTCCGTGTGTATTTAAGTTAACAATCGTAGACCTCCAGGCCGAAATGTGCTACGAATATGATTTCGATTTTAGACCATAATGATACTTTGCTTCGGCAGATAACACAAACCTCGGCATTGCCAAATCTCACTATCATGCTCAACCTCATCCAATAAGTGTTAATTGGCTAATTATCTTGTGCTTGCCGGTTTTAATTATGTTGAATTGTAATAAATCGATAAACATTGATATCTTTTCTTAAAGTGTCATCGATTTAAATGATTTTTTAATCCAATCAATAAAAATCAATCAGACTTTAACGATTGGTAACGATTTATCGATTGGTAAATCGGTATCGATTTTTATCGATTGACTAGCTAGACCAGGGAAGAAAGGAGTTCAAAATGCCATACAGAGACAGAAATGAAACCTTGTTTTTAGCATATCCACGAGATAAAAAGTTAGCTTTCGGTTAATTCACGACGAAAATCATAACTTGAAATACCGACTCTTCACTTTTAGGGGAGTAAAGCAGTTGCTAGGAAAAAGAATTGCGGAAACTTGAAATCATTCTATCGCAACACGTGAAAAAATGCGGTCACAAAAAATGCAGAACAAGTTTTAAACTCGCGGGGAACAACACGTTTGATCAAAATTAGAGACTCTAAATGCGTTCTATGGGTATAAAAATAGTGTGGTACTGCAGACGAACTGCAGATATCTATAATATCTGTGATCCTACCTCCAAAACTCGTCGAATTTTCGTCCATCTGCATCAAGTGTTCAGCTGGTTCAACTGTTGGTGTGTGCGGACTCACAAAACGTTTCCCCTAGTGGGTACCGGTGGGGTGAGGGCTAACTGCGTCCTCCGTGCTTGTTGTTGATTGCCTATTGATTTGCTCACGCTGCCACTTTCTTTCAGGTTCGAAGCCCAAGCAGTTCGAAGCAGTTGTTTCGAAGCCGTACATGTAAGTGTAAAAGAGTAAAAGCTCGGGTTTACCATTGAATTGCCTGAATTTCAGGCTCCCTGTGGTAACGACACGTGACCTACCGCACACGAGAGAAGGATTTACTTCTTCACAGGAGTTGTTGGTCAGTTTCGAAGCCAAAGTCAAAGATCACGTAATTCTGGCAAATGGAGACGGCTTCGCTCGTGTAAAGGTAAGAATAGTATACCTCCATCTTCATAAGAAGGTTTGGTTTGGCGTGTTTTCATTCAGATATGACCCCATGCGTTTTTGACTGTTGTATATCGTGGGATGCGATTGTGACCGAACTTTGGCCCAAGTTTGTTCCTTGCTGATCCTAAGGCTGGTTTCTTTATAGTCGTATCAGTCGTCCCAGTCATACCGTGAAAGAATAGAAATTTGAATTATTCTATTGTTTCACGGTCGACTGAAACGACTGATGACAAAACACTGACCCCAGGTCCATGGACCCCCTGGTGGACTAGTCCATGGACCCCCTGTCAAAATTTTTTGGGATGGATTTTTAGATGAAGGCCATTCAGGCATTTTCTTTAGTGGGGAGACGCTGTCCGCCATATTTGGCATTGCTTCACAAAGAAAGCTAAATTTTCTGTGAATGAAAGCTTGAAATTTAGACCATTTCATTTAATGGGAGCCCTCCATTTAAGTTGAATTACTTTTGTTTTTACAATTGGTAGCTAAAACCCGGGCAAATGCTGTTGTTTTAGGCTTTGTTGAGCCACGTACCTAGGCATTTTCACCTTTATGTGAAGCCCGCTGTCAAAAAAATTGCTGAAATTAATATGGTAACCAAAAATTTACCCCTATGTAACAAGTAATTTTATGTGGACTCAATTCAATGCAACTGCCTCAGAAACTGGCTTGAAAAAGTTCAAAAAAATCACCAAAAATTTGTTGAGCCCGGGCTTAACAGGTTTAAAGTCTGAGCTACGTGCCTGTTAGCAAAAAAGTGATCTCGCCGAGCTCCATATATTGTTTTTTAACATGGACACGCCTGGGAAGCCATTAAAGTGTTAACACCAAGATAAAAACAAGCAAAAAACTCCAAGCACTGAAGTCGTTTTCGGTTTTCAGATCAGTAATTAAATGTTTTAAAATCACTAAGCAATCAGTAGGTACCTCAAAACACTATAAGGGGCGATATCAAAATTTATATAACTACACTGTGTGATTTCAAAAGTCAATGGACTTTGCTGGAAATAGAAAATAATTTCACTTTGAAATATTATAAAATTCACTTTCTTTGTAAAAACAGGGCCCGTGGTTTGATGCAGGATTTTTCTGAAATTATGCGCTAAGGATTCGAAATTATGCGCTAAAAATACGAAATTATGCGGGATTGTGCAATATTTTTTTCCAAGTGCCGTAACATATTTTGCTCTTTTCGCCTGTTTTGTTACATGGATATAGCTGCTATTTAACTTTAACAACTTTTGTTTGTCTAGAAAATGCTCTGTGATGAGTTCCAATCGCTTCGCTTTACTAAAAGCTTATTACTTTCTTACAAAAAAGCGTTACCAACTAACTTCAGTTACACGGTAGCAAAGATTAGTAGTTCGTCTTCTTTCGTTTACTTGTCTCAGACCCAGGCACACTTTTTTCATACTGCAAGGATCGCAGCAATGCACTCCTATCCAACCATGAACTGAACGGTCACGAGAGCTACGCAGACCAACAGAGCTATCGCTACGGACCGTTATGATCTCTCATTATCACAAAATTAATCTTGATTGCGAGAGCGATCTGCACTGTCGTCGGTGGTAGTGTAAGAGTTTTTATAAAACTGGAAACGTGCCACGTTATTCTGTCAGTGTTTTTTGTTTTTGTTATCATGGGAGCTGTTCGTGTGCCTGGAGTAGTAGTAATTGGGGCGTCTGGGACATTCCTGAAATTTTTGGGATTCCTGTGGTTTTTGTCACATGACTTTAGACCTGTCAATCAAAATGTGGGCGTGGCACCTGTCAATCAAATTTATTTAACCACACCTGTCAATCAAATTTATTTAACCACACCTGTCAATCAAATTTATTTAACCACACCTGTCAATCAAATTTATTTAACCACACCTGTCAATCAAAATGGTATACAATCTTTAAAATCCAAAATGGTGGACAATCCTAGGTACGTCGTTATACTAAAAACCTAAAGTCCGTTGTTATACTAAAAACCTAAGCCAGTCGTTATACATAGCATCAGATACATAGCATCAGATACAGCCATGACGTCACTGGGGAATCCCCTTGAAAACAGAGATTGTGGGCAAGCCTGGGCATATTTAAGGCTGGGGAATACCCTAATATATTTTTTCCACATATATAAAAGGAGTAGTAGTAACTGGGGTGTTCTGGGACATTCCTGAAATTTTTGGGATTCCTGTGGTTTTTGTCACATGACTTTAGACCTGTCAATCAAAATGTGGGCGTGGCACCTGTCAATCAAATTTATTTAACCACACCTGTCAATCAAAATGGTGAACAATCTTTAAAATTCAAAATGGCGTCCAATCTTTAAAATCCAAAATGGTGGACAATCTTTAAAATTTGTCATTATATTAAAAACCTAGGTACCACCATTATACTAAAAGCCTAAGTCCATCGCTATAATAAAGATGAGATTGTAGGCAAGCCTGGGCATGTATAAGGCTGGGGAATACCCTAATATTTTTTTCCACATATATAAAAGGACTTAAAGGAATAGTTTTTTATATATATTAAAAAAATGTCTTTAACAAAAAACACTTAAGAGCAAAACTCTTTCTACTAGTAACACAATGTCAAATAGTATTATGGATCAGGCAGTGCCAGAGATCAATGTACCGATCTTAAAACCAATAAAAGCTGTCTCAAAGGTGGGTCAACACACAATAATTTCCACCACTGAGACAGTTCAAAGCAAACTAAATAAATTCGCAGACTGGATTCTATCCTACATTCCACCAGAGGTTAAGAAGCATGTTAATACCCGTTTGGAAGCATTGAAGGAGACGATCAATGATATATATAACAAGCTGAAGAATAAGCCAGCAGTCTCTAATATTCAACAGAAGGAATCTGCATTAAGGGGTTTCTCAAGTCTTACAGAATCAAAGGAGAAGATAAGGTAGATCCTAAATCATTTCTAGAAAAATATAAGAGCACGGCTATTGAAACGATTAACCAACAACAAAAACCAATTAAATTGAAGCTTCTTCTAGAGGTTGAATTTTATAAAAAGGACCCTAATAACGAGCTTGTATACACCTATGGATACTTTCACAGTAATACATTGATTATTACACAATCATCGGATCTAGGTGATGTTTACAAAACGTTGACTGGAAATATTTTAGAAAAGTTAGTAATTTCCAAGATAGTGGGTCAGGTTGGATCTTCAGTAGAGTGGCTAACTTTGATATTCACATCGATAAATACCAACCTATTTCAGCAAAATCTTGGATTGACCTTCCACAAAAGCTCAAGTTGAAAAAAGCTATTATTAACCTAGAAAATAACGATAACCAATGCTTTAAGTGGGCAATATTCAGAAAAAGTACACCCAGAAAGGATTTCAAAAGCTATAAAATTAAACGCTGAAAAATTCAACTGGGATGGTATTGAATTTCCAGTACAATTGGATAAGATACACATATTTGAAAAGAATAATCCGAAATATAGAGTTAACGTATACTGGTATAAAAATAATCAGACTGAACCTATAAAAATAAGTGAATATGATAACAGAGAAAAAACTATTAACCTGTTTATGATCTCAAATAATAAGACAAATCATTATTGTTGGATAAAAAATCTTAGTAGACTATTATCCTCACAGATTACAAAACACAAAGATAAGAGATATTTTTGTGAACGATGTACTTGCTCCTTTAAAACGAAAAAGAGCCGTAATAGACACCACGAATACTGTAAGAATCATGATGCGGTTAAAATCACATTACCAAAAGAGGGATCAACAATCTCATTTAATAATTATAATCACTCTATACGGGTTCCTTTTGTCATCTACGCTGATTTCGAGTGTTTCACAGAGCCTATATCATCATGCTCTCCAAACGATAACAAGTCATACACAGAGCAATACCAACAACATAAACCATCAGGGTATTGTTATATGGTTAAGTGCTATGATGACAGCCTATATGAGCCGAAAATATTCAGATATACAGCTAAGTCTGAGGATGAGGATATTGGAGAAGAGTTTGTGAATTCCATAGAAAAACAGTCAAAAGTATATATTCGAAATTTCATTATAACAAGAAGGTTAAGATGACTGACAAGGATAATGCAGACTATAAAAATGCTATCAACTGTCATATTTGTGGGGATGAATTAGATGGGGATAAGGTATTAGATCATGACCATCTTACAGGTAGGTACAGAGGTGCTAGTCATAATGAATGCAATCTGAATTACAAGATACCAAAGCATATACCGGTGATATTTCATAATTTATCAGGATATGACGCACATCTGTTTATCAAGAACCTTGGTGTTAGTCAAGGTAAAATAGACTGTATCCCAAATAACGAAGAGAAGTATATCTCTTTCAAAAAACAGATATTAGTAGATTCATTGGAAAATAAAGAGGGGAAAACTTGTAATGTAAGACGTGAGATAAGATTCATAGACAGTTACAAATTCATGCAGGCATCTCTGGATTCACTAGTCAGTAATTTAAATAAAGATCAGTTCAAGAATCTATCTAAATTCTATGAAGGGAAGAAGCTTGACCTATTGCTTCGGAAAGGTGTGTATCCATACGATTATGTCAACTCGCTGGAAAAATTGAGTAAAACAAACCTACCTCCAAAAAGTGAGTTCTATAGCAAGCTTAATAATACTAATATATCAGATCATGATTACAAACATGCACAGAAAGTATGGAAGACATTTAACATCAAGACAATGCGGGAGTATCACGATCTATACCTCAAGAGTGATGTAATCCTGCTAGCTGATGTATTTGAGGCCTTCAGAGATGTGTGTATGAAGAATTATAAACTAGACCCCTGTCATTATTATAGTTGTCCCGGTCTAAGTTGGGATGCTATGCTGAAAAAAACAGATGTTGATCTCGAGCTATTGAGCGACCCTGATATGTTACTTTTGATAGAGTCAGGTATTCGAGGTGGTATTAGTATGATTTCCAAACGGTATGCAAAAGCTAATAACAAGTATTGAAGACATTTGATAAAAAACAGAAGTCAACATTCATCAAGTACCTCGATGCAAATAATTTATATGGATGGGCCATGTCACAGAAACTACCAACCCACGGCTTCAGATGGATGAATAATAGTGAGATAAAGGACTGGAAATCAATCCCATGTATACTAGAGGTTGATCTAAAATATCCTGTTAAGTTACATCGTCGTCATAATGAGTATCCTCTCGGGTGTCAAAGAGTATTTGTGGATAAAGTGGAAAAGCTTATTCCTAATCTCTGTGACAAGACTAAATATGTAGTGCATCATGAGACTCTAAAATTATATATAAGTATTGGGTTGAAGGTAACAAAAATCCACAGAGGTATCACATCTAAGGAGTCCACATGGCTGAAGGAATATATTAGTCTCAATAATAATCTCAGAACAGTAGCCAAAATGATTTTGAGAAGGACTTTTTCAAACTGATGAATAACAGTGTATTCGGCAAGACTATGGAAAACATGAGGAATAGACAAGATATTAGGCTAGTAACATGTGAAAGCCAAGCGAAGAAATTAGTATGTCAACCAAACTATAAGAGACGAACAATTTTTTCAGAAAATTTAGCAATTCATATGAGTAAACAAAAAATCGTCTTTAACAAGCCAATATATGTGGGGATGAGTATATTAGATATATCGAAAAACCTTATGTATGACTTTCACTACAATTATATCAAGCCAAAATATGGAAACAAAGCAGAACTACTATTCACAGACACCGATAGCCTGATGTATGAGATCGAGACAGAGGATTATTACAAAGATATTGAGGGAGATATTACGGCAAACTTTGATACAAGTAACTATCCAGAAGATCATCCAGGAATCAAATATAGAACTAATAAAAAGGTCTTGGGAATGTTTAAAGACGAATCCCCAGACGTGGAAATAACAGAATTCGTAGGCTTGAGAGCTAAGCTATATGCATATAAAACAGATGATGAACAGACTGGGAAAAGATGTAAAGGTATTAAACGCTCGGTTGTTAAATCAAGTATAACATTCGATGATTATAAAAATTGCTTATTTGAAGGACAACAACACATGAGAAAGATGAATGTTATCAGGAGTCATAAGCATCAGATATATACAGAAACGGTAAACAAAGTTGCACTATCTCGGGATGATGACAAACGTAATATTCTAAGCGATGATATTCATACGGAAGCTATATAGGTTATAGAAATATTGATGAATGCATGTATGATCATGAAAAAGAAGATTTTATAAGACGATATCACGGTGGAATAGATAATTATGATAGAATATCCAAACAAAAAATTGATAAACCAAAGAAGTCAAGCAAACTATTTTAAAAACACTATACAAAAGCTGGTATACAAAATTTGTTAAAAGTTGTTATAAAAAAAGTTGGTATACAAAAAATTATTTCAAAACACTATCAGGTGGTAGTTGGGTATTAGTTGGAACAACTTGCAATTCCTCTCTAACGAAAGATCTTTTCGGCGCGCCATTAGAAAGGTAATATAACACAGGTTGACCAGCTGATACAACAGCTCTTGATGTATCGTACGTATCTATTGACCATATAGGATCAGTGGCACGACGCTTATCTCCACCTTCTTGCTCACCATCAGCGTATAAGTATCGAACTTTTACACCAGGTGGCAATCTTTTCTCATCCAGTCCAACAGGACGTTTATATTCCATTTCATTTAATTCCACTTCTTCCATTTTATTGCATTTATAGGTTTTTTACCAGTTATTTTAATTCTTTCATTATTTATTGATTTCAAAACAGCTGGCAAACGTTTTACCCATTCTCTTGATCGATCATCAGTAATCATTTCTTGTGCATACTGATGGCTAAATAGTTTTTCTGATAATGTTCGATTAGCACGTTCGACAAAGGCTTGAGCTCTATGATTATTAGCTTCTGACCGTTGAATAGTCACATCATGTTTGTTCATAAGCTTAGTAACATCTCCCTTAAACTCTGTTCCAGGATCGACAATTATTGTCTCAGGATATTTTAACTTTCTTGAGTATATTTTTGTGAAAGCTTTGGATACCTCATTTGACTCTTTGGATGTTAGTGGCTCAGCATCTTTGTATCTACTAGCTATATCAATAACTACTAATGCGTACTTATAAGTCTTTCGTCTGATAGTATCATGTGGGAGAAATAATAGATCCGCTTGGTGTATCTGGTTTGGTTTATCAATACTCCAAAATGGTCTAGGTATGTAATCAGGCTTAGGTAGATATATTTGCCATATTGCCTGCTTTCCAATCCATTGTTTAGCAACTGATTCAGTAACTTTTGCTCTATCTACTAATTTACCAATAGCGGAATTACCTTTCTAATAACCCTCAGTTGAATAATATATTTTTTCCATTATTATATAAAAGTATAATACTATTTATTATTTATATGACATCAATAGCAGATAAGATTAATCCAAATAAGGAGTATAAACAGCCTTTTGGACTGAAAGCTGAGACATGCTTGAACCGTGTGACTATGAATCCAAACAAAGCCCAGTCAGGGGAGACATTATATGTTCACGTACCAAAGCTAGCAGACAATGTGGTTATTGTCCCAAATACCCTAGGGATAACGTTTAACATTGCTCTAACTGGTACGGATAAGCATGCGAATAATAGATTTGTCAACAATTTGACAGCATGTTTGAAATCAAGATATAAAATACATTTTGGTGGAGAGACAGTGCAGGATACTAATAGATATGATTTATATAAACTATATAGCGATCTTCATCTTAGCAAAAAAGAACGAGAAAATAGAATCAAACAGGGAATTTCCAGTGTCAACATGCATAAACTGAGAGCTGGTGCTGGCGATAAAGTGAGTACAGATGCATCAGAAGTGGCTCTAGCAGCAGTATATAACACAAAATATAGACTCCCTCTAGAGCATCCAATTATAGACAATCATGGGGTATTCTATCCAAAAGCACTAGATCAGAGTTTCATTTTTGAGATCACACTTCCTGAATCGAAGGACCTTACAATCACTTCTGATAAAACAAAGCCATATACATATGCTATTTCCAATCTTGAGCTAGAATACCAGAGCATTTCAAGTGATTACCTTGCGAATGAGGTAAAAAGCTCTTATCAAATTGGGAAGGGGTTCTCTTATGAAAATATACACCTCCATAAAACGTTCACGATTACCAAAGGGACGGATAGTATATTGAATGAGAATATTAACATCCCTCGTAGGTCGATGACAGGTATCCTAATGCTGTTTACAACACCACATACTGCAGGCGCTAGGGATAGTGAAAATTTTGTGAATCCAAGTATTACAAGTGTTAAAATTAACATCGATGGCGTACCAAACCGCCTATACAGCAAAGGTATGGAAACCTCAGATTTTATGATGCAGTTACCAAACGGTTTGGAGTCAGTGATAATATATCAATCAAGGAGTTTTATAATGATAAATTTGCATTGTGGATAGACCTACGAACATATCATGATGATTTAATACATGGCAACGGTCTGCACCTTTCTAATACAAGAGACGGCGTGCATCTAGAGATGAAAAGAACAGCTTCAGGCTCTGGAACTATTACTTGTTACATGTATGTGATCGCAGACGCCCTGATGGAAATCATGGGAAACAATCTTAAAAGCATAATGTATTAGTAATAATATATGGAAGAGTTAGCAGATAAATTACCGTTTCACTGTTTGATTTCAGGACCAACGAATTGCGGAAAATCAATGTATCTAATACAACAACTTAGAGGTCCATTTAGATACAAGTTTGAATATATAGTGCTTATATGTCCGACTTATGCAAAAAATAAAACCTATCAAGGGTTTGCGAATAATGATCCACGATTCTTAGTCGTTTCGCCTGATGCCGACTCGATAGATGAAATAAATGATATGTTATCAGATTGTAAGGAGCTATTCTCAGGAACAAAAACACTCGTTCTTTTAGATGACTGTGCTTGTAGCAAGGATCTTAAACAAAGGTCAAATCATTTTATAAATTTAGCATTCAGTGGGAGACATGAGGGTATCTCCATATGGGTGTTAAGTCAGCAATTAACATCGATAGCAAAAGCCTTCAGAGAGAATGTAGCATGTGTGGTTTCATTCTATAATCCGTCTAACGTATGTATGAAATCGATATTTGATGAATATGGTGGCGACTTGAATAATGAAGATAAAAAGAAGTATATACAATTACTAAAATCTGAGAAATATTCACGATTATGTTTGTCCTTGAGACATCCATACACATGTTACATTGAACTTCCAAATCCAAATGATTTAAATAATATGTGATTATAATATAATATATGTCAATCGTAGAAGATTATATTGAAAACGTAGATAACATAGTGGTAGAAAAGCCACTGATTAAAAAGAAGCTAAAAGCTACTAAGAAGAAGGATGTAGATACAAAAGAGGTCGATGAAAAACGGGAATCGCTTTGCATTTTAGCTGTATTAGGAACAACGCATGAATACACTGGTGTGGATTTGTCTCTTGGTGATGTTAAGAGGCTATCAATCAATGATGTTGAAAAATATTATAATCGGTATCAGGTTGTGATGGGTAATAAGGTTACTAATGGCTTGGTTGATACAGCATTGCAAGGAGTCTCACAAGTGATTTCTTATGTTTGTCCAATAGATGATAAAGAAGCTCTATGTCATGATCTTCAAAATGATGATTTAGTAAAAAAGGAGCTAACGGAATATGCTGGTTATGCTGTTTTAAAAGGTGGCCGATTTATAGCTCTCGCATCTGTGATGATACAAATCGGCAAACATATCAAGTTTAGTAATAATACTCTTGAGCAACCTGTTAAGCAACTTCTTGAGCAGTCTTAAGCAGTCTTGAGCATCTGTTAAGCATCTGTTGAGCAACCTCTTAAAGGGGCTCTCGCACGCTTGCTGGCCACTTCTCTGACAAGAAAATAACTCAAATCGCAATCCAATTCCATCCTCTTGCTAACAGGTCAAAACAACCCAGAATTGCATTTGTCCAACACATGAAAGGTTTTTCTATTAATCTGGAGGATTATTTTGATTGCTATGGGCAAATGTACATGTGTTTTCACGGTTGCAATTGTACTTATTTTATGTCCACGGTAGACGAATATTAAGCGTGCGAGAGCCCCTTTAAGCAGTCTTGAGCATCTGTTAAGCAACTGTTAAGCAACCTCTTGAAATATTCTAATTGATATAAATATATATTAAGAAATACTTAATATATATGTCAACAGAATCAGAAAATATTGAACAAATAACTAAGGAACCAGAAGTTGTAAAAGAGACTAAGCAGAAGGATCCGAAAAAAGTATTGGCTGGTAAACGTTTAGCAGAATATCATAAGAAGGCTAAGGAAGCTATGAAAAAACGAACAGATGATACAATATCTGTAGAGAAAACATGGATGCCAGAAATCTCGCTTACAACTGTATTATCAATAGTGGGAATTAGCCTTACAGCTCTAGATTTATATTATAGATGGAGAAAACAGGGCAATGATAAGGATAAAATCGAACCACCTCCTGTAGATGAAAAACCTATGATGAAAACATCTAAAATCCCTGTAGGTATGGAATAAAAATGATATAAAACAATATAAATATGATACAATATATAATGTCAACAACTGAAAACAAAGTAGTGAAAAAATTTGTTGATGCAGCCATGCTCGTTGCTTTAGCATCTGGAGTCGGATGGGTCGGACGAAAAACTTTGAAAGAGCAATTTATTGGAGATCCATCTTCAAACGTCACAAATTATGGTAAATGGGTGTTGGTTCTTGGTGCTAGTATGTATTTGAAAAAATATCTAGAGGATCAAAAGATTCTACCTAACTCAATATAAAAGTGTAATATATATATTATAATATAAATGGCGACTATTGCATTGATGATAGGAGGAGCGGTGTTAAATGCTACAAGCTTTATCGGTGGTAATTATTTAGCTAGATATCTTACTGGTAACAACACAGATGAAGAACGCAAACGGCATAATAAAGCGGTTGAAAGGTATCAATATGATTATCAAATTTTTGAAGAAAATAGACAAAAACTCATAGATTGGCAAACAGAAAGGTACAAGAATAAACAAATCACAAGTCATAACATGAGAGCTACGGATGAGGCGTTAAAATTGTATAATGAAGCTCATAATCAAAAGATCCATTTGCAAGAGCCACAGTTTAGTGATTATTATAAAAAAACATATGAACAGAAAAAGTATGAAATGGTTTACGTCTGTGGTGGCATGCTTGCTGTTGGTTATGCAGCTTCTAAATTTTTGTAAGTTAATTGATGGGATAGGTATAATGAAAAAAAGGCTTAAGGATACATTACTATATATTCAATATATAATAATGTCACTAACTGAAAAGAAATTTGAAAACAAAAGTTTGAACCTATCTATTGGTTCATATATTGATAGTAAGCAGAATGTCTATTTCAAAGGGAAAGACATCACATCTTTACTTGGTTATAATGATACTGATCAAGCTTTGAGAAAACATGTTGATGAAGAGGATAAAAATACCTACCCCGTCGAATCGACGGGTCAGGTCAGACATCAGATATTTATAAATGAATCTGGTCTATATTCCCTAATATTTGGATCAAAACTAGAATCAGCTAAGTTATTCAAACGATGGGTAACATCTGAGGTCCTCCCATCTATCAGAAAGTATGGATACTACAGAAGGTTTAACAATCCTAAGACGCTAACATTCAAAATAGAAGATGAATACGACCTGCATACCAAAGTTGTTGGGTTTATCAAACGGTTTTATTCAAACACTATCATAACAGCAGGACTAGGAGAGAATCAAGATACGTCAGCCAAACGCATAGCATCCTATCGAAAAAGGGATATATGAAAGGGCAACCAGATCTTATAATACAAAATTGTCACAAATATTATTCTGGCATGTGTATCGAATTTAAAACTCCACAGGGCAATGGTCTTATATCTGATGAGCAGACAGACCTCTTAGAACAATATGAGGAGAATGGTTATAAGTGCATCATTTCCAACGATTATGATTTACTTATCAAGGAGATAAACGACTACATGCGTGATATTCGTATTAAATGCAAGTTCTGTAAGCGAAAATTCAAAACAAGAACAACACTAGGGAATCATAAAAAATATTTTCACAGGATATAAAAATATACCTATATTTTAAATCATATAATATGGATATAGACGCTACAGATAGAACTCATTTATTACCTGATTATGGTGATGATCATTATACAGATGATGAGTTATATACTTCATCAACAGAAGTAGATTGGTTGCGTGAAGCTGATGAATTAACAAATCGATTAAGACTGTTGAAAGGTGATGAAAGTAAATTCTCATTAACTTCTGATGATGTTAGAATCTTTAAAGAGACTAAATTTCCAGATGCAAGGTTAGGCGGATTCTATATGAGATTAAATGGAAATGACTTACAAGTACAATCAAAGTATAGGACGGAATGGCATAATCTGTTTACTAATAAGGGTACAGTTAGTTCAAGGGTCCCTAAAACAATAGTAGAAGAATTAGGAGATACGAAGAGTCAAGTTGAGGCTTGGGGTAAAATAGAAACAGAATTTCCATATGCCAACCGTGAACTCTTGGAATATGATCTTAATAAAGACGGTAAGGTAGCTCTCACTCTTAAAAAATCTGGTAAAAATCCATTAAATCTCTTTAATAAAAAAGGGAAAAAATGGAAGCATAAAAGGAGCTCTTAAGGTTGCTTTAGGTTCAACATATGATGAAATAATTAATAAAATTGATGTTGAAAAAGATAGTTTAAACAAGCAACATAAAGAGGCTGTACATGCATTACAAAATTTAGAAGATGAAAAAACTGAATTAGAGGACCAAATTGAATTAGACAGTGTTGGTAATAAAAGTGAAATAGATAATAGACTAACTAAAACGAACACAAAAATTGTAGAAACACGTCAGGAAATTGAAAAATTAGACGATCAAATATCAGATTTGGATGACCAACGTGAAGCAGTAGAAGAAAGGATGTCACTACGAGATCGTATAAGCATATTTTCAAAAAATATGGCTTTACGGTGACAGCGGTAGTATTATCCGTGGGAACTACTATCGGAGTAATCATCTCTAACCTATCAAAGGGGCTATCAACTGTTGCCAAGGGTGTTTCTAACGGATTGAAAGCTATCAGTAAGAAACTAGGAGAGTTATTACCTGGAATGATTGGTGCTATAGCGTCATTTATATTCAAATAAGCTGGAGAAGTGGTTGGTTTCCTAGCTAAAAATGCTTGGTTGCTGATCGTTGCTGTTATAGCATATATGGTAAACCGTATAAAAGGTAATATGTATCATATGATGACAATCTTAACAATATCGATGAGGTCACCAGAGACTAGGGTATATCTTGATCCTCCTTTATCAAACGTGAAGGATATACAACTGGTAAGCTATTATGGTCCCACAGCTTGGGTACGATTTAGTGAAGATCAATATGTTTACAAAAAATTAGAGAATAATGAGAAGGAAACACTACAAACCATCTCAGCAGGTGATTACACCCTGTTAACATTACAGCAAGCATTTGTACATGGTTTGAAAGGTAATAAATTCGGAATTATTATAGATAGTCATGGAAAGAATTTTATTTCAAATAAGACGGTTAATATCTTGTTATCTGATCAACTAGCAAAAAAAATAGGCGTTCCTGAAAAAATATTACCAGGTAAGTTATACCCAATACGGTGGATACCTGGGGCGCTTTCCATTTGGCAAAAAATCCCGTTTTGAATTCCCAGTAGTTCTCTGAGTCAAATGGAAAGGTCTCAATCCGGTAATTCACGAGAACAGCCACGATTGGACGAAAGTCCGAGAACGGTCTGCACCGCTTTCCATTTGACCCGGAATTTCCGGGAATTTCGGTCAGAAATCAAATGGAAAGGGACAAATTCCCGGAAATTTCGAGTTCTCCGAAAATTCCCACTTTTGGGGTAAGCTCAAAAGGTTGTCCCAAATTTCCGAAACTTTTTCCCGGTTTGGCGCTTTCCATTTGACTTCTAACCGAAAATTCCGGGATTTTTTGCCAAATGGAAAGCGCCCCTGATAAACCCCTGATGTTATTCTGTGATATTCTAGATAGACATAAATCATACACAAATACAAATAACCAGGGAACAGAGTTAACACTAACAATAAGTACACTATTAGCAATTATACCATCCAAAGACTATGCTAGCATTCCTGTTTCTGTCAACACTGTGTTAAATTATTTTACAATAAAACTATTTGATATCAAAGGTCGAAAGCCTGATTTTAAAAATGAACTGATTATAATCAATTTAAAAGTAACACACTTTTAATATATTATATGGAATACAACGAACTTTATCCACAATTACACGCAGAGAATGGAGATAACTTCAGGCTTCAAAAATCATGCGAGGTATTGCAAAACCTTGAACATGAGATTAAGCATTATGAGAATATGCAGAAAAAGTACGCTAGATTGAGGAAACTGATCGTATGGTCAACAGGTGGGCTTTCTGTTTTGCTCTCAGGTGCTGGTTTAACCCTTAGTTTGACAGGATTCGGAGCTCCGATCGGAGCTCCGATTACTTCTGCTGGGGTTTTGCTAGGCATTGTTTCTACAACTTCTGGTTTAAAATTATCAAGAAAGATAACTAAACACGATAAAACATCACAATTAGCAAGGGCGAAAGTTAACACATTACAAGGTATCATTTCAAAAAGCCTATCAGATAATAAAATTAGCGATATAGAATTTGAGATGGTTATTGCTGAATCTACAAAATACAACAGTATGAAGCAGGATATCAGACAAAAATATGTAAATGATGAAAAAAAAAGCACCCGATCTAGCCGATATTCGGGAACAGATTCGAAAAGAGATACTAGAAAAGATGTCAAAGAGCGTATAATGAAGATATCATTCGAACACACCCCATATAATGGTTGGATATATGAACTACGATATACAAAATCTAATATATAAAAATATAATTCGTAATTAATAATATATGTTACTAGACGAATTCAAAAAGAGATATCCTAGAGCTGATATGTCAAAATTTAAGTTTATTAATGATGATTATGGTGGATATATATATTGGATTTATAAAAGACTCACCGTTATGAGCTATGACGATCTATCAGGCCAAACATGGATGAGTAATATACCAAGTGACTGGAAGATTAGATTAGATACAGACCTTGGAATAAAAAATTCGTTTCCTGATAGCTTGCAGTTAACAACTAAATTATACCCAATACCTGGAATTGATTTTAATTTAGCTGGATCGGATATTTCAAATTTATTAACAAATCTCGATATCTACGTATCACAAAAGCAAAAATTCACAGCTGATATGCGAGATATTTTCAAAGAGACTACTATAACATTTCACTCCGCTAAGCAGGCACGGAGATGGTTACAAGGCCCTGATTACAATTACTGGCCACAACAGCTTAATTTTGCTGTTTGGTGTTCAACTTCAGGATGTGGAATCAGCTTACATGAAGCTAAATCTTATCCTCCAGTGGTTTACGGTTTTATAAAATTCCATGTTTACTTCACCATACGTAGGATTTTGTATGAGATTGGATGTCTGCTACCAGATGATACGGTGTTTGATCAAACGAATAACACCTATAACAAGGTCGTATTCCAACGGCTGTGTCACGAATTTGGTTTACCTACTAACCCTGATTTTAGATATACAGGTGGGCGTAACCATGGCTTGGGTGATATATTTTTAGACTATCCTGGGAAGGTTATCGTAATGTACATGTCATTCGTGGTTATGACAAAGAGGCAGACACATGGCCTGATAAACTAAACCTATTTTCTGATCAGGGAGGAACGCGAAATAATGGTAAGCTGGTTAGTTTTATCAGAAACGATAGCCATGGTGGAAAGCAATATTCTTGGTTCACTCCTGTAATTAGTCATGGTGTTACAAAAGCGGGTTGGGCCGATTAAACAGATCAGTAGAAGCATTTGTTTATTGCATCCTAGGGTCACAAGTTAGCACTAGATCGTCAATCATTGGAAATAGTGACTCAGCTCAAGAGACTCAACAGGATTTTTTGACACTTTTTGAGAGCTCTGTTATTGAAAATAATTATAATGGAAAGCATCCAAAGATACCAATTAGCTGTCCAAGAAGCTAAACTAAGGCTTGACCTTGCAATAGCTCCCGAGGTTTGGTTACTTCCTTCAAATTTAATTATAAACACAGAAAGTGTAATAGGATATAATAACAAACTACTGAAAGCGACTAGTGACTTGGGGTTTGGTGTTAATAATATTAACAAAGAAACGAAACAAGTAGGGATAAGGAATAATTTTACACCTCCTAAAACAAAACTACCACATCATAATACAGTGGTTAAAAAGCCTGTGGTTAAACTAGTTGAAAAGCCTGTTGTGAAGTCGAAGATAAAACCCACTATAACAAAACATGAGAAAAATCTTATGTATATAACAACTCTAACCAGTGCTGGAATAGTTTGGTTTATGTTCCGATAAAAGAGAAATTAATATATATATATTATAGTATACACCACAGTATATATTTTGTTAATAACTTCATTATTATGATAGTCAAAAGTAAAATTATTTCTGACTATTATCCTTCTTTTTCTTACATCCTTGGGATTTTAAAACTTCCTCACCCTCAGGAATGGTATCAAGATATTCAAATTTATATCTCTGTCCGTCGATCTTAGATATACCCCTCTTAACATGGTTTTACCTTCACAGGCCATTTTTATCAAGCCTGAGTTAATCCCAAGGTGCTCTGTACAAGCGTATAGACTTCTATAATATTTACCCTCGTCTGTATCACAGTTGATGGCTTTAACCAGATGGCGATTCTTGTGATTGTTTCCAACAAAGGAATAATCTCTAGGTTTTTTTATTTTATCTGTCATTTCTTTATATTATATTAAATAATTATAGCCTTAAGTCATTTTATATATGTTGAAACTTCTGATATTTTTTGTCAGAAGTAAAAACTTCTGATATTTTTATCAGAAAAAAAATTTATGGGGAAGTTTCTTATTGGTTAAAACATCTTATGACGATCATATGAGTCAAATAAAATAGAACAAGTTTAGACAGACCAGCGGGAAAGTTCCATTACGTAATAGGTTAATTAAATACATTTGGATATAGAGGTCATACGTAATCAATAGGGTATTCCCCAGCCTTATACATGCCCAGGCTTGCCCACAATCTCTGTTTTCAAGGGGAATACCCGTATGGTGACGTCATGGCTGTATCTGATGCTATGTAGGGGTCACATGGGTATTCCCCACTGTCCACCATTTTGGATTTTAAAGTTTGATTGACAGGTGAGGTTAAAACATTTGATTAACAGATGTGGTTAAAAAATTTGATTGACAGGCGTGGTTAAAAAATTTTGATTGACAGGTCTAAAGTCACGTGATAAAAACCACAGGAATCCCAAAAATTTCAGGAATGTCTCAGAACACCCCAATTACTACTACTCCTTTTATATATGTGGAAAAAATATATTAGGGTATTCCCCAGCCTTAAACATGCCCAGGCTTGCCCACAATCTCTGTTTTCAAGGGGATTCCCCAGTGACGTCATGGCTGTATCTGATGCTATGTATCTGATGCTATGTATAACGACTGGCTTAGGTTTTTAGTATAACAACGGACTTTAGGTTTTTTAGTATAACCACGTACCTAGGATTGTCCACCATTTTGGATTTTAAAGATTGTATACCATTTTGATTGACAGGTGTGGTTAAATAAATTTGATTGACAGGTGTGGTTAAATAAATTTGATTGACAGGTGCCACGCCCACATTTTGATTGACAGGTCTAAAGTCATGTGACAAAAACCACAGGAATCCCAAAATTTCAGGAATGTCCCAGAACATCCCAATTACTACTACTCCTGGTATTTTTCGCGTTGTTTGTGAAATGAAATTGCTGAATGCTGCCTGTAACAATAATAAAGATCCACGGAAAAGCGTAATGTCATATGATCAATGTGAAGTGCATTGAAAGCTGACCGTTTTTATCGCGGCTAGCGTCCTGTTTTGCCGTGATTTTTCATTGTAAAATATCCAAAGCGCAAACATGTGTTTGAATTGCTGGAAATATTAGTTATTTGGCCAATTAGGCACGTTTTATTGCTTTTCGATATCAGTTTCCAGCGCGACGCTATTAGCATAGAACGCCTTGTTATTCTCATTTCTATCGAGTTGTTTTGACGTTGGACAGACGATTTCAGAAGTAATGTATGACTTTTGTGAGAAAAAATAGGTAAGAAAGTTTAAAATTCACCAAGTAATGATGTCTTTTTGATGTTTTTCACAAAATTTTGGGAAATTATGCGCGATTATGCGGGATTTGACGGATTATGCGCATTATGCGGAAAAAGCCAAATTTTTTGTTACATGGATATAGCTGCTATTTAACTTTAACAACTTTTGTTTGTCTAGAAAATGCTCTGTGATGAGTTCCAATCGCTTCGCTTTACTAAAAGCTTATTACTTTCTTACAAAAAAGCGTTACCAACTAACTTCAGTTACACGGTAGCAAAGATTAGTAGTTCGTCTTCTTTCGTTTACTTGTCTCAGACCCAGGCACACTTTTTTCATACTGCAAGGATCGCAGCAACGCACTCCTATCCAACCATGAACTGAACGGTCACGAGAGCTACGCAGACCAACAGAGCTATCGCTACGGACCGTTATGATCTCTCATTATCACAAAATTAATCTTGATCGCGAGAGCGATCTGCACTGTCGTCGGTGGTAGTGTAAGAGTTTTTATAAAACCGGAAACGTGCCACGTTATTCTGTCAGTGTTTTTGTTTTTGTTATCATGGAGCTGTTCGTGTGCCTGGTATTTTTCGCGTTGTTTGTGAAATGAAATTGCTGAATGCTGCCTGTAACAATAATAAAGATCCACGGAAAAGCGTAATGTCATATGATCAATGTGAAGTGCATTGAAAGCTGACCGTTTTTATCGCGGCTAGCGTCCTGTTTTGTCGTGATTTTTCATTGTAAAATATCCAAAGCGCAAACATGTGTTTGAATTGCTGGAAATATTAGTTATTTGGCCAATTAGGCACGTTTTATTGCTTTTCGATATCAGTTTCCAGCGCGACGCTATTAGCATAGAACGCCTTGTTATTCTCATTTCTATCGAGTTGTTTTGACGTTGGACAGACGATTTCAGAAGTAATGTATGACTTTTGTGAGAAAAAATAGGTAAGAAAGTTTAAAATTCACCAAGTAATGATGTCTTTTTGATGTTTTTCACAAAATGTTGGGAAATTATGCGCGATTATGCGGGATTTGACGGATTATGCGCATTATGCGGAAAAAGCCAAATTATGCGTTTCCGCACCAGCGCATCAAACTACGGGCCCTGTAAAAAGCTTTCTTGAAATACATCCAAACTGTGTTCTTATAGTTTGATCATGGGTCTTTGCGCCCAAACATCACACTTAGTTTTCCTTGAAGAAAAAAAAGCTGTGAATTATATTCATTATAGTGCATGCGGCAAGAAAACGGTAGGCACAGGGAAAAATTGCAGAAAAACGTTAATGGTTATTTTGTGACACATTAATGGAATTTCCTTAATTTCCATGATCACATGGAGAAACATTAATGGTAACTACTTCTTTTCCATGATGACTACTGTAGAACATTGATGGTAATTTAAGCTATAACTTCTCAAAAACTATTTTTGCCTTAAAAACCATTCACGAGAATTCGTGTTATAAGTTGCCAGATGTGTAAGTCCATAGGACTGAGCATATTTTCAAAAATCAGCTCTGATGCTGGAAAGCAGAATTTCACATACTCTTCCGCTTTCCAGTGTCCCAGTCTTAAAGAAAAGCCATTTGGCATTCTCCCATCCTTATGCTCTGAAAGAAAGAGTTAGTTTGAAGATTAAACTACCATATCCAATACAATACATTGTTCTGGAACCACACTTAATGTACTCAGCAGAATTGGTACCCATACATAATACATTTTGTTGTCCAGCTTGTCCGGACAATGTAAAATACAGGGCACAGGCATTTTTAGTAAAATGTTATGTCAGTTTCCTTGGTCATTCACACTACTACAGTTATTTTCTTTTTTTGTAAGCAACTGTAGCTGGTAGTGTAGATCTTTGAAAACAGAATAATGCCTCTTGTTTCAGCAGGAGGGTTAATGCCTGTTGCCAGCCTGACAAAAACCAGAACTGACACACCTGAAACATTGTACTCGCATGACAATTCCCCAACCCAGCACACAAGACAATACTATTTTGTTTTTGGCACAAAGAGAGGTTTATTCATACAGACCAAGAAGCTAAACGTGTTATAGCAATAATTAACCTCTTTGCCACCAAACCAACTGCCAAAAACAAAACAGAAAGTTTCAACCACAAAAGGAGCTAGCGAGTGGACGAAAGAGCATCTCTTAATTGTGCAGCCAAGGCTAATTTGGAATCAGGGCTAAAGTCTAAATATAATTTGTAGGCATCACTAGCCCAATCACCGTACAGCTGTATTAATTCGCCCGGCACCCTGTGGTTGAAAGCCCATGAGGCACAAGCACGACGAAACGAGTGACCACGAAAAACCTGTGCGTTGCGAACACCGGCCGATGAAAGTGCTAGGCGAAATTCTTGTATAAAACGACCCTTGGTCAAGGCCGATAATCCGTTCGGCCCCGACATCAAAAACAAGGGTTGACGTGAAGCCGCAGGGACCAGACGAATCATTCAATTGTACGCATTAACTGGGCATAGCGGGGAGCTCGGTATACATAGCAAAGGAATATGCAATTTACGTTGACCAAACTGTATCGTTTTGGTATGTTTAAACGTAACGAGCAAACCGTGCTCATTAACAATACGTCTCCCCGTGAAAGGTTACAGGAAGGGTCAAAAGCTCTAACTGATCGCGGAACGATATTATCTATTCTGGCCATGAGGAAAAATGAAAAGAGAAAGGCACAAAACAGCGTAGCCGAATCAGGATCGCGCTGAAAATCAAACACTCGAGCAACCAGCAGTAACAATTCCGGTGTTACAGGAGGCGCCCGACGGGGCGCATAAGGCACCCTGCGAGCCACACCACGTAACGCTAATGATAAAAGATGAAGCAACTTAACATACAAGCAAATTGTTTCCACTTCAGGTGGTAAAGGTTTGAGGTGAAAATAAGCGCAAAACATGAAGAAAGCTTTAAATTGAGTTTTGAGGTTACTGTAGGTGCCAGCACTGTACGCAGCACGTAAAGTCGTCCGCAGCTCTTTCCGCAAAGAAACCAATGCTGAAGGCTCTGCAATGAAAAGGAAGTAACGCCCATGAGTCGAATTACCAAGGACCTTCAAACGTAAACAAATCGGGCGACACGAAAACTTCATCGTGACCATTGTGCCGAGCGCGTGACAGGAAGTACTCCCGCGCGCTAGAGCTACTGGAATCCCATCTAGAGAGCAAGTCCGAATCGCAGTTCTGCGCTGAAGGTAAATGGATAGCCCGTATTTCAAAGTCACAAGTCGCCGAAAGGTAGCAGAGTTCCCGCAGGCAGGCGTTCATTTAAATGGGTCACGACATCGTCCAGAGTTCAAAACCGTGACGGCCGCTTGATTGTCAATGCGAACGGTTAAACGGAGGCCTCGCCAACGGCGACCCCACAACTTGACTGCCACTACAATTGTCAATAACTCCAAACAATTGATGTCCAGGGATTGCATGCTAATAAAGTCTGGAAATCGCACGTGAAAATATTGCCCCTCGCATACACCGCCACAACCACTCAAGCACGCATCCGTAGTGAACACTTCTCCCGGAGAAGTCCAATCCGTTGTCTTAATAAACGATACGCCATTATATTCCCGTAAGAAAGGACACCACCAATAAAGATCTTTGCCAAACTCAGCTTTCAAGTTAATATGGTGGTGGTTGAACCGAACGCTGCGTAACAAGTCCAAAATACGTGAAATAAACAGGCGGCTTCGGCGCACACACTTTGACACAAACATCAATTTTCCGACCAGTGACTGTAATTCGGACTTTTTCGCAGATTTCTTGTGAAGCCAAGATTGCAGCAAAGTGTCAATTTCCTGAAGCCGATCAGGAGTTACAGACAGTGTAAAGTTGTTAGTACAGGCCTTCTGGATTCTTCAAGTCCAAGAGATTCAAGGAGCGATCCCAATTGCTGAAAATCAGAATCAGCGTCCGCCGGCAAGGAAACCCCAATAAAATCGTCCAAATAGTTAAACATTACTTTCCCTTGCTGCTGGTGGGTCCATGAAACGGCAGATGTGGAGCGCTGACACGCCATTGCAGCCGATCGCAAACCCATATTTAAAACCGTATCAAAATAGTATTGCGAGTTCCACTGATAACCTAGTAACTGGTAATCCTTAACGATGGCCTGCTGGGAATCCTCTCTAAACAAATCACCTGTAAACGCGTCGGTCATGCAATCCGCATAACAGTCTTGAACGCCAGCCGTGTCTCGCTGGGAAGCAACAAATTGTGAATCGGAGGCCGTGGGGAATTCACGACAGTCTAGCACACCTGTATCCACAGGCAGGGAAACATCCAAATCGGACGAAATGGCCATACACTCAGTACGACAGTCTTGAATAACATCATGATCAACACAATCAATTAACTCGGAATCGAAAGCCCTGGCGCCAGAGCCACGACAGTCTGGACAGTCGAGATAACCATCGCCGGAAACCACTGACAAACAAGTAACAGAACAGTCACGTCCCCTAAAATCGGAGCAACCAGAAACGCCCCCAATCTTCTGCAAGAAGGGGGACTAACTGCTTAGTTTTTTGACGAAGAGTCTTTAAGAGGGCACTCCGGTGAATCTTCCACGTGCGAGGAATCTTGCTTACGATTTTGCACCCAACAGGCCGCACAAATATGCTTGACCCACTTCCGCTCGCCACGGACCGTTCCATAGTGATCCTTCGTGTGAACGCAATTTTCCTTCTGGAACTCCCGACAAAAGAGGACGGGACCAGAACCAGAGCTCAGAAGCCGGCCGTGTAGTGTGCGGCTTTCCAAATGCACAAAGGAATCGCCCCACTGTAGCAATCCCCTCTCAATTTCAGGGAGCACCGCGCCATGGAAAGCGAGCACCGCCTCCCATTCAAACAATTGCGCGTGATACATAAGGGTTACCAAATGTTTCTGTCGTTCCGCGCGTTCCGTCTCGCTGATCTCCCGAGCCTGCAAGATTTGCGCATAGCCCGCAACAAACTCCGCCATTGATAACTGGTCATAGGTAGGCTCTTTGTTAGCGCGGGTCAAACAAAGAAAACGCTGGGGCCACAGCTGTGTACAAATTACTTCAGAAGTAGGGCGGTCCTCCTTTCCCGACTTAAACTTACCCTTGTGGACCGAGATGGTTCGCGAACCAACGGGGCGGCAGCGCCATCCAACTCCTCCGAATCGCTAGAATCGGGGACTAACTAGGCAACCTGTTGTTCCGCAGCTGCGGAAAGTTCTCGCATCGCTCGCAGCTCCGGCAAAGTGACCCTCTCGTTAGCGCTCCCTGCACTCGTGCGCGAGGGAGGCAAAACCGCGGAAGCGCTGGTGGATGATGCCAAGGCAGCTCGCATCTCTTGCTGATTAGCTTTAAGGGACTTTACTTCGGCGGTCAGGCTGCTGACGGCCTCGGCCAACGCCTGGCTCTGCTCTCCGGCATCTGCCGGAGCAGAGGTTGCTGTTGTATTACTGGTCGCCGAAACGGCTCCTGCGTCCAATAAACCTTCACAATTCTTTGACATAGGACCAAACCCGTGCTCCTGTGCCTGTCGTTTGCATCCAGGACATTTCTTAGGCCGACCCATGACAAAAGTACAGATTACAAATTGGAATAATAATGAGGAGTGCGTACCTGAACAGCAGCTTAAAGAATTGATATTCAATCTACCTAAACTATGCTTATTATGCTGGATTGTGCAATTAATCTCTTTGAGCCCGCGAGCCGCCCAAAGGAGGGGAAATGAAAACTGTCGGGTGCAATGATATCGTTTGTCTCTAATATGCTTCATGTCTGAATGTCACAATAATCACCTTATTTGAATAATGGTCACTTTGTTTGATTCAATTTTGCTCTGTAAGAAGACAACTATATATGACATTCAGCCATGAAGTAAATACCCCAAACTCTGAAAGCATGAAAGCATTTAAATCAGCAGTCACTTCTAACTTTTGCCGTTGTTGTTTCGTCAGTTGGCTGCTGAAACATGAGCTGATACTTTCAGACAGGGTCTGCCCAATAGATCGCCAATGGTGACTGGATTTGAGGGTTTGGCGACCAGAAAATTCAACCTAGTTGCCAAATGCCGATCCCATTTTTAAGGCTTGACTTTCCAAAGAATATTTAACTCATAATTAATGGGTAGAAAAATTCGGTTAACGTGGCAAAAAATGGGGCGACAAGATTCAATGCCCTTATGGTGGCTAAAATTTTTTTGTTAGGCACCATTGGCATATTATAAAAAAAGTTAATGTCGGGCCCTGTCAGACAAAAAGGGATATGATTAATGAACATGGTCAGTAATGAACATGGTCAGTAACTGCAGTCCATGGAAATGACTGTAGTTGCTCCTGCACTGTTTCTGGTTCAATTTTGCCTTCCTCTATGAAGTATTTGAGTTGCCTTGATATAACATTGAGTGGAATATTGTGCATTGTGTCAAAAACTAGGTCATTGCACACATCAAACTTGTATAGTTTATGCAGTCGATGGAGTATGCTTAGTCCTGTGTATCCTGTATCTTTGCTCAGCTGTGCTCGTATGCTTGGTCTATCTTCGTTACTTATGCTAGACATTTGTTCGCCCTCGTCCTCAATAGATCTCTTTTCCCAAGCAAACCTTGCGTGGAACCGGTTTGACCCATAGTAATAAGTAGATCCACCATCAGGATTTGTACCTTAATTGAGAACAAAATTATAGAGAGCTAAATAAAACCAGATGATGCATTGACTACTCATCCAGTGAATTTGTAAAAGCTTATGCACATAATAAGGTTATGCACATAATGACCTTTTAATTTGTCTCGGCGGCAGGGGAACACTCCACTTTGGATTAACTTTCCAACCTCACATTGGGCGACATAATCTCCAGTCCAGAGTAGTATAAGGCAGCGGATGGTTAATGCTCCTGCTGAGAGGCCAGGGAAGTCACCAACATAATTGACTTGAAGACCTGAAATTATATGAATACTTAGTATATCTAAAAGAATTCATGCTTGTGATGCTTATTGCATCAGCAGCTAGAGTCAGGGAAAGTTCCCTTCTTATTCATTTTGCAATTTTTAGGAGAGTTTGTTTTCAAAATTGAACAAGTGTGATAGCACTGGCCACATGTCCAATTGTCAGGGAAAAAAAATATTTCCAGCTCTGGATTGAGTTTAACTTACCATTTATAAAAATATCTTCAACATCCTTTATAAGGGGATACAGGAAAGGATCCAGGGCACATGGTCGCTTGTTCGGTAGGCTGTGACTAGGAACGAAACCAGTGACATAGACCTCGTCTACAGTATTTCTGTCTTTTTTTGTCATGTTCGCTATTGTTACCTCTATGGCTCCTAAAAACAATATTAATTTTAAAATGTGTAATTACTAATTATACAATGCTTTACAGAGGGTTTCAAATAACTTTTGACGAATGGGTTCCGAAGTTTGTTCGTTGATTCCGAAGTTCGCGCCGAAGTTGATAATTGGGTTGCGCACTTGTCAATCAACTAACGAACTTTGAATCGAAGTTACGAATTTTTGATCGAACTAGGGTCACAAACTTCGGAGAGTTGGAAGTTCGGTGGCAGCGTTATTTTTCGCTCCTTCGTGCTTCGAAATGGCCGAGTTAGAGCGATGGATGATAAGTGCTTTCAAAGATAAGCTAGACCCAAAACTTATCAGTTTATTTTTGATACCCTTAGTGCAAATCAGTTTACTTCGAGACTTCAGCTAAAGTTGCTTAGTACCGAACAGGTCGACATGATGTTTTCGAAGGAGCTCGCACTTGGTGCGAAGACATTACTTCTATATCAGCTGGATCTGTTGAAGGATGAATCGCCTTTGCCAGCACGACTAAAGCCCAAGGAAAGGTCCAAAGAACAAGATCCACCAGTTCCTCAAGCGCGCAGAGTAAGTTTGCATGTGTTTCAATGGCGCGACAAATTTTGACATGTTTCCGTGGGTTTGTTTCAATATTTACCTTGACTTTGGATTCTCATTTTATTCTAGAGCGTTTTGCCGGCTTTACAAGAACAGGAAAACAATTTAAAGAAACAGCTAGAACGGGAAAGGAGTGCTTGCCGAGAAGTTGAGATCAACATTGAATCTATGGCCATCGATATACAAGAACCTCCGGCTGTGGGAAACTCGAAAATTATTTGCAGCCACTGTCATCACAGAGGTCATCGCAATCAAGTTTCCAAACCATGCCATCTAGAGAAATGCTGTGAATATACCTTTTGTGGTATCAAAGAAAAACGCCCAGAATGTTTCAGCAAGATAACTGCGCTAAAACATGACCTTAGAAAGAAAAGTGATTTATCAAGCGAAAGCAGTGATGATTACAGCAGGCGAAGGAAACGTAAACGCAAACACAAGAAGTCAAGGCGAAGAAGGCATCGTACTTCAACATCGAGCGAGGACGAGAGCGCGGATATATTGCACCAGGCCCGTCAGGGATTTCCCAAAACTCAAGAAGTACCGCCTTATAATCTAGTACCTCAATACCCCCCGCCTTTTAATAATTTTGGTCCTTACTATCCAAGCGTGAGCCACATGCAGGGGGGAATGCGCTTTATGTCACAACCCTTCGCGGCTATGTACAATAATTAGTTCCTTGAAACTGTAGCCAAGGTCTTGTGTCAAACTCCTGCTGATAGAACTACGCGAGGGAACATTTTCTGGCAAGCATACACGATTTTCAACCAATTTGCCTTGAATTTCGCTGCTATAAATGCTGGGCTGGGTTCTCTTACAGTATTCAATATAGTAGTTCACATCGTCAGTTCGTGCAGAGCGTGTTTTGTTGCCACCAATTCCCGGTTCTTCGTGTCCATTGCGAACGAAGGAGTTTACAATGTTCGAGACTGTTTGTTTAGAGCGCGTTAGTTCTTTTCCGATTTCTGTCGGTCCTTTGCCTTCCGGCCAGTTGTTTACAATCATCTCCCTGATAGAGGTAGGAAGAGCTTTCCCTTGCCTGGTAAAAGGATTCATGTTTTCGGCGTGGCAAACTTCTAACTCTCTAACGTTTGTGAACTTAGTTCGATCAAAAATTCGTAACTTCGATTCAAAGTTCATAAGTTGATTGACAAGTGCGCAACCCAATTATCAACTTCGGCGCGAACTTCGGAATCAACGAACAAACTTCGGAACCTGTTCGTCAAAAGTTATTTGAAACCCTCTGTAAACATGCTTTAGAATCCTATGGTACACATCACATTGGTACCGTGTTTGGCCCCCCTTTCTCCCTTTCTGAAATTCCTGGATCCGCCCCTGATATAAGGAGATAAAAGTTGGACAGCTAAAGCATGCACACAGAACAATCATTCCTTATTTTGATAGATGGAAAAATGCCTGACCAACATTTCTTAGTTATAGCTTAGTGCTTTGTTATCACAGTCCAATGTCATTATATATTTACAGGTTATTAAATTTTCTTCAAAACTTCTGTAATCAACTCACCACAACTGTGGCTTCCAGGATATCCAAAGGGCTGCCAGCCATCCCAGTGGCCTATCAGTGCTATGTTCCTAGGGTCACCTTGTGCAAATTTTGGTTGATGGGCCTGACTTGTGCCACACTCATCACAAACCACCCTGTATGTGCCATCCTGTTCATTCCTGGGACCAAATTTATCAATGTCATCTACAGATATGACAGTGGAGCACAAACTACATCAAAAAGGTAACATGAACTGCACGTCTGGATCCCAAAACCATTTAAGCTCATTGAAGCGAGATCCATCCCATACTTCAGTTAAACACAAATTTGGACCAGTTCCACTGTTCCAGTTCTCTTTTGCCTTCCAATGACTCATCATTTTTTCACACATTGTCTTGTCCTCACACCATTTTCTTATTTTGTCATATAACCCAAGGTAATAATATTTTAATGCTCCCTTCTTTCCACAATATCTACAAACTTCATTTTCCCTTTCCATTACACTCCACTGGGTATTATGACTGTTATCTAAACAAATGAACAGTTCTTTAGGGTCTTTGTATCCATAGGCGGTTAGAAGTTTTTTTGTTTCGTACCAGTTTTTAGGCCAGTGAACAGGTGTTTCATTATTCTTACAGCAGAGCTCTTTGGCAAATTTAAGGGCTTTGAGTATTGTCCTTATCATTTCCATATCAGTCTCCTCTTCTGAATCATCAAATAGAGCACTGGAATCATCCATATCATGCTGAGAACCTTCTGAATCTTGAAAGTCACTATCACTACTTGGCACATCAAGTAAAATAGGTGACACTTCAGGTGTGTAGGCATTACTTCCTGTAGCTGTCATGGTTTCAGTTTCTAATTGCTGTTGCTCAGTGGTAGCAGAATCGTTTAGCTCATTAGAGCTGCTGGCTGATGCATCACACCTGTCCACATTGATATATTCTCTAGAAGACAAGTTTAAATAAGTAAACTGAAAATGTTTTTAAGCAATAGCAATAAGTGATGAAAAAAGCAGAACACAACTGGAGATAGATGAAGAAAAAGATAAGCCATAAAAATACTTAATTTACTTTAATGGTAGCAAAGGTTCTTCTAGAGAAAACCATCAAAGAAAATTATGTACAGTACAACAACATCACCAGTAATATTTTGGTAGTATGTAATACAACAATAAAAGACTGTTAAATTGAATGGGATTTGTTTTCCCATTTATTGGACATTATCTAATTGCAAAAGAGGGTTATTTCTCTTATTTGAATAACATTTTGTAGTTTTATCAGTAAAATTTTATTAGCGCGGCTGTTTCGTTAGAATTGAGCAATCACTCAAAATACCAGACCAGACTATCTAAAAGAAAATACTGAATAAAATCGACGCATAGGAAGCAATTGCCAATTTCTATGCTTAGTAAAACTTTAGAAAATTTTGTCAGCAACTTTTTTCTTCTGAACTTAGTGAAAAAAAAACATTTTCCGCGCGGTACTCCTTGTTTTACCAGAACAATAGACACAAGCTCCACAATGCACATATTAACGCATATTAACGCGCATATTTACTCCACGTGCTTCTTGTATTACTCAATAACCAAAACCCTGTGCAGCAAAAAAAAAAACAAGTGAGCAAAACGTTGAATATGAAGGGCTTTATTTACAGGCTTAAGATTTCTTTTATATCTATATAACATCTATGGTCCTATTTATACGCGCAAATACTTTTGTCATTCACTTTTTACGTTTACAATAAATGGTTCTAGTTGAACTTTCTTCATTCAATTTTCAAGTATAAAGTCCAAATGCCAATGACCAACAGTTATATTTACATATATCTATACAATTGTCTAGTCTTACATTACTTTTTGTGTTGTGTTGCTTCTGAGTTTTTAAAAAAACTATGTGCATATCTAAAATGTTCATAGCGCGGGCGCAACAAGATCTTCCGTTCCGTACCTACAAAACTGGCTAATTTCGCGGTAAAGATATTTTTCCGCTCATCGGTCAGGCCCTCCGTTGCAATGGCCTGTGGAAATGCCGCTTGAGAAGAAAATCGAGCCTGGTTCTTAAGTAAAGTGAATTCACACTCCTCTGATGATGACTGCCGCTTCATGAATACCATTCAAGGACGATCTCGAGAAAACCTAAAGTGATGATACTGCTTTATAGCCGGTAACTTGCGAAAATACTGACTAAGAAATGTGTTCCAGTCATATACTGATACAATTACTTTGCCATCATGAGTACCTACTAATTGCTCCATATTAGCACCTACTGTGCTTGATGAGTCAACAACAACAACAACAACAACAACAACATTTTATTACACAATAAACTTAAATACATTTTGAAAGCTGAACCCGCAAAATAGCTCAAAAGCTAATCGAGGCGGGAAGCTACTTTAAATATATAAATATATCTACATATAGGTTTGGCAGCTCCTAATTTATCAGTTACAGAAAGTTGATGTTTTTTAAGAAAAGAGAAAAAAGCGCGCCAGTTCATAAAGAGAAAAAATATAGTTAACTTTGTACGATTTCTTAATCATACCAAAAGAACGATCAGGTGCAAACTTCGTATGTCCCGCTATCAGAAATGAGTACGTAATGTTCCAATGAAGGTCCAGTAGTGTGCGCCAAGCAAGATACCACAGGAAACAATTGTTTTTGTGCTCCCTGAACAATTATCGGCGTGTAAATGGACATTTCTCTCTCCCATTCCGTGGTTCTCAAAATAATAATGAAGGTAACTGATGGTTGTGTTTGCTCCTTTCCCGGTGTCGGATGCTTCATCTACCAGGAAGTTCACTTGCTGCGATACCCCCTCGCACATCACACCGAAGATGCCACATTTGCGCGGCGTCTTGAAGTAAATTGGTCCAGGTTGCATCGGATTGCTGGGAATGTGAACCTGTTGCGCGTAGTCAAATGAATAGTGCATTGTGACATCCCACAATCACGCACCGCGATCTAGTTCAGCCGGTCGTCCACCCTTGCACACCGCGATTGCGTCACTGCATGTCTTGCGATAAACATCACGCTCCGCCTGAGCTGAGTTCAAATGAGTTTGCAGAGCTTTTACGCATTCTGACTTGTCCTCGTCCGAGAGGTTTGCGGCTCTTTGAAGTTTTGCAGTGTTCTCTTGGCATACACTGCACAAGTCGGTGCGAGGTTTAGCCTCCAACACGTTTGGAAAAAAATGATCCCATACTTCGCGGAACTTGGTGAATCCGACTGCTCGCTTTCCCGATGCCTCCAAACCCTGGTTTTTGTTTCACACGAAGACAAGAGTCTGATGTCGTCATTTTTATAGCCAGGGATCCGCCCAGGCAGCAGCACGGCGTTTTCGTCAACATAGTTGTCTATAAAATTCTTAATGTCTTGTACTGTTGAATAGGCAACGCGATTCCAGGGCAAGCGTTTGCTGTTGCCATGTGTGCGAGTAGAAATTCCATTATGTTCGAAATGTTCCTTGAGTCGGCGAAAGCGGGCATCACTGATCCCATAAATATGGAGAAACATCTCTTTACAAATCCGCAGATCCGCAAATCTAAAACTGCAGTTAGGCGTCCGAGCTCGTTTCTCGCCGATTCTCGTTTTCCGCGTGAAAGACTGCATGTTCGCCAGAACAACCAAATCTAGCTCATCGCTGGAGAGTTCGAGAATGTTCGTTAGGTTGAGCATCGCTGCGACTGCTGGAATTTGCTGTGAACATGGCTTGCCATCTGAAACTAACTTGCAATTACACCCATCACGGAGCAACTTCTGAAGTTTCTGTAGCTTCTCATCAACGCTGAATGTGTCGTGCTCCATAGTGTAAAGTCGAGTAAAAGTTTGCGATTTTGACATACACTTTTTGTCTACCGATTGTTGTCGTGTTGTCATGGGAACACGTATCATTTGCACGCGTCGTGCGCATGTCTATTATTCGAATGCTTCTACTCTACTGTAAAGTTCAATGAAAGCGCTTACTTCAAGATAAACTCTCTTGCTTTTGCAAATATTGAAGAATACCGATAAAACTTACACCTGAAAGCTTTAACGGATGGATTTCGGAATCATCGTTATACGAGGATCCCGCAGATTGCGGGCGCTCGAGCATGGCCACTTCTCGCACTCTAAAAAGCTAGTATGGTATCGACGAGAAACATTCCCGATCATTATTTGTGCAAGGTAAGAAAATAGACTCACATTTGTTTTGTTCTTAAAAATAGTATTCAGTTCACATGGATTGCGCATACCACTGTTTGTATTGTCAGTGGAAATCAATGGGAAACGACCGATATCCGATTTGATAGTTTTTCTGAAGATAATTATTATTTATACTATCATCAACAAGTACAACGCTTCGCTTTACTTGTTCCTGGACGAAAAGAACTCGAGACTCCAGGTTTTAGCTTTAATTTACGATGGCGTCACCATGCGAACTAAGGTTTCTTTCTCTCTTATTGGCTAGCAAATTTTTCGCGTGTCTGGTATGGTTTTCGAATCAAATCAACCACACAAAAAAAATCAAACACGCGAACAACTTCAAAAAATGAACCTCTGATTGCAGGATACGCTCGCAAAATGTTTGCGTTGTGAGAGCGAGCGATCTTAATCTGAAAAATTACCGACATCGTTCTCACGTTTTTGTACACTCCATTGATTCGTAAGTACGACATCGTTCGCCTGACTTGCGAGAGATCGTTTAACGGTCAAGGAAAACGTTTGCCCGAAAACAGTGAACGTTCAAACGATCTTGGTGAACGTAAGTTTTCCATGTCTGACCGTTCAAACGCTCAGCCGAATCGTTCAAACGGTCTACCAGAGCGTTTGGTGATCGTTCGCCAAACGTTTGTTCTAAACGTTAAACCCTAAGTCGTTTAGGTATGTGTTCGCGCGCTGGGTCACAGTTGAGCTATGTTATACTCAATACAATGCCTATGTTCCTCGTGTAAATGTCTGACTAAATCACTGATGATTATCTAGACAATTGTAATGAACAATATACAATAGCAACATGCAGAGCCTGTGCATATCGATGCATACACTTACACTTCCCAGGTGGAACATCAGTCATCCCAAGACACTCGAGATCACTCGAGATGGTACCACTCGATATTTATCACAGGCTATCATTGTGCCCTCTTCTCCCCGTCGACACCAACAGTAAACACTTTGTACAGTTCCTTTCCGAGCAGACGTCTCTATTAAAGTAAGAAAATTTATTAAAATATCATAGGAATTTTGGGGTGTTTCCCAATTTGATCACTGGTATATTATAGGGGCAGAATTCAATGGGAGTGATAATAGGTATTCTTCCATTGAAAAGGGGAGCAATTAATTGGAAAATGAAAATGGGCACTTTGTAGGAAAACGCTACAACTCCCATCATTTAAACACAAAATATCCATCACTCGGAAATACCAAATTTATGATGTATATTCCAATCCAAAAAATGCACACATGGAACAAATAGTCACATACCTTTGGAGCGTGCACGTGTTGCTCGAGCCTTTTTAGCACCCTCTGCCCTCCTTTTCTGTACACTCTGCAAGTGCTGAACCCAGAATGAGACATCCCCTTCTGGAAGAAGTGTTTGTTTTGCGAGTTTGGTGATGTCAACAGCTTCAAGCGGGCTGTTTGTAGCTTGAGACTTGAGAAACGCATCCTTGATTACCATTGTGGGATTCTTCAATATGCAGTCGCCAGCTCCAAACTTCTTCATATGTGCAATGCATTCATCTGGAGGAAGGTAATGGACGGGGCAACTTTCTTCAAGTTTTTAAAACATTGGGCCATGCAACCCTGTGAAAATAAAAATAAAAAAAGGTATTGCTTACCCAGTAACTGAATAGCACATCTGACCTCCAGGAATTGGGCTTCTCGTCCTTTTAGTCCGGAGGATAAGCGTAAAATTGTTCAAATTGGTGATACAAGTGCCAAACTTTGTGTGGAAACCTTTAGAGGGTAGGTAACAATAAATAGTAAAGAAACTTTTTGGATCCTAATCGGTTCCTTAATTTGTATGGCGCTGAAGTTTTCCCATATGTTCTACACTAAAAACCACAGGGTACCCAATTCGCAGAAAGTCAGTTTTTTTTAGAAAACTGCGATAAAGCTATTTTTCTCGCAAACAAATGAAATAATCGATCTAAAGCAAACGCGCTTACCGTTGCAAAGCCATCATTCCATGTGTGCAGCGAGAGTCGCCCTGTGCCGACTTAGGCACCGTCCACACTACACCGGCTAAATTTGAAACTGCTAATTTTGTCTCGAAAACGGAACAAATATTTTGAAAACACAAGAACGTCAGCTTAGCGCATGTGCGAAAAAGAAAAACGAGAGCCCGCCCTCATAATTTCCTCACAGACATGTGGTACGACGTCATCGTTTTCGAAAAGCTCCTTTTTCGCCGTCCACACTAAAACGCATAGCCGGCGTTTTCAAATTTAGCCACTTTCTGTAGCGTTTTCGAAAAGCTCCGTTTTCGGTGGGAAATTTAGCCGGCGTAGTGTGGACGGAAGGCACATCCGTATAAATATTTCGCCGTTTTCAAATTTAGCCGGCGTAGTGTTGACGGGGCCTTATAAGGTCTCGTGAAAGCCGAAAACGATCACCGAAAACGGCGAAAACGATAAGTGTGGACGCAAATCATTTTGAAAACGGAGCAAAAAGTAACCGTTTTGGTTTGAAAACAGTGTAGTGTGGACGGGGTCTGAATGGCAGCAAATATGGCAGCATATGGTATCAAACGAATTTACCCCTTTGTTAGCCTGCTTGCAGGCGGTACTGGGTGTTTTTATCGCGGAAAACCCGGTCCGTTCGATGATCGGGCGCCATCTTGGAATTTTGAGGCGCGCGGTCCCGGGGGCGAGCGCAAAAATCGGGCGAAGGGGAGGGGGGAGGATTAAAGGAGAGAAAAACCGCCTGCCCGAAAACTAGGTGATTCTGAGGACAAAGTTTGAATCCCGTCCACTGGCGGACGGGATCAGTGATTGGTCGAGCGCCTGTCAGAGAACAATAGGACGTTATGACACAGAGCAGTCACTCTTTAATTTTGTCACGTACATTTCGTAAAGTCAAACGTTGGCTTCGCTTTCCGTCCGGAAATCCAAAATAAAAGAAAACAAGGGCGGGGGGGTGGGGGGGGGGAATCCCATATTTTTGGGGCGGGGTTGCTTGTCGGGAACTTTCGATTTTACCCCTAAAAGGTACCTAAAATGGCGTCACGTAGTTGATTTTGACCCCTAAAAGGTACCAGCAAGACGTATTTGTTAGACAAGATGCATCAATAGCATGCATGTCTCCGGCGGCCAATGTTGTCCTGTAGTTTGGTGGCAGCCGCTCTCATGTTTTAATCAATTCCCATAGCCGCAGCTCGACGGAGGGGAGAGTAAGGAAAAAAAGGAACGCCACCCTCTTTGGCGCTCGTCTTCGTTCACCCTATTTTCGCGCGGCCAAAAACTCCTCGTCGAACTTCTCGTCGCTTTTTCCTGTTTCTCTGGGTTTCTTTCCCCTGAAACAAACGGGAACGGTTGCAACGCAGGCTAGATCGCGCGTACTCCTACTGCAAAAAAATATGATAATAAAAGGTGCTCACAACAACAAGAATCGACTTTTCATGATTAGATACTCAACCTGTTTCATCACAAACAATGCAGAGATAGCACCTAAACACCCCGGCCTGGCGGAACATTCCCGTGCAGCGCGCGTTTTCACTGGGCTCCGCGCACGCTATCCTTGATCTCGTTGTGCATTCACTCTTTCGCCCTCTTCAACCTCTCGTCGCTGAAACGATTGAAGCAGGATTTGCGCCAGGATGCACTATGCAGTTGCAGTGTTTTCTCTATTCCATCAACTTCCTCTAGACTTGCAAGTGGAACTTTAATTACAAATCACCAACTTCAGCGCACTTCGGTAATTTGTTGTTAGCAAGGCTTTCGTAGCGATACTTTTCCTTTTATTTTCCTATTTAAACGGGTAAACAAGCTTTTCCGACGGAATATCCTCCTGACATAAAGCACATCAATTCTGTTTGATAGTTTATCGCTCCATTTTCGCTAAAACTCACATGTTACAAAGTCAGCAGTTCGAGAATGCTTGAATAAACAAACAGAAATGTGTCAGGCGTTCCTTGTTATTGCCACAGGATTCCCAGTTTTCGTGTCATTTAAATTTCAAGTAAAAAATGGTGTTCGGCATTTATTTCTCTCGAATGTTTATTTCTGGCAATAACGACTACCCCTAACAATACAATCCAGTGATTTCGACTGTATTTTTGTAGCATTTAAGGGTAAAATATTGAGCTTTATGAGTCTGCTGTATCAAACCGCTGACCGGTTTAAACCCTCCCCTTGACGGCATACTTCCGATTAGGATCCAGCCTGGATCTTTATCAATTCTTAATCTACACCATAAAAGATATTTATCCTGAAAATTTCATACTTGTATCACTAATTTGAACGATTCGGGTATTTTTTGTCGCTAATCCTCCGGACTATTTAGATGAGGCATTCTCCAAATGTGCCTCTTGTAATGTATCCACACTTGCATTGAGGCAACGATATGTATCCCTGACAATCTGGTCCACCTCATTCTTGCTTAATGCTTCACCTGTCGATAACTTGACTCTGATGTACTGGTCTATTGGAATGTTCATGTCTTCTGTTTTTGCTGCTCTTTCAAAACTCTTTCTTTTAGGAGCCCACTTCCAAGGTTTAACTGCTTGGTTTAAAAAAATGTAGAGCCTTATTGAGGATGGGGAAATTTTGCATTCTAGCACCAATCATCTAGAAAAAATCATTTTCGCGCATTGGCGCTAAAATGTGGAACAATATTCCCGATTTGATTGAGTTTTCATCAAAATATAAATTCTCATCAATCCTTCAAGAACATTTATTGAATATCTTTTGTTCTGAGGATACTTATCTTGATGTATCAAGTTTAATTGCTAAATTATCAAAAAAGAAAAAGAAACAGAAATATATTAGCTTTACAAAATAATAGTATAGTAGCCATACTTCCTTTTTTTTGCTTTGCTTTGTAATTTTTGCAATTCTTTGTCCTCTATCATTGTAACTTTATGTTAACCCTCTGCCCGCCTCGTTAACTAAGCTATTTGCGGGCACTGGCTATTTATTTTGTTATATGTAGAAAATAAAGTAAATAAAACCTAAAAAACCTGAAATGCCCCATCACTACAGGATTTGATTCCTAAGAAGGACAGGAGACTACTAGATTTTGAAAGACAGCTGGGCATTGGGACTATGCTCCCTGCTCTTACAGTACGGGGTTCAAAAGGGCTAGCTTTTGGAGGACAGATATATACCATGTAAGACTTATATTACAGCAACTGTCTCTAAAATAATACAATGCTGTTACTAAACAATACTTCTAGACCGTATTCAAAAGAATGAAAGATTGAACTACTAGATTTTGAAAGACAGCTGGGCATTGGGACTCTGCTCCCTGCTCTTACAGTACGGGGTTCAAGAGGCCTAGCTTTTGGAGGACAGATATATACCATGTAAGACTTATATTACAGCAACCGTTTTTAAAATAGTGCAGTGCTGTAGTTGCTAAACAATACTTCTAGACCGTATACAAATGAATGAAAGATTGAACTTGCACCTTGGAACATCAGGGCCTTATTCACTATTTTCAAGATTCTTCTAAAAATGTATTTATAATTTCAGGTCCTGGGATGAACAGGGCTCCCGGTCATTTCTGGTGTTTTGTGTGGTTGTTTTTCTTTGAAACGAAGCAGTTCTATTTCATTAAAGGGTAGTGTTTGGAATGAAATGGCCTTTATTGGTATGCTCATGCCAATGAATTTGATGCACATCAGAGCACAAAATAATAATAATAATAATGAAACAAGGTTTATGTACCTTCTGTTCATTATGTGTTTCCTGCACAAAATCATTGTCATGATCCTCCATACCTGACTCCTGTAGACAGAGAACCATGCAATATTGAATGAAATCATTCTGCTGTATATTTTCCCAACATTTAAAGTAAACCTAATCTTTTGTTATATCAGGTGAGGTTAAGTGGATGGGAATTACTGACTCCAATCATATCCCATAAATCCTAATGGGCAGAAAGTTTACAAATGCACTCACACCTTTCAGAACAGACCATGGGCTGATCACCAGGCCTTTCTGGCTCTTGTGATCAGGACATAGGGCCCATGAGTAATTAAAGTTCTTTAGCAAACATTAGGGTGAGGATAGTGAAAGGTGATCAAGATAATAATGAAAATAATATATCATTTCACTGAGCAATGAGTCTTTTACCTGATCTTGGTTTCAACTTTTCTTTCCATTACTGACTTCTATATAAACACACAAAAAGCTTTAGTATAGTCAACATAAAACTTTATTTTTACCAGTTGAAAATCTTGCATAGGAGATAGATAGATAGATGCCTTTATTTTAAACGGTATCTCTTTCAATATTACAAACAGATAATATTGTTATCAACAGAGGCCGTTTATACACTATGATAAAATAGTAAAAATATACATTATGTACAAAAGTATAATTATTTACAATCTAAAAATAGTTAAAATTAAATATATGATAAATATGAATAAATAGCAGAGGCCGTTTATACACTATGTTAAACAGTAAAATATACATTATGTACAAAAATTATAATTATTTACAATCTAAAAATAGTTAAAATTAAATATGCGATAAATATGGATAAATAGGTAAAATTCTAAGTGTTACAATATTTGTTAAAAACTATGCAGCCATGGTAAAAAAATACTCTTTTTGTACATTCTAATTTTACCGCTGGAGGTCTTAGGTTTTTGCTCTGTCTAGTCTGACGCACGCTGACATCTCTATTAAAAGTAAAATAATTTTGGAAAATTTGTGGACATTTACTGCCTAAGCAACGCTTAACTAGCTTTAATATATGTTCTTCACGTCTGCTTTCTAGTGTTGGATATCGTAGGTGTTCAAGAGCATTATCACTACTATCAGACTTCATTATGATACGTGAAGCCCGTCTTTGGACTTTTTTCAATGCTATTACTATTTGTGAGTCCGCAGCCGTTCCATACCGTGTCGCAATAATCTAAAACTGGCAAAATAAAAGATTTGTATATGGTATTCGCGGCAGCCATACTGATATTTTTTCTAGTGCGACCGAGCATCCCAACTCTTCTACCTGCTTTAGCAATTAAATATTTTACATGTGCTTTCCACGTAAGGGTTTCATTTAGGATTACCCCAAGGTATTTATATTCATTTACTCTTTTGAGTGGCTTATCATTTACAAGGACAGGAGAAGAAAAGCTCAGGGGCCAGCTCAAATGCTAAATTATAACTGTATCTGCTCTAGGGCACATTTTGACCATGTCAAGATATTGTTGACGTTCATTTTCTAGAAAAACCCCATACTGTATTTTTCCTTAGTTTGGAAATTCCAAAGGGGTGGGTGATCATCTGGAAAATTCCCTTTGTGGTGGAGGTATGGTTTCGCCCACGTATTGGAGATTGCATTAATTGCAAGATACTAAGTATATAATATTTTTGGTTGGGAAAGTCCTATAAGGACTATTCCTAAGTCTGTAAATTTTTCCCGTCGCATAACTAATAAAACTACTTGATTCTGAAAAGTAATGTTAACAAAGGTCGTATTTTTTGTTGCACTTGAAACAGCCCAATTCTCTTGGTGTCTGCTGAGTATCTAAAGTATCATACATCTGACCATACGGTGCCTTGTTTACTGTTGAAAATGCACTCTGGGATAAACACGCTGGAAGAAATCTGACTTAACGACATAACATAAAGTTTTGCAGTATCCGTTGTTCTTGAAACAATAACATTTGCTGGTTTGATGTCATTGTGTATTAAATGTGGTATTAAATTATATAAATAGGCCACCACCTGGCATACTTGCCTTTCTACCTCAAACTTGTTGCAATTTTTGAGAGAAAAGCCTTGAGTGGAGATCATTTGTAAAGAAGTAAAGAGAAACAAAAATAAGTAAAATAAAATAAAACATACAAGCATCATCCCACTTAAACAAAAGCAGAAACGCCTATGCTCGCATCCTACAGACGATTTTGACATTCAAAGTAATTTTTGCCATGTTGCACATGTCTCTTCCAACATCGCAAGTGCTCCATTTTCGCTGATAAAGTCAAAGGAAGTTGTGCTCTAATGCTTTTATGATATAGCTGAGGATAACCATTACATTATTGGTGAAATGGAGTATAGATTTGGACCAATCAGAGGGCATGCTACTAGTAGCTATATTATAATATTTTAGAAACAAAATTTCCATATCATATTTATATCAGTGTAAGAGGCGATGGGAATAGTAATACATCCTCACTTGGGCTACCCGCAAACAATGCCACGGGTAAGGTTAAGATATGGGAGGAGCAAGCCCGAGGCGGTAGTGAGCGGGTAGCTCACGTGGGCGTGCATGCCTTCATCGCTGCGGGGAGGAGGGAGGGTTGCACTCCAAATTTACGAGCAGCCAAGCAGTCGAAAGGACTTTTAGACAAAAAGAGAGAATTTGAGCTGTAATATATAGCTAGAATGCTTCAAATATTACGTAACCGAACCCCACGCAGATATCCATGGCGTTATGGGTGATGTAACCTAATCAAACAGGCCATTCTTCGCAGGAATCCCAAGTGAGAATAGTGAGTCTAAGACAATCCCCCTTTGCACTAATCCAGCACAAAGTATGTACTTTCTTCCAGTGCATAATACATAAAGTTGTTGGCTACCTGTCAAACGAAACGTTTACAAATTCAGTAATAAACAAAAATCCCAGTTTCATTATTCCAATTACAATAAGATGCACACCCCATATCAAGGGAGGACAAAAGCAAAAGCAATTTTCTAACAAACGTGGATGATCCTTTCCCAGTAGTCCAGACAACAACAATTTCAAGCAACTTTCTTTCCGACAAACTCAACAATTGCTTCACCAATGCAGCATGTGTCATATCATCCATAGAATAATTTCTATTAGTTTGTCCTATATAAAGGTTCAGAAACTTGCTCACTTTCATGATATTAAAAGAACTGCATGCAATAAGTCAAGTAAGACATGATCGCTGAAACAACCCAATCATAAAGCACCGAAGACTACAGTACCCAGAGGGTACCTATTTTTATTAATTATTAATGAGTTTGAGGACAGTATACTCAAATAGTTAGGTGTGTTCAAATAATCCTGCGAGCTTTGTGCAACTTTAGCGGAACGATAATGTACTAAAATGTTGGCCTTGAAAAGCGCAATGATTCATGAGTATATTTCGTTATTAGTGTACCTGCAACCAGTCATGTGATTTCATTTTCTTCGTCGTGAAAACTGGTCCTGACTTGAATCCAAAGCACAAAGGAACTGTCACGGCAGCAGCACGTGGGTTGGTTGTCTTTACCTCCTCGATTCTTAATGTGAAGGGATGTGGAGAATCCGAATCTTGCCGACGTCGTTTTCCTTCTTTTGTCAAGTTTCTTTCAAACTCCTTTTCTTGTTGAATGATTTTATCCATGGTGGCACCTTCAGGAATTGTCACCAACTCGCTTATGGTAGCTGTGACTTTAACGATCGTGTGCAAGGAATCGGGATATGCCTGCCAACAAAGTGTGATTGTCTCGAGTTTTGCGAATATCAAAATCCTCACGTTCGAACTTTATAGCATCATAAATGATATATATGACTGCGTTTTTCATAATACTGCGAGCTTTGCACCGACTTAAAGGCCCATAGTCAACCGGGAACCTTCGCTTTGTTTTTGGATCTATTGTTATTCAACAGCTGTGATTGGCTGATACTGAAGTTCCCAAAGGGGTTCCTATTGTTCTTCCCTTTTCACAAGTTGAAGCTGAAAATTTGCATCGAATTTTCAACTGCGCTTTATTCTTGTCCGCCTGCATGCGGCTTGTGTGCTTATGGACCTTTAATGTGTTTTCAAAGCGTTCCCTGAATCAAGCGTCTCAGCAACCTGGTAGTTTTGTTGAAACCTCGGAGTGATCTTTGTGGTTGCTAAGTGTTAGTTGTGCGATGCTGCTAAAACACGGTTCGACTGTTGTCGGATTCGGTTGCGAAACTCGCTCATACACGGAAAACTGTTCATTTATATATTGCATGGTTCTCATTTTAGGCGCATGGTCAGCATTGTCCCTGGGGATAAAAACATTGTCACTTTCGGAGAACTTAATTCCAAGACTAATGTGATGAAATCAGTACCCAGCGCTGCGAAAGTCAGAAAAATATTACCAAGGGGCTATAAAACGGTTCTGTTATTGAACAATCACGTATCCTTGCTGCCACTTTTCACTTTTGAGAAAAACGTAATTGGAGAAAAACGAGTTCTCACTGAACGATTTCAAGTTTTCTTCTGAAAAAGAGTTTTTCTTTCCCCTATCATCCTACTACCACAGTCTTACATAAGCAGTTTGTCGTGGTTTACGGCCATAAATTCACGGCTAATTAGCGGGATGAAATCCCGATAGAGGTTCCTCTTCGCTGTTCGTCTCCGTGTCATCATTTTTATTGGTTCTTGCATCGCATAGCAACGGAGGTCCCTTGTGAATATACTGTGTTTTGATTGGTTACAGTCAGCGAACACGTGTGTGTGCAATCCAACTGCCGAGTCCTCGCTAAGACGGTGTGACAAGAACACTGAAATTGACACCGGGAATTCTGTACAGAGAGAAATGGAAACCGAAGGCGAAGTTCTAGATCAAGCGCTTTTTGCCGAGACGAAGGTGTACTATTTTGGTGATTTTCATTGTTACCGCTTTATCAGTTTATTGTTTTCCCATTTTAGCTATTTTAGCTTTATTCTTTATCGTTCTGCTCGCCCTTTATGTAAATTATTCACATATTACGTGAACGAATTGTGCAACGCCGTCTGAACCGACAGATACTCTTCCAACAGCAGAAATACGCTCTAGATATTCAAGATGTCTTTGTCATAACCGTGAAAAAAACAAGTAAACTAACAGCTTTCCGATACTCATTGAAAAATGTTTTGTCACCTGAAGTATTTACTAACAAAACTTCTATTGCAAATGCATTTCTAATATTGAGTGGATATGATATATAGTACAACAAAAGCTCAAATGTTAAGGAACTCTCAAGGAGCTAAAAAAAACTTTTCTGATGTTAAGCTAGTCCTTCAGGTTTAAAGGAACTTACCAGTCTTCTGCTACCAGAAGTCTACTGATAAAACGTGTGACACAAATGGATTCCTCTTTTTCAGTAGATTCGATCATGTATAAGACATTGTTACAAAAGTTTACATTATTTTTTACTAAATTTGACATTCTTACAGAAGTTCACATTATTTGTTACTAAATTTGTTGCCTGAGTACTCATGTGATGTATTCACTCCCTGAGGTCCACTGCAAATGTAGGAGCAAGGGATTCAACTAAATGTCACATACTGCAGGTTCTATTACACTGTGATGCATGTAAGAATGATCACTGCTGTCAGAAAAATCAAGTAAGAAAAGTTCAAAATTTTCATGAGAGGTTTCTTTCTGTCATTCTTTACAGCTGTAAGTGGGCTTGTAGAATTTAGTCAAGCTTCGGTTACACGGAGGCAATCACTCAATCTCGAGGTACCGTAGAGCACTTATCGACAAAATGTCGGTACAGCCTGAGACTGGAGTGAGAGTAAAAATAGGCGTGGCCCGATTGTCACGTGATACTAACTCCGATCTCCTAAACTTTTGTAATGACATGTATTTCAGTCTATGGGTAGTGGGTATGTTATATTGGCGGCGCTATAGAAATCAACCTGTTTTTAGATGAGAGGTTGAAAATTGGTTGGCATTGGTGCAAAATTACTGGGTCGATCCACCTTAAAGTGCCACTCAAGGCAGAAATGAAACTTTTCCACTAAAAAGTTCAATTATCCTATGAAACGTTTGCGATAAATAAACGTCCTTTGCAAGCGCCGCGAATATTCTATGGATTTTTGAATATTTATAGTTGGCGCCTTTTCTTCGTTCGGTTTTGTGTGTTGCATTTTGGGATAGAAAAAAGACAGTAACACAGGTGATGACGTAAAATGACGCTCAATGCAGACAAGGTGTTTTGGTTTGCAGAAGAGTTTTAGTGGCGTGAGATCGCTCGAAGAACATGTGAAGCGAAAAATACCCTGAAATATGGTTCGAAAGTACTTGTTTATGGCAGTGTATGGCAAGCAGACCTCAAGAAAGATATTGAAGTCGATATTTTACAGTGCTGAAGCACTATTCTGAGCAGGAAAGAACTTTGGCTTCGAGAATCTGTTCGAATGTGCGTATCAATTCGGCCGATTTGTTCGGCAGGGAAATAATTTTTTCCTTCGACTTACCGATTAAAAAATCATATTGCTGAAATCCTGCTCGCATTTATGGTCAAGCATTCGAATGGTAGCGGAGAAAGCAAGGAAATGAACCTTGGTTGGGACCGTCTGAGTGCGGATATGCAGTATGCGTTTGTTTGATAGCTAACCGAACGAACTGTTCGAGCCTGCATGCACGGAAATTATTCTTTCCCTAAACTATAAAGTCGAATGGGCACTGGAGGAAGCGAAGAAAAGAACATGGATTGATGTGGGGACCGTCCGAGTGCAAACACCGAGAATGCTGACAGGGGACCGAACTGTTCAATTCTGCAAGCGCAAACATTTTTATTGAGTTGTAATAATGGATTCGTAATAATAAATCTGGTCGAGCGTGCGTATCAAGTTAGCCGATTTATTCGACAGGGAAATTATTGTTTCCACCGACTTACCGATTAAAAAAGTATATTGCTAAAATCCTGTTGACATTATGGTCAAGTATTCAAATGGTAGCGGAAAAAGCGAAGTAGAAGAACCTTGGTTGGGGACCGTCCGAATGCGGTACGCGTTTGTTCTGACCGAATGAACTGTTCGAACCCGCAGACAAGATTATTCTTCTTCTCCACTTGCTTTCTACTATGGTCAAATATTCGAATGGTATTCGAGGAAGCGAAGAAAAGAACATGGAGTTACTTGGGGACCGTCCGAGTGTAAACATTTACTGAGACTGTGTTTAGTTGACTGAACTATTCGGCAAGCGCAAACATTTTTACCGAGTTGTAGTTCGTGTAATAATTGTTTCTGTAAAAAAAGTAAGCTTAGTACATGCAATGAGTATTTCTTTATGATATATTAGTTACTATACTATACTATACTGCACATTGCTTTTATCAAATGTAAATAGAGCGAAGGGAGTAAAGACCAATTTTGATTTCTACAATTGTTTGATACTCAAATCTTGAACTTGCATTCTTACCTAGTTCCCGGCAAATCTTGCGTATGAAAATATAAAATGTGAACATATTCGAGAAACTATCCTGCATTCATTTCCTGAGCGTGCAACTGCCTCTTGGTGTCTTCGTGTTCATTTGGGCTATGGTACCCTTACTCCGTGTCAGTAGAGACAATTTGCTCGCTCTTAACTGTGAACAGGCCAGTTATGAAATTGAGCAAACTGCTGGTAAGATAGAACATTAACAGAACACCTAGCTCCAGTAGATTGATTAAGAGCGAGTTTCTGTAAATATCAACCAAGTCGGGAAGAGTCGAAAAAATCAAAATTTCCCAAACTTTCCTTAAACATAGTCTATGATGAGGTGTCTTCGGCGCTGAAAGAATTTTTTGATTTAATTTAAATGTCGGTGAGAAAACCCGGATTTTTCATTTTTTGCCCAAAAAGGGGCGAAAACCTGGTAATTTTTTGCCCCAATTTAACGTCTCCCTGCAGAAAAATCGCAAGTATTTATCAAAATGCCAAGTTATTTTCTGAAAAGGACATCATATGTGCGTTCGTTTTAACTTCTTTGCACAAACATCCGTTACACATACAATATTTTCTGTATTTTTAAATATTTTTAAAAAAGTGCACGTTTTCGAAATGTAGGAAAATAACCATATTTGCGACCGAATATCACCCATGTTGGGACGAGTTCGAACATAAGAAAGGTATCATAGAAAAGGGCATTCCTTCTCCTTTCAGGAAATATAAAAACGTTTTTGTGAAATTAAAATGGCGAGCTTCTGCAAACCCTTAAAGATGACGGCCTAATCGCCTAAAATAAGATAGATTTTCCAGGTATATATAGAATATTTTGTCTATACCACGCAATACCTTGTACATTTTTCACGAAAAATAACTAAAGTAGCTACTAAATACATTGAATTATGGCAAAACATATTTCATGTCACGTTTGACTAATTTTACAGCATTTTAGCGGAGCTTCTTTGCGGCCGAAGGCCGCAGAGCGGAGCACCATAGGTATCGCGTATGAAGAATTCAATAGCTCAAGTAAGAACTCAGGTATACTATCGACTTCATTTTTCAACGTTCAGCGGTATTCCCATTATGGTATCGCTGGCGCGTCCGTGTCTGCCTGTCTGCGCGCCCCACCACAGGCAACCCCGGAACTGTCTGTCATTTTTCTGCAGGACTCTGTCGTTTGTTCGTCTGTACAGAGTTCTTTTTCCTAACTGATAAAAAAAGCGATGACAAGACGAGAAAAATTAAAGAGAGAATTTTGATAGAAGAACCGGAAGAAATTATTCGAGGAGAGAGCTAGAAACAGCGACGGGAAGAAGCCGGGCAAAGCATGAACCACCGCCAAAGAGAGTGCAAAGTGAACAAACGAAACAATGCACGACGGTTTTTACTCTTCATCAAAAACTCTTGAAATCAAGCTGACAAATCACGATTTTAGAAAATGAGTTACCAGCGTGAAGAAGAGTGACCGATGTCACGATTATAGAAAAAAAAAGTTTGTCGAGGGAAAGAAGCAAAGCGAGTAGAGAAGAATACCAGTGAATGGTGAAGTCGAAAAAGACAAAAGAAGACGGACGAACGAAGAGCTAGCGTAGAAACCCATTTTCAAGGTAAGTACTTGAACTTTGTAGCTAGAGTATAAAATGAGCATTCAGTAGTAATCAGATTTTATCTACCGCAAACTTCAAACTTCCATTCGTGCATGTTTTTCCCGAACTTTTGCGGCTGTTTCCTCTACTCGTTTGAAAAAGATGAAAGTTGAATGCGACGATAGTGGCCGCTCGTGAGATTAGTCGTTTTTACACGCTCAACCATTGTGGTTTAAGCTTTTTTTCTGGATTGCAATCAGAATACCGTATTTTCTAGTGATATATAAGTTATAGTGGAGATGACAACTGCCGTGGCTGTGTTTACTTTTGGCGGGGAGACTCGGGAGAAAGTCATGAAAGAAAAACTTGTCACGCATCGGCATGGCTGCCATCTTTAGCTCGCGAGCTCCAAACTTCAGGTTTAGATAATGGTACAATGATTCTTGAATTTTCTAATGTATCTAAGCTATTTATTCTTCAAATTGAGACATTTTCTACTTCTCAATTTGGTTCGGCTACAACGAGTAACTTTTGTGCGCTAATTTAATTTTTTAGAAATTCTCTAAGATGTATTCCTGGCTGCGGGGAAGCTTCACAGAGTATTTCACATATGACAGGCAAGTGAAAATCTATCTAGGAATAATTATTGCTGTCTATCAGTGCCAATATGCACTGACATTTTACTTTTAATTTATTGTTTGATTCATTGTTTCTCTGTCCGATAGTGTCAGGCATGAACTTAGAAGTCATGGAAATGTATAAATTTTGCACAACATAGATGTAAATTTTGCTCAACATAGACACAATAATTCATAGACTGTAGTTTAAAAATATTGCTTGAAGTTTTGACAGCCCTGAATGAAATCGATTTCATAAGGGATGGACCATTAGAAATTTTAGGGGGGGAGGGGGGGGGGGGGGGGCAGGTAGGAGGTTTTTGGTTAAGCAGGATTTTTTTTCCGGGTTAGAATTTGTGTAGGAATGTTTTTTTAGCAAGCCATGGCTTTGCAGGAATTTTTTCTGTATTTTTTCACATGATTTTTTTTGTCTTACCGAATTTCCCCATGTTTAAAGATACTAGTAGCGGTTTCTAGTCATTTAATTAATAATATTGCTCTGTAGATGGTGAATAATATTGCTCTGTGGGTGTGCAGACCTATTCCAGGGCTGTTCCTTTTACAAAAGCAATCGTATTCTTATATGTTAAATATAAAAAAATTAATTAGTTTCGACATAGTAGAAGGCATTTTACAGGTAGTCGAGGGGGATCACACCTTTCGTTGCGCATGAAGCGGGCCCATAGTTTTGATAAACACTTGCAGGTTTTGTCTTCGAGGCTCATCAGACTTATTGGTTATTTTCTTTAATTTTCAGTGACAACAGCAGCCAGAGGTGGCTTTTGCCAGAGGCGGCTTTTGGAAAGACCATACCATGACACAAGTAAAACATAATTAGAGCCGTTTCCACATGACTGTCATGAGTAATTACAAATAACTTGCTAATTGTGATTGGTTTGGGTTGTGATTGGTCAAGAGCATGGTCTTTGATCCTTATGCCAATCAGATTGTGTAGAGAAAATAATTACACAATTATAAGTCTAATTAAATTGCTGACAAAAGAGAGAGATTGTGAATCACCTCTCGCTCTGTGATTGGTTAATTGTCGAATTTCTATGCATTTGATAGGATAGTGAATTACTCATGAATTGTTTTCACAGCAGTTATGTGAAAGCCACTATACAGTGTATTTTTACTATAAATAGTTGTTAATTGTTGCAAATGTTTTAAACTACTTAAAAAATGGAGAAGACATCCTCCCTTCTAGTGTCGTCTGTTTTAAAAAATTTGGAAGCGAAACTTGATATGTTTCTTTAAAGTTGCTATGCAAATTAGCTACAACCACTAGTGGTTGTATCAGATTTACAACATGCTACAGTATGCCCAGGGGGGACTCCCTTATTTTGGGGGCAGGGGTGCTTGTCAGGAACTTTCAATTTCATCCCTAAAAGGTACCATACATGGCATCGCTTAGTTGACTTGGGCTCCTAAAAAGGTATCAGCAAGACATATATTCATATTTTTTACGAGGGAGAATACGTCTGAAATTCAGGCAACTAAGGGACCGTTCATTTTTATCAGGGAGAGGGGGCTGGTGGAAATGAGGGGGGGGGGGGGGTCACCCAAAAAAATACGGCCTCAAAGGGGGGGGGGGGGGGCACCCAAATAAATACGCCCCTAAAGGAGGGGGTCACCCAAAAAAATACAAGCACATAACAGGGCGGAAACGAAAAGTTTGTATTTTTTACAGCATGCAATATGTTTGTTACATGTTTCAACTTGCTTATATGTTTCTGATTTCACTAAATACTTAATAAAAATTTCGGCGTGCTTCGCGCGTATCAAGAATTTAACATCTAATATGCACTTTTACTTTTTTGATAAGAACAAATAAACCCTCTCAAAAATGCCCTGCACTGATAGGCCTGCCGGGCAGTCTATGTACGAAAGAACACCCCACAGGTATAAGCGTGAGTTCAACGTTTACTTACAACAAGCATAGAAATTCGTCATTTGGGCTGCGCTTCACGCACATGAATAATAATAATTTCTTCATTTGCGGCGCGCATGAAAAATATTACCTAAAGGCTCAGGAGCCCTTCACTAGGAGCTTTCTGGGCTCCTGACAGGCTTTGTTTACTATACACAAAAAACCTTCATGTACCCTTTTACTGAGGCTTGATGAAATGCGGTTATCAAAAGTTGGGCGCAACGAAAGAATTATGTGACCCCCTCTTTATGTAAAATCTTTTCTACTAGGACCTGAGGTGGGTGTCACGAAAACGTTTAATAGTTATGAGGGGGGATCGGTTCCTTAGCTTTGACAGAAGTAAGAAAAACGTTAAGAAGAATGAGACTGCATCATTTAGGCAAGAGTCTACCTTACAGGGCAAGCATTTATAATAGAGGGGGGGGGGGCACCAGAAAAAATACATTGGATTTTGGGGGGCCACCTAAAAAAATACGGACATGAAAGGGGGGGCCAACCAAAAAAATACAGGGTCCCCCCTCATTTCCACCAGCCCCCCCTCCCTGATAAAAAATGAACGGTCCCTAACAAGTGTAATTTGATTGATTTGCTAGAATGGGTACCTCTAATGGGTACCTATCTGGAAATTTTTTTTGCAAGTTTTCTAGTTTTACCAGAGGCCTGATTTTAAACCCTAAAAGGTATGACAAATAACCGCACGGTCCTGTGATTCTTATTGTGTTTCTATTGTATTGTTCTTATAAACTATTCATGATTTTTTAAGCATGAAATATAAACTTCTTGTCTTACTCATTGGCTGATTGCATTTTTAAACCGAACCAGGGAGGTTTAGGACCTATGGAAAATTTTCCAGGGGGGCTGTATTAAACTCTGAAAATTCCAGGAGAGGGGGTGTGTCTGGAGACTGGAAATTCCAAGGGGGAGGGGTAAAAAAAGTGATTTTCCAGGGACATTTTATCCAAAAAGAGATTTCCCAGGGGTATTTTGCCAGAAAAAATGGAAATTCCAGGGGTGGGGGTCATTTATGGGGTTGGAAATTCCAGGGGAGGGGGTCGGTTTCACGAGTGGAAATTCCAGGGGAGGGGGTCTTTTTAAGGGAGGTCCTCAACCCCTGGTGCGGTTTATAAATGCAGTCAGCCATTGTATAATACGTTTGGTTAAAGTGCAACTCAAGACTGAAATTTTAATGGATTATTTGATTGCACATTCAAAATACGAAAGAATGTTTTTTTTCGTGTTCATAGCTCTTTTGGTTCATAGCTCTTTTGATACTCAAGATTTTTACTAATGCAAATTAGCAAAAAATGACATCACAACAAGACTTGGGCAAAGAGGCCAAACAATGTTTTATGTATAATTCTGTTTTGGATATTTCGATTCAATTCAAACTTGGTAACAACAAAGAATGACCAAGACCTCATAAACCCATATACTAACTAGTGTTTCCATGGTAACCCGTTTGGCTCTGGAAGTGATTCCTTGAAAAATAAGTAAAAAATTTGCTAATGTGTTAAAGGTTCTAAAATAAACTGTCTTTATCACTAAGTGCTGGTAGCCATACTGTAATACATATGACCCTATCAGAGACAAGAAAAAACTTTACCCTATGGCAGACCTACCTGTTACCTATCCTCCTCATGCCTATGGCAGACCTCAGGAGCCTCCCAAAAAAAACCTAGCATATCCATCTACCATATACGATGGAGTGCCCCACCCCATGCCAAATAGAGCTTGGAATTTCAGGGTGGGCACCCTTAAATACGACATTCCAGGGTGGGTAAGCACAATTTCCAGGGTGGTCATGATAACATCACTGGAACTGCAGGGTGGTTGGTTCAAATTTAAAAAAATCCAGGGTGGGTAGCTTTTGTTGTGACTGCTGCCCATTCCTTCTTACCCAATAAATATATTTCTTATTGACTGTTCAAGTTTTCGCTCACGCAATCCTGCTCTAAAATACATATAATTTTTGTGCTTGTAATCTAATTGTAGGATCCCAGATTTTGGAATGACACATGAACTCATGTCAAATAACGTATTGCAATTTTCCATTCACATGGAAAAATATGTAACCAGGAGCTCCGCTTTTAGCCAGTGGCTAAATCTATATATTAGTGATGTTTGTACAAGGGAGGGGAGAGGGGAGGCCACCCCCTCTGAGGTTTACTGGCTAGTGATATTTTCGAGAGGGTTTAGAATTAGGACATCAAATTTTCAGTAGCTTTGGTGTTTCCACTGCACAACGTTTGTTGGGAAGGTGTCATTTTGTTACCATGGTAACGAGGTATAACATCAAAAAATGTTCAGCAATTTCTTTGTCCGCGCAGGCTTTCGATGAAGATGTCCAATACTATTATCAGGTTCAATACTTACTTCCTAGCAATAGGTTACGGAGGTTTTGCAGACAAGATACCTTGACGGGATAGAGAACCCTTATTTGCATAAAAGTCGACATTTTTGTGAATATATTTGCCACCCTTTGTGCTGAGTCTGTGGAAAGTTGGTCAAGTAGGTAAGGTAAGGAACTCTAAGTTGTCCATTAAAAAGGTTTCGATTTGGTTGCAGCGTAATGAAAATCAAGGTAGAAAAAAACTCAATATTCAGTTTTGCTGATTCAGCACTTATTGGCTAAAAAATAAACTATTAAGCCTGTTTTTCTGTATTTTTTAAATTACTTTTACTGGAAATGGACTAAACATTAATATAATACTTAGCAGCAATTTGAAAAAAATATAGTAAAAAAGAACTTCAATGAAATGCTTTTGTTTGGCTTAACGATTTATAGATACGTGTTTAAATTATATATTTTAGCATGCGGGTTTCTCCATCTCTGTTTGTTAATCATTCTTTGTTCGTTGAAAACAATGTCGTTTGAATTGATGCAAACGAAAAATATATCAAACTATTTTGACAAATAAAACAGTCCATACATTATTAGGCGCTACGAAATGCCTATGTGTATCTCCACTTTATTATCCACGGTAAAAATATCACCTTCATTTTTTTATCACCTTATAAAATTTCCTTCAATTTTCAAAGAAGAAAAAAACATTTTCTTCAAACTTGAAATTTAATTTTAGCGGAGCTCCAGCAGAGCCCCATAGCTACATGCAGAAAAAGAAGAAAGAAAACAAAAGTGTATATATGCAGCGACCTCAATCTCGTTCCCAGAGCCTCTCGGTCATACTTACTCGGGACGCAGACGAAATCGGATGTATCCGGTTCTCCGTATATGGTGACCGTCTTTGTTCGTTAGGCAAATTTCAAAATAGCGGGCGGGAATATCGGCCAATCAGAATTGGCTACGATTGTCTGCCGTCAGTGCCTACGACAAACAACAACAGCAGAGTAGGCTCTGGGAGCGAGATTGGCATCGACCTGTTTTGTCATGGACTTCCGGTTTGTGCGTTCGTCCGGGGTCACACAGGCAACCCACCAGTTTTTTTTAGCGGTTATGTATATCATGGGAAGGGATGAACCTTCCCATGGCAAGGGGGGTGCAACAGCATGGTCGCGGGGTATGACGTAATCGATGACGCCATCAAACGAGAAAGTGTATATGTATTGGGAAGGGATGAACCTCAAACAACAGAACTTGGGTGAAATTATCTAAGTGACAAGGGGGGTGGAATTGCGTTGTCACGTGTTATGACATCATAGATGACGTCATCAAACGAGAAACGGTTTATATCTTAGGGAGGGATGAGCCTCAGACAACCAAACATTGGTGAAAATGTCTAAGTGGCAATGGGGGTACAACTGCGTGGTCAAGTGGTATGACGTCATCCAAACAAGAAAAGGTTTATATCTTGGGAAGGGTAAACCAAATAGTTTCCACTTTGATAATACATAGATGATATCACATGGCCGCGCGGAGATACGAATTTTATCTTCACAAATAGAGTCAAACATGTTTTCTTCAAAGTCGAAAATGCAAATTTAATATCTGCTTGGCGCATAATCCGCTGACACAGTTAATGCCAGGGGCGTGTCTGCCTTTAACCCAAGTGAGTACGGCTTACACTTTCTTTTACAAATTGAAAATATCCGTGTATTTGTTTATTTTTCTAAGCTAAAATTAATTGAAGCTATATTTACTAGATATATTGTTGTTTGGTTTGCGGTAGTCATTGCCAACCAGTGAAACGTTTATTAGCCAAAAGTGCTGAATCAGCAAAATAGAACTCACCGTTGTTTCCCTGTATTTTTATTATGTTGCAAACAAACTGAAACCCTTTTAGTAGACTACTTAGAATGCCTTACATATTTGACCAGCTTTCCACAAAATCAGCACAAAGGCTGGCAAATATATGCACAAAAAAGGCAAATTTTATGCAAATAATGGTTCTCATTCCCGTCAAGATTTTTTAAGGATGGCATGATCGAAATTGATTTGAAACCTCCGTAACTTATTGCTATAGGTAGTAAGTCTTAAACCCTAAAATTTTGATTGAAAGCCAAAGGAGAAAGAAATTGCCGAACATAGCTCTAACTTGAACATATGATGACGCTCTAACTCGTTACCATGGTAACGAAATGACAATTTCCCAATAAATATTGTGCGATGGAAACATCAACAGCTATTGAAAATTTGGTGTCCTAATTCTAAAGCCTGTCGAAAATATCCCAAGTAAACCTCAGAGGGGGTGGCCCTCCCCTCTCTCCCTTGTACAAACATCACTAAAATGCTATAAAATTAGCAAAATGTGACAATAAAATATGTTTTGCTATAATTCAATGTATTTAATAGCTACTTTAGTTATTTTTTGTTAAACATTTACAACACGTATTGCGTGGTAAAGATAAAATATTCTGCATATACATAGAAATCCCATGTTAATTTAGGCGGTTAGAGCGTCGCCTTCAAGGATTTGCAGAAACTCGCCATTTTAATTGCACAAGAATGTTTTTGTATTTTCTGGAAGGGGAATGAATACCCTTTTCTATGATATCTTTCTTATGTTCAAACACGTCCCAACATGGGCGATATTCGGTCGCAAATATGGTTATTTTTTACATTTCGAAAACGTGCACTTTTTCAAAAATATTTAAAAATACAGAAAATATTTTATTTGTAGCGGATGTTTGTGCAACGAAGTTAAAACGAACGCACATAAGATGTACTTTTCAGAAAATAACTTGGTATTTTGATAAATACTTGCGATTGTTCTGTAGGGAGACGTTAAATTTGGGCAAAAATTACCAGGTTTTCACCCCTTTTTGGGCAAAAAATGAAAAATCCGGGTTTTGTCACCGACATTTAAATTAAATCAAAAAATTCTTTCAGCGCCGAAGACACCTCATCATAGACTATGTTTAAGGAAAGTTTGGGAAATTTTGATTTTTTCGACTCTTCCCGACTTGGTTGATATTTACAGAAACTCGCTCTTAAGAAGCGGGAGGACTTTCACCACTTCTCTTGCCTTTCCCATCTTAGGGAGTCTTTAGGGCCTGTTCACGTAAGGTTTGTTGGGGGACCCCAGGTAGCTGGGATACCCCAGCTTGGTGAGGTTAAAAAATATGAGCATTCACATGACCCCGGGGTGCTGTGGTCAGCTCGTGAAAATCGGAATGGCGGCTTAATGGTTATGTTGCTAAAACCATCTCACTATGAACTCAAAAGTTGATTTGGTTAGTTATGTTGGTCATGTTGTTCTTTTTATTGATACAAAGTGTAGTTACTGATGATTGAAAACGTGTGTAAATTATTGTATTTGAAGCAAGTTGAGAAACAGAGGTTAGCGCTACCTCACACCAGCACACCAGGGTTGATAGTTGATATGAAAAAAAAAACCTCACCTGGGCTGACCACCTGCCTGAGATTGGTTGCCTGCCTACGTGGGGTCCCCCACCACCTGCCATGTGAACACCAGCAAGAAAAGAAGAGAGTTTATGTGGAAAGGCGAGTAACCCGCTGAACCGGGGTACCCCATCTTCATGTGAACATGAGGCCCAAGTTGACATTCACGTAGGTAGTGCACATTATGTTAAACATAAAAACATTGCACAATTTTGTATCAAAATATTTCATTCTCACGTCTATCCCATGAAGGTGATGTGGCTGTTTGGCTACAAAATATTTCAGAGGATTCCATCCAACATTACATGGCCAATCATTAAAACATTTTTTCATCTACTAGGTGCTGTTCGCAACAAACTGAAATGATTTAGTCACCATATTGTTTAGCTACCAAATGAATCATCTATTCTAAACCTAGATGAATGGTTTTGCCCTTTAGACCAAATTGGCTAACATGTAACATTTATTCCTCTGGACTAGAGTGGTTTTCATCTGACTGTGAACAAAAACTAACAGTCAGTGTTTATAGTGACTACTAGTCATTATTAGTAAGGAGAGTACAATAAAAAAAGACTTTCAATTCATTGTGTATATCAGTGTGCATTTTGTTAGTACATATTTCACAGTTGGATGAAAAGCACTATTCACCCAGAGGCCATGAGGGCAAAAAGAATAACTGTTTTTAGTCAAATCTCACTAGAAGTTCAATTAGTATAGCCAAAAATGTTTTCTGGTCTGGTCATTTGACATTTTTTGGCTTTATAGAAATCCAACACTTTTTGCTACTAGTAGGCTATTTAACAATTAGACCTTGAGCCCGAAAGGGCTATGGGCCAATAGCCCATAAGGCTGCAGGCCAAATGGGCTATTGACCTGTGGCCCTTGAGGGCGAGAGGTCTCTTGTTTTAGTATCACCCAACTAGTTGGACAAATAAAGGTTACATTTTGTGTTAAAACATCACCAGAAACCTCCACAAAACGAAAAGCGGCCGCCATTCTTTTCATGTTGAAAATCGGCGCTTTTGCTACTAGAGGTGTATTGATAATAGTCCCCTAGCAGCTTAGCCAATCAGAATGCAGCATTGTCAATAGTCCACTAGTTGGGTGATACTAATTAGTTTTAGTAAAACTTTACATTGTTCACTATATCTTTGGGGTCAGGAAATGTCAGAACTGTTTTTCAGGCCCATGCAAGTGCATTTTGGTAGTTGTCAGACCCTGTTTCCCCATCCTATCATGTAATACCTTGGCCCGAGGGGGTACTCTCTTATATCGAGGGGGTACTCTCTTATATAATGTATTACAGATACAAGCCACCTGATAGGGTATGGTTTTGAGCTCTGAGGTATAAAACAGGGCGGCTTTTTTATTAGAAATGGTCTGTGATAGGGTTAAAACGAATAAAACTGAGTGAATATGCTGTATACAGAGTAGTGCCACTGCGCACAAATAGTCGATCAAATTGCACATAGTTCAAGCACAAGTTGTATTATATTATTTAATATTTTGCAAATTTATGTCTGGGATAGGGTGAGAATTTGGAGGTTGGGGTGGCTCACCCCTACAGTTAAATACATGGAGTACCTCCCAGCAAGGTTCACATACAATTCACTTGGAGCTCTAGGGGCCTCCATGCAAAAACTACTATGGAAAGAAGCACAAAGATTGCAAACTCTACTGCCTCTACTGCAGGAACTGTGTCTACTATGGAGGAAGCCAATTCTGTGCCATATAGTACCAAAAAAAGGCAGAGGGTTCTACAGATTCCAATTCATGAATTTACTACTTTTTCGGACCGAATCATACAGCAGTTTTTCCAGGGTGTTTGTGGCTATTGGTTGCTGATACAGGGTTCTAGAATACAGAGAATAATACAGACCACTTTAGAAATGAAAATTGGTCTTTACTCCCGTGGTTGCCAAACGAGCTAATGCTGTATGTAGGGATGTAGCTCTATTTACATTTGATAAAAGCAATGCGCAGTAGTAGCAACTAAAATAAACTATAGTGATTTCTTCGCGACCCTCTCTCTCGTTCATAGACACAATCAGTACTGTTCCCTTGAATCTTGCATGAATAAATGAAGACCATAAAGAAATATCCATTGAATGCACTTATAGAAACAATAAGCGTACATGTATTATTATTACACGAACTACGACTCAGTTAAAATGTTTGCGCTTTCCGAACAGTTCGGTTCGCAGTCTCGGTAAATGTTTGCACTCGGACGGTCACCAAATAACTCCATATTCTTTTCCTCGCTCCCTCAAATACCATTCGAATATTTGACCATAGTAGAAAGCAAATGGAGAGGAAGAATAATCTTGTCTGCGGGTTCGAACAGTTCATTCGGTCAGAACAAACGCGTACCGCATTCGGACGGTCCCAGCCAAGGTTCTTCTACTTCGCTTTCTCCGCTACCACTCGCACACTTGACCATTATGCCAACAGGATTTTAGCAATATACTTTTCTAATCGGTAAGTCGAAGGAAAAAATAATGTCCCTGACGAATATCGGCCAACTTGATACGCACGCTCGACCAGATTTATTATTATGAATCCATAATGCTTGCGCTTGCACAACTGTTCGGTCCCCGGTCAGTTATAAACGCAGTCTCGGTAAATGTTTGCACTCGGACGGTCCCAACATCACTCTATGTTCTTTTCTTCGCTTCCTTCAGTACCCATTCGACTTTACTAGCGAAGGGAAATAATAATTTCCGTGCAGCTATTCCGGTCAGCTATCAAACAAACGCATACTGCATATCCGCACTCAGACGGTCCCAACCAAGGTTCATTTCCTTGCTTTCTCCGCTACCATTCGAATGCTTGACCATAAATGCGAGCAGGATTTCAGCAATATAATTTTTTAATCGGTAAGTCGAAGGAAAAATTATTTCCCTGCCGAACAAATCGGCCGAATTGATACGCACATTCGAACAGATTCTCGAAGCCAAAGTTCTTTCCTGCTCAGAATAGTGCTTCAGCACTGTAAAATATCGACTTCAATATCTTTCTTGAGGTCTGCTTGCCATACACTGCCATAAACAAGTACTTTCGAACCATATTTCAGGGTATTTTTCGCTTCACATGTTCTTCGAGCGATCTCACGCCACTAAAACTCTTCTGCAAACCAAAACACCTTGTCTGCATTGAGCGTCATTTTACGTCATCACCTGTGTTACTGTCTTTTTTCTATCCCAGAATGCAACACACAAAACCGAACGAAGAAAAGGCGCCAACTACAAATATTCAAAAATCCATAGAATATTCGCGGCGCTTGCAAAGGACGTTTATTTATCGCAAACGTTTCATAGGATAATTGAACTTTTTAGTGGAAAAGTTTCATTTCTGCCTTGAGTGGCACTTTAACAAAACAATTCCATTACATATATGTAGGTTATAAACATTATGCTAATGAGATTATTGATTGATTATATGCGACGATTACAATGTTCATTCGCTAACAAAACTGTCATTTGCTGTTAAAGGCTCCTCGACGGGGATTCCCCGGTCTTAGTTCGCAGCACCTAGAACAAAGAGAACTAGCTTGTGGATAGGTCTTTCCAGGACTGAGTTTCCAGTTGTTATGGCTATTTTTTTTACCAGTTCATCATCTTCATAATGCACCTCGGTGACCCTGGCTACAATCTGATCGCATAATAAAGTGTCCACTTTCACCGCCCCCTACTTTCAATGTTGAGAGCACTGCAAGTAGAAATTTAGCCCGTTTTGCGTCCGAAAATGTGACTTCATTTTTCACAATATTAAGGAGAGGAGGAAAAATTCTGTCAGAAAATGAAACTGGACACTTTATTTTCTTCGTCAGATTGTCTTTATAAGGGGTTATAGGGCGCTTTTAAGGATAATAGCGTGACGGGTGTAAATAGAGACAAGGCACGCGACGAATAGAACTGACGCAGTTGAGGATGTTTCTGGCTAGTTATTTTGTTATATATATGATAAATCGACGAGGGAAGTTGTTAATTTTGGAAATATAGACTGTTTAAATAGTACCCTTGTGTTGTCAAACTTAAAAATTGACGCGTTTTCAAAAAGTCATTGTTTGAAAACTATGATCATTCTAAAGACGTTTTCCAACGAGCTCAAAGCTAGGATATTTTGTCTTTAGAAAGTGCAGGGACTGTCACTTAGAAAAGTGTCAAAATTATGCGATGTATCAAAGTCAACAGTCTTACAAATCAGTTAAAAATGCAGTTGTTTGTCAAAAAAGAGAATTACCCTTTGATGTTAACGTTCGGGTGCCATTAAAACAAATGCTGGTCACATGGCATGTAATTATGCGTACAATTCACAATGGGACGGTGAGCCATCACAAATATATTGCAATTTTATAGCTTGATTAACTAAATTCCTAATTTTAACTCTATTCTATACTAGACACAAATTTACCCGAAAAGTTTATCCTGTTTCTTTGCGACTAGAATTTTCGATAACGCGTACAAGATGAATTTTTCGTGGCGCACCGTCAGTTTAAAAATAGAAACACGTCTACTCATTTTTCTTGAAGAACCGACGGTGCGCCACTGAAAAGTCGAAAAAACTAGCGTTAAACTAGAACTTGATTAAGCTTTGAATAGCGTAGAGCCTTCGATAATTTTTACTCTATAAGGCTGCGAGATTCATAACTGAATATATTTGCAGGAAAATTAATTACTGTATTCTGAAGAATGGCGCACCGTCAAATTCGATTACAAGGCATGTAAAAGTACAGAGCGCATTAGCATAAACAACTTTACTGACAAGTTTATGTTTGTCTGTTTGTTATTTATCTCTAAAATGAAAACTTTGTAGCTAAATCTTCATTAATGTTTTAAGCATTCTGGTCGTGTTTAAGAGGATCTTGTAGGAAAGGAGAATGATTTCTGCGAAGTCTCAAACTAGAACTAATCACAAAACTCTAGTTTCTGTCTCCCCTCGGAAACCATTTAGCAGCAAACGCCTATCAACCAAAACACAGGTAACGCTCAATACCCTCACGACACAATAAAGTAAGTTTCAATTTGTTCGCCGGTTTTTAGCATGTCCTGAGTATATGTTCTCTAGAAATTCATACAAAGAAAAAGGCGCCAGAAAAAAATACACATATTTCGACTCTTTTCATTGTTTTTTCTTATATTAGTTAGAGCTACTAAACTAAGTAATTACACCAACAAGTTTACACACCATAACTATGCGCTGCTACAAAAATATAAATCCGTTAACTTTGCGCTTCGCCGTTGGCCATTACAACTCGAAATTGCCCCCTTTTGCGTTACATCCCGTAGTATCGAATACAAATACAATCTGATCGCATAATAAAGTGTCCACTTTCACCGCCCCCTACTTTCAATGTTGAGAGCACTGCGAGTAGAAATTTAGTCCGTTTTGCGTCCGAAAATGTGACTTCATTTTTCACAATATTAAGGAGAGGAGGAAAAATTCTGTCAGAAAATGAAACTGGACACTTTATTTTCTTCGTCAGATTGTAGCTTCCACTGGTTCCTTGGTGTAGCTTCGTCCTTCAGAATGACAATATCGTCTTTGCGAAGGTTCCTCTTCGGTGCCTGCCATTTTCTACGTTGAGGCTTGCGAGGAATTCTCTGCACCATCGATCTTTGTCCTTCCTAATGACAATATCGTCTTTGCGAAGGTTCCTCTTCGGTGCCTGCCACTTTCCGGTGTGAGTCAAGCTCAGTCCCTCTCCTTTCCTTCGCGCCTACATAATACGTTGAATTAATTTAGAATCAAGAATCCTAGAATCAAGATCCTAATTTAGAATCAAGAATCCTAGTAGGGCGATTATTCCAAGTGTTAAGTCGTTGGCCTTAGAATTGAAAGGTATCAAGTTCGAATCCCGGTACGATCGAATTTCCTTCCTCTTTTTTGTCCCCGCATTTTCCTTCAACCCGCGCTGCAAACTGTTGGTCGTACTCAATTCCAAAGGCCACCGTGACTGCCATTTTCACAAGGTCTGGAAGGGTATTTGGGGGATCCGGGATCTTTTCTTTTTTCTCCCCAAATTTTGGTGGTTGCACCGGACTCTCCAAAGGCCAGCATGACTTCGGCGCGTTTGATAAGTTTCTCGCTGAACATGTGTAGTATTACATTTCCATTCAAACTAGCTATTATAATGTTGTACGCCAAGATCTACATTGAGTTTTTAGACAAACATAATCTCCGAAAAGATCACTGGACGAGTGGCCCACTCTGTGTGACTCTAGCCAAGTCCCTCTCCTTTCCTTCGCGCCTTCATAATAACTTCAAATCCAACACAATCCATACTTAAGTGGAACTTGATAACGGTTCCAAAGTTGAAGTCAGCACTTCCTCTACTTCCTCTAGTTCCTGTAGTTCGGAGTTCATGTGCCACGCTGATGGTGTGAGATGAGATATTTGGGTTTAATCGGCGTTCTTTTATTCTAATACCTTTATAAAGAGTACTGTCAAGCAGTCAAGGAAATTAAGTATAACCACCTAAATGCCAGGCTTATTATTTATTTCATACTATACAGTATGTATAGTAAAATGTATGATTATAACCCCATTGTACCAAGTGACGGAAGAAACCATATTGACTGATTTCCCATATAATACACTACAGTAGATAGCTTTTACAAGGATACATCTGCTTATCTCCAATCAAAACTCGTTTCGTTTTACACTCGGGGAACACATTATAGATACAGCGTGACAATCTGAAGCACTTGCAGGAGATGATTTTGGTCCACTTCATGGTCTGCAATCTCTCAAATCTCTCTCAATAGAGTTTCCAGGGTTTTCCCTAGAATAAACATTAAGATCAGATATAAAAATACAAGTATAACAAACATTTTTTGAGCAAGCTTATACATGTATTTCAAATAATGATAACACAAGATTAAGTTTAGATCTTGAACCTGCCAAGCCTGCTTCAGTATAGAAGTTTTTGATTTATTATAATAAAAAAAAAATAAATAAATAAAAAATAATGGGTTACGCAAATCGGCTCCACTAGGTGGCTCTTCTTCCGTTGCGGGGCCTACGGTTTTACGTCCTTATCCGAGAAGACGTGAAGGTCTAACCATTTGCAGATGTTTCAGCAAAGGCAGCACCTTCTCCTCAATTATTTAGAAAAGACCCTGAGTGTTGGTCCGGCCAGGGTTTGAACTCCCAACCTCCCGCACATAAGCCCGGCGCTCTACCACTGCGCAAACCGGTCGGCAGCCGGTTATTGACAAAGAGTATTCTATTCAACAACACTCACACTCATGCTCAGTGGTATTAAGGAATGGGAAGGGAATATTGTTCAGCGGGCTAAGCTAAGCTGGTACAGCTTGGCTTAGGGGTGTTGCCACCTTACGACCACGCGAATCTGGGTGGGTGGGTGGGTCGTTCACTTTGTTCGGCCCCGCTGAAAACTGAGCTAGAATGTGAGGGTTGTTTGCCGGATTCTGGTATTTATGGCATCCTGGTCGTGAGATCTTACATAATCTGATTGTCAGACCTTGAATAAGGGGTTATGTAACCATAATTCCACTTCGCATATCATTATGAGTATTTTGAATAGTATTCTATTCAACAACACTCACACTCATGCTCAGTGGTATTAAGGAATGGGAAGGGAATATTGTTCAGCCAGCCATCGCCTTACTGATCCTTCAATGGCTGGCCTTGCAACTACCCTGCAATACCTCTACAGAAAAAATACCCATTTCCCCCCAAACCTCACTCCCAAACTCTCAAACCCAAACAAAATAAACACAGGTGCAGTCGTATGTTGACATAGAAGGTCTATCTATCAACTATAATTATAATTCTCGACGATAACTAGCTTAGCGCTGAGTACCCTGTGCAGGCCTCTTGTTTGACTGGGGACTTGGAAAAGCGCAGACAAACCGCTTCAGTTGGTTGATATCCTGCCATGGAGCTGTTGATTTCTCAGTAGAAGGTGCGGAGAGCCTTGCTGAAGCACCTGCAGGGTTGAGCACTTTCGCAAGCTGCAGATAGTACAGGGCAGTGTGCCTCCGAGCCCAGCCTACATGTTCCATGATCTCGGGTAGGTCAGCTCCGGTTAATGCAAGGGTTATGGCACAGCCAGATCGGAAACCGTGTAATGTTTCCCCATTATCAGCCTTCATGTTATTGAGGTAAAATTTAAGTCGTGCGTCTGCCGCTGAGGAACTGAGCGGTGAGTCTTGCACTCCGTTCTTTGGTGTTGTAGGGCGGAATAGGTAGCCCTTCGTCAGGTCTATCCCTATGTCACGAGCTACGTCCATATATTTCTCAATTCCTCTAATTGGGCAAATGACAGCCTGTGGATTTCGTCTTACACCAAAGACATTACTGTCCCCATCCCTTAGGGTTTTACCCCATACATGGTTAAATAGAAAACCATCGTCATTCGGGAAACGTAAGATCTCTGGAACCTTAACCTGCCCTAGATCGCCTGGGCGATCCCCACTAAAAAACGCTGTCTTGAAGTAGGCTTGATCTCTAGCTATGATAAAGCGTTCTATTCTAGATTTGGCTGAGGTTAGCTCTCTATCTAGGTGCTGAGATAACTGAGTAAGTTTGTCTATAAAGAAAGGTGTGGCCTGCTTGGGAGTTACACGAGCCTGTAACTGCTCTGCAGTGACCAAACGAAGATAGTCTTTTACTAGCTTATCAGAGGCGGGGTTACCCAGACCTAGTCTCTTATCCCATTCTCCGTCCCGTCCAATAGAATGGAATATGGACCTTAACTTGCCAATATAAGAATCTACAGTTTTGTATGAGAGTCGTGACGGACAACCGCAGGCAAATTGGCCATGACGTCCTATAAATTCACAGCTATTGCGGTGCACTTGGGTTTTCCCATTTCTGTCTTTGAAAATTAAGAATCGACACAAATCCTTAGGGTAACTGTGGCGAGCGAAACGTACCCAGGTAGCTTAGCCAGGAACTTTTCCAGTTCTTTCTGAAGAGAGTCCTTTTGCTTCTTATAACTCGTAGCTTGCTCATAATTCCAGAGCTGCTGAAGTCGGGCGTCGATCTCCTCAACATTAACAGTAATATCCAATTGGCTAGCAAGCGACTTGCGGTTTATCAACTTTCGTTTGTACCCGCATCGTTGACAATAACGAAAATCGTCGTCGTTGGCGTGTGCGCACGTGGGACATCTAACAGACGGGACAAACAACTTTGCAATCACTGGAAGTTCCTGTCGAACAAACAATATTTTCTCAAAGGGCTGCGTTCGTTTTGATTATGCTCAGACATATCGTTCAGGGTGCATGCCAGAGCGAGTTTATAGGAAAGTGACTGCGAAGGCCCATAGATCCCGAGGGATGCCTTTGTGTGGGAACCAGCCCTTTTTTGTCGGGACCAGCAGGGCGCGACTATCACCACGAGACGCAAGCAGCTTCTTTTTGGATGCCAACTTTTCAATAATTGGCCACCAGTATTTTCTCGGGAATGTATCCATGACTACAATAGTGCAACATTGCCTGAATGATTGTAAGAACCGTACTACAGGGCCGGTAAGTAGCATTGGCGGGAAAACATAGGGTCTCCTCATAACGCTGCCATGGAGTGCTAGGTCTTGCGCGAAAACGTCTACCCCTAGTGACCCCGGGGTGTGGACTGGTGTAAAGTGCGGTAAGGGTCTCCCTTGTGCGTTTGTCATGGCATTCGAGTCTAGTGCCATCATATCACACGAATGCCCATATTCGCCCCCAAACTCACGTTCAACAATCTGCCATAAGTGGTCTGATAGCCTACTATCCGTGGGGGAGAGACGTCTAGAAGGTGCGTCCGCTGGGTTTTCCTTAGTAGGTACGTACGTCATAGAGAGGGAGATGTTAAGTTCCATTGTGGTAAAGAACAACCTCTTGAGAACTTTGTTGAGTTCCAAGCCTTTCCCTGTTTTGTTGTTCCAGGCTTCAACAACTGACTTATTATCTACCGAGGCGTTCACACGAGCGTTGACTATTTTATCTTGAAAGGCCATCAGCACATTGTTGACAGCAATTGCCTCCTTGGTCGATATGTCGTAGGTAAGCTGTTCTTCCGTCCAGTAGTCGCCTATTCTCTCCCCAGGTGAGGGTGATAATAGTACCCCACCCCAACCTGTACCAGACGCATCTGTTGCAATCGATACTCTTACATGTCGCTCGTCCCTCCATGGCAGAGGCTCATCCCAGCCTTCTAGGAAAGTCCAGTGGGAAATCTCCTCTCGTAGGTCTCCTTCTAGAGGGATCAACTTGGAAGGGGACTGTATACCCCGCGAGATGGCGCTATTCATTCGCCTGATAAACAGCCCTGTAGCGGGAACAGCAAGGCTAAACGAGATACACTTTCCTGTCAGACGCTGTAAGGTTTTCACTGAGACTTTCGAGCTGCCAAGGATTTCTCGTATGAGTGCAAGGAACTTGTCCTTCTTGTCTGGTTTAAGATGGAATACCTGACGGGAGGAGTCGGATAGGAATCCCAAGTAAGGGACTACCTTTCTCGGCACCAACACTGACTTCTGTAGTCCCAGGAAGTAACCCAGTTTCACGAGGTGATAGGCGACTAAGAAAATAGCTGATTTGGCCGCCGCTTGATGGCGATCGTCGGCACTTTTTAACATAGCGTACTCGCCTTTATCGAGTGGTACTTGAAGTTCACCATTGTGGCGATCATCTATATATAAGAGACATGGAATACCAATACTTCGGAAGAAGTTGGAGGCTACGAGCCCCGTAGAATGATACACATACGGGCTGATTTTCCAGCCAAAAGGGAGGGTATTGTAGACGAAATACCAGCCACCCCATTGGATCCCGAAGTAAGTACGGCTTTCCTCCGTCAGAAGGATGTGGTCGTATCCCGATTTGTCGTCCAGTACGGTTTGGTAAGTGTCCTTAGCAACGTACCGTGGCAGGTCAATCAGCTTATCCAGGCAGAATGGCATGTCGCGCATCCATAAGTTGAGAAACCGCGCATCATGACACAGCCGCGGTTTCGTTGGTTCAACGGTCAGCGGAAGTACGAGATGAGGGGGGTGGACCGCACCCACTCGCCCTAACAGCGAGACTGCCCCTGTTTTTACTCTGGCGACCAGCGTGTTTGTCACAAACTCTCTAAAGGGTTTGCAGGATGGGTTATTCCTGAATTTTCCTTGGGGGCCGGCTCGAATCAAAGTGCTCGCCTTTGAAGTTACCCCTGAAATGCATGAAATACGGGTCAACAGAGACTTTTTCCTTTATCCACGTCAAAATCTCTGAGTGTTTTGGGCTCGGATTTGCTTGCGCTACGAACTCCCAATGGTTAAGGTGGTTATGCAGTTCTCCTGCCTGAAAGGAGTTCGGGTCACGAAAAAACAACTCTGAAATATCACCGATAACCTCTCCATTTTGAATACGACGTAACCTGGCTTCATTTCCGTAGGCTGCTAAATCCCCACTGACTTTAACGGGGTGTCCCTGGGAGTCGACCCAGTTTATTGTGGTGTTAACAGGACTCATCTGAAGTTGTTGAAGCTCGGAATCGAAGCTATCCGACGTTTCCCATGACCATATCATGTTCTATAAGGGATAGGCAAACCATCGTATTAATATTAAACCTACGTCTGGGGGGGACTATTCCACAGGTACACCCCGCTAAAGTCAGCCGAGAAATAGCAGCTTTGACCAGCTAAGCTGGAGAGGTTTGATTTAGGGAACCTCATATCAGAGTTGCTATTAATAGGCGACTTTATATAAGAGAAAAAAAATATATATATATATTTAGGTTATGTTTCCCTTCTTTCTTTTATTTTTCTACTGGTTGGGCTAATTATCAGCTTTACATTTATTTTCACTTTTCATCATTTACATTTCCCTGCTGGTATGCGAACTAATTATCAGGTTTGACATTTTTGCCGTCACTTTTCCTATCTGGACAATCGGCTTTTATGTGGCCGACTTTGTTACAGCTGAAACACCTCCGGGTGTCTCCACCCGTGTACATGCGCCTGTTGTAATTATAGGGGCGACTACGACGTCTGTATCTGCCACGGCTGCTTTCTTGTTGCTGTTCCTCCTCCTTTCGGTAATGCTTGGCAATCTTTGTCGAGATGTCGAACACCTTCTCGTGATCCTTGTCGCCCAGCAAGCGAAGGACTAGACTCTTGAAATGGCTCTTAGAGACGTCTATCTTGTCCCTCGCGGTGTGATGTACAAGCCTGAAGTAGTTACGCTTCTCGTGCTTCACATCGCTGGCCATGTGTTGCAGGCTTTCAAGCATCTCCAGCACCTCATACTTGTTGAATTCCGAGGCTGGCCTAGAACAATAGGTGATTGTTCTCGTTACCAAGTCATCAGGGGAGGCCTGGGTGACCGATTCGACCGACTTTTTCAGAATGCGAAACTCCTCACGCAATTTCTGCAAAGACACAGAGGTGCATAATCAGTATATTATTTCTTTATCTCATGTTCAGAGTCGATTTAGAGCCAGTCAACCTTATACAATTGATGGCTTACAGGTCCAGTCCCTTTCTTCCCTGACATCCACAGGGTTCCCGTTGGTGCTGAGCTCAAGCCAGCGAGCCATGACGGTTCATTACAGATTCGCATTCTTGCTGAACCAAGTGTCGTGGTTCACTGCTTTTGACCAAAACACTAGCCATTCTTAGGCTAACCCCGTCATAAATAACGGTTGCTCAACCATCATCGGGAGCTTTCCTAGCTCAACCTTCACCGGGAGCTAAACTCTAGCCATTCCCTTGGCTAGTCCCGCCGCAGATAACGGCTGCTCTACCATCACTGGGAGCTTTCCTAGCTCAACCTTCACCGGGAGCTAAACCCTAGCCATTCCTTTGGCTAGCCTCGCCGTAAATAACGGTTGCTCGACCTTCACCGGGAGCTAAACACTAGCCCCATGGCCGATTCCGCCGTAATGACGATTGATTCGCTTTCACGTTCACGCTTACACAGATTTCCAAGACCGCAGGGTCAGGGAACCAGTATAAATCAGGCCGATTGTGTGGCGCATCAATCTCTGTTGTCAACCAGCGTCTAGTAGTTGGACTCGGCTTGGTAACGGGAAATCTGAAAATATTCGACATGCGAACCAGGCGTGAGTTTCGATTTCAAATGAATGGTTAATCACCGATAACTACCTCTAATTCTTGTTGTTGTCCAGGTTGTTGTTCGTCCTGGGCTGGCGGTTCCACAGGCACAGCGGCCTGGACTGCTGGTTCTATCACTGGCTCTGCTACTGCCTCAGGGTTGGCGCCGGCAGGATATTGTACATCCGCGTCGGCGTCTGCCATGGATTCGCGTGGGTCGTAAGGCGGGATGAAAAACAAAGAGTTCACTTTGTTCGGCCCCGCTGAAAACTGAGCTAGAATGTGAGGGTTGTTTGCCGGATTCTGGTATTTATGGCATCCTGGTCGTGAGATCTTACATAATCTGATTGTCAGACCTTGAATAAGGGGTTATGTAACCATAATTCCACTTCGCATATCATTATGAGTATTTTGAATAGTAAGAGAAATCAGACTAACCTTTTTCTTGCTCCTTTGTTGTCCTTTTCTTAAGAAGGCTGCCCTTGTTCTTTTGAAGTAGGGATTAGATCATGTTTCTTTGATCCAAACAAGAGATGTTTCTTTGATCCAAACAAGAGAGACTTTCTAGCTTTGGGCGCTGAGTCACCTGTGAAAAACATTTTCCCACCACTATTCAGTATTTTCAGACCCAAAGAATTTCACAAATACACATTTTAATACAGTGCCTACTAGGGGAAATCGAGCTCCAACCTCCATCCATCAGACCTGGCGTAATAAATATTTGCGAGCATAATCTTTTAAGAATAACTATGGTTGGTAGACAGAAAGCTTGCCATTGTATAATATACAAACAGACATACTATTTTATATGTAAGATATCCCCAAGTCAAACTTCACACAGTGACACAAGAAAACTGCAAACTATCAACTCTGGAGTTCGCTCAATGATCCTGGGGAGCCTGTGACGAGACTCACAACATCGCAATGTGGTGGCTTGATCCTCAATATCTTCCTGATATATGCCCGTGTAACGTCAGTGAAGGTCTTTGCACCAAGAAACTGATAGTGGTTCAAAAATGCCATTGCATCAATAAGGAAAAACGTAGACATTTTTGCGTCAAGTAGGGAAGATAGAGATGGAGTTCTGGGGAGATGGACGATGCCAGTGATTGGAAATAGTCAGACTTCCGAGCTTTCCTCATTGCAAATCCCTGTTGCACTCTCGGATCTGCCTCAAAAAGGGATGACGGATGACATGTCCATTCATGGGAAAAAGCGACATCTCTAATAGCTTGGTTTGTTAGAATTCTGGAAGAAACACAGCGCTCTTGTTACACAGCTTTCATCCTGGTAGATCTTGATAAGGTTTTGCGCCTTTGATGGTGTCGGCTTCTTGTGTAATGAAAATGTGACTCCGCTCGGAGGTACGATTCTGACCTCGTCTGCATCTTCCGCCTTCTTCATCGCTTCTACACCAAGCTCTCCAGCGCTGATCACACGTGTCATAACGAGCCAGAGCGTTTCCGGAAGTATGCTTAAAAGGTCCTGTCCATTGTATACGCCGGTGAACGGATTGATCATTTTCTCGTTAATTATCTTCTTTATTTTCTCAACCAAACGATGCTCTGCGAACGTTTCCTTGTTAGAGTCGCCATCGTGATTCGTAGTTGTGTTTCGGATCTGCGCCATATCTTTAATGTTCTGCGACACTTTGGTCAAGAACGGTACGGTTTTGATGTATTTCTCTCTTGTAGCTGGGTTTTGGCTGACATCTTGGAGAACGGACATGCTATAAACAAGTTTAGATAGGGCTTTCTCGCCGTCCCGATCTGTCGATGCCTCGTATAGATCGTCAAAACTCTCTTTTTATAATAGATATTCTTAGAAGGCTTCCCATGCCATCACGGCTATGACCTCGTACATAAGAGAGTAGAACCTCACCATCCTGCCAAAAAATGTGCGCCTAAGTTTTATTAATATTATCGACACACTTGGTTATATACGACTTCTTATATGTTATTATGTACTTATTTAATGTTATTATATGTGACTGTAGTGCTGCCTTTTATTTCTTTTTAAGTCAAGTAATCTCAACTTAACAATTATATATCGTTTTGCGTGCGTGTGTACTCTTGAGGCCGAGTGGGTCCGCAGTACATTTTGACCACTTTAGTACGTCATTCCGTGGTGTATAAGAGGACATACCACGGAAAATCAGAGGACATTTGTTTTATACCACAACAAAAAGGCAAAAAATAAATACAAAAACAGCGCGCGCGCTTGGTCAAACGATGTTTTCGTTGGTTCTTTTTAGCGCGCGCGCTGATGATGGCGCGTTTTAGGGTATATACTTTTATGTACCCACGGCTGAGAGCGAATCAGAATTCGAGAAACGCGCGCGCGTTGTGATACACAAATGACGTCACAGAATGTCATGAACAAAAAAGTACGCAACGAGAAGCAGTCGTAAATAGGATACAATGAATTCTCGTGGTATACTGAAGAATTTCCCGCTTGCCGCATGTATTCTCTTAGCACAAACACTCGTCTCGCGGGATAATAGAGACCTTAAGATCGAAGTCTTCCGTGATTTCACGCGAACCGCGAACGTCAAGAAATCACGCGACCGGCACCTCGGCGTCAGTTTTGCCGTTTGAGGTTCATGTTTTTACGGCGGGAACACGCTCTAGAGGTACGTGATTTACGGGAAGGTTTTTTTTACTCTTAAACATTGTAAGAGATCATTTAAGTCATTGGGTTGCTTCTTATCGAATTTTTGCCTGTAGTAGCAAATTTTAGAACAAGAATTTAAATGTATGATAAAAGTGCACAAGTGTGAATAAAACAAAGATGGCGGCTCGCTATTTGTCGTCCGAAATGATTTGTCAACCAGCTCACTTTTTGTTAAATTGCGGGGCATGAATAAAAGAAAAAGGAAGTTTGTGATCACAGTTTAATTTAGGAAAGGTCGTTTTGTTCCTAGATGGCTCGACCTCCCTTTCGGTGGCCAACATTGCCCCGCGATTTGGCACTGGCAAAAGCAGCAGCGTCTAGAAAATCACAATCGAATCAAGATTGGTAAGAAGTAGCGCAAACCCTGAGTGTTTTTTTCAGCACAGACAAAGAGATTGAGATCAAGGGGAGGAGATGCAGAGAGAGGCTCCAGAGGCTTATTGAAAAGTATCAGGAAGACGACAAAAAGTCACTCAAAAGGCTTATTGAAAAGTATCAGGAAGATGACAAAAAGTCACTCAAAAGAAAAGCTAAATAGAAGATAAAAAAAGTTATGGTTCCTTTTTATTCTGGGAAAAATTCCACCCCTTATTATCCCCTATTGGGAGATTTAATTCCCAAGTAGAGTGTTTAGCCAGAAGCCCCTAAAACCTTAAGTGCTAATAATTCATAAAAAAATATCCAATAAAAGTCAATAGAAATACAAAATGATCTAAAGTTTCTGAAAATAAATGTTTAATGTCAACTTGCCCGATTTATTTGGATTTCACACAAAAACGTTTCAGCATTGAATTCAGCTTGAATTTCAAATGCAAAAGCCAGACTTTAGATCCGACAGTAGAAGTTTATGGATTGTGGAATCATAAATTTTAATTTCATGTTTCCCAGTCCAGAAAATTCATGGCAACTCAACAAGGTTTCCTGTACAAGAAATTAGTAAACAAAAAGCAAATAAAATTTAATGGCAATGGACAAGTGCATCCCTTAACTGGACTTGATTAAGTGCTCCAAAAGAATTTGGAGAAGTATTCACGTACAGCAAGGTGTATTTCTCCCAAAACAAAGAAAGCGCCATAACCATTGAGCCTTATGTGGAAGGTCGGTTCAAAAACTACATCAATAATGATGGCAATAGTTGCATTGGAATGTTGCAATCCGAAGAGGATGGTGAACTACTTGAAAAAGCCAAGTGCCTTGTGCACTACAGCTTTGTAATTTCAGGAGAAAAGCTAATGTTACTAGACATCCAAGGGGCAGGGTACAACCTTTATGACCCTGAAATTGCAAGTGAAACATTATATTATGATGAGGCAGGTCCCAATAAGGAGATGAACTTTTGTGTTGGCAACTTATCTTCTACTGCAATCGAGGAGTTTAAGAGTTCACACATTTGTAACAGTTATTGCGATATGATGGATCTTGTTGATTTTCCAAGAGATGCAGGGAAGAAAAACGACAACTCAAATTAATGCGACCAGTCATACATGGGACAAAGAGTCATGAAATTATTTGAAGAGAAATTGCATGACTCACTGAAACTCCTGTTCTCTTCAGCCAAGGGCAAAAGGATAACATGGCCTTGAGTGTATTTGTCAGCAATTTAATTCTGGTCTCCCTTTTTTTTAAATGTTCTGATTCAAACATGTTTAAATTTCTCCCTCCTCGCACAAATGAAACATTTAGTCGTTGAAGTGTCTTCCAACTTGAACAAAAGTCAAGAGTGTTCCTTGTATACTAGTATTTCTCCTCTAAATTAAGAAGCTCTTATCATCATTAGTGTCGTTTTTTTCTAATGTCTTGTTATCAAGTTCATAACCAACAAGTAGGGTAAACTGGAAACGTGACAGGGACACAGAAAAACCGCTGTGCTAGTACTTGAAACTTTTCAACTAGAGCAGGGAAGGAAACTTGGTCTACAAGAAATATTTTAAAGTAAAACGAAAGTGTATCTTATTCTACAATTCTTGTTTGATACCTTTTAGACAAAATGTTTTATTTGCTGTAAGGAGGAATGCATAAATGTTGTAAAGCAACATTTTTTAGAACACCATCTGAATTTATATCAGCAGAACCAGAATTATATTAACAAGCTCTTGGTTCAACAGAAAGATGAAAAGGACATAGCAGTGCCTAGGACTCAGTTTGGCACCAAGTTGCATGTAAAATTAATAGTTTTGTTTTTAAAATTGTTGTTAAAATTTGATCAACTACAGTTCCATAGGGTATGTACTAAGCACTGATTTCTGGTCCATGTACCCCAGTCAAATGGACCCCTAATGGGTGTGGTCCATGGACCGTTTGTTAAAAATGTGGTAAGAATTTATCTGAGTCCTTAAAACTCACAGATTTTTCAGCCAGTTAAAAGAACTTTTCAAATGTATAGCAACAACCCCTCCTCTCTAATCCTTGGCATCTTTTCTAGGTTCTTAGAAGTATTGTTGGTAGAATAAGATAATGTAAAGGCCGATTTAGGGACATTTTCTTGCTTGATTTAAGTTTTGCTTTCATTTTGCATCAAACACAAACTCCCAAGCATTCCTTACTTCCTTGCCTGTGCGATTGTAAGAAATGCCTGGGAGTTTGTCTGACACGAAATGTAAACAAAATTTTGATCAAGCAAGAAAAATGATACTGGTCCATGGACTTGGGGGTCAACTGTATGGACCAGGTCCATGAGGGGTCCTTGGACACCGGTCAATGGGGGTCAGTGTCTTGTGGCTACCCAGTTCAATAGAAGTTTGAAGTCTCTTTATAAATTCAGCTTTTGAAATGCATTGAATCTATTGTAATCTCAATATACCTAGAGAGGGAATGGCATGAATTGTTTATTAGAAAAAAAACGCTATTGTGTTTTGAATGCCATGCAAGGAAGCATGTCGAGATACATGCTGTAGCTTGCAAGAAGCCCCACCCCAATTATAGCCCCCATGGGGCATATACATTTTGACCACTTTACAGCAAATTTGTCTTTGTATTCTTAATAAAATCTGTTGTGTTCTCAATTAAGTCTGTTTTTTACAGACACAAAAAGGCCTCCGATAAAATGCCCTCCAAAATGATAAGCCCCCTAAAAAGTCTCTTGAAAGCCGCAGGGCTTATTTTTTTAATTTTACAGTATTGATGGTAGGGACTGTGTCACGGTTATTTCAATAAATTTGCAAATTAATACAGTTCTAAATTTTGTTAGCAATCATTCCCAAGTCACTTCTATCAGTTGATGTTAGCCTAATAAGCAACGTAGGCAAGTTTTATTGGCAAGACTGCCAATTTCATACAAATGTTGGTGTAACTTCGAAAACTTCATCCAAACAAGATTTCAAAAACTCATTGTGGCAATCCATTCCCATACTGTTGTAGGTCCATGAAGCCTCAATCATGATGCTTTGTAGATAAAACTATACACCTATTTCAGAAAAGGTTGCACCTGCTGTTGTAGCCCACAATGTGCCATCATGGGAGCAAATAGTAATATCAAAACAGAAACATGGACACTAATTTTCAGTATAAACAGTCAACACTATCACCTGCTGAATGCCAAATGATTCTAAATATTGCTCGCAATATATTTTTTAATTAACAGAATAAATTTGTTTTCTTCTTAGTCTCTCCCATGATGCGCCACAGGCTACAAGAGGCAGTGGCGATGGTGCAGCCTACTCTGAAATAGGTATATAACAAATCCATCAGTTATTTGGATGTTTTTTACATAACCATGTAACAAAATATTGACACTGTTGACAAGTGCCATCCAAGGCAGAAATTTTATTTTTCCATTTAAAAGTACATTCCATTCTATAAAACATTTTCAAAAGAAGAATGTTTTTTAAATAAATTTGCTGAAGATTAAAAAGTTGAGTTTTTTTGCCCTTGTTTCGTGCATAAAGAATCATGGGAGAAAAACATCAAAACAATTTTCTCCATTGTGTCAGTGTCCCTCAACACTGTCTGCTTTGCAAATCACAGCTTACTGATTGTTTTGATGTGTACAACAAAAAGTACACCTTCTATTAAATACTCAAAATGCTGCTTGCTGCCTCATGGGCTACTGATGACTATAAGATGAACTATGCACTTCGATGATGGTGGTGAGGAAGACCCAGATGAGCTTTAATGATGTTGAGGTATGCTTTAGGGTGACAATGGCAAATGTGTGGTTCCAGAAAATATCCACCCCTCTCCCCCCATTGACCCGTATCAGGCTCAAGGTCGAATTTTGTTAACTCTCATGCTTCTTCTTTAATGTGTTTGAAGGCAATTCTAATCTTGAGCTCAATAACAACAACAGGGCTAAAATACAGTAATATACATGTAAAGGATAACACAAGCAATCAAACCTGGGGGTTTCTCCCAAGTAAGAGTATTAGGGGTGCTCGTTGGGACATCAGAAACTATACCCTAAACAATACCAGGAAATAAAAAATCCACCCCCTAAAAATACCTTATAAAACAAAATGACACCTAAAAAATACCAACAATAAACCTGTTTTGTTGTTTCTCATCTCAAAACAAGCTTGTTTTTAAAGCTATAAATGATAAAGAAGGACAGAAAACGTTTTGCTTGACTTGTGACCCTTCCATTCATTTGCATACCGGTACCCCTAAAAAAATTTATTAGTGAAAGCCACAATGTTTCTCCGGAACCCCTACAAAATATCTGAGAGTCACTTTTGACCTCTAATAACTACAACAAGCACCCCTATCAGGTTGACATGTGAGTACTCCACCCTCAGGGCAGATTTAGGGGAGGGGGAGATTTATCCAATATTTATAAACAATGCTATTCCCAAGAAAAATTGTGCAAGGTGTTCTTCAAGAATATATAAGCATCTTTAAGTTTAGTGCAGTCTAGACTTTGTGGATTTGGAAGAAGCTCTCTGCATTCCTTTTCTAACCTTGGGAATGCGCTATTTGGTTCATGTTCCAAAAGTACAGAATTCTCTGCTACATCTTGTAGTTGGTGTCTAGCAATATGTATAGCATTATTAGTAGCACCATACTTTCCTGGAAAGGAGAACATGTGGTTTGGTACTCCAGTTGGCAATGAAAGCTTCTCTTGTTGACGGATCCTATGTGAATTCCAGTTCCTGACAAAAATATCAGCTTCTCTTTGAACAACAGGTATGTATACATATGCTAAAATCTGTCTGTGCAGTTGATTGAAAGGGTCATACTCCTTTGTTTGCAAAAGATGTGTGAGTTGCTGTTTAAAATATTTCTCCAAGCGTTCATGGAGATCACGCCACCATCTTTCGATTTTGTGAGTTGTTGAAGGGCCATATACTACAGAGTCTAAAGGATCATCCATAGCCCCTACTTTCTCGATTAGACATGCAAGATTCCTGCATGCCTGGCTGCAAGATTCCTTGATCTACTAGACTCATACAATTTGTCACAACATGTCAATGAACCTACACACAAACGAAAGGGTACACTTGATTTAGTCATTACCAGAGCAAATGAGGATACTGTACTTGATTGTGCGGTTGAAGATCCAGACCTTTCGGATCATTATGCTGTGCATTGCAAACTTGCCATAGCTAAACCTGCTCCCCCGAAAGTATTGAAGTGTAGTCGCAAGCTTCGTGGCATTGACATGGAATTATTTTCCAAAGAACTCAAGGCACTATCAGTCTTTCAAACGCCCGCAACTAACATGGAGGCGCTAGCGGAACAGTACCATAATGATCTGCTGAGTCTGATTGACAAACACGCACCTCTTAAGAAGCGCCTTATAACATTGCGTCCATCAGCACCATGGTACAATGATGAGATCGCCGCAGCCAAACGTGAACGACGAAGGCTTGAGAAACGTTGGCGCAAATCTAAGCTGATTTGCCCAGTGATTTGCCCTGTCTCCTTGATGATGATGCTTCCCCAGGATGTGAACTCATTGCCTTTGCTCCCACCACCGTCCCCGAACTGAAACCATTATTATTAAAGATCTCAAAGAAATCATGATGTCTTGATCCTTTGCCCTCTGCCCTTCTTAAACTATGTTTTGATGAACTTTTACCAGTTATAATCAATGTAGTGAACCTCTCTTTTGAAAGTGCCGTAATGCCCAAGCCCTTAAAAGAGGCTGCACTATCCCCAAACTTAAAGAAGCCATCCCTTGACCATGAACTGTTCCCTAATTTTCGACCTTTATCTAATCTCATGTTTACGACAGGTTTGGCAATGACTCAAAGCTGGCGTGGATATGCAACCAATGTGCATTCCCAAACTTCTCCACCACGTTCCTCCTCGACAATCTGGAATTTCCCACCAGCAACAGCTTCGAGTCTCTCGCATCAGTTGAAAGCTCCCGCCCTGAAATCGGTTCTCCGTTCTCCTGAAATCGGTTCTCCCTACCAAGCTTTCATTTCCGGCGGGCTCTACAAGAAACGGGAAACCCTCAAGCAGGAAGCTAAAGGTTCTCTCCTTAAACTGTAACGGAATCAAAAGCCAAAGCAAAAGATCCGAGTTTCACTCTCTGGTTGAGCTTCACAATCCTGATATCATTCTTGGTTGCGAGTCCAAAATCGACCCTTGTGTTCCTACCTATTCGGTCTTTCCGGAAAAATACGAGATCTTTCGCAAAGACCGGGTCCTAGGAGGTGGCGGAGTTTTTATTGCTATACGGAACGATCTTACTGCGATACAGGAACGCTGTTTTGACGTCGAGAACTGTGAGATAGTTTCTGTCTCGGTGCAGTTAGTGAAGCGTAAGAAATTGTTCTTTTCCAGCTTTTACCGGTCTCCGCCCGATCCAGACGCCTTAGATCTCCTCGACGATCATCTATGCAAGATCTACTCCAAGATAACTCAATTTCCTCATGTCATCCTAGGGGGCGATTTCAACTGCCCCGGTCTCGACTGGTCAAGTGAAGAGGCTGTGTTTGCCCCCCCCTGTCCATCCTTGGGACCGCGAGCTCCCTGTGTTGGCTGAAAAATACGGGCTGTCCCAACACGTTAAGTCTCCAACACGCTTTGACAGTTATCTGGACTTGGTTTTCTCCTCGAACGCAAACCTTATTCGGACTTGTCATGTCACGCCTGGCATAAGCGATCATGATGCGGTTCTGTTTGAGGTGGACGCTTCGCCAAAGTTTATCCCTAAAGCTCCTCATAAGATCCTCATGTTCCACAAAGCGGACTTTGCTGGCGTAAAGGCGCACATCTCAGCCTTTAGATCAGACTTCGTATCATCTCACTTACGAAGGTCAGTCGAGGAGAACTGGACCACCATTTCAGGTTGTATAAGGGAGGCTATCGACAAGTTTGTTCCATCTAAAATGTCTAAGGCTAAACGTCACCTCCCATGGATCAGCTATTCCATCAAGCGGATGATGAGGAAGCGAGACAGGGCCTACAAGATAGCAAAGCGCTCCCGCAAGATTAGCGATCTCGACAGATACAAACAGCTGCGCAACCATACATCTAACTGTATCAAGGACGCGCACAATAAATACGTCAATGAGGTGATGAATGGCATTGCAGTCGACTCTAACCCCTCTCAACCCAAGGGTGCAAAAAGGGCGTGGTCATACCTTAAATCACTACGATCCGACTCTTCCGGGATTCCAACTCTCTTTTCGGACGGCAAAGTGTGCGCTTCCGATATCTCTAAGGCCGAGGCACTAAGAGCCCAATACGATAGTGTATTTACTGGCGAAGATCTTACATGTATCCCAGTTCTTGGCACCTCGCCTTTTACGGGCATAACTGATATTACATTCTCAGTTGAAGGCATCGAGAAACTCCTGAGAAAGATTCAAGCAGATAAGGCATGCGGTCCCGACGCAATCCCCGCTCGCGTCCTTAAAGAAGCGGCTGGTGAATTGGCACCCATCTTCGCCCTGCTGTTTCAGCAGTCATACAACACAGGGGTTTTGCCGGCGTCCTGGAAAACGGCAAACGTCGCCGCAATCTATAAGAAAGGGAACCGTGCAGACCCAAGAAATTACCGCCCTGTGTCGCTAACGTCCCTGGTCGCAAAGGTGATGGAGCATGTGGTCTGTAAACACGTCTCGTCCCATCTCATCGAGAATAACATCATCTCGCACCTGCAGCACGGCTTTCAACAGGGTCTGTCGTGCACCACACAGCTTATCTCTGTAATCCATGAATGGGCAAGCGTGTTGAACGCTAAGGGCCAAGTCGATGTCATCTTTTTAGACTTCGCGAAAGCGTTCGACTCGGTTCCCCACCAGCGTCTACTAGCCAAAGCTGAATACTACGGCATCAATGGTAGGATGCTCGAATGGGTGAGGGACTTTTTATCCGGGCGTAAGCAGCGCGTCGTTGTCAACGGATCCTGCTCTGACTGGTCGCAGGTCATCTCCGGGGTTCCCCAGGGTACGGTGTTGGGACCTATACTTTTCCTCATGTTCATCAACGACCTTCCATCATGCATCAAGTCGAACATCAAACTCTTTGCTGATGATAGTGTCCTGTTTCGCTCTATCTCGTCTGTGGACGACCAAGCCATCCTGCAACATGACTTGCACCAGCTTGAGCAATGGGCCAACCGGTGGCAAATGAAATTTGCCCCTCATAAATGCTATAAGATGACAATCACCCTTAAGCGCTGCCCGCTTACCTTCTCGTACAACATGTGCGGTACAACTTTGGAAGGGGTGGCCTTTCAGAAATACCTCGGTGTCATCATTACATCAAGCCTGAACTGGTCCTTACAATCGGAAGAGCTAAAGAATAAGGCTACCAGGATCTTAGCCATACTCGGTCGATCGTTGGCACAGTGCTCCCCAGTCATCAAGGAGAAGGCCTACTTGTCTCTTGTACGGCCTGTATCGGAGTATGCCTCGGTGGCCTGGTCCCCATCTACCAAGCGAGACATTCTATGTGTTGAGAGGGTTCAGCGACGCGCGGCCCGATTTGTTAGCAGTGATTATAAACGGTCAAGCAGTGTCAGTGAGATGTTAGATAGATTAAAATGGGAATCCCTTAGCGCAGGCTAACGCAGGACATAACCATGTTTTATAAAATAAACACTGGTCTAGTTAGAATGCCTTTTCCTGACGATATTCTGCCTGCTCAGCCCGCCTACAACACCAGGGCCAGCATCCGCAATGAATACCAACTATCCTGTCCTAACTCCACTGTAAACGTCCACAAGTTCTCTTTTTTTATCAGGACTGTCCCACTTTGGAACAGTCTTCCTCAACGCGTTTTTCCTGACCACCCTTCCGTGCTTGTATTTCAGTCAGGTCTCCCTAGTAGGCTAATTCGGTAATGGCAGTTATACGACACGCGCGCGCGACATTATTTGTATCGGTTAATCATATCGTTTTGTTTGTTTGTTTGTTTGTTTCTTTCTTTCTTTCTTTATTGTTCATTGTCGCGCGCTGGCACATTGTCGTCTACCACCCATTGCCGGATTAGCTTGCTAGTGGCAATTACCCAAATTAAAGTTAAAGTTAAAGTTCATTTCCAAATCAATTGAGAAAGTTGCAGCTGTGCAACTATGGGAGTTTCTTTGTAAAAATGGCCTCAATTCAGGAATTGCAATCTGCATATAAGCTGTACCATAGCTGCGAAACCGCACTTATACGTGTACAGAATGACATAATTAAAGCCATTGACAGTCATTGCTGCGTTTTCCTCGTTCTTTTAGATCTTTCAGCGGCGTTTGATACTGTGGACCATGCAATACTATTAAACAGACTGTCATCTAGATTTGGAATTAAGGGCAACGCCTTAGCATGGTTTGAATCATATTTAAGTGATAGATCACAATTCGTACAAATTGATGGCACTTCTTCATCCTCTTGCCCTCTCCGCTTTGGTGTACCCCAGGGTTCGGTCTTAGGACCTATCCTATACCTCCTGTACACTGCGCCCTTAGGTGATATTGTACGGAAACATGGCCTGTCTTTTCACTTTTATGCTGATGATTCCCAGCTATATACAACCTTCGCATGCAATAATGATCAAGAGTTGTCTTCTGCTAAGAAGCGCCTAGAATGCTGCGTTGCTGAGATTAATCATTGGATGACAATAAACAAACTAAAACTAAATAATGGAAAGACAGAACTTTTACTTATTCACTCTCGTTTCCGTCCTCCGACGTCGTCGCCTTCCCTTACTGTGGGTATTGTAATGCACTTCTTTTTGAAATTCCTGACAAAGAGCTCGCCAAGTTGCAGTCGGTGCAGAATGCTGCTGCCCGTATTGTTTCATACAAAAGAAAATTCGATCATATTACGGAAACTCTTAAGGAAATGCACTGGCTGCCTATAGAACAGAGGATTATTTTTAAGATTAACCTTATCACCTACAAGGCCCTAAATGACTTGGCGCCACCATATATTAAAGAACTATTGGATTTTTACCGACCGGGTCGTGCTTTGCGGTCTTCTAAAGATTTTTTACGCCTTAAGCAACCTAATTTTAATCTAATTACTTATGGGCGACGGGTTTTTCAGTTGCAGCGCCGAGACTTTGGAACGCGCTTCATTTTGAGATCAGGGCTTGCTCCAATGTGAACAGTTTTAAACAATTTTTAAAGACCCATCTTTTTAAGATTGCGTATGATGTGTAATGTTTCTTTTTTATAATTTTAGCTTTTATTTCCTTTTTATTATTTTTAGTAATATATTATTTTATTTCTCCATTAGCATTGTAAGATTAAACGATTATTTTCATTATTACTACCATTGTAAAGCGCGCAGAACAGAAATGTATGTGCGCTATATAAGAAATTATTATTATTATTATTATTATTATTATTATGAAGTGTGGCCATTTTCCCCGTCTCTGTTCCTTTATCAATTCTGAGATACCTTGGCATCATTTCCTCTTCATAAATGTAATTCAGGTAATGTTTACCAATAACCAAAGGATTAGAATTGGAAGCACATACAAACAGGAAAATAATTTTTCTCAAAAAGGTATCAAGGCAACCATAGACACCAAGAGGGAATGTCCAATTTTGATACATCTAGTGAAGCAAGCCAAAGTGGACATTCGGATGAGAAAGGTTGTTTCTTTCGTTTTGCCCTTTTCCGCACGCTTCTTCCTTCAACACCTTCGGGATCCATCTCATTTTGTACATTAGAGGCTAGATGCCTTGGAACTTTAATATCATGCTCAGTTCTTAGCTTGTGATTTAGAGCTCTATACTCCAAATGCCTTCCTGGACCATTTAGTTCCTTCGCCACAACTTCCTTTACAGTCTCTAGTGGCACCTCATAATCGATGTATCGTATACCGAAGTGTCTGAGACGTCTATCCAAAGTTGGTATACTCCATGGATAATCCGGGTATTTCTCCTTAACAAAATCTAAAATCTCCGCTCGTTTCAAATTCTGAGCGACATATTTAGATAAATTGTTCTCCAGATCAGTGTCTTCCTTCCACTGAATTCCCAAAGATGCCGCCATATTGGACGCTGGCTAATGCCGGCTATGCTCGCTATGAACACTGGGAGTTTCCACAGGTAAACCATAAACAAAGATGGCGGCGTAATAGCGTTGGGCCAGTAAGCCAAGTTGCAACCCCCGTATGGACTCAAAAAGCGTCTTCTGGAAGCTAAACACGTACCCATGCAATGCCAACAAGCCTTTATAGCCCGTATGTGCCATATTCGCCTCCCAAGAAACTGAGAACACAATTTGAATAACGATTTATGAGAACGTGATAGCGCTGGGCCACAGGGCCCTAAGTGACTTTAAATTTTTGAAACGGTTTATTAAGTGGACCGCTTTTAAAATATTGAATTTTGCATTGCATATGATATTGCAGTTGAAAATTAAAACGTGATCGAAGAATTCACAGCAAAACCAAACATAATATGAAATGCGTCTCGAAGAATAAAATAGATTCATAATAATTAATTTTTAAAATGAAATTGATATTGCAGTTGAAAATGAAAACGTGATCGAACAATTCGCAGCAAAACCAAAACAAAATATAATATGAAATGCGTCTCGAAAAATAAATTAGCGTTCAGATTCATAATCAATTAAAAATATTACCAAATGAATTAATTTAAAATGAAATTGCCATTAAAAATTATTTTAAAATAAAGATTTAAAGTAAGAAATGCTCACGATTTACAATGAATTTGATTTTAATCCAATTTTATATGAAATATTAGATTTAAGCATGATGGTATTTAAGCATGATAACGCTGGGCCACCATACTATAGCTAGCGGAGAGACAGAGGCGAAGTAATTTTTTTAGTGTCAACATTGTCACCCCAAAAATTTCTACCTAATACGACCTTCAGCTTGCATAAATTTTATAGGAAGTAAATTAGAATATATTTCAAAGTAGATATATTGCGATGAAATATCTAAAATATCATGTCTTCTAAAAGAAAAAGAAAAACAGTATTTAGAGCAAGAACAACTCACAAGACAGGTTTATAGAGAGTCGATTTTATAGAGTTCCTGTGAGAGATTACTTATTTCTTTCAGCGCAACAAACAAGCGAACTTTTAAAACAATTTGGTTGTTCCTTGAGTCTGTCCTCCGACCGTATGAGTTGTTGCGGTTGCTTGATCCTAAAAAATAGACCTTGCGACCTTGCCCTTGAGGATAGCTGGAATCACGGCCAGTAAATGTCCTCCTGCCACCACGACCTCTTGATCCAGATGATGACTGGTTTGGGCCTAGTTTCTTGGCCATCTTGTTAACTTCAGCAATCTCTTTGATATGTTTGGGAAGTTCATCCCCAAACAACCACTTACCAGGTGGGGTGTTCTTACTACAGAGAGCACGGTAATTTGTATTAATGCAGTCTCGCATTGTTTCTCTTCTTACAGTTGAGAGTCTAAAAGATGCATTGCACAATAAAGTGATTGCATCCACCAGTGGTGTAACAAAAGAGTCTGGACTCAAGGTTTCCTTTGCCTTCTGAGCATTCAGAATCTTCTCAACAATTTCAATCACCGGTTGAACTCCTTTAACTATGCCTCTCTGGGCCTCTTGCAAAGCCAGATCTTTTGACCTCGACTGTCTGGCTAATTCAAACCAGAATTCAAGATTAACCTTTGGAACACAGAGAAAATTGCAGTTTTCCGGGGCTTTATACTTCGCCTCAATTTCCTTAAGTTTTGTGTCCAACGCTTTCTTGGTGCAAGCTTCATTAATCCTCGAGGCTAAAACCTCGTTTACTTTAGGCCCCTTGCCGTCCGTATCGTCAAAAATTGACGGTAGGTCAAGTAATTCTGGTGCTGCTTCAGCATTACTAAGAGAAATAGGCCCTGTTGGGTCAAAAGAGTCAGTATCAGCACGTGGCTGCGACTCTGGACAAAAACGCTTGTTCGACTCAGCAGGATCAGGCGCTGGTCTTTTAGTCGCTGTCGCTTTATATTGTAGCAGGAGTGATTTCATCGACTGCATAGACGACAATAATTCGTCCAGACCTAGCTGATTTCGTAAATCGTCCAGGTCAATTTCGAGATCTTGGTTCGATTCTTGTTCAGCAGATTTGTCGCCCGCTTCGGGCATAATTTGATCTTCGCTCGCTTCGAGCGTTTGTATAGATTCGTCTTGTATTTCCGGGTCCATTGGAGGGATGCTGTAAGCCAATTTCTTGAAGACACGACGAAAGAAATTTATCTTCGCAAATGATTTTTACCGCCGACTGTATAAGCACGAAAAGGAGAATGGATTTATCACGCGTGTTGGCTTTTTATATGGTAACTATTTACATAACAAAGGATTGCTTTGAAGTGTGACCGCTGACCTCAAGTACTGACAAGGAATGCACAGTTATCCCATAATGTGGAGTATATCGAAAGAGAATTAGGATATCGAATAGTAGTAGATTGGTGCACTATACTGCATAGCTGTGATAATTTCACCTGGCTGACGGTATAGCTTACCATAAACTAGAGTTGGGGATATCCAAAGTTTATTGTAGATTTTAATTATTAGAGACCCGGTGCACTATACTGCATAGCTGTGATAATTTCACCTGGCTGACGATATAGCTCACCATAAACTAGAGTTGGGGATATCCAAAGTTTATTGTAGATTTTAATTATTAGAGACCCGGTGCACTATACTGCATAGCTGTGATAATTTCACCTGGCTGACGGTATAGCTCGCCATAAACTAGAGTTGGGGATATCCAAAGTTTATTGTAGATTTTAATTATTACAGACCCGGTGCACTATACTGCATAGCTGTGATAATTTCACCTGGCTGACGGTATAGCTCACCATAAACTGGAGTTGGGGATATCCAAAGTTTATTGTAGATTTTAATTATTAGAGACCCGGTGCACTATACTGCATAGCTGTGATAATTTCACCTGACTGACAGTATAGCTCACCAAAAACTAAGGCTGGGGATGTCCAAAGTTTATTGTAGATATTTGATTATTATTGACCCGGTGCACTATACTGCATAGCTGTGATAATTTCACCTGGCTGACGGTATAGCTCACCAAAACCTATCGGTGGGGATATCCAAAGTTTATTGTAGATATTTAATTATTAGAGACCCGGTGCACTATACTGCATAGCTGTGATAATTTCACCTGGCTGACGGTATAGCTCGCCAAAACCTAGCGGTGGGGATATCCAAAGTTCATTGTAGATATTTAATCATTAGAGACCCGGTGCACTATATAGCATAGCTGTGATAATTTCACCTGGCTGACGGTATAGCTCACCAAAAACTAGCCGTGGGGATATCCAAAGTTTATTGTAGATGTTTAATTATTAGAGACCCGGTGCACTATACCGCATAGCTGTGATAATTTTAACCTGGCTGACGGTATAGCTCGCCAAAACCTAGCGGTGGGGATATCCAAAGTTTGTTGTACATTATATTACTAAACGTTTGTGAAATAATATTCTCAACAAATTCAGAGAAACAGTGCTCTTGAAGTTGGACAAAAATGGCTAAGCCTCCTACGTAAATTGTTAACTTTGTTAAGGTAATGATAACGCGTGTAGGCTTGCTACTAGGTCAGTAGTGGAGCTCACTAATCCAGCGGGCTTTTCTCGCAAAGGACGACACACACGCTCTGTAGTTTAATATTCCTAGACTCTTTTTGACCTGGTGTGCATGATATTTATTGAGCGGTTCTGTCAGCACAGAGCATTAATCCTTGCTTTTCAGACAAACTGGTACCTTCCAACATGTCAGAGAGACCCTAGAGAAAGAGTACCCCAAGTTGAAATCCCAGAATGGTGCATTTGAGTTCATGCGCGCAGATAGAGGTGGCCAGAATAGACCTCTTGTACTTATTCCAATGCATGCAACAGGATACCATGTTCCTTACTTGAGAGATGTCGCTGGAAGTGGTGTGATTTACATAAGGCCAATTCAGTGTGACTTGAGCATAGAGCTTGATGCAGGTAATGACAAGAATGTTACAAATAAAGCATACACAACCTGTGTGAACTGCAATCAAAGTGTTTCCCTTAATGGCATTAGGGAACATGTTACCAAGTGTAATGGAGGATCAAGTAGTAGCACAGTCGACCTAACTCTAGATGAAACATCATGCGAAGAAGGATCAATTTCTGCCCATGAGTCCAACAAAGAAGATCAACATGGGAAACCAGTTGATGATGATGCTGTAATGATGGAAGAATAGAAGAAAATCTTCCCAAGCCACTCTTCTGCAATCTTAGAGGCAGCATGTGCAGACTCCATTACTATATGTGATGCTGTGAATGCAGTTTTATCCACAGAAGATAAACAAGATTCAAAAGGTACCTCATTTTGCCAATCCAATTTCCTGGATATGACTACAGTACAGAATTGGGTCCAGGAAGTTCACAGTGAATTGTATATTTTGGGAAATGTCCCAAAGGAATTGAAGGTGGTGGCATAGGGGGAGGGATAGAGAATCGAGGCTAGGCTAGGCAAGGCATGCTAGGCCCTTCACCTGAACCCACCCTTTCTGGGCTTCATGTTATATTAAAAATATTGAAAATGATCCATTTTATTAATAATGGGCTGTTCCATTTTAGATCTATCACCCCCCTATCGAGGAACCTGGAATTTCCACAGGGGTCCCTGTTTGACCCTAGAATTTTCACAGGGGCCATTGTGTTCGGCACTGGGATTCCACAAGGCCATTCATTTTATTCCAAAGTTTCCACAGGGTATGCATTTGCAAATTTCAAATTTCCACAGGGGTTATACAGGAGCCTGGAATTTCCACAGGGGTGGTCGATTCTTGGAAATTTTTAGTTCCTTGATAAGGGAGGGGGGATGGATAATTTTGGGCACAGCTCATTAAGACTATTTTGTTTTTCAGGTCTCCTTACAGAGGACATGCTAACAGTTCAACAACAGGAGAAACTGTGGATAAATCCCAGCCCATCAGGTACTGGTATTGGTGTGTGAGTTTTAGTTGGCAAGATTCCAATAGCTTCATTAATTTGAATCTACTGTGAATCTGCTGTGCACATGAATTATGAGCAAAAGGACAACTTTGATGGCTAAGATTACCTAGTTCATGTATGCTAAACATGTGCTTTTCAATAACCCATAAACCCTACATTTTTCTTCCTGCAGGCTTTGTACCAGGCTCGCCACCTGTAGAGAGAATCTTAGAAATATTCCAAGACAGCATCAGGGCAAATGGCCCAAGCGCTTCCATAACTCTCAACCGCTCAAAAAAGCAGATTAAAGAGATATGCAGGATATACAAAAATGCATCTGCCAATTATTTGATGAAACCTCCAATTGTGTATTTCGTTAGCGATGTTGGAGAGGAAGAATACGAGGAGGAAGCAGCAGATGCTGGGGGGCCACTAAAGGAGTTCTTGGAACTTGCAGTTGAAACTGTGCTCACATCTACTGAACCACTGATGTTTGAAGGAAACGACGACCATAAAGTACCCATCCACTCTCAACAACTGGTTCTCAATGGTATGCTTAAGATGGCTGGGAAAGTCATAGCTCATGCAATAGTACATGGCGAAATATGGTGTGTTGGATTGGCTGAAGCTGTGAAAGTGTATTTGACCAGTGGTTGTGCTGAGAGTGCTGCAAAGGCAGTGACAGCAGAAGACATACCAGACATCAGTATCAAAGAAATTGTTGAGCGCATAGTTAATGCTTCTGACGACAAAGAATTCCAGTCTCTGAATGCAGAGGATGCAGTGTCTGCAGTCATGGCTGAAAGTGGAGTCACCGCAGCGATAATAACCAGAAACACTGCAGCACAGGTTGCTTATGAGATCATGGTGTTTCAGGTGGTGCATAAGCGTCTCCTAGAGTTGGAACAAATAAGGAAAGGGCTTGATGTTTTAAAGGTTGCAAATTTGCTAGAGAATCATCCTAAAGTTGTAAGGCTGGTGTTCCCAACAGATGACGAGGCTGCAATCGATCCTAAGGTCCTGATGAGAAGAATCTCAAAGAGGACCCTCTTTGAAAACAGTGATGCTATCCAAACAGCTTATCAGTTCTTCTGTGATTACATCAAGGAAGTGTGTGCAAGAGAACAAGGTAAGCAAATGAACTGTGATTAATGAGGTGCTTGAAGGATCGTGTCATGTGATTGGCATTAAAGACGAGTTTTAGGGTTCAACTATTATTAGGGTATTTTGCAGCCTGGAGGAATGTGGATTGATCAGATTTAATAGTTAATGCACAAAAATATTTGTGAGAGTGAGTGTGTTTTGGTTAGGCGGAAATCATAATAATCATGAACCATAATAATTATAGATGGCAGTGTTAATTTGCAAGGACCACCAGTTGATAAATCATTGGAAAACATTAAAATGTCAGAGTTAGCTTTTCATTAGAGTAATTGTATTTAATACCCTGTTTCAGGTATTGACATCAAATCTGTCCTGGCTTTCATCACAGCATCTAAGCGTATGCCAGCTGGCATCACCGTGTCTTTTTTACCATTGGATGGCAAACAAAGCGGTCTGCCAGACCCTGATACCTGCACAAGCAATATAAGAATCCCAACTTGTTTTTCCTCATATGAGAAGTTTAGGGAGATCTTTGATACGACTGTAAGTGTTCAAGGCAAAGGATATGGACGAGCTTAAACTTTTCAGGAATTAACCTGCCCTACTAGATTAAAGTGTAGACAGTTGCATAAAACAGCTACTAGTGTAGCTTTAGAAATTATAATGGGCAGTCACAAAAAAATTCGCACCCACCCTGGATTTTGTTTAATTTGAACCACCCACCCTTGAATTCCAGTGATTTTTTCATGACCATCCTGGAGTTTCGTATTATAAGGATGCCCACCCTGGAATTTCAAGCTCGACTTTGACCACCCACCCCGGAATTCCAGAGGTCCTCAACAGGGGGGGGGGGGGGGGGATTTTTTTTGTGACTGTCCAATGTTAAGTTTAATGATAAAAAAGGCTGGTTTGAGTCAAACTGTTCCAAGATAGACCAGCCTCTCAACCAAGATACATTGTAGTCCTGTCTGTTTTCATAAAGCAGAATATACAGCATTTCTGTCCCAGATGCATTGCGCATGCATCCTTGGGGACCCAGGGCGTGGTGCACCTCGTTTCCGCTCACAACTACCTGGGTCTCCAAGGATGAGATGCACTGTTGTGGAAATAAATAAATAAATAATAATAATAACTTCTTTTTGTGAATACCATTAATGAAAGAGGTGTATTGAGATAGTCAGTAATCTCAGCGATAATAAATATGGGTCCAGCAGGCTAAGTAAAAAGAGATCAATACACAGTAGCAGTGCCCATTTCATCAGCTGACTGTAAAAAATTTTTCTCTGCTTGAATGAGTATAGATTTCATGTGTTGATGTGTAAGCATTTTCTTCCTTGTTTTGCACATGTTTACTTGCAAGAATAAATTACCATATAGAGGTCCCTTTTTTATTTGGCTCACTGCTGACGTTTCAGTGAAGGGATGTATTGCAATCAAATGAGGCTATTTTTATCAGTATTACCTAGGCCTCATTACCCGTTGTTACATGTTTTATTACCATGGCCTTTTTATTCCATTGATGTACGTTTTTGGGTCAGTAAAGGATTAAACGATTTTACTATTAAAGGAACTCCTTTTGTTCACATGTTTCCATTCATGATACTCTTGACAAGCCACAGCACAGCATGGATTGCAAAAAAAACACTTTTGGATGGTTAGTCTGTCGTGCGCTACGAGAATGTAATTCCTGATAATACAGTCCCTTCTGTAGGCTGTATGCCTGCATGGTAGTTATATAAAACGATCAACGCTGCTTATGGCAGGTGAGGGGAAACAACCCAAAGACAGTAACATTTCAGCTGTAAGTGGTCAAGAATTCCACAGCATTAACATAGATGTCAATCCCAAAAGAATGGCTTGTAGTCAGTGGATTGACATCTTGAAGTAGATGCTGATAAATTTCATCTGTGACAAAATCTAACTTGATATCAGGCACATCTATGGCTGCATCCTCTTGGTGGGTATCACCAGACCATGCAGCGCTTGGAACTGGGCCATCCCAGTCTATACCAAAATTATCAGCTTCATCCTGTAAACAGGGTTGAATTTATTGTTATGATTTTGACATTCACAATAATATTCAATAATACAGGTGTCATTGTATGTATTGACCACAAAACATTCAGGAAATACAAATGTCGCTATCTTCAGTTTTAAAGGGTCTGCTGTCTCACTGATAATTCTGCTGCTACGGTGGAGCAAGTATTAATGGGGGGAGGGGCATTATGTGTGGCAAAGTGAGGAGGGGGCTGTAGGCCCTGTTAAGGTAAATTCCCAACAGGGCCTTGGGTTAATGTTACAGAAAACGTATGATTCAATATTTGCCCTAAAGTGGCTCCACCATCTATGAGAAGTCTTCAAAATTAAGGTGTGTGCAAACACAACTGATGTGTTTCAATAATAGAGAAGATTTGAAGTCAGTGTAAAAACAACAATCCATTCAAAATATGACATCAAAGCCATCCACAATTCAATTCAATTAAGAGACACTGTTTTCTGGATTTGATTGGTTAGTGTAACAAAGCCTAAAGACCTCAACCGATAGGGAACAATAAGAGAAAATGCAAATGTCCCTGTTGAGGTCCTTGGAATTGTAATGGGTGGTCATAAAATTCCAGGATGGGTATGCCCAAAATATGGCAGGAAGGCTATCAGCACAGTTTTCAGATAGGTCATTGGAAAATTCATTGAAATTCCAGGTTGGGCAGGGACAACCTAAAATTTTCAGGGCAGGTAAATGAGCCTTGGTTCCTCCTTGGTGCAATGGACTAGCACATTACATGTATATTGATCTACTGCTGTAGGTTACTGTACTCAAATCTAACTGGCAGCCAAAAATTTTTTTGTGACACCCCGCCTAATGCAGGTGAGTTAACAGCTATGGTGTTCCTCTTGTTCTTTTGTGTGGGTTTTCACTTGTACCATACTTACATTTGTCATGAATTCTTGTTCATGAGCCACTCCATGAAGTCCCCAGAGCCATAGTTGGGATTGGGTCATGTTGTGTTCACTTGACAATGGGTGGTGGTTCCATCCGTCTGCAAATTCCTTGAGATGGCCATTTATTCTTGGGAGAAAGACGTACCTCAGCGCATACATATGTATATCACTGCCAATGTCAAGTAGACCAACAGATTCCAAGTAGGAGAAAAGATTATAGAAAATGTAGGTACAGCCACAGTAGACATCTCTCCACAGCCTCTCTATCCGTTGATTGTGACAGCTTCTGCCTGCAATAAAGCTACCTCTATCAGGGCCTCTTCTTGGGTGTGAAAACATAAACCAGGCAACATCGACATTTTCTGAGCCTCTATCAGCTCTTACTCTGGAGGGCAATCCAAATGTGTCAAAGCATCCAAAAACAGCCCGAGTACTGTGGCTGCCTTATTGTTGGTACTGCATCCAAGGAACATGACCTGCCTAGAGTACCCGTCGATCCCACCATGAACAACAAACCCCCATCTGAAAGAAAATAAACATTAAAAAAGTGATGTTTTTCAGAGTTTGTTTTTTGACTGGACAGTAAGAGCAATTTGTTGTGACAGTTTCTCACAAAAATATTAACTAATTTTCTTATTCATGTTGGTCTATATAATTGCGACAAACAAGCTGTATAAGAGTAAGCAGTGAGCGTGGGCAAAACACGCCATATGGAAGATTTTGACTTTGTTTGCCGTTGTTTGCCGAGAAAACTTCTTCGTAATGTCGGCGGGAAGAAAGCAAAAGTACAAATACACGACCCGTAGTTTATCTCCACGGCGTTTCTAATAAATGGTAAGCTGTAAATCTAGTATATTTCCGGCTACTTTCTGGAAAAATGTGAGATTTCTCAGGATCTTTCTTAGGAGATTGTTTACAGTTCCGCGAGAAAATTGGCTTAATTAGGGTAAACTAAATATATCTTAATAGTGCATCCACCTGAAAACCATGCAGGTAGCAAAAAATGAGTCTACACCATACATTTCAGATTTAGCTCAAATTTGTAACAGTGTATGGTTATTGTCTAACTAAGAAATGTGCCAAATATTTTTGAAAAATTCTAAATGGTTTAGATATTATAGCTACCAGAGTGAATTGGTGCCAAAACTGGGTAAAAATAAGTGAATTCGCCCCTAAAATCAGAGCTCTGTCTCTAAAACAACAATTAATTTTTAGGCTTCATACTTTCTAGCATTGACAACCAAGAGTCAGGTATTAAGAAACTTTATAGATCTGTCATTTTCATTGATTTGCTTTGCAGCTACAGCTATAGCTTAGGACAGATGTGAGCGTGACCTGTTTTCTATCGAATTTTAGGGTAAAATGACCCCCCTGTATCAGAAATGTGGCGTACAGCAAAAACTTTCACATGGCACTGTCCAATACTTTGGTCATTGAGAAGCCTAAATATAAAATAAAAAACCTGTAAAGATTTCGCTGTCTTACCGGGAGAGGCGAAAGCAGCAATGGTACCCCAGCACAAGTGAGTCACAACACCATGGTGATTCAACATAAACAACCGATCCCAGATGTTAAGAGAAAATCATTATATTAATGTAAAACCCTCTAAACTGAGTGAATATATAATACAATACAATTTAAAAGTAGAAAAAGAACCTGAATTGTATGGATTTTGCCCTGTCACTGTCAGACTCCGTAGCCGGCGCGCGAAGCCCACCTGAATACTTGCTGGGCTGGTGTTATGTGGCTAGGCATTCTGCAATATTCCCTCACAACACAGAGCTGGCTACTTCATCTGCTAGGATGATGTTTTAAAGAAGAAACAATCCGAAAAGTTGACAAATCTGCCAGAGAACATCATGTATATCGATGGTATGCTGGCAGCATCCGCCATGTTGAATTCATTGTCATTCCAGTCTCTCAGGCAAATGCACAGGGAGCCCGAAATATGCAAATATAAATACCGTAAAAAGGGAAATGTCGATACAAGTAATAAAGCTGTTGATAGATTTTGAAATGTTGTTTTTCAAGACATTTCCATGAACCCAATGGAAAACATTTTATTCACAGGTGGTTACTGCGTAAGGTCAATCTACATCGACAGATTTTAGAGGGGACCGATCACGAGTGCAAAAAATGAACAATCACGAGCTCTGCTCACTGTTATTATTATCTTCTGGGGGAGTCTGAGGATTTTGGGCAATACACTCTGTCAAAATGAAGTGATCCCCCTCTCTATAAGTACTATGGTTTACGTGATCCCCCTCAGAGCTGTTAAAAGTTTTCGTGATCCCCCCTCCCCGATTTGTAGTGGAAGACGTTTTACAGAAAGAGAGGATCGCGCCCTGATTTTAATAAATTTTTAAATCAAGCCTCAGAGAAAAGGTTGATGAACATTTCATTTTATGTGTAAAGTAAACAAAGCCAAATTCATCATGCTCCCAAAACGCGCCGCATATGACGAAATTGTTATTCATGAGCGTAAAGCGAGGCCCGAATGATGAATTTCTATGCTTGTAACGTCTTGCAGAAAAAAATGTGCAGGATTGTTTTTTTTTTTCAGAGATAACTGAGTGCAGGTTTTTTTTTCCCCGGAGTCCAAGTTTTGCAGGATTTTTTTTTCAGCACAATGTTCTCTGCCATGTTGCAGGATATTTTTTGGGGGCAAAGACCATCTGCGGGATATTTATTATGGGCAATCTTCCCTTGCAGGGACTTTTTTTTTGGGGGGGAGGGGGGGGGTAATTGTCCTCCCCCTCCGCGCCTTTTCTAATGGTCCGTTCCTAAGCGGGTGTCAGTTCTTTCGAACATAGTGTAATAATAATAGTCATTGTATTATTATGATTGACATTGTAATCAACACTAGATAAGCCGCACCCATTTGTAATCACAGTTAAGCTTAAGCCTAAGTATCAATAAACAGAATTCTATCAATAGTCTTGGAATACACACTATTCCGCGACCATCCTACACTCTCCTTCATCTTCTATAAACTCGGTTCATTACATGGTGTCAGAAGTGTAATAATAATAGTCATTGTATTATTATGATTGACATTGTAATCAACACTAGATAAGCCGCATCCATTTGTAATCACAGTTAAGCTTTAGCCTAAGTATCAATAAACAGAATTCTATCAATAGTCTTGGAGTACACACTATTCCGCGACCATCCTACACTATCCTTCATCTTCTATAAACTCGGTTCATTACATGGTGTCAGAAAGTGAGTCGAAATGGAACACATGAAACCTATGGGACCACTGAAGTTAGAAGGAAATATCGCCGAAAACTGGCGAAAGTGGAGTCAGCGATGGAACCTCTACGCAAAGGCGAGTGGGGCAGATTCGAAGCCAGAGGCTACGAAATGCGCAATATTCCTGCACACGATTGGGGAAGACGCGCTGGAAGTGTACGATACCTTCACTTTCACAGAGAGTGAGAAGGACAAACTTGACCCAATAATAAGCAAGTTTGAAGCATACTGCACGCCGAAAAAGAATGTGACGTATGAGAGATACATCTTCAACTCCTGCACACAAAACGGTCGTCCAATAGATGTATTCGTGACGGATCTGAGATCTAAAGCAAAGACATGCGAATTTGGAGCACTACAAGACAGTCTTATAAAAGACAGGATTGTCTGCGGAATTGATAGTGACAGCATCAGGGAGCGACTTCTCAGGAACACTGAACTGACACTCAATGCTGCCATCAATACTGTCAGAGCAGCAGAGACGAGCAAAACACAAATAGAGAATTTGAAAGATGGTGCGAGTCTTGAAGCAGCCGCCCTCAACAAGAAATACCCAGGGAGGAAAAACCAAAAACAGCAAAATCACCGTAAGCCTACTAAGAAAGAGGACAGAAAAACGTGCGGACGTTGCGGTTCCTCTCACAAACCAAAGGAATGTAAAGCATTTGGTCAAGAATGCTACAAATGCAAGGGCAAAAACCATTTTGCACCCATGTGCAAAACGAAGGATGTCCCGCCCAAGAAAGTTCACGACTTGGAAAAGGACAGCGACACTGAGAGCGACGACTCTATCGACGAATTATTTCTTGGCGAAATCGATTCGACAAACAGCGACGCCAATGAACTCTTTGTAACCCTGAACGTGGGAAACAAGGATATCAGATTCAAAGTTGATACCGGAGCACAATGCAACGTGTTGTCAGAGGAAGTATTTTCGTCATTACCACAAAAGCCACAACTAAAGAGTACTAAGACAAGACTCACAGCTTATGGAGGCATGCAAATACCCGTGCTAGGAAAATGCGAGATGGATGTCAAAAGGCGCGGAAATGAGATAACCGCCGATTTTTATGTGGTCAAAGCTGACAAGTCCAAGCCGCTGATTGGCTTAGAGACATGCCGCAATCTGGAACTGATAACTGTCGGCAAAAATGTTAGTGAAATCAAGAAAGGAGACGAAATCTTGAACGAATTCAAGGATGTTTTTGAGGGACTTGGACTCGTGGATGGCGAGTACCATATAAGTCTAGACGGAGATGCACAACCTACAATTCATCCACCACGCAAAGTACCACTCAGTCTAATGCCGAAATTAAAGGATACGCTAGAAAAACTGAACTAGCAAAGTTCAAAAAGCGACTGATTGGGTAAACAGTTTAGTTATCGTAGAAAAGAAAAACGGAAGTCTACGTCTGTGTTTGGATCCTAAGGAACTTAACAAAGCCATCAAAAGGGGACACTACAAGCCGCCAACCGCAGAAACACTATCGAGTAGATTGAACGGGAAACGTGTTTTCACCGTGATTGACATGAGCAATTGCTATTGGCACAAAAACTGGATGAAGAATCTTCATACTTGTGCACTTTCAACACGCCATTTGGAAGATATCGTTTCTTGCGAATGCCATTCGGGATTTCTGTAGCTGCCGACGTGGCACAGAAAATGGTCGACGACAATTTCAGCGACATTCCCGGAGTTTTAGCAGTCCATGATGACATCATTGTTGCGGGACGTGACAAGGCGGAACACGACAAGGCACTAAAACAAGTACTGACTCGCGCAAAGGAACGTGGAATCAAATTCAATCGGGATAAAATCCAGCTGAGGGTTAGTCAAGTCAACTACCTCGGAAATATTGTCACAGCAGAAGGATTCAAACCTGACCCCGAGAAAATCAAGGCTATCAAGGAAATGCCGAAACCGGAAACAAAACAAGACCTTCAACGATTACTTGGCATGGTAAACTACCTATCCCAATATATCTCCAACATGTCGGAAATCACGGCACCATTGCGGTCACTTCTGAAGAAAAACGCACAATGGGTATGGTATGAGGAACACGAACAAGCCTTAACAAAGGTCAAGGAAGCGCTAACAAATAGCCCTGTATTACGCTATTTTGACATCGACAAAGAAATAGTTATCCAATGCGACGCGTCACAAAATGGAATGGGAGGATGTTTGATCCAGGAGGGACACCCTGTAATTTATGCGTCGAGATCTTTAACAGATGCAGAGAAACACTACGCTCAAATCGAAAAGGAACTGTTGGCCATTGTGTTCACATGCGAGCGATTTCATCAGTTCATTTACGGAAATGAGATAATCGTTCACAGCGATCATAAGCCACTTGAAGCGATTATGGCTAAGCCTCTATCTCAAGCACCACCACGTATTCAACGTCTGTTAATCAGATTGCAGAAATACAACATCACTGTATGTTTTGTACCGGGCAAGGAAATGTTTATAGCAGACACGTTGTCGAGAGCATATTTATCGGAAAACGCAAATGATCAACAGGATCTCAACGAGGATATTGAGATTTCCGTTCACAGCTTCGTTAAAGAAATTCCGGCAACTACTGAAAGGTTAAGAGAACTAAAACAAGCCACTGCGGATGACGTGACACTACAAGAGTTACGCAAACAAATCATCAAGGGATGGCCCAACCACAAAAAAGAGGTCAAACCAATCATTGCACCTTATTGGACAATTAAGGACGAACTAAGTGAGGCTGAAGGCCTACTTTTCAAAGGAAAGCAACTAATTATTCCCATAACTATGCGGGATACAATGCTGAATCTCATTCACGAAAGTCATCTCGGAATAGAGAAATGCAAAGCGCGTGCTAGAGCCATAATTTATTGGCCTGGTATGTCGCGTGACATCTATGAGAAAGTCAACAAGTGCAAAGTTTGCATGGAACACCAGCACAAGAACACCAAAGAACCAATGCAACCTCATGAAATACCGGAACGTCCCTGGCAAAAAGTTGGATCTGACCTAATGGAACTTAATGGAAAGGACTATTTAGTTGTAGTCGATTACTACTCTAAATTTATTGAAACCTGTCCATTGCGTGACAAAACAACCGCAACAGTAAAATCACACTTGAAATTAGCCTGCTCGCAGGCGTTGGAGCGTAGTTTTAGGTCGAGAAACGCGAGTTTGCTTTCGCTTGGCCGCCATCTTGGATTTGTGACAAAACGTGACAAATCGGGGGGGAGGGGGGCGGGAAGGCAGGGCAAAAAGAACGCCTGCCGGAAAACTATGCTTTTCTGAGTCGCTATTTTGAATTTCGTCCACCGGCGGACGAAGTAATCTGATTGGTCGGTGGGGGGCATCACTCGTCACGCCAACACACGGGTACAGTGTAATTCGATAATACGAACGTTTATAGATTTTCAATAACAGTTCAATAATCGAAGGATAGAGGATAGCTAGTTTATAAAGCCTGAACAAAAACTGGCTGTAAAAAGTATGCTGAGAAGCAAGGCTATAATGGCTGTTATCACCAAAGGATTTGGAAAAAGCCCGATATATACCGTATTCCGCGGATCACCGAGAAAAAGACGTGTGTCCGTGTGGCTTGACCGATCGGTTATCCCTGAATAGTTTATGTATTTCTATCCAAAGCAGTTTGCCAGTACAGTGGTCATCGAAATAAAATAAAGTGATTGTGTGATCTTAAAGAAATTCGCCCGTACGTTGCCCATTATTTTATAGAAGAGCGACGCTATCGCGTGCGTTTCAAAGAAATCCCGATCGCAAATAAGCAGGTTTACTTTCTGATTAAAATGCTGCTAGAGACAAATTTTAGAGGCATAAATCACGCAGAATAATGATATTGAAGAATACTCCCAAATACCTTGGGCTATCTCAGGGAATAAAAACTGCTTGAGGTTTCATTTCCTTGGGAAAGTACCGAGTATATCATTTGCGGCAGAAGTTTGCACACGCAGCAGTGTTGTGGCTCGTTTATACTCGTTGGTTTCCTCTTCGAGTTAAGATTTACGGAAGTTTTCCCACGAAGGCTTACTATGGAATTGCCCGTATTCAACAGCAGCTTTATTTCGCTGGGAAAAATATTGCCGAGAAGTCACAATTTGCGGTAGAAGTTTCAGCACTCGCAGCAGTGTGCTAGTGTCGTAGTGTGGTTGGATTCTCTTGTCGAGTTGAGATTTACGCAAGTTTTCCCACGACCTACTAAATAAAATTCCCCGTATTTAAGGACAAACGAGAAAGAACAAAAAAACGGCAGCTATTGTTCGCAGTGTTTTGAGCAGGTAGTCAGGTAGTCGTGTATTTATAAATGGGTTTTGATGGCGTTTGCTACAATCATTGTGAGAAAATATCGTACGTTTATCTGGAACTGAATTTGTTTTGAACAGAACGCTCTGAAATGAGTGATAGCTGTCATGAAACGCAACGACGCGTATCGCTATTTGACATGATCCGGAAGCGTCACGGACGTTGGGCGGCGACTCAGAAAAGCATAGTTTTCCGGCAGGCGTTCTTTTCGCCTTACCTTCCCGCCCCCCTCCCCCCCGATTTGTCACGTTTTGTCACAAATCCAAGATGGCGGCCAAGCGAAAGCAAACTCGCGTTTCTCGACCTAAAACTACTCTCCAACGCCTGCGAGCAGGCTAACTTGAAATCAATCTTTGCAAGACACGGAATTCCTGAGGAGCTAGTTGCAGATAATGTACCGTACAACTCAAAAGAATTCAGGGATTTTGCAAAAGACTGGGAATTCAAGCTAACCACATGCAGCCCTCGCTTTCCTCAAGCAAATGGACGCAGCGAAAAGGCAGTACAGATTTTGAAGCGAATCTTAAAGAAATCTGATGATCCCTACATCGCTTTACTAGAATATCGCAACACCCCAATAACCGGAATGAGTTACTCTCCAGCACAATTACTAATGAGCCGCATGACCAGAACAAAACTACCCATCAACAAAGAACTGTTAATGCCTAGCATCGCTACTGGGGTAAAGGAAGAACTAAAAGCCTGCCAAGACAGACAAGCACGTTATTACAACAGAGGCACAAAACCACTACTACCCCTTGCACCCAACGAAGCAGTAAGAGTCTATAACAAGAACAAGTGGATACCAGCAACTGTTAAACAAGAGGCTGGAACTCCACGATCCTACATTATTCAGACAGACACAGGCCAGGAACTGAGACGCAACCGACGACATTTGCTAAAGACCAACGAGCCACCCCATGAGACAAAACAACCTGAACAGGAGCAACCCGACACACCCGATTCCCACACTGCCACTGATGAACCTGACACACCAAAGGAACCAGTAGAACTTCGACGATCAAGCAGAACCCGCAATGTACCTACTAGATATGGATACGATGATTAACTTTGTTTTTTTTATTAACATAGACTATTGGACATTTTCTCAGTATATTCTTTTTAATTCTAGTTTTTGGAATATAGCTTGTAAATAGCACCAACATTGTATATTTTATTAATTTGCGTAACACGCTTTTTAAATCAAATTTCTTGAGAAGAGAGATGTAATAATAATAGTCATTGTATTATTATGATTGACATTGTAATCAACACTAGATAAGCCGCACCCATTTGTAATCACAGTTAAGCTTTAGCCTAAGTATCAATAAACAGAATTCTATCAATAGTCTTGGAGTACACACTATTCCGCGACCATCCTACACTATCCTTCATCTTCTATAAACTCGGTTCATTACACATAGCGATTGCCCGCTAAACTTTTAGTTATTGGTTTAGTTGCGCGCGTTCTCAAAAATTGTATTAGATGTTCGCGCGCAAATTTTTAAATGCACATGATTAGCTATCGAAGTTGCTGGAATAACTCCTCACAAAAATTTTTGTGTCCCCCTTTCTGGGCATCAGGTTTCGAGAGTTTCCCCCCTTTCACTCACCCAACAATGAAGTGATCCCCCCAAATCCTCAGTCCCCCCGAGACGTTTTTTTTTTATTTTAATGAATTTTTGAAGACCATATTACATCTTTTATATATACAACTATAATACATATAATTTAAATATTATTTCATATATCTTATAATATAAATGTCCTGTTTTCAAATGTCTTTACATTCACTTTTTTATTAAGTTCACTTTTTAAATAACTATTTTTATTTGTTGGTCTTCGTTAAGACTTTAGAGACCCCCTTACACAACCCCCCCTACAGCTAACAACAACAAACAATAACAAACAAACAACAAACACAACGAGAAAAAAAGAAAGAAAAAAACCCATTCTTCAAACCCCTGATATTTTCCTTTTGTTGAAAGTAATTTTACCTTAGACATTCTAAAGCGAGTAGGACTTTATCCCATTTACGATAGTGTGCTGATAACTTTTTTTCATTGCAATTGAACGTTCAATTCTTTCGTATTTTTTAACATACATCTGGAAGGCAGTAAGAGTTGGTATTTTATAATTGTCTTTATAATTGTACAACATAATCTTGAACAAAAGTATAACAAGGTTTTCCGGCCCCTTGTCATTTACACCAAGTATGATATTAGCTAAATTCGACTGGGAAAGAAACACCCCAAAATTCTCTAACCAGTGTCTGATTTCAAAAAAAAAAATTCTTAGATTCCATGCACCCAACAAAACATGATCTACAGTTTCTGGATAAGAAAAACAAAATGAGCATCTAGAATCCGAAACTATACCAAAGCGGTGTAAATCCTTATTCAAAAACAGAGTATTATTTAGTATCCTATATTGAATGTACCTTGAGTAGCAATCAATAGTATCTGTGTAAATTCTAGAATAGATGGCTTCCCAGTTCAGAGGCGTCTTATTTTGTATCCTTTTTTCAATGTTTTTCTGAGCTGTGGGCTTCTTAAACTTTTTCGTAATTAGGTATTCATACACCACATTTGTTTTTAAATGATCTGCTTTCACACTTAAGTCTCCTAATTCTAACTGGTTCACCCTTTGAGGTATGTTATTAATATTTTTTTTTGGCATATTTCAATTTTCTTTTCCAGGTCAGAGGTATTGCTTGTCCTAGTCCTAACCATGCTATATAGAGATTTTCGCTCACCCCCTTTCTTTTTGCTAGTGACCAATCTAATTCACAAATTTCATTGTATAAATCCCGTATCAAACATATGCCTTTCGAGACAAACACTTTACAATGTAGTGCCTCATGATTAACTTTTATATATTATTACTCCAAATACTTTGGTCAAGAATCGTCTCAATATCTAGTAGTGTTTCATTTTCACATGAAAATATACTCGACCAATCCTTTAAGGAATATTTGTATATATCAGGCAGCATATCAGGTAAGTTGGAGACATCTAAATTTTGGCGAATGATTTGAGTGCCACCTATTTCGCCAAGGATATATTTTGGTAATAATTTCCACGTGCATTCATTTTCGTTTATAAGTTGTGAGATCAGTTTAATACGACTGGCTTTGACGACCGAGGAGAAATCAGGCAGTCTCAGTCCGCCTTCCTTGTATGACCCAATCAAAGTAGTATATTTTATCTTTGGTTTTTTTTCCCTCCATACAAAGTCTTTTATAGCACTCTCAACTTGTGTAATAAAGCCACGTGGAATGCACAATTTCGAGCAGACATACAACACTTTAGATAACGCTAATGAACGAACCACCTGAATGCATCCGTACAAGGTTAGTTTGCGCATCCGCCAAATCGACAAAGTCATTTTAAAATTATCAATGATCCGATCGAAATTATTTTCATTTGACACTTTTTTTTGTTAAATGTGAAGTAAATTCCCAGAATACTTATGCCCTTTTTAAGAAAATCAACCCATTTCAGCCCCATTGTACCATGTTCTTGTTCTTTAGGCTCGAAACTTATCCATCCCACTTCCGACTTTGATAGATTTATTTTTAACGATGAAAATTGCAGAACGTTTTTAGAATATTTAACGTCTTCTTCAGAGAAGCAATAACTCTTAGGAAGAAAGTAGTATCGTCTGCATACATTACAAATTTTTTCTCAATTTTTCCTATTTCCATCCCTTTTATCTCGTTACAACTCCTTACCATTGTTGCCATTACTTCCAAGACTAAAATAAAAAGGTACGGCGAAATTGGATCTCCCTGTTTTGTACTTCTTCCAAGCGGAAAAAAAATCAGTACAGTGCCCATTATTCATCACTGCACTCATATTATCTTTTAGCACTACCTTGATCCAATTAATAAAAGAGTCTCCAAAGCCAAAATGTTTTAATGTTGCAAAAAAAAATTGTGTTCTATTGAGTCGAATGCCTTTTCAAAATCGGCTGCAAAAAGAATTAGTGACGTATTCGATTTTTTGGCATAATCCATTATATCTGAGATGGTGCGAATCGGCTCGTTAATTGTTCTCCCCTCTACGAAGGCAGCTTGGTCTGAATGAATAATTTTAGGTAAACATTTAATCATGCGATTACTTAGAACCTTACTGCAAATTTTGGCATCAACATTAATTAAACTAATAGGTCGCCATGCGGCGTCTATTCTTCTCTTGTCTTTTTGTGGTTTCTCTAGTAAAGTTATGAGGATCTGCCTTTGCGTTACTGTCAGTCTCCCCTTCTCGTATTCGTCATTTAGGCATTCCACTAAATCTTCTCCTATATCCTCCCACATAACTAAATTAAACTCTTTGGACAAACCATCCTTCCCAGGAGTTTTTGAGTTTCCCATTCCCTTAAGACTATTATAACATTCGTTCATAGTTAGTTTTCCTTCACATTTGTCTTTCATATCTTCTGTTAATTTGGGAGTATTTAATTTAGATAAAAACGCCAGACAATCAGATTCTGTCTTATGGCTTCTTTTTTCGAATAATGAACTAAAATATCTTTTAATTGTCGCAAGGATACCTTTTGTATCAGTAATTTCTTCATTATCCACTAAAAGCTTCTGTATATGATTTTTACTTTGGTTACGTCTTTCGAGAGACAAGAAATAAGCATTATTTTTTTTTCTCCAAATTCATGCCATTGTGCTTTGCTCCTCAAAATAATGCCTTCCGTTACGTAGTTACTGTATTCCTCTAATTCATTTTTTAGCTTAATGTGCTCCGCTTTAAGACTCTTGTCACGTTCCCAACCTTCAACACCCTCAATGCTTGTAATTTTAGCTTCCAACCTTTTATATTCGCATCTCCTTTGTCTTGCTAACGTTTTTGAAAAATCAATTGTAAATTTCCTAACTTCGTATTTAATGAGTTTCCATCTTAGTTGGGGGTTAACAATACCTTCTTTAGTCATGGATCTTTTCACATCTTCCAGCACCTCTTTTAGTGCGGTTACGTATTCTCGATTTTCGGAGAGGGAGTTATTATATTTCCAGAACGACGGGCCCCTAATATTATCGCCACATGACTTAAGCTTTAATGTTCTGGCCGAGTGATCTGTTGATGGGGCTGGAATAATATCACATTTCTGGACCATTGATTGCAAATCATCTGATATGAAAAAAAAATCTAATCTACGGCGAATAATCTCACCGGCTCTGTTTGCCTTACCTTGTGCATTACCACGCCACGTGAAACGTTTAACATTCGGATTCCGCAGTCGCCATACGTCACATAGATCCAGCTCCAATATAATCGTTTCCAACAATTCAACCGTGTGATGTTTTATAGATGGGTTACCGCCTACTACTTCTAAATCTAGATCCATTACTGCATTAAAATCTCCGCCCAACACAAAGGATGTGTTTAACGAATAATCAAAGGATTGTAGTTTTGTATAGATATCATTAATGACATTGACTTGCGACTTTTCATCGTTTGGTGCATAATAGTTAATTAGGACAAATTCTTTGTCTTGTATTTCACAATGAACAATGAGAAAACGCCCCTCTTTGTCGGTAAATTTTTCAAAGATTTTATATTGCAAATTTTTCCCGAAAAAATTCGCGGTCCCTTTACGATCGGTTTCCCCATGGGACATGATTATCTCACCTCCGAAACGCTTCTTCCAACTCTCTTCCAAATCAGGAGAGCTATGTGTTTCTTTTAAAAATGTAATACCAAAATCTCCATCATGTTTTACAATCCAATTGGACATTTTTGTGCATTTTTTGTAGTTCCGCAGGCCTCTTACATTAAGTGACAGCACACTTAACTCAAAAACATCATTATTTTTTCTCCAAATTCATGCCATTGTGCTTTGCTCCTCAAAATAATGCCTTCCGTTACGTAGTTACTGTATTCATCTAATTCATTTTTTAGCTTAATATGCTCCGCTTCAAGACTCTTGTCACGTTCCCAACCTTCAACACCCTCAATGCTTGTAATTTTAGCTTCCAACCTTTTATATTCGCATCTCCTTTGTCTTGCTAACGTTTTTGAAAAATCAATTGTAAATTTCCTAACTTCGTATTTAATGAGTTCCCATCTTAGTTGGGGGTTAACAATACCTTCTTTAGTCATGTATCTTTTCACATCTTCCAGCACCTCTTTTAGTGCGGTTACGTATTCTCGATTTTCGGAGAGGGAGTTATTATATTTCCAGAACGACGGGCCCCTAATATTATCGCCGCATGACTTAAGTTTTAATGTTATGGCCGAGTGATCTGTTGATGGGGCTGGAATAATATCACATTTCTGGACCATTGATTGCAAATCATCTGATATGAAAAAAAAATCTAATCTACGGCGAATAATCTCACCGGCTCTGTTTGCCTTACCTTGTGCATTACCACGCCACGTGAAACGTTTAACATTCGGATTCCGCAGTCGCCATACGTCACATAGATCCAGCTCCAATATAATCGTTTCCAACAATTCAACCGTGTGATGTTTTATAGATGGGTTACCCCCTACTACTTCTAAATCGAGATCCATTACTGCATTAAAATCTCCGCCCCACACAAAGGATGTGTTTAACGAATAATCAAAGGATTGTAGTTTTGTATAGATATCATTAATGACATTGACTTGCGACTTTTCATCGTTTGGTGCATAATAGTTAATTAGGACAAATTCTTTGTCGTGTATTTCACAATGAACAATGAGAAAACGCCCCTCTTTGTCGGTAAATTTTTCAAAGATTTTATATTGCAAATTTTTCCCGAAAAAAATCGCGGTCCCTTTACTATCGGTTTCCCCATGGGACATGATTATCTCACCTCCGAAACGCTTCTTCCAACTCTCTTCCAAATCAGGAGAGCTATGTGTTTCTTGTAAAAATGTAATACCAAAATCTCCATCATGTTTTACAATCCAATTGAACATTTTTGTGCATTTTTTGTAGTTCCGCAGGCCTCTTACATTAAGTGACAGCACACTTAACTAAAAAACATCAGTCATATTTAAAATAAATCAGGAGAATCGGAACGGGGTTTCTTTGTACAATCACAATTGAAGACATATCAAACTCATGCAACACTTAAACCACAACACAGCACAACTATAAAACACTGTAAGCAAACACAAACTTAAACGCAACCATATCCCTAAGAGGCGACTGTCCCTTTGACAACCGCCACAAATGAAAGACTGAAATTTGGGAAACCACGGGCGCAATCTCATGAAGAAAATAAACTATAATCGCTCCTACTATACTATTTTATACATTTACTGCTCCATCTAGTGATACCCCCTGGGTTTCTAACTTTTCAGAACTTGCAGAGTCGGCCAGCTCACCGGAACGCGGAGGCTGTCTCCATTCCTCGGGTATTTCATGGTGGAGATAAAATTTTTCCATTTACGAGAAGTCGGTCTCCTATGATAGTGGCTCCTATGATAGTGTTTTTTGTCTTGCTTCACATGCTTTAATGCCGGCACTAGTACTTTACTCCTCAATTCCTGTACTTCTCTTGGAAGGTCTTCCCCTATGGATACTTTTGTACCTTTGAGTTTGTACCTCGCCTTCCATACTTTGTCCCTATCGGCCCTACACGTGAATCGAACGATCATCGGCCTGATCCTTCCGCGACTTGTCTTGTCTAGTCTGTGCACCCCACACAGCTTTATCTCAGATACCTCACTCTGTTCAAGCTTAAGCTTTTGCACAAGAACATTCTTTACCACCCCTTCGCAATCTTCTTCCGGGGATTCCGGTAACTTGTAAAATATCAAATTCCATCTGCGGCTGTATATACTCTGTCTAATCAGCTCATTAGTATGGTTCACTTGTTGCCTCTCGCATTCTTCGACTCGCTCTTGTAATTCTTCGCTTTCACCGGTATTAAACTCCGTTGCTCCTTCCAACGTTTTCACCTTCTCGTTCAACTCTTTGATTCTATCGAACGCTATATCCATCTGTCCCTCCATTTCCAGAATTTTGTCCTCTTTCTCTTTCAGCCTATCCTCTACCAGTGTAATCCGTTTGATAAGCTCTTGGTACTCCGCCATTGTTAGGCTTATCAATGGTTATTCTTCGTCTCCATCGGCAGATTTACCCGAGCTACTAACTCTTTGCCGTTTACCTTTCTGTTCCTCAGCTTTTAACATGTTTGATTAGACAAACCAGGTACACTAAAGCTGTTTCTTTACGCTTTACGAGCAATAATTTATCACTTTATGCGGAGCTATGCGAACACACGTCCTCCCTCTTTCAGTGCATCCACCCAGACGATAAATAATGACCGGTCCCTAAGTATCTGAACGGTCCTCCAGGCGATAAATAATAACCGGTCTCTAAGTAACTGAACGAAGTATCCTCAAAATCAAATGCGCGTGACTTTGACAAACATGTGACCATTGATATTTTTTGACACGGAAAATTCGCTATATGCGTAATCTCAGCCGGGACAAAAAAAATCACAAATCCTGATTTACTCTGCTCAGAATCACGACTCTCGAGCATTTCAAAACGACTTTCACGGGTCACGCCACGATTCTTGGGCACGAATCGCGAAATAAGATTGGCCTTTTCACGGATCACGTAAGCGAAAGAGTCGATCACGGCTCACGAAAAAAACCTGTACGCCCCTGAGTACCTTTTTACCAATACCTTTTGTATACGACAATATATCCAAGCTAAAATACTAGTATTACTCATCTCGAAGCGGCTATACGCTAGCTGTTTTGTTCTCTTTTCACTGGACTATCTCTTTTGTATGCAATCCTCAAGTGAAATTTAGGTGTCAGTTTTAATTATGCTCATGTTAATACTTTTGCAGTAAATCTGAGTCTCTGAATAATAAATTTATAGTATATCGTAAATTTGACCTTGTTCCCCCACCCCCCGCGCAATTTCCTGGGACTTCCAGTGTGTCATTCTACATTTCCACGTTAGTTTGCTTCAAAAAAGTCTGCTCTTGCAAATTACTTATCTAGGTAAAGTCGTAAATTGACTAGGAAAAAAGCCCTCAACATTTCATTGGAATACACCAAGATCAAGACCAAGACCTTCAAACTCAAGGGTTTAGCCGGTTTAGCCGCTACGCTATTTCTACCGAGCGTGAATAGGTTTCCTGCACCATAAGCACGGGGTCCGTGGGATACTGACTAAAATCTGAATGTTCCATTATATTTCTATATCCTTCTGCTGCTGCTACTGAAGAGGCGCCCTCACATTTATTCTGAACCTGTCTTGAAGCGAGACACCGATAGTTATTATATTTTTTATACGCACTTCATACAGAAACATGGAAATCAAAATGTATTACGCATCGTATTTCGTTGGTTCAAAAAAATACTGCTAGGCAAAAGAATCCATCCATTAATCCGTAAAACTTCAATTCACGTAGTGCTTCCATAGTCTTACAAATCGCCGCCGAATTGTCTTTTGAAATTTCTCTAACATGTTTCTGTTATTGTATACAGTGTGTCAAAATCCGACTCGGGCTAAGCATAAATGTGCTGCCATTATCTAAAGTGACACTGTACGTTTTTCACATTTTTCGAGAATACGAAGAAAAATACCAACAGAAGCAGGTCTAAAGCCGACATTTCGGACAAATTATTTATTCATTTTTCTCGAGAAACAGGTGAGCTGCAATCGGGATATCGCGCCGATGTACCACATTTAGTATAATGAGAGAGCGATGAAAAACTGCACTGAAGCTCCATCTTACCAATCTAACGTCACACACGCACGTCACGGTCACGCGTGTTATGTATTTTTTTCCATTCGCTCATTTATTCGTTTATTTCATCAATAGCCTTTGATTTTAGAGTTTCGGTTGGATAGTCCTTATAGTGTAAATGAATGCATTGTAGGGCATAAAGAAACAATTTGCCCGAGTTATTTCAAATCAATAACAGTTCAATAGCAGTCTGAGTTGAGGGCTTTTGCAACATAACCTTAAAACAGATCCAGTGTAACAAATGTAGATATCCGAAACATGGTGTGGACTGCTTTTTAGCCACTGAGCCGAGTACGCTTTATTTCAAGGACTTTCCACGAATACAAAAAGTCACGTGACCGCGTGTGTTTGAAAATGAGACATTTTAGCGAGAAAATTGTCGTTTAAATTGGAAACTTTACAAACTTTTTTTTTTCAGAGATAACTCTGATATCTATTTTCTATGTTGTACAGTTAAGTTGGCAAAAAAACCGCCACATTTACGTTGTAGAGCTTTTAGTGTTACCTACTTTTTGGTATTTCATTCTGACTTAAACAGGCGTCCTCTTTAGCGCGTCTGTATTCTACTAATATTTTGACGAATTCAATTAAATCAATCAACATTCTAAATTTCAATGTCCAAATATTTTCGCAATTTAATATGAAACTGTTACAATTTGCCGTTAACTTGTGCTGGCTATTCGAATTTACCTCATTTTCACTGTCAAATTCGTTAACATTAGAAGTCATTTTGGCAAACATTTTTGTGTTGCCATAGCAACGTGACGTTTTATACATTGACCAAACAATTTCACCAAAGTGATCAGTAGGTGGAACCCTAGCAACGAGCCAAGTTTGAGCGGAATCGGCGAGGGGTCGTGTAGACTCGTCTGCATGGTCCTCAGGTGGACCCACTCTTAAGCACTTGTTAAATTCCAAGTTTCAATAAATTCTGAATAATACCGCCTGCATTTTTCATTGTTTCAAAATAAAGTGAAATTTTAGATTTTCAAAATGTGAAATTTCGGCCTTCTTTGAGCTATAATTAAACATCTGGATGGTTTCAAATCTTTGATACCTCTGAAATAATAATGAAATTATGATGCAAATAAAAGCAAGTTTTATTTTGCGCCTTCGCGCGAGTTCCGTTATTTGACCGTAGGATCGCATGCTGTTTTAGTCATTTTTGAGCTTCACGACCCGGCGGTGGTTTTTCGAAATTTTCTCTACATTGCTTTATTTTTCTAGCGTTAAAAAATATATGACGTTTACTAGCATACCATAGGTTATCTCTGGATAAAATATGAGGGGGATCAATCTTTCAACCTTGTGCCGCATTTTCACAAAGTCACTCGGTCCTTACAGAGAGTCGCTCTTAATTATTCTAAGACTAAGGTTATGCTTGTTGGAACACATCAAAGGCTCGCTAAGATTGACCGTTTCTGTATCTCTGCAAACAATAAGACCTTTGAAAGAGTCTATGAGTTCAAGTACCTTGGTGTTGTGCTTGATAGAAGCCTCTCTTGGAATGACCACATTGACCACATTTCTTCCAAAATATCGTCACGGCTTGGCATGCTTCGAAAAGCACGCAGGGTCATTCCTCGAGAGGCTTGTATTACACTATTTAACGCCATGGTGCTTCCTCTCTTCGACTATTGCTGTGTGGTTTGGGGAGGCTGCGGGAAAACTAATCGCGACTATTTGGACAGGCTCTATAGGCGCGCGGCTAGCATCATCGAATGCCGCAAAGTAGAGCAGCGTGTATCCGACTCAAATTCAGCTGGCCATCGCTTAATAAACGTAGACAGTACCACGCTTGTCTACAAATTTTTACAGCCAAAGACGCTCAAGCGTCCCCCTCTAGAGTGCAATAATGAGTTGATTCTTGGAATATTGGATCCATTATTCGATTCAATAATGCATTCGGCTTGGGAAAATGTTTTTCGATTTGAACTCGGATTATCTTCCTGACGCCACTCTCTGGCACTCTTTACTCACTGGCTTTATGCTTCTTGCGATATCCCTGATGATACTTGTCAACAATTTCTTCCGTAAATGAACGAGGGAGAGATTTACTAGGTCCGCCATATTGGTTACAAACTCGCAAACAAGAGGCTCCCTGTTGATTTTTCCATATATGGAAGCGCCTCCGTCGTCTATCGTCCAATCAAAAAGCGAAAACGCAGTTCAAATCGAAAGACGTTTTCCCAAGCCGATTGCATTATTGAATCGAATAATGGATCCAATATTCCAATAAACAATTCATTATTGCACTCTAGAGGGGGACGCTTGAGCGTCTTTGGCTGTAAATGTCTCCAAGGTCTTGCGCCTGCATATCTTCTGCAGGAGTTCAGTCGTAGAAGCGAGTTCCACTCTTACAATACTCGCAATAAGGACCATCTGCGCTTGCCCCGCGCTAGGACTACAAAATACCAAAGTTCTTTCCGTTATCGTCGCGCAAAGGAGTGGAACTCGCTTCCGGCTGAACTAAGAAACATTAAGCAATTAGATCGCTTTAAAACAGCCCTGAAAATGCATTTAAGCGGATAACTATTATCGATTTGCATTTCTATATGTGTCACATATGTATTGTATGATTGTATTATTGTATTTTAGTATAGTTTAACGCAGTTCTCCATTCAAACCAGCATTGCTCAACTGGACTGTCCTGTTGAAATATTGTTTAAATAAAAATAAAATAAATAAAAATTCGCTTTAAGTCTCTCGACTTGCTGCCTTCGTATCAGCTCAAGTGGGCTTACAACGACAATTGTAAAGGTTCTTGCCTCCCCGTGTTTATGAAGCCAGTAGCTAGCGTACATTTTCGGTAGTATTTGATATATTAGGCTTTTGCCAAAACCAGTTGGCAAAACGGCCAAACATCTTTGCATTCAACGACTAGAGTTTTAAGGCAAGTCTTCTGTTCTTCTTTTACCTGAATCCCAGGAAAATACTGGATAGCAGATGCTAAAGCATTCTAAAACTCTCTTTCGTCCATATTCCGTTGTAGAAAGGACGAATTTACTAAAATATTTCTCTCCGTGAGCTAGCACTGGCGATTTCACTTCCGGCCTAACTCACGTGACACGCTACTTTGTCTTTTGACCAATCATGCAGCATTCAGAATCTGAATGCTGAACATGAGCTTTTAAATGGATTTGTGTCAGGCCCTCTCCCCTCCTTCCCTCCTTTCCTCTTTTTTTTTTCGTGGAGGGGGAGGGTCCTGATACCGAGGCTACGGTTAATGCACCTATCAATGCTAAGCCCCGGTTCGGGGTGGAAGGCGGGTCATGGTGTAGGGGTTTGACAGGCATTCTTGCCCCATGGTGTGGACTTTTACCTTCAAGAAATTGGGCACTTGAAATATTCTTAATGTTCAAGATAGCATGCAGATGTGCATGTTTAGTAAGATGCAAAAATCCAGACGTATTAAAGAAAATTCCTCCAACCTGATAGATTATGTGTTATATCATTCTTTGACTGATTACATTTTAAACCTCCCCTCAAAAAGATCCCCTCCCCTGGAATTTCCACTCTTCAATCAGACACCCCCCTCCAATGGAATTTCTATTTTTTATGGCAACCATGACCCCTGGAAAATCTATTAAAGGGCATAAAATGTCCCTGGAAAGTAGCCCTTTTTACCCCTCCCCCTTGGAATTTCCAAGCGCCAGACCCATTGATTTCATTGAGTCAAATACACCCTCCTTTGGAAGATTTGCAGTAGGTCGTCAACCTCCCTGGTGAAGTTTAAAAATGCAATCAGCCTTTATAAGCTCTGATCTCCTTTTGAAGTTTTAATTTGGAATGAAAAGGCTGTGTGGTTCCAGAAAATATATCCGTATCCCCTCCACGGAATGGTGTTGAAAAGTGACCCCCCCACCCCCCCTACCAGCACCAGCACCACCACCACCCATGAGGAATTTCCGACGAGAAATACAGTATTTGTATGGAAACATCAGGTAAATTGACTCCCCCAACCCCTACCGCCCAGCCCTCCGGTATTCCTCATCGCTTCTGTAGGGGGTATGGATAATTTCTGGAACCACACAATAATGTATCTATCTACAATCTTGGACAAAAGGGTAGAGAAAATGTTTATACCACTTTTCGACCTAACTTAAGGCCCCGTTTATCCCCCTTCCATTCCTCGACACGTTCCTTGCAACATTGCTTCGGGGGAGAGGGGGGAGGTGAAATGACAGGAGTAAAGCAAAAAAAAGCGATTTCAGTAATTTTCTCTACAGGTTTTGTCCAAGATTGTAGTCCATTATTTGAGTTTGAGTTTGGAATAGTTCTTGTGGAGGCGCCTCATAAGTGATAGAGGTAAGGTGTCAGTGCTGTTCAAATCAAGGTATTAGGTCACCAGACTTGTTCTGTGACATACACCCAAGGTATTATAAAACCCTGTGTATTTTAATTCAATAGGGTCCAGGAAAAGTAATTACAATGAGATGTGCAATTATTATGTACAATAAAGGAGAGTTGTTGTGTCAAATACTTTGTCATAGGTAGGGAATGTAGATCGGAATCGACTGTTAGTTTTGTCCCCAGAGTCGGGACATTTTGTTTTAAACAGAAGTCAGTCCCCCACCCCATGCCTGGGTACCCCTCCCTGTGCCTTAAACTTTGAAAGGTGCATACATTGTATACATTTCGAATATGACTGATCAGTGACATTATGATAGTTTTATCTGACCTGAAGGCTGCCACAACAGCAACTTCAACGTTTTTGGAGCTTTTGCAGGATACTTTTCTAGAGATGTCACTTAATTCGATTCAACTCAATTCACTCAGTTCTCGTTCGAGCAAATATTTCTGCAAAAGTGACTTGATTTCTATAAAACACGTGAGCTTTCTCCCAGTACTATAATGACTTATTATGTAGTTATAGCGGAGCTCCTTTGCGGCCGAAGGCCGCAGAGCGGAGCACCATAGGTATCGCATAGGAAGAATTCAATAGCTCAAAGTAGAACTCAGGTATACCATCGACTTCATTTTTCATCGTTCAGCGGTATTCCCATTATGGTATCGCTGGCGCGTCCGTGTCTGCGCGCCCCCACCACAGGTAAACCAACACCCTTCTCCTTTATTGGCATCTCAGGAAGGGATAAGCTAAGACAACCAAACTTGGGTGGAGGAGGGGGAAATTGTGTTAGTGGCAAGGGGGGTGCCACTGCATGGTCACGTGGTATGACGTCATCGATGACGTCATCATAGAAGAAAAATAATATATCTCGGGAAGGGATGAACCTCAGAGAACCAAACTTGGGTAAAGTCAGAAGCTCATAAGTAGGAGCGTGCATCCCCTATTGGGTGGTTCTCACATGTGTTTTATAGCTTGGGCTATTTTTAGATTTTCGCGCGAAAAATCAACCAATCAGAGAGAAGTAAACAAATTACGTCATACACGCAGCAGGCGCACGAAATACGAAATCTTCCTCTGACACGACCGACAAAACGGTTTTTACTTTATCCCTTTGCCAAAATGAAGCAAATATTTTTACTAGTCTAGTGATTTAGAGCCAGGGTTGCAAAAATAGCAAAGCACACGATGAAGTTCCAAGCTAGCAGGCGTACATATCCACGAAGTGCTAAAAATTGTTATGATTGTTAGCGAACAGCAAATGAATAGGCAAATAAAAAGACCAAAGCAGTACGCTACAAGAGGAACATTGACATCTTAATAAGCTAACTTCTGCCCTCAGACTGACTGGTTGTTAAGCAGATGCCATCCTCGACTGCCATGTATTTCCCGGAAATCAAAGCAGTGCTCCGTTGGCACATGTTGGCCGACAATTTTAGAAAACGCTTGCTGTTTCCTCGAGGTTCCTGTCGATTCGCAGAGTGCCATCATGCAGTGCCTACACCTTTCGCACCGGTACCATTCATTTTGTTTTCAAATAGTTTATAGAATGTAAGCAATAAACTTCTGTCGTTTATAAAGTATACCTTTTAATAAACGCCTGATCAAACTCTTTCAAGTCGTGCTTCATTCAAGCAGTTCAAGTACAAGTTCAACGCTACTACGTCCTTACTATACCGACTCCAGTTCTCGCAAACAAAAAACAAACTTGACAAATTTCGTGCATCAAAAAAATAATTTACACAAATGAAAACAAAATGAAGAAACTAAAAACGTCCATGTCGACTTAGGAATTGAAAAAGTTCATAGTCCCGGCTTACCGAGTTGTATATGTGTTCAGTTTTTTTCGGCGAACACGTAAAGTTTTTGACAAACTTTCATTCTTGCCTTCCTGCTTGGATCGTTTGTATGTAGCGAACTTCATCTGTCTGTGTACCAAATTAGAAATCAAATCATCCACATAGTCCTGGTACTTCGTTGTAAATCCTTTATGCTTCCCTAATCCATCCGTAGCCACCAAATTTATCAGCTTTAGTGCATAAATTTGTAGTCCTTCATGAACTTTCGCTGTGCGAGAACCGTGAGAAGAAGCGTCGAGGCCGCGGTTCTTTTCTGCTTTCCCTTCTTTAGTCGTTTAGATTGTTTTCAAGTATTTTTCTTGATGTCTGAAGCCATCTGTTATCTGTTTAGTTTACTCAACTTGTACAGTGAGAAACCATGCAAAGAAATAACATTTTCACCCGAAAATTTTTTCATCTCGAAAAGAACTGCAAGTAAAAATAGATTTAGCCACTGGCTAAAAGCAGACCTCCATCTGAATTTTTGATGAGGCGTGACGTCAAATGTAAGGAAGAATTCTGATTGGCTAATTTTTCCCGCGCAACTGTTTCTAAAAATAGCTCAAGCTAATATATAGATTTAGGCACTGCCTAAAAGCGGAGCTCCCAGTCAATGTTTTTCCATTTATAAAGCTTGGCGTCATCGTTGATGTCTCTATGACGCACACATCATTCATGAGACCACTTCGTTGTAGTCCTCTGGTGACCTAGACAATTCTACCCAAGTTTGGTTGTCTTAGAGCCTTCCCTTCACGAGAAATACATTTTTTTAAACATAGATGACGTCATCAGTGACGTCACATCACGTAACCATTTTGTTCCGCTCCTCTGGTGACCTAAACAATTCTACCCAAGTTTGGTTGTTTTAGACTGTTCCCTTCACAAGATATTAATTTTCAAGCATAGATGACGTCATCGATGACGTCACATCACGTGACTATGTTGCTTTGCTCCTCTAATGACCTAGACAAGTCTACCTAAGTTTGGTTGTCTTACAGCCTTCCCTTCACGAGATATTAATTTTTCAAGCATAGATGACGTCATCGATGACGTCACATCACGTGACCACTATATTTCACTCCTCTGGTGACCTAGACAACACTACCCAAGTTTGGTTATTTTAGACTGTTCCCTTCACAAGATATTAATTTTTCAAGCATAGATGACGTCATCGATGACGTCACATCACGTGACCACTAGACATCACTCCTCTGGTCCACGCGCGCAGAATGAGTGCGCATGCGCGAGATCGAGAGAGCAGAAAATTCCAAGATGGTGGCCAATATTCGCACGTGTGAGCAAATGGTGGACGTTTTATTGACAAAGACAGCATCTTTAGCCATAATGGAGAATTCTCAGGGTAGGTCATGATGCATTGTTTATTTAAACTTTCTAAAAGCTGAATATTTGCAGTGACTGACCTTATAGAGACATGATAATGGCCGTGGTTGAGCGACCGAAGTGGAAACTCGAAACTTCTAGCTCGATGGCGGTAGGCCATGTAATGAGAATTGTATTTTGCAATGATATCGCCTTAAAATCTGAACTGTATTTGTAATCTGTATAAACAATAGATTCAGAATTTTATTCTTTGAAACTTTTGGTGCAAATGCATGGTGCCTTGCAAGTGTCTAGGATGTTGGGATACAGACAATAAAAAAACATGATCATTGACATTCTCAACATACATAGCTGTTTTAGAATGAAATACTTGCTTATGAAACGAAAAAAATAAAGCGCTAATCATCCCACACTAAAGGACAGACCATTAGATGCCTCTGGGAATCTAGAACAAAAAAAAATGTGCAAGCTTCTGAGCTAAAAAAATAAATCCATGCAAGCCATTTAGAGAGAAGAAAACAATAGCTCTGGCTCACAAAGAAATTCTGGCACTCATCTGAGCCAGAAAAAAATATCCTGCACAAGAAAAACCTGCAACTTCCCCCGGAAATATCTAATGGTCAGTCCCTTAACATGACATTTTACAGAACATAATGTTACAGCTACACCTGAACTAACAGCCACAATGCTGTTTGTGTAAAATGGGACGTCACACTATGTAGTAAATTACATACATTACACATTATCATTGTTCTTTTCATTTCTTTTTTCTTCATTTTAGTTGAAGACTAAAAACGTCAGGCTACATATGTTCACTGCTGGGCTGATGAATTGCTTGATTTGAGCAATGAAGTGTTCAGCATGGAAAAGAGATGTCTTTCCAATGAGAGCTCCATACACTCCATGTTGATGGCTATCCATGACTACCACTTCATCGCCATGGCCAAGAAAACAGATTGTCATGCCATTCAGGATAACCAGGGCAGCTGAGTGGTTTTCATTGACAAGTCTCTGGAGGTAATATTGGACCGAACTCTGTGGAACACCTGGATTTTCACATGTGAATGTTATATCAAAAGCAGCCTCTATTTGGAACTTAGAGAGGGCTCCTTGCATGTTTGCTGCTGCATCTATAACTGTGAAGTATAGTGGCTGATTTCCAGTGGCAGATGTGTGAAGCTGGTTGCCAAGTACGATTGATGATGCCATGATTCCGCCAATATTATTGGTCAATTCAAATGGTGAAGTTATGTTCGGGACAATTTTCCTGCAAAAGGCTTGAGCATTAAGTAGGGCTATGAGGTGCAGGCACTGGACCCATTTTGGCCAATATTTAGCTGAGACTGGGATATGCATGCAGGAAACATCCAGAATTTACTTTCGCCAGTATCGAGAACAGCAACATCAAGGGACTGTGAAGTTGATGGTGAAGCTGAATGGGTTTGGGTTGTTTGCTGAGCCTGTGCTGCAGTGGTGGTTTGTGTTTGGGATTGGGATTGATTGGACTGGTTTGTAGGCTGTGGTACTGTAAAGGAAGCCAACACCTCATCAACATGTGTGCTCCACTCTTGTGAATAATAATATTCAGCAGGTTTGTCTGCTGTTACAGTGATTTCATCATCTGTGTTTGTGTTACTCTCTCCTGCACCATTTGCTGGATTGGCATGGCTGGTGGCACTACTAATACTTTGGTTGAATGCATTAGATATGGCTTGTGCTTTTTGTAGCAGTGGGGTAGTACAATATTGACAAAGCTGATCATTTGAGAGTAAACATGTTTCATGGAAGGTGTGACCACAGGTTAGGCGGATTATTTGAGTATTACTTCTTACTTGGCAGGTTTCATTGTCGCAGCTTCTATTTTGATTTGGAAATGAGGTTGTATTTGTGGAAGATTGGTTCAGATCTTTGTATGATAATGGAAGTGCCTTATTGCTAACTTCTTTATTGAATGTAGCCAGATGAAACTTTGGTTGTCCTTTTGGTTTACCAGTGGTGGTTAGTTGTCTTGGCAGCTGCAAAAAGAAGCATCCATTTTAAACCCAGAAAAAATATCAATGATCATTTATATTATTTGTCCCTATAGGTACCAAACAAGTAAATTTTACCGCAATAGACAACTGAAATTTGTTCTGAAATTTGAAAGCTTTTTGCATAAAAACAGAAACAAATTATTGACCAACGTCTTGGTCATGATTTTTAGTTATGGGGACTGAACTAAGCCAGTAAAATAATACATTTTATTATATGGCTTGACACTTTCCTGTGATCTGATTGGCTGGCGCACAGGCTGTATTTTGCGTATTGCCCACAGGCTATATTTTCCGTATTTAGCCCCGTGTCCTGGATGAAGACAAAGCAAAAAGTCAAATTTAATTGAGCCATATAATAAACGAATTATTAACCTCGCTTGCTCGGCCTGTACGGGAAATATCAGACCTCGGTCTTTTTGTACAGACCTCACTATCGCTCGGTCCGTACTACAAGACCTTGGTCTGATATTTCCCGTACAGACCTCGTGCTTGGTCAATAATCTCTTGTTATTTTTTTTTTTCAATTGTACTGAAACAGTGTGAATGACTCATCCAGGCCCGGTCTGGTAAGTAGGATTCTGTACCACTTTTGAGCCTGCAAATTACTTGCCTGTTTCGATTTTCCAATATTCTGGGCTACGTTCTTGAATAAGTGTAGTAAGTGCTCTGCAAATAACCCAACCACTTGGCCGAAGTTCCTGTTTGATTCCCCTCTCGAGCATGATCTAACAAATGCACTATAAAATTGTGAAGTTGTTGCTGATGATGCCAGTGACAGAGCAGCTTCCCTTATTTCCTTTGCCTGGAAGTGGGGCCTTATATTGTTCCTGAGGAGAGAGTGCCATAACTCCACTTTGCGTTCATTGATCAGTGTAAGCCACTTGGTCTTGAATTCATAGTATTTTTTGAAGTTAATGCGCTGATGTTCAAGGTCACTCAGCATTGACAGGGTGGACCTATCATAATGGTGTCTCTCCCATATTATGAAGATTATTGCTAATCTTGTCATTGTGTCAACATAGCTATTAAGATCTCCTGACCAAAATACACAGTCATACTGGAAAAATGTTAGGGGCAAGACTTCTTCCAGAAGATTGAGCATGAAAACATACTCCAAGTCTTTGCAGAGAGCAAATTTGTTCAGTACTTTTGACCTAATCAAAAGCCATGCACACATGGTTGCTGTTATGACAAAATTTGATCGAAATGGTTTTGGTTTGAGTGGAAGTTCTGAATGAAACACTTTCTTGTAAATATGGTTAAAGAAAAAGTGATGAATTGTGATGACATCCTCTCTAATATTCAAGCCAACATGAAAGGCCCCTTGTTCTGGGATTATTGCACTGTAAGGTCCTCCTTGTGTTTGAGCAATTATTTTTTTGGTATAAAACCATGTAGGCCAGTCCCCTGGCATTGGTAGTACATTTTTGCTGGTAAAGTCATTAAGTAAGTTACAGCAGGTGAAGGTATGGTTTATGGCTTTTTTGTAGTCTTCCTTACTCTTTAGCGTTGCTTCAAACTCATCCACAAGCTTACAGGTTTCCAATTTATGCAATTCGTCATGTGCTAATTCTGCATAAACCCTATGAAAGAAAGAATAAAATGTATGAGTTACATATTGAAAATTTATCCATTGGATGTTCTTTGATGCATTTTCCCTTCTCTGCTTTGACATGAAAACAGAAAAGTAAAAACTTGCTTACCTAAACTCTCTAATCTGTTGCTGTATTGCATGTGCTTTTAGGTTGTGAAAATGACTTGGCAGGGAATTCATATATGACTTGTGTTGTTTCCTTAACCCTTTCAACAGAAGGTCCTTCACATGAGCATAAACAATTCCACCACGGCATGTCTTTTCTTCGCCATTGACTTTGACAATTGGAGAACTGTGTACTTGTTGTGGGTGTGTTGGTATTGGTACTGCTGGGATGGTTGGCTGAATATCAAGTAGAGATGATGCCATATGTGTGGCTAGGGAGAGCTTGGGTTTTTGTGGTAGCTGCACTGTGTAAATGTTATGGAAGTCATCCAAGAGGTACACCATGCAATGGTTTTCCTGTTGATAATGAGACTAAATTTGTACTAGAATCTTTTAAATTGTTATTCATAAAACAATCCCAGTTGTTGATAGGGAAACAGTCAAATTTCTTCACGTTCACGTGATACACTCTCAACCAATAAGATACTAGAAAAGTGAACTTTGAAATAAAAAATTCTAGACAAAGGGCTGTGCCATATGTCTGTGGTCCCACAGTAGCAAGCTAACAACTGAAAAATTTAGAAGTCAATATTTATGCAACACATGAATTCCTAAATAATTTGAGACATCTAAATTAATGAATCTTTGTGAAATATTCGATTTTTCATGTATCAGTGAAAAGACCATTTAACATGCCATAACAAGGGATGAGTCCTTTTTACTGACCACTGCATTGACACCATACCTGAATAGCCTTCTTCATTACTGTAGCTCGAAGTTCTGGATAGTTCTTTTTCTGGTCTTTATTGTAGGAATCTATTGTTCGTGGTGCACATCCAAATCCCATTAGAATCCCACTATTTAAGGCAGACCTGGACAGCCCATGTAGGTGAAGGAACAGCCCAAGATCCTTTTGCAAAGCACTTGTTTTCTGAGATCTAAAACCAGGACAAAATGCAATTTTAGAATCCCACTCAATCTGTAAAGGTTATCAACATATAGTTTTGTTTTGCTTGCATATTTACCTGAAGTACGCAATAATATGAAGCAGGGCCACTACTCGCTGTTCTTGAAGAAGCCTCCTTTCGTCTGCTACTCTGCTGTCCCTATTAGAAATAGAACTGGGCAAGAAAAAATAAAGTATAATGGGACTCTAGAAAAATTATGTTGTAGAATCCCTACTCATACAGTTGACAGTGATAAATAGCCTTTAAAATGTAGGCTCTTATGATAATTTTATTATGCCACTGAAGCACTGTAACATCAAGCATTATAGTATTATGTAGGTTTTTATTGTATTTTGATTCTCCTGTTATTATATAGTACCTTAAGACAACTTCAAATAAGCCAGGGGAACACTTGCTTGTAAATCCACGAAACTCGACAGGGTCGTAGAGTGGTTTTCCTCCCTCATTGTAATGCCTGTTCAGTGCTCTTTGAAAGGTTTCAGTCATTTTGTCAAATGTTGCATCTGTAATGGTAGTTAAGAAATAAATGATTATTGTTGAAAATATTACTGCTCAAATATTGTTTCTTAACTACATTGTAGTTACAGTAAAACAAGCTCAAGCACCACCAACATAGATTTCATGACTGTTGCATAATTGATTTTATATATTGTACTGTATGTAGAGTTTACAGAATGAACTCTAAGCTTGAGTTTGCTTGTTCTTGTTTTATGGGCTACAATAGGAAGTAAAATTGTTAGGTGTGTGGATTTTCGTTGGATAAAATACTGGTAGTATCACCTTTACTAATGTAAATGTGTTCCAGAATCTCCTCCCATTGCCCAGCATCCAACAGCACATCCCCATCAAGATTGGTTTGTAAGGTGCCCACTGGACTGGCCAAGGATTGCCAACTGGGTTTTTCACATCTGGGTGTTATAATGCCATAACGAGCCAAGCACTCTAGCCTGTAGAACAACACTCGTAGCTGCCTTTTAATTTGTTGTAGGGATGGGCTGCTGTCCTGTGTGTTGAAATGCTCAGAGAGCCGGCTGATAGGTGAATGAGTGACTTGAAATATCTAGGATTACATATGAAAAAGACGAATTTGAGGAATATATTCACAGAATATATTTCTTTAAAAGTTGCAAAGGAGTTGGTCTTATGGGTACACAGTGTTTGTCTTAGTGAGTAATTTATTTGGTAAAATAATTGAAATGAATTCAGAAAGAGTATTACTGAATTAATTGGAATTCTTGTACTTACATTTTTCTGATAAATCATTTTTAAGCAATTACCTTGTGAGTTGAACTAGTGGGGCTGAGCACTTTGGAGCTTTGATAACTAGATTTCTGTAATTCAAGCATTAAAACATGGTTAAAATGTTATACTTTCAGACATTTTTTTCTATAATTTCAACAACAGGAATATAGATGAAAAACATAAACTTGAAATGTCGATTTTTCATTGCTTCAGTTTATGAGCTATGCACAGTATATTGACACCGAATGTAAACAAAAAACAAATTTATTTATTTATTTATTTATTTATTCAGCTTCGCCCGAGGGCCGGAAATCCTCACAGAGCGAGGCTCCAAATTACGAGGTTCCCTTGTCAGTGTAGTGGTTAGTAAGTTGTAAGCCCTGCACTGAGGATGGGCAACTTCCGACGTCCTCGTGGTTCTTTAACGTCCCTCTGGTTCCGGTTAGTGTAGTGCGTGTGAGAGACGGGACCTACGGTTTAACGTCCTTATCCGAGAAGACGAAGAAGAAGAATTAATAGTGAGGTAACTTTTATCTTTTTTTTTCATCTTTATTATCAAAGCGAAATGTGATGTGTGTTTCTAGGTACCTTTCTCCTTGGAGTTGGAGGGCAGTACAAGGGGTGATGATTAAACTTTTCATCTGCCACTTGTCGGCAAAGAGAACACCACTTGGTGCCAGGTTTATAATTTTCTGTTCTTTTCCCGACATCGTCGAAAAGAGAGAAGAACCTCGGCGGGATGGTGGATAGAAAATTTGACTTCGAGTGGCCCCAAGTACTTGGACATGAACACCGACGATTCTCGGTTTCCACTTCGTTTCTGTGTCGCAGGCAAAGCCAAGAACCGAGCAAAATACCTGAAACACGAGCCTGTGCCCCAGATATTTGTCTGAGAGTGGCATCCTCGCTGCAAACAGACTTCTCTGACCGTGTTTTGCCCTCTTTAGCGCATCTTCTCTTACTTTTTCGTGCGGGATTTCCCCAACAAAAGTTACAAAACAACAACAATGCAAGCCAAAACCACAGCCGCCCCGCTGTCATGACGAGCCTCTCCGTTCACGAACCAAAAGCTTTTTGTTAAGAAAAACTACAAAAAGTTAAACTCAAAAAATACAGAAAGATTAATGCACTTGATGTTCAGAAAGTTTGAAGCTTAACTAATGAGCGGTTTTCTTAACTAGCGGGGTTCACCACTGCTACCTCGCAAACAACTATTTTCAAATCTGTTTGGCGGGAGTTTGGCGCGTACGCGTCACGGTACTTACGCATGCGCATTGGTTCTGCGCGCGTGAACTCCTCTGGTGACCTAGACAACACTACCCAAGTTTGGTTGTTTTAGAGTCTTCCCTTCACGAGATATTAATTTTTCAAGCATAGATGACGTCATCGATGACGTCACATCACGTGACCACTAGATTTCACTCCTCTGGTGACCGTGGTGACCTAGACAACACTACCCTAGAGAGGGAAGCCCCTATTTATGAGCCCCTGCCCAAGTTTAGTTCAATTAGAGTCTTCCCTTCCCACGAGAAATCATTCCGGGACTTGATGGGTTTTCTGTGGTTAAAGAGATCGCGGGCGCAGCCGTAATAAGCCGTCATCGAAGACGTCACATCACGTGACCGTGCTACAGCACCCTCCTTGTAGCATAGACAAATATCCCAAGTTTGGTTGTCTTAGCATGTTCCCTTGAGGAGATATTTTTTTCTTTGTATACCACAGGGTTCCCATGTGTACACGGACGGACGGACGGACGGAAGGACGGACGGACGGACACTATAGGTTTAATACCAGAAAAATAAAACAAAAAATCATATCTCCCGAAGGGAAGCATCTATAGAAGCCAAACTTGGACAAACATTCAAAGACCATAAGAAAAACTTTACTCCAAAGTAACGTGCCCTTACGTCATCAATGACGTCACTAAAATGGACCATAATGTCCGTGACGTTCAAAAATGAACTCCATGGGTTACTGTATACGTTTTTCTCTTATCTATGGTGCTCCGCTATAAAACACATGTGAGACCCACCCAATACGTAATAATAATATTCTTATATAGCGCACATACATTTCTGTTCTGCGTAGGACGTAGGATGCACGCTCCTACTTATGAGCTTCTGGTAAAGTTGTCTAAGTGGCAACGGGGTTGCAACGGCATGGTCACGTGGTATGACGTCATCGATGACGTCATCATAGAAGAAAAATAATATATCTCGGAAAAGGGATGAACCTCAGAGAACCAAACTTGGGTAAAGTTGTCTAAGTGGTAAGGGGGTGCAACAGAATGGTCACGTGGTATGACGTCATCGATGACGTCATCATAGAAGAAAAATAATATATTTCGAGAAGGGATGATCCTCAGACAACCAAAGTTGGGTAAAGTTGTCTAAGTGGCAATGGGGGTTTGACGTCCTTGTCACGTGGTATGACGTCATCGATGACGTCATCATAGAAGAAAAATAACATATCTCGGGAGGGGATGAACCTCAGAGAACCAAACTTGGGTAAATAATAACAACAGTTCCAGTGAATTCTAAAAGAAATCATGAAGTACCAATAATATTGCCAAGAATAAAATATATATCTTGGCAACACCACAACTGAAGCATACAAACATGTAGCAGTAGACCTGCAGTAGATGTGCCAACCCTTCAGGATATCACAGAAATTTCTTTAAAAATTATTCTGGGAGATTATAAAGAAATGCACTATGCAAAAAATGGTGGAATTTATTGATTGATTTTACTTTTTTTTTAAAGCAATTTACAAAATTGATGTAAATACCAATCAACAAAATATTGCTGCTTGTGGGGCAAATGCCTTAAACATATCATCTATCTTTCTCAAAGAAGCCTAACTCTCCCCCCGGCCTTTTGGCAGCAGACTCGGCTGGGTTTTAAGGCCAATGACTCCCACTTCCAGCCTCAACCGTGGGTCAAAATCTGCCCCTTTTAATAGAAATACTGTAATTTCTGATTTCACAGTGCAAATACATTTTGTGGGTACAAAAAACCCTTTCTCCTGATTTTAAAGGTTGATTTGGCATCTCCGCTATCTACCTGAGTGTCTATAATTATACAGTAAAAAACCTGCATAATAAAAGAACATAATAATTAAGAACACATTCTCACTGGACTTGGTTCGACTGGCATGGCGGACGGTGGTGTTTCGTGAAGCTCCGTCCTTTGAGCTCCATCCCTAGACAATAACCGGTTTCAATGCCCATTTTTAAAAAGTTTGAGCGCTAAGATTCGGCCCAAATTTAGTTTAGTTTTCGTTGCATCACAATGCAACACACAGTTTATGTATATGTTGTTGCTTTACTTTAAGTTACTTGGTTTTGCAGTGCCTTTATTTATAGCAGATTTTCCTAGCATTTCTAGTTTAGATATCTGCATGTATTTACTTCTCCAAATTTAGCGGTATGCAAATCGATTTCAATATTTTGTCGCTGAATGTCAAGGGAATTGGGCAATACAAAAAACGTAAAAAGCTATTTAACTGGTTAAACAATCATGGAACAAAGAAAGGTGTTGCCTTTTTACAGGAAACGCACAGTTCGCTTGACATTGAGCGCAAATGGCGGAACGAACTTCGGGGTGAGATATTTTACTCACACGGCACAACTAACAGCCGTGGAGTAGCCATTATGTTTGGTGAATCGTTAGACTACAAATACTTTCATTCCACAATGACTTTGCGGGCCGTTTCATCGCCATACATTGCTCTATTCAAAGAGAACCTTTTTGCTTATAAATTCGTATGCGCCGAATACTGAAAATGAACAAGTGAACTTAATAAAAGAAATCACCCGTCATATTTTACAAGCCGATTACCCTCAGGATGCTCCAATTATATGGGGGGGTGACCAAAATTTTTATTTTGACGAAAATTTAGAAGCAAAGGGTGGTGCACCGAAAGCAAAAACAAAAACAATTGAAACGATTTTGGCAGTTATGTCAGACCTTGACTTGTGCGACATCTGGCGTCTTCGTAACCCTGACATGCGCAGATATACTTGGCGAGGCTTTGGCCCTAAAGACCCTTCAGGCAAATCCACACACATTCATCGTCGCTTGGATTACTTTTTCGTTTCGGATTCAATTCAGTGCGTTATTGATAAGGCAGACATTATTGTCGCGTCCTCCACAGATCATTCTGCTATCTTTTTGTCGCTCAAGTCAGAATCCTCTACAAGAGAGAGTCACGGACCCGCCTTCTGGCGCTTCAATAATTCATTGATTAGTGATGAGAAATATGTGGAAGATATGCAGGAGGTTATTGGCTTGTATAAACTAGAGCTTGATAAGGCCAATATCCACAACCCAAAGCTTCGCTGGGAGCTCTTGAAATATGAAGTGTGAAAATTTTCTATGCGATATTCCAAAAAAGATCAAAAGATTTTAAATCGCGATATAGCTCTCTGGAAAAAGAACTCAAAGACATAGAACAGAGGACGGGCTGGGAGAGTGATGATGAACTGATGTCCAAGCACGAAAATCTACGAAACGAACTGGAAAGGTATAGCGATTATTTAACAGAAGGTCTTATTGTGCGGTCTAGGTCTGCATGGCACCAGTTTGGTGAAAAAAGCACCAGTTATTTCTTATCGCTTGAAAAAAGGAATAAGTCAAAAACTCATATCAAAAAATAATTGATGAAGAAAATACGGATCACATTTTAACAGAATCCAAGGAAGTGTTAAGTTGTATCCAGCAATATTTTTCTAATCTTTACACATCTAAAAGCGCAAAAACCGAGGAGGAGTGCCTCAATTTTTTTGTCCTCGATCAATACCCCGCGGCTAAGTGAAGACGAGAAAGCCCGCTGCGAAGGTTTATTGACCATGAACGAATGTCACGAAAGTCTCCAACAAATGGGTAAAAATAAAAACCCCGGCAACGACGGCCTCTCCAAGGAATTCTATACCGCTTTTTGGGGATGCTTGGGTAAGGATTTGGTCGCTTGTTTAAATGACTGCTTCTTTAAAGGCGAGCTAACTACAACACAAAAACAAGCTATAATTACCCTGATCGAGAAAAAAGATAAGGATGTAAGGTTTTTAAAAAATTGGAGGCCTATCAGTCTAATAAACGTTGACGCGAAAATATGCAGCAAAGTCTTAAGTAACAGGTTGGCCACAGTACTCCCCTCTATAATCAGCGAAGATCAGGCAGCATTTGTGAAGGGGCGCCAAATAAAAGAACAAATAAAGCTGCTTCAAGACATCATGTACTTCGTAAAGGACCACAAACTTAAGACACTGCTGTTCGCAGCTGATTTCGAAAAAGCCTTTGACAGCGTAGAGCACAATTTTATTTTTGCAACTTTAACTAAATTTGGCTTCGGCCCAAATATCATCCACTGGATTAAAGTGATTCTAAGTAACAACTCGAGCTGCATTATCAACAACGGACACGCAAGCCCACAATTTCCAATAGGGCGTGGCTCGAAACAAGGAGATCCGATCAGCCCTCAATTATTTATTTTAGTTATTGAAATTCTCGCCACTTTGATCCGCTCCAACCATCACATACAGGGTGTTGACCTTCAGGAGAAAGAAAAGAAAATTGTCATGTTTGCAGACGACACCACCTTTTTACTAAAAGACCTGACTTCACTAGATCACGTATTGTCCACTTTAGATACTTTTTATCAGTTTTCATCTCTTAGAACAAACCCCAGTAAATCGGAGATAGGATGGTTACAGGGTTACGAAAACTTTCTGGAAAGACACAGGAATTTTAAATGGGTCGATTTCAACGCCAAAGGGACTACAATCCTTGGAATATGCTTTTCATACAATGAAGCATATAGTTATGAAAATAATTTGGACAAACCATTTCAAAAACTAAAATCCGTCCTATCTATTTGGAGCATGCGCAGTCTTACCCTATTTGGCAAAATCCAAATAATAAAATCCCTAGCCGTGTCCAAATTAGATTATGTTTGTTCTAAAATATTTGTCCCGGAAATATTCGTCAAGTCTGTTCAAAATGAGCTAAACAAATTTATATGGAACGGAAAAAAAACCGAAAATAAAACACGACACACTTATCGGCGATTATGAAGATGGCGGCCTCAGAGCCTTAGATTTTAGTATGAAGATGAGGGCGTATTTGGGAACCTGGCAAAGAGTTATTGGAAGAGGAGGAAAAAGATTGGAAAATTTTACCGCGACTTTATTTAAATGAATTAGGGGGAATCAAGTGTATTGGTTTAAATTTCAATATTTCAAACATCCCGGAATCTCTACCAATTTTCTACAAACAGGTGTTGCGCACCTGGGCAGAAATAAGTCATTGTGAATTCGAAAATGATTCTTTCGACATTTTATGCCAGCCCCTTTGGAATAATAAATACATTAAAGGCATGGACCCAAACCAATTTAAAGAATTTACTAGAAATAGTATTTGGCTGATCAAAGATATTGTCAGCAATGGTCATTTATGTACTTGGCAAGAAAGGCTTTCAAAAGGGTAGGGAAAGGTTATTTTCTCCATTGGCACCGACTCAAATCTTCAATTCCAGGGGCGTGGAAAGACATCATACAAAGGGGCTGGCAGCTTGCAACCCGGAGTCAACAGGAAGATAAATACGCCCTCAAACTGCACCTGGGGATAAGACCGTCCCTCTCTCCAAACTAACCTCAAAAACATTATACTGGTATTTTGTAGGAATTCAATTTAAACCTCCAACTGCTCAAAAGAATTTAGAGAAAAGGATAGTCAATTATTCTCTTGATTGGCCCTTGATATATAAGCGCTTGCATTGCAGCACAATTGATACCTACCTCCGTAGCTTTCAGTACAAAGTCTTGAACAATATCTTATATCTTAATAATTCACTGTTCAAATTTAAATTGGTCGACACCCCCAGGTGCTCTTTTTGCTTCACCCAACTTGAAACTGTAGATCATCTTTTCGTAAACTGCATTGAATCTAAAAACCTTTACCTGCAAATTCGCTCATGTTTGTCAGAAAAAGCCCAAGTAAACCTTCCCCCACTAGAGGTGTCATATATTCTATTAGGGCTTGAAAAGACTTATTACAATTCAACATTGGTAATTTTATAATATTACTTTATAAGCTCTTTCTTTACAAATCAAGACCTTCTTACAGAATTCCATCACTGACTACTTTAATTGGCTTTATGGCCCACTACGAGCGCATTGAAAGAAAAACCGCACAAAATCTTGATAAAATGTATCAACACCTTACGAAATGGGAGAAATTACTGGCCTTCTTTTGACCTTCTCAACTTGAAATGTGGAAAACTTATTAACTATTACTAATGTCAGTCACTGCTATGTATATATAGTCTTTTTTTTCCTTTTTAGTGTTGTATATGTGTCTAGTTATGTAAAATATGTAGGGTGGGATATTGATCAAATTTAATAAAGATTATTAAATAAAAATAAAAAATAAAAAAAGAACACATTCAGGCTGAAATTTGGTCAAAAAAGTATCCTAAGAACACCTGCAGCTTGAAAATTAAATGAAAATTATTCTAGTATAGAAAAAAAAATAGCTGCAGCCACTTGGATTCAACAGATTCAAGTAGTCTGCAGTAACCCACTGTCAGTGTCAGTAGAACAATCAAATGTGCTAGACATCGCAGTTAGGTAGTGTAGGGCATTCCAGGGTACATTAGCAATTGTTCTTTATTTGACTGTTTGGTAGTGATGCAGTATTTAGGATGTCAAGAAACAATTTTACAGCTGTTTTGAGTATTCTGCGAACTCTGGCGTTCGACTTCCTATGGCGTTCTGGCGTCCGTCAATCATACTCCCGGCTCTAATTGAGTCTTTGCCGACCGTAAGTTTGGCAATTCGTTTAGAAAAAGATTTTTAAATATTACTTTAAAAAGTAAAAGATGCTGTGTGTTGGGGCATTTCACTAGGATGGCGAAGAACTGAATTCTGTGTATTCCAAAAAGTTCCAAAGTTTGATTGACGGAAGCCAGAAAGTGGTTTGACGGTTGGAAATCGTTCTCGAGAGTTCGCAGAATACTCAAAACAACTGTAAGAACACCTTTACTTAAGAAAATTTTCAGGCTGATTTTGCATAAAACACCAAAATCATCCTGATTCTCAAAATCAGTCTGTTCTTTTTACATGGGTCTTTACTGTATATGATAGGCATGGAGTTTGATTCCAGGAAAACAATCCATAGCCTTAATGATAATTTATCAAGACTGGTCATCCCGGCCTCTTGAATTTCCAACTCCCTTTATGACAAAGGGACTATAATGGATTTTTTTCTCGAATAGCAAACTCAACATTAAATTGTACTCTACAAAAAGTGCCCCATTACATCTTGTACCTGGGACTGGCACCACACTTCAAAGAACTTCATTCCACTTCTAATGTTGTTTAAGATGGGACTGTTGTTGTTGTTGACTCTCTGTCTGCTTAGAAGGCCCCGCTCAAAAAGTAAATTACATGCCTCCAGATATTGTGCGATTTTTTGAGCTGCTGCTCCAGGAAGGTCTTGTATAGCTGCAATCATATAGCGTTGCTGAAAAAATAAAAGCAAAAACAAACTAAGTACAAAAGGTTATACCAGACATTTAAAATGTGGCGTGGGTGCACATGACCTTTAATAATAAAAAAAAAACGGAGAACATATTAAGTAAAAAGCAGGAGGCCATAGTATAACCCCTGTTAATCTCCCCTGGATTGCTGCCACTATTATACAAGAAGTCAATCCTATACTGTGAAAAACCTATTGACTTTCTCAGAGCCCTAAGAAAATACACATTTTTTTGCAGAGAATAGCCAAATAATTTGATAAATCTAACAATTAGTCTGAGGCTCAGGGGGAAACATCAAACCAAAAGAAATTGCATCGGCATTAAAAAAGGAATAATTCATTTGTTTTCTATTGTTGTCAGAGCCTTTATTCTAGTCAGATTTTTCAATATTATATCACAATAAAAATTGGTTGATTGTTGCCATTTTTAAAGGCATACCACATTGTTTGATTTGTGGAATAAACATATACCTGCATTATCTTAGCTGGCTTAACATTGAGGCGGGTCCAGCTGTCTCCAGCTTATACACATAAGCATATTTGAGCCGTGGAACCTTTCTGCTTAACCCATGCTCTGCCCTGTCCATTTCTTCTTTAAAGATGGTCTGTATACTCTTCAACAAAGGATTTGGTTCCATTGGGCCTTGAACTGTAAGTGCTGCTATCATGTTTTTTAGCTGTGGATAGAAATGTAAATTTTTTTCAAATATCCACTCAACATATTGCTCCCGGGGGGGGGGGTTCTCCCATGTAAGAGTGGTAGGGGTGCTCGGCGGGACATCGGCAAATATACCCTAAAAAATACCAGGACATAAAAATACACCCCCTAAAAATACCTTACAAAACAAAATGACCCCTAAAAAATACCAACAATAAACCTTGTTTGTTATTGTTTATTGTGTCACATCTCAAAACAATCTTATTTTAGAGCTATAAATGGGTAAAGAAAGAACGAAAACGTTTCGCTCGGTTTGTGACCCTTTCAATCATTTGCGCACCCCTAAAATACCATTTATTAGTGAAAGCCACAATGTTTCTCTGATACCCCATAAAAAATACCTGAGAGTCAATTTTGACCCCTAAAAGATATGTGAAGAACCCCCCCCCCCCCCCCCCCCCCCCAGGATCTTGCTCCTCCCTGGCTCCCTAATTGCAAGGCAAGTGAATACTGACAGGTATTCAAAGTGTGCCATAATCAAGGTGTTGCCAATATCCCAAGTAACATCCACCACTCCTCTTTTTATGAATTCTCAGTTCCCTCTTTGGTGGAATGTGTGGTTCTAGAAAATAGCCATACCCCCCATGGAAGGGTGTTGAAAAGTGACCACCCCCACCCCTCTGGAATTTCCAAAGAAAAATACAGTATTTGTATGGAAAAGATCAGCTAAATTCAACCACCAACAACCCCAACCCCCACCCCACCCCACCACTCCGGAATTTCCAATCCCTTCTGTAGGGGGATGGCTGGATGATTGTTCTGGAACCACTACAAATTGGGAGTAAAATACTGTACAGTCTGTTTGAAAATAGTTTCAAGAAAAACACGTGGGTGGCACATGCATGATCACCATTATTGGAAACAGTCTGAGAATCTACACGCACTCACACAGTTACATACTTTAAAGGTTTATATAGTTGTCTCTATATCAATTGTAGTAAACAATTAAGAATTAAGTTATTTTTAGAGATTTGAGCAATGCTTGGCCCAAATGTTTGATACCAGTATATTGCCTTTATTTTGGTGTAACTTGAATAAAAAGGTTCCCATGAATACAAATAAGCAGTGGTAGCAGTTCTGCCAAAAAATTCTCATGGAGACTCAATAAACTGAATTTCAAAAGTTTTCTAAAATAATACAATGTATATAAATAGCCATTGGCACATTTGCTTAATGCAACATTTCTGTGAACTTTGAATTTTATTTTCTCAGGTTCCCACAAGAATTGCTTGGTGGTATGTTAACAGGTTATCATTTACATTGTATATTCATCTGTTTTATAATACACCAACAGATTTTTTTTTACTTTTTAGTAACAAGATTTTTGACCGCTTCATTGCTCGAAGTTTTAAAACAACCTGTCTTAAACCAAAGACCACCAAATCTTGACACATAGCTTATCTATTGTTGCTAGTCTATCCCCCAGGGGAAGTATGTGGATATATAAATGATGGGGGTTGGGCATGAAATTTGTAGTAAAAGTATTTTTTGGGGTTGAAATTTTTTTTTTGGGGGGGGGAGGTTGAAAAAAAGTCTTTGGGTATTTTTATGGGGTTGAAACTTATGACATACTAGCTGATCATGAAGATCCTGCCTTAAGTTGGGTGGAGGTCACGCAAGCCCTGGGACGAGCTATTTATGGTCACGTCCGCCGGTTCGCGTGGTCAGCGGATGCACGTACTGTCAATACAAAATAATGGCGGCGTTTTTGACTACGGAAGAAATGCTGGAAGAAATTCTGCGAAGTGAAGAAGAGGAAGAGTGCTCGGACCAAGAGTCAGAAGAGGGCGAAGATAATCAAGAAAGAATAGAAGAATGGTTGAGAGCATTTCCTGGGAGAGATGGTTTTAATCATGAGCTTTTTCGTGAAGTGGCCAGGGAAACACTGAACCCTGTTATCGCTCAATGCTCGAATGTTCTACAATCGAATGAAAGAACGAGAGGTATTCAGTCTTCAAGATTTGAGATTGCATCAGTTGACAGTTTGCTGAAATCTGTTTTATCTAACAACTGCCATCCTTTTGTCGAGCACCGTTCTAAGTGCTGCCTCAGTCCTGAGAGACGAGGCACAGTTGTGGTTAGAAAAGATCTTCACAATATTGGCTGGACGAAGAACCAAGAGACCTTACCAGGCAAAGCTGACACGCAATATTCCACATACTATTTTGCTGCAGGAAAACGGATTCTCGTAAACAGCCCAGATTTATCCTTCAAGGAGCCACAATGTTACTCGAAGCACACAGAAAGGGGGAAGTCATTTCCTTCACATCTATGTGTTCAGTGCTTAGGTGAGAGGGACTTTGTCTGTTGTAAATATAACGTCATTTATTTGTCTAGTCAATTCTCAGGTGTTTTAGACGTAGACGTGGATCTCTAATCCTGCAAACTCCGGCTTGAGTGTTTCTCTGGGGTACTCCCCAGGCCAGCAGCCAGGGATTTTTGTGGTGGGGGTACTAATCTAGAAAAAGTAGACCATCGTGGTATGAATTTATTTTTTATTTAGAGACCACTAGTCAAAATTCGCTTTATTTTTGGTGCTTTATTTGCCATGTACAATAATTATCCTAATCTTTTTGTCATGTGTTTCCTCTTCACCTTCCTGGTTTTTGAAAACCACATATGGAGCATTAAATAGAATAATTATATGAGGACACGTAAATTCCTTGCATGGTCTTCAGCATTTGTATAGCTTGTGAATGACTTTTATTTTTATTTTTGATGACATCATCCATACCTGCCAACCCAGAGAGTTCAGAATTCAGGAGGAGTCTGGAGATTCTGATGGGCAAAACTGGGAGAGTTGGCATCACAAAGTATGCTAACCAGCTCCCCCAGTTGTCAGGATAGGAATGAACATATACAATGAAACTTTCAATGCATTTACATGTTCTTGTTTTTTTGACAGGGCACAACAACAGAGAGGTGAAAAAATACTTCAGACGGAAACTTCATGGTCATAAGAATTGGCATACCACAAAACTTTTGGTGAGCCCAGAGAAGGATTTTTCCCTTATTTACAGGTTAAGGACTGGGCTGTTGGAGATGTACTTCTATTATGGTGAATGGAACACTGTCAATTACCCACTCCATAACTGCATGCTGTAGAATGTTCTTTCACAGGTTCTAATGTAAGTGGGGAAATAAACACTTTGTCAACCAGTGCTAAATGTCCAAGGGTATTATAATATTGTGCGGTTCCAGAAAATGTCCATACCCCCTCCCTCCAACCACTCTGGAATTTTCAAAGAAAACTACAGTATTTGTATGGAGAAGATCAGGTAAATTGACCCCCTACCCCTCTGGAATTTCCAGTGCCCTTTTTTTTTTTTGGGGGGGGGGATGGATGTTTTCTGGAACGTACGTACGTAAAACATACATTATGTATTTCAGAATAACCAAAGGTGTTGCAAAACATTTTCCAGCAAACCACAGGCTAACAGTTGACTAGTCTAATTTTCATTTTGGGGGGAGTTTTGGATACACAGCTGTCAATCAAAGACTAAGCCGCTCACTGCATGTAAGGTTATCCCAAAAGCAAAATGCAAGAGAGCTGTTTAGGTCTTGATGAAAGAACTCACTTAGTCAACTGAGCTCTGCCATTGGCTGATGCACATTTAAGCTGCACCGGGGGTGGGGGGGGGGGGGGGTTGAGGACCTATGGAAAATTTTCAAGGGGAGTTGTTTTGGACTCTGGAAATTCCACGGGAGGGGGTGTGCCTGGAGACTGGAAATTCCAGGGGGGAGGGGTAAAAAATGTGACTTTCCAGGGACATTTTATCCAAAAATAGATTTTCCAGGGGTATTTTGCCAGAAAAATGGAAATTCCAGAGGAGGGGGTCTTTTATGGGGTCGAAAATTCCAGGGGAGGGAGGGGGTCTCTTTAAAATGCAATCAGCCATTTTCCATCAAGAGTGCAGCAGCTTGCATTTTGATTGGCAGCTGGGTATTGCGAATTGACTAAAAATTGACAATGTTGTGGTAAATGACAGAAATTCAAAGAAACACAAAGCATAGCAGAACACCGTGTCTTTTATTTGAAGAAAATTTCAGAAGAAACAAGACATTATGACTCTCCAATAAAGTGAATATTATTTCTAGTTATCTTAAAAAAATACCATTATTTGTTTGGCTAATAATAAAAATTGATACCATGAGTGAAAGAGGTCAAAATAGCACTACCAAATCTCTTTTCGAAATTACAGAGGTGTAAAAAATATTAGACACTTTGTCTAGTCTGAACAAGTTAGAATGGCTTTAAAAGAATTTCAGCCTTAGTTCAATTGTACAATATTGTTTTTACATTAAAGCAAGAGAAGGGTGATTTTGTATTATGATTGTCACCCTTATTATACAAGAAAATAGTTAATAGTTAGGACTAGCAGCCTCTATTTAATTATAGTAATCGCAGAGACATTCTATACATTGACTTTTTGCTTTCATTTGTGCAGGAATGTTTTAAGGCTTAAATGTCAAGAATCATATTCAAAAATTGTATTTACACTGTACATGCAATACACTCTTTACAAGATATATGAATTTCTTTCTATAGATTTCACAGATTGTAGTATTTTTTCAATACAAATGACGGGTTGCTACATGGTGTTATCATAATAGCAAGGGCCATGTAATACCCTATGGCAAAGACAGAGTAGACAATAATATCTTAAGACACTAAAAATGGATGAGAATGCAGTACTTACAGTACAAGTATGCCCTAGACTCAAAATTATTAAAAATTATTTTCTATTTACATTTCTCAAGTACTAAACCCTTTGCAAGGAATAATATTAATTGTCTTTTATACATGTATGTTTCACAGGTGCTAGACCAACCAATTACAGAAAGAAGAATATAACTCAGAGACTTGACAGGCTTTGATCCTTTTGCCTTGGCATAACCAGGTTTTCTGAAAGGAGAAGCCTTACACCAACTATTCTTCAAGGGAATTTAAGATTTAAATAAACATGGCACAACAGTGGATGCCAAAAACTCATTATAATCCTGTAGATTTACCTGGTCCTCCCTGTGAGAATGATTTGATTACAAGTGCAGTGCTGTCAGAATAAGCTGGGATTCCACTAAAGCTCTGCTATCTACACAGTGCTATTTTACATTTCACTGCTAGTTTTCATGGGGTCCAAGGAAAAAGATAATTAAGCAATTGAAATTAGCCAAACCGGGCTGGCTACTTTTTTGAATAATGCTTAAAACACTCTGACAGCATTACATGCAGTTGCAACCTAAGTGAAAGCTAAGCTGCAACAGAAGTATCTAGAGAGTATGGTTATCCATGTGGCAGTGCACTACACAGTCTCAGATGATTTTGAGGGCGTGGGTTTGAAAAGCCTTTTTCGTAATTTCAAGTCATCTTCATATAAAAAACAAAATTTACAGCATAACTTTTGTGAAGCTTCTAATCCCGCAATGGAACTACTGCAATTTTTACTTTAAAATATCAATTAAAATTATACTTACAATGTATACAGCTGTGTAGAGGCTCCAGTCATGTCCCAGAAGAGATAATTGGCATGCAGTAACACAATAAAATTCAGCCCCTACTGAGGACCTACTGTAAGTCTCAGATCTCCTTCCTGGATATTTATTTTTTAGCCGCTCTGACCCACACCAAAATTATAACTGTTAAACACCCTGGAATTGTACTCCCTACACCCTGGAATTCTGGAATTTTTAAATCTTTAACTTTTATCAACAAACGTGAGCAAAGGAGAAGCATAATTTTTCCTTCGGCAAGCAACGATCTTATCCATTCAACAGCTTTTAAAGTTTCTAATGCATAAGGTTTCTTTAATTAATTCATTAGAATAGGGTAATTACTGACCTCATGAATGTTATTGACTCAGTATTGACTCCTCATTGTATGCATCATTTTCAATTTAAGGTTGGCAAAAATGACTGAGGCAGAGGCAACTAAAGATGCTAAGGATAAGCCAATGCGCTGGCCTTCTCAGCATAACATCCTCGCAGCAAGGGGGATTGCAGCATGTGATCTCTTTCAATTCCCATCAAAACTAAAGAAATATTTGCTGTGTGGGAGACTATAGCTGATCACCTCGATGGGTACCATGTGGAACACCAAATTGCATTCAACGTGAGTGGGAGATATGTGAGAGAAAAAAATAATCTGGTGCTTATTAAGAAATTCAAAAAGATGCAGGACGAATGCAGAGCCAGTGGAAGTGCCACCACAAACAGAATTTGACCAACTTATTGAAGAAATTGTGAGCAGATCTGATGAATCTGACAGGGCCCAGAAGGTGTCTAAAGATGTGAAGAAAGATAAAGAAAAACAAGAGAGAAAGATAGCAGAGGACATGCGCTTGAAAAATCTGGAAACAGTGGGACAGACATGAAAGCGGAAAAGTACTGATACAGAAAACCAGAGAACCAGAGCAAAATAAGAGAAGAAAGAGGCCTTGGGAGCGCAAGTAAATTTCTCAGCAGGCGTTATTTACTCAGCTCCTGCAACAGCAACAACAGCAGCAAATAATTTTCGAGGCTCTGCAACAGCAGCACCAACAACAATGGCAGCAATTGCACCCATGCCCTCCAGTATGTGTGCTAAATTATTGTGATCGGACAGACATTTTTGCTACACACAGTAACTACTGGCCCAATAAATACCTAGAGGTACAGTTCCCCATGGAAGGGATGGGAAATTCCAGAGGGGTGGGGCAGTCAATTTACCAGATTTATTCCATGCAAATGCCGTACTTTTCTTTGGAAATTCCGGAGGGGTGGATATTTACCTTGAATACAAAACTGATGACATCCAGGAGAAGCATCATTATTTAATCAAAGGACGCCTATGGCTACTCGTGGATAAAAGAAGAGTGATGCAGTTATTGGTCAGGTGCAAATGACTCTAGCTAATTGTACCTCATCAAAACATTTGCATTTTCCCGAATCCCGCTACAAAATTCGGTCAAATCACCCAAATACCCTTATGCCATCTCTGTCATCATAGTATATATTGAACAAAGTCACGGTGGCCTTTGGAATCGAGTGCAACCACCTTTAAAACCCGGGTTGAAGGAAATGTGGGTAGAAAAAAGAGGAACAAAAAAAGTTGGGGTTGTACTGGTACTCGAATTCGATACCTTTCGTTCTGAAGGCGAGCGTCTTTATCAGCAGAGCAATTCAGGTTACTTGATTTAACAGGGCCGTAGCAAGCCTCCTAAAAGTGGGGGGGGGGGCACGGCATGGAAAAAATCAAGACAGTTTTAAAGGAAAGTTATTGTTTTATTAGTGTAGTGCACGGCCTACTTGAAAAACAGGTATTTTTAACCTTTTTATTAACTGATTGAAGTTGAAACTCTTTTGCGCGCGAAGCGCACCGAAAATTACCGAGTCTAGCTTGTGAAATTACCGCACGTTTTGGCAAACTTTGATGTACAGGGTGCAAAATCGGAAGTTTTAAGGAATGTTTGGGGAAAAACTGTATCAGCAGGTAAACAACTATGTGAAATGCATAAAAGAGTGTCTGAAATGATGAAGCCGCGAAGGAAAGGAGAGGGACTGGGCTCCAGTTTCACACGGGGACTACGAGCCCAATCGAGCCCACCTACAACTCACCGATCACAATACTCGTTTCTAAGCTAAAGCTTATTCACTCGTAAAAAAGCTGATGTCAGAGGGTCAGTTTCTCTTGCTTTCTGGGTATTCAGTGTTAAATAGTTTATGACAAATGAGAATAGACGGAACACCCTAAAGAATAATATTTGTGCCCTCCACTTAATGTTTTCAGGAAGGAATACATGATTATGTTTTAAGCCGATAGTAGCATTGCATCTTTTCATCAATTGCAATTAATTTTGCAATACATATAGCATGAAAGCAGAAAAAGCATGATAAGAACTCACATTGCTCACAGTCGCAAACAGCCACTTAACACCTTCTTTCAATTTCCCTGAGGAAAATGAGTTAAAGAACTGAAAAATTGCAAAAACACCAATATCATGCATCAATTTGTTTGAGTAAGTCATCTTTAACTTTTAAATGGAGTTAAATATCAAGATGGTAAGCGATTGAATTACCTTTTCCGCCACTATCCTCACGTGTGAAGCAAGTCCCCACGTTGATAACCACAGGCTGACCAGACATCAAGGGAAGATGCTTTTTAGGGAGGGACTAGGCACTACTAAAATGGCGGACATTTACAAACGACGATAGATGACAGGAAGGAATCTTCGTTTGTAATCTTTTCGTCAATCATCGTTGGATCCTTGAGCTAGCAGATGATGAACTCATTGTTTTAAGTTTTTTATAGATTTTCTCGCCATTTTTTGAAAGATTTCCTTCAGGCTGGGGGTCCATGGACTAGGGTTCAAGGTTTTGTACTCTCCCTATCCCTGGTCAGTGTCTCGGGTCACTCTACCCGGGTCATGAACAGGGAAGAGTGAAAGTAAACTAATATCCCGCCATTGGGGGCAGAAGTGAAGGAAAATATCAGGTTGCCCCGGTTTGGTGGTAGGGATTACAATGATTGGTGCATAATTCTGGCTATTTATTGACAATTTTGCTTGGAAAATTTTGCTTGGAAAACTGGCACAAAAAAGCTTCTCAAGAAACACAGGTTTCTATTTTTTGTTTTTCAATTTGTTTCCATTGAAATTTGACATCAAACTTTTCTAAAAGTATTTCAGGAAATATTTTCATTCAAGACTAACAAAACTTCTCTCATGAACTTTGAGTTTGAAGCAGAAAAAAAGTGAGACATCAGAAGCATCCTTGTGCGCGATTTTACCAGAAAATCAATCGGCTAATACGAAATATGACACGTGCATATCTTTCAGGACTCCCTAGCGTTGTAATTTTGTCACTGAATTATTCGCAGATGGTGGCTTCTGATTGGTTAATTATCTTTTTCTTACTGTTTCGTAATGCAAAACAAAATACTGCAGGGGAGCGATGCTAGAATTTTTTTTGTCGCGCGTGTTTTTGCGGCCCAAACTCAAAGTTCAGAGCCGGCCAGTTCAGGAGCCAATGGGTTAAAGAAAGAGCCCTTTTTGGTTGGACCTCTTTCTGATTATATATTTTACACCGTCTGTTCATGATTTCGATTGCAGAGTGATGAATAAATGGAGGAAAAAAACTCACGCCTCAAGTTTAATTCACGCGGTTCGACACTTCTCTTCTTCAGCTTTTCATAAAAAAATTCCAGTGTTTATTAGTCCTCGATAAAATGCTTTGAGTTTGTAGCTTGTTATGTTGTCCAATTTCTTATATACGAATGCTACTTCAAAAATAACAGAAAAGTTTCATATCGTAAAGCTCGAAAAACGACTTGCTCCTTATCTCTCATCTGTCTTTTTCATTTGTTTCTCTCGCATGACGTTGATCAAGCCTTGAATAAGCTTACCTTCCTCGTAGAGGGGCATCGGCATCATCCTTGAGGGATTTGGGAGGCCTTTTTTTGCCTTGAATCATGAAACAAGCCTTGTGTGAAGTGGTTGATTTGGCGTGACGAAGCAACCTCGTACCCAGGACCATCTCGAAACGACCTACATCGACCTGGTGCGACGAGTGGTCGACGGCCGTTATTTTCAACAACTGATCGAGATGGCACTGGGACGAGGTTGGTGACAAAGATCGTTTGCAAATGGAAGATCACGAAGAGACGGTTGTAAATTCATGTCCAAGTACACCAAAATAGATTTACCCAAAACCACTATCACTACCTATCAGCCACTATATCATTACCTATCAACCACTATCACTTCCTATCAGCCACTATCAATAACTATCAACCACTATCACTACCTATCAACCACTATCACTACCTATCAACCACTATCACTACCTATCGATGGCTATCAACCACTATCAGGGGCTATCAACCACTATCATTACCTATCATCCACTATCACTACCTATCAACCACTTTAATGACCACATGCTGTACCCATTGACCTGGGTCCAAAAGGGGTCCATGCACCGGAGGTCGGTGTTTTGTAGAAAATCCCCTAAAGCACAATTCGACTAGCCAAAACATAGGTTTGAGAATTTTATAATCCATTACCAGCCTCACCATTACCTAAAACATCACAAGTCATTTCACAAATGCCCCAATTGATAACCAACACTAAAAATCAATCGTCAATATGTCATGTTTTGTATTTTAATGATTAATATAATAATTTTCGTCGCAAGGTCCTTTCCTGGTGATATTTAAAAAAAATAAATGCTAAGTGATTTCGATTTGGATTTGAAAAGTTTATTTCCTACCTAAAACATCAGTAGCTACTATGACCTCTTCTTCATGCTCTTCTTGCCCTGCAAAAAATAACCTGTCATTCCACAAATGCCCCATTGAAAACCATCACTGTAATAATATTGAAAATACTAAAATCATTTGTAAAATGCTAAAAATACTCAATTGAATAAGGTACACTGTAAACAAATCTGGATATGGACCCACTTTCGATCAACATTCTGTATCTGTTAGAAAATCTATAATATTATGAAGCAAGTATGCATGGCTATCTTGTCCCCAGTTGCCCTAAAGCACAGTTCAATTAGCCAAACATGACTAGTTACTATGACCTCCTCTTCATTCTCTTCTTGTCATGCAACAAATAACCAATCATTTAAGAAATTAAAAACCAACTATGATCAACAAGCTATTGTAGATGTAGAGCCATTTCTGCCACAGTAATCAAATTGACTGCTAAGCACGATACTTTGACACATTGTACTATATTGTAAATCTGACACCTTAAATAAACTTGAAACTTGACACACCAACTGGACTAATAGTAGCCAGTCAAATTTCCGATGAGGATTTGGATTTGAAAAGTTTATTTCATATCTGAAACATCACAAGTCATGATCTCTTAATGCTCTTCTTGCCCTGCAACAAATAACCAGTCATTTCACAAATGCCCCAATTGAAAACCAACACTATACTCAATTATCAATATGTCATGTTTTGTATGGTATTCCAAAAACAGGAGACCTGAGACCAAAAATCTAGAAACATAATACCTGGAAACATAAGACCCACTGAAACAAGGTTCAATAAGACGTAGAAAAATAAGATCTAGAAACATTTTTACGACCTGCAAACATAGATAAGACCCCTTGAAAAAAATCGTTGTTTCCATAAGACCTAGAACACATTGCCCCCTCCAAAAATATAAGATCTATAGAGAGTAAATATCTGCATTTACTCAATGAGATCTAGAGAGTAGACAATTTTTGAGTTGATAATACATAATATTTTTTTAGTTTAGACATGAGTACAAACATTATGACAGTATTGGGGAACGGGTTCCCTACGATAAACGCAAGAACAGCTTCATCTCTCAAACTTCGCTCAATGAAAGGCCTTTGGACACTAATTAATCGATATAAGTTTGACCTTTATTGCATCTTCAGAGCTTCATAACACTATAAACGATGCGGAAACGAAGCCCTTGGGTTGTGAAATACGTCCGTTTCTCTTGAAAGCTGAAACAAGTCAAATCAAAACAACACGAAGAAAATACCTAAATTGAGGCGATCCTGCCATATTTACGAGCAAACGAGCTGAGATTCAGCTGGTTCGACTGGACTGAATATTATCTGTTGTGCAACGTGACACGCGTGACAATAAACCACAGGGAACCCATGCGACTTGTTCGACATTGGGTATCCTGTGTCCTGTCCCAACTCCCTTTTAAGCATTAAACCTCTGCCAACACATATATAGGTCACATAAGCCAATCAGTCGTCCATGTGGGACGAGAATTTTCTTCTTGGAGGTGATGTGAATTGAGCATGCTCTCTGTATCACGTAATACATGCCCACCATCGTGTATTATTTAGGGTATTTCCATTACGACAAATAAATAAGTATGCTTAGGCAGAAAAACGTTAACAATATTAGTGTTGCCACTGAGCATGCGCAATATGTTCTTAATTTTATTGCCACAAGAGATCAAATCACGCCGGAGTGCTTGAAAATAAGTGCTTTCCTCAGTTTTGTGCTGCATATTTTCAATGCGTGCTGCTTTGTTCCAATCCTAATTTATACGAGGTGGGTGTTTGCGAATTTTGTCAGTGATATGATGCGATCGAGTCATATCGAGCGGAATCGAGCGTGGAATTCAGCAAACTGAAAGGTGAAAAAATGAAACTGAAAGGTGAAAAGACCTTACAGGTGAGAAATGGGAAGGAACAAGTACAAGGAATGAGTCCCGAGTTCGAAGTCTTATCGAATATTCGAGCAAGACGTATAAGTAAATAAAACGATCCGCCATGTCACGTGATCTCCTCGATTGCTCATCGGTAGAATCCCCGCTCTGCAAACTTAAGGTCCGGGGTTCGAATACTGGGATGTCAAGGTATATTTTTTTCCGTTTTTCTCAAAGAATAAAACCTTTCCTCAGTATTGTGCTACAAATTTTCAACGTCGTGCTTCTTTGTTACAATCACCTAATTTACGAGGTGGATGTTTGCGAGTTTTGTCAGTGATGCGATCGAGTCATGTTTATAATAATCGAGCGTGGAATTCGGCAAATGCCGGTCGAAATTGACAAGAGACTCTCAAGTAAAAGTACAAGAAATAGACAAATATGAATGAAACGGATGGAACTGAAAGGTGAAAATACCTTACAGGTGAGAAATGGGAAGGAGCAAGTCCAAGAAATGAGTCCCAAGTTCGACGCCTTGTCGAATATTCGAGCAAAACGATCCCCCATGTCACGTGATCTCCTCGTCAGCTGAAAAAACTCACCTTGTTTTTTCAACCCACTTCTCAGTGTTTGGAAATCCTGATCAAACATGTTTAATATAATATTACCTCAAATATTTGGAAATATAATATAAAAACAAGAAAACGACAAAAATGGCTCCAGCAGCACCAAAAGTTAGTAAAAAAGTTAGTTAGTGCCAGCTTCCTACTAACTTTGAGTGTTTGCTATGCACTATTCTCAAGCTAGAGCTTAGGGAGGCCGACGAAGTTGTTGTAACAAAAAACATTCCTTGCAAAATACCACCGGTCATTCAGTCAAGTTGTCTTTGGGACAAGGCGGGGTACATCAAAACTTGAAATGTATCAAACAAAATGTCTGAATCCTGGCTCCAGCAGCACCAAAAGTTAGTAAAAAAGTTAGTTTGTGCCAGCTTCCTACTAACTTTGAGTGTTTGCTATGCACTATTCTCATGCTAGAGCTTAGGGAGGCCGACGAAGTTGTTGTAACAAAAAACATTCCTTGCAAAATACCACCGGTCATTCAGTCAAGTTGTCTTTGGGACAAGGCGGGGTACATCAAAACTAGAAATGTATCAAAGAAAATGTCTGAATCCTATAAGAACCTTTGTCTGACTTGTGTGATATTTGTTTTTAGTTCAAATAGCTGATAAATATGGCAAAAAATCTCAAAACATAATAAGATCATTCCATCATTTCTAGAAAAAAAAATCATTTCTAGAAAAAAATCAATGTCTATATAGTCAGTTGGAGGAAACTATTATCAGCCATAACCTTTCAATAAAGAGAGACTGAATTACTTTTTGGACTGAATTAATTTTATCCACCAGAAACAAACTAGATGTCAAGGACAAGGACTAATTTCAGATAAGTTACAAAACCATTATCACACCAATGTCTCACTTGAGAAAAGAGTCAGTACCCCAACATGGAGGAGATTGCAGAAGATTGGGGGCTAATATCTCTGGTTTTCCATGAAGTAGAGATGCCTTTCTCCATACAAATACTGTATATTGGTCTCTTTTTTCTTGGGGGGGGGGCAATTTGAAAATTCCCTCTGTGATAGGGTGTGGATTTTGATAGGATCACACAAGTTTACATAGTGAAAGCAACCGGTATTTGAATAGCAATACTATGAAACCTTTAGAGTGGCAATCTGCAAGAATCAGTCCCTGGCTTACAATTTTCTGTACCACATGATCACAAGAATACTCCCAAGCACAGAATATCAATAATTGCGACATGCAGAGACAGGAAAGTATAATTTACCAGCTGAATCCCTTCTATCGCCCAGGAGAAACTCTTTGGGCATGAAAGTTTGAAAAGACAATCACATGATACATCAAAACAATAATGTGGTACATAAAACCGTTCACCTGGGACTGTATCTCGTAGGGGCCATTTTAACAGTCTACTGATTTCCATTGGTGGACACAGCAAAAAAAAAACTCAATCTCAAACATGCAACTTATTCACAGTGGCAGATCCAGGGGTGGTTCCTGGGTTCAATGGACCCCCCCCCCCCCTTTTTTTTTGGAGTTGATTGTCAAATAATGACAAGAAAATAATACACTGTAAAGGACTTGGGAAATTAAACTTGGAACACTCCTTTGTAAATCTGCCACTGATTCACTTTATTTTAACATATTCACTTTTCCTCTATTCATTTGCAATGGGAAAAAACTCTCTAACAAAATAACATGAATAACAAGAGCAAAAAACACAAACTCCATTCTTCTTTCACGCAAAAGATCTAATGCGATAAAAAAAGATGTTTACACTGTTTGAAAGTTTACAGTTTTGCCAATAAATATGACACTCAGAATAACTCTGTTGTAGTGTCTGAACTTGTAGAGTCATGTATGAAAACAATTGGATAGACTGCAAAGATAGAGTTTCTGCTAACAGAAAATACATTTCACGAATAACTGTACATGCTTGTTAAACATTTTTGTAGCGTAGCTTTTTCTGAATAAAAAAATGAGGTAAGTCCTTTGCTCTTTTATGGTATTAATGACACTGTCAGTTTCACATTCTTTTACTCATAAAGAAAACATTTTAGGGGAGAGGTCAAAACATCTGTACTTCCGTGGGTGCCCAATTTGGGGGAGTGGGGTTGGTGCCGGAGCCACCTACATCTCAGAGCTGAATTTTAGAGCAAGTATCTCCTTAAATAAAATAGATACTAAAAAGGTGTATGCTCCAACGCTTTCCTCGTAGCGAGAGGAGTCCATCTGTGCAATAAAATCAGGTACCCCTAGATCATGCTCTGAGAAAATTAGGTCTGAAAAAGGAGTATTGGGTACCTAAGGGGGTAGATGCCGGTACCCACCACCTCCCCTGAACAAATTGGGCACCATTCGAGTACAAGTGTTTTGACCTCTTCCCCTAAGAATAACTACAACCATCATATTACCCCTAAGATTAAAATACCATAAGGGGGCTTAAGAGCGGATGTCTGTAACGGTCGACTCCAGCTGGAAAAATGGATTTTGACATTACATGTCAGAATGAAGCCTGTTATCAGCTGCTTCTAAAGATATATTTTTTATCTCGTTGCGATTAATATTTTCGGAGAAATCCGGCCGAGTTTAGTATCGGGTCGAATATGGGGCTTGGGTAGCCTTCCGAGGCCGTTTTTACCGCACCAATAAAATATCAAAAATGAAAGCAAATGCAAGGCGCTTTGGAAAATTTAAGCTGGCAGAACTCAAGAGCACATAATTCTTGTCATTATAAGCAGTTTTTTTATTTCCCAGCGTTGAAAATTGAATATTATTTTTAAATAATTACATTTTTTGGGCCCCCATCTATAGGGTATCTTTGACGTGCTTTATCGGATTGATCCATGTACATTTGACAACTGAAATTTACTCAGAGTAATAGAGCGATGATAGATGTTTACAAATAACTTTTGTGGGCAAGCTACTTTTGTAACCAGCAGGAGGCGGTAAACATACCTTGACATGGCGACTAAAGTTCACGGCATTACACTGTTGACTTGACAAGCGTGGAGGGAAAATCTTGCAAAAATCTCTGCTGAAACAAGAATAAGAGTCTAACAAATATCCTCAGAAAATAATCATGGTTTCTCGCTTGAGTTTGAATCTGCAGAGATAAAATCAAAGCTCTCGAGTTTCAAAATTGTTGTTTACATCTCGAGAAACACTAGAACCATGTGTTAGCTTGACCTCGCCAAACAACACGAAAATCCACTTTTCGCCTGCAAACGAGCTCTAATTTTCCGTAAAGTAAAGAGAAACACCTTCGGAATATTCAAAACGTACCTTGCAAGCCATATTCGACAAGATTTAGGGCCATTTTAAGGAGGCTGCCTACTATTTTTTCTGCCCTCATCGCCCAATCTTTGTATGCCTGCTGTTCACGCTCAAAACCTGTACCAGTCTGAACTTTCACATGGTTACCCTGGAGGGTTTGAACTTTATTGTAGTGTGCATTTTGTTGTGATCGGAGTTGCAATAGCAACGTTATAACCACACCCTTGTTTATAATTAGCAGCCATCGGACGCGTTGCGCGACCTAAACTTTTCAAATGACACCCCTCGCACTAATCCCTCAGTAGCCAACATTAATCACAGCAAGTTTGGAGAGCATTCATTGGGCCGATTTTATGTTATTCGAACGGACTTTTTCAGGCTCCAAAATGTCAAAGTTATTTATGCCGCAAATATTTCCTTGAAAAAGAATGGCTAATATCTGCGGAATTAAAAGATCCTTGCCGCCCGAATAATCTACAAACCCAAGGCAATGTACCAGCCAAATTTCACTTCTTGGAATGCTTCCGATTTTGTTTGGCATGTGTTCAAGCAAACTGCAAAATTTCAGAAATTATATTATAAATCTTACGTTTGTTATAAAATTTACACTTTTCGCCTCTGACAAAAATCTCATATGATTTTTTTTTTATACTTCCGTAAATTAATCTTGAATATATACGAAAAATAACCCTCTAAGTCTCGAGTTCATTGAAGTATTTTAAGGCACCGAGAAAAAATGCTTAACTTCACCACTCTTTGGGTTTGCTCGAGCCGGTTTTTGTCATTGTACTTTGTTTTCACCTGTTGTAGCTTTCACGTGGTTTTCCCTGTAATCAGTGAAGCGAACTACATTCCAGCGTGTTGTAGTTTTCATGGGCCATTGACTCAACATTCATCTGACTCGCAAAGCGTAGCAAACAATGTCACGCAATAACAAGCCAACAACATTTATTATGAACGTTAACTTGATAATGTTGAGCTTTCTAACTCTTTGCATTCTGTTGATTAGAAAAATACTGAATTGTTGTTCGCGTCTTTTCTTGTTTACCTAGTGGTTTTTATCATTTGAGATGTCTGAGAAAAGTCAGTTATCTGTCAAGTTAAACATTTATATGGCCAGCCTGAACGCTTGCAAATCCAAGCTGTAAATGTTTTCTATTATCTATTTATTGGATCTTATCTCGCGATATTCATTGTCACTAAATGGCTTTTCAGGTAAGTCACAAGCCAACACGTGAAAAGAGAAGGCATTTAGCAACACTAGCAATCAAGGCAACTCAAATTATTTTGTCTTCATTCGGCCAAAACAAAAAAAAGAAAATGGAAGGAGTGCCTGGTATTTTTTGAGAGCCCTAGCTGCTATTTTCGTCTGCTTAACCGGCTTGCAGGAATCTATTTTTCCAGCTCAGAAGCTTACGGGTTATTTTTGGAGGCATTTCGACTGCAACAATCCATGTAATGGTCTGTACCTAAAAGGTAATAGAATATGCATTATCTTTTGTTGTTGTAGTTAGTTAGTTAGTTTGATTCCCATGATGGAATGTAGTCCGCTTCACTGATTACAGGGAAAACCACGTGAAAGCTACAACAAGTGAAAACAAAGTACAATGGCAAAAACCGGCTCGAGCAAACCGAAAGAGTAGTGAAGTTTAGCATTTTTTCTCGGTGCCTTAAAATACTTCAATGAACTCGAGACTTAGAGGGTTATTTTTGGTATATATTGAAGATTAATTTACGGAAGTATCAAAAAAAAAATCATATGAGATTTTTGTCAGAGGCGAAAAGTGTAAATTTTATAACAAACGTAAGATTTATAACATAATTTATCAAATTTTGCAGTTTGCTTGAACACATGCCAAACAAAATCGGAAGCATTCCAAGAAGTGAAATTTGGCTGGTACATTGCCTTGGGTTTGTAGATTATTCGGGCGGCAAGGATCTTTTAATTCCGCAGATATTAGCCATTCTTTTTCAAGGAAATCTTTGCGGCATAAATAACTTTGACATTTTGGAGCCTGAAAAAGTCCGTTCGAATAACATAAAATCGGCCCAATGAATGCTATCCAAACTTGCTGTGATTAATGTTAGCTACTCAGGGATTAGTGCGAGGGGTGTCATTTGAAAAGTTTAGGTCGCGCAACGCGTCTGATGGCTGCGTATTATAAACAAGGGTGTGGTTATAACGTTGCTATAGCAACTCCGATCACAACACAATGCACACTACAACAAAGTTCAAACCCTCCAGGGTAACCATGTGAAAGTTCAGACCGGTACAGGTTTTTGAGCCTGAACAGCAGGCAAACAAAGTTTGGTGGTGGAGAGCAGAAAAAATTGTAGGCAGCCTCCTTAATGGAGAACACGAGAATCTTTTCTCCAAGCACGTCAGTTTGGTAAGCATTGCGTGACCCTGGTCACGAGAAAAACATACCCCAAGTGAGCACAGGTAGCCCGAAAAATGGAATACAGCGTTGTTCTACGGCGTAAGAACGTCGTACGGGATACGACTTTGTTTATTATTTAATTATTTCAACTACTCATAAATTCCCTCTTGAGCAATGAGCGCTCCGCATATTTTACCCGAAAAGTGAACCTTGCACAAGTAAAACAGGAGACCAAGGGACCATATCATCGAGTGACGGGGGTGGTACCTATAGGTTGACTTTTTAACATACAAATCAGTTTTTTTCTGTGGGTTGCCGGGGCAAATAATTTATTTATTGCATGTCTGTAAACAATTTATTTACTGGATATTTTGCTTTGAAACAATTTATTTTAGGTATTATGCAAATAATTTATTCTTCAAATTTTGATAATTGCGAAAACGTCCTCAAAAAGCAGAAGCAAGTAAACACACAAGCTAGCACGCTCTCAACTGGTCAGGAACAAACTCCTTCACAAGATAGCTGGGATGGCCCTCTCTGGAAAGAAGAAGGCTTGCCGAACGACTGATAATTATGTACAAGATACAAAATGGCCTGGTGGATCTAGGAAATAACATCGTCCAGCCCCTTCATCGCAAGTCACGCCACTTTAACTGTCTGGCACTTCTCATTCCACCTTCACGCACGGACTATCATAAAAATTCATTCGTCCCCAGGACAACGCGTGACTGGAACTTTCTGCCGGACACAGTGGTGATGGCCCCCAGCCTTGATGCCTTTAAGGGGCGGCTCTGGGCCCACCTCCTCACCACCGACTGACCGATAGTACCTTTGCTTTAATCTGCACCTGCACTCGCGTCGAATTTTAATTTTTTTTTAGTGGGCTCATAAGGAAGAAGAAGAAGAAGAAGAAGATGGATCTTGGACTTCGCGCGTGATCTGGTCGGCGCGACTCTAGCTCAATTCAGCAGGGCCAAGGATGGGGTAGAGACAAAGGGGATTGCAGGAGACAATACTAATGTTCCTTTGTGAGTCCTGAAAACAACCATGGCTACATGTACCACAACCTCAACCCCCTCCTACAAAAGGTTACTGATATTATGCATTGTACTATACAAAGTTGAAATGATATTACTATGATGCTCTCACAATATTTCAACTGGACACTTAAAAATTGGGATGTAAAACCCACCATCTTTCTGGAATTTTTCATTGAAAAGTAAAGCATTCCTTGCATAAAAAGTAAATTCCATGCTGCTCACGGATTTGATTGTGTGGTTCCAGAAAATATTCCCCCCCCCCTCCCTTGATGGAAGGCTCTTGAAACGTGACCCCCAATTCCCATCCCTCTGTGATTTCCAAAATACTGTACAGTGTATTTGTATGAAAAAAATCAGGTAAATTGACATCCCCAACGCTCTCTAATCAAAGCCCTGAGGGCCGGGGGGGGGGGGGGGGGTATGGAACCTCACATTAGTATATTATGAGACACTAGTTAACAGATTGAACATTATAGTACTTCATGTATTATCCAAGGTTATGGTCTTGTACTGTGCTGGTCATGTCTCATGGTGTCTTAGAATTTAATGTCGAGCAAATGCTTGTCCCTTGGAAAATGCAGTGACAAACACATCCTTAAAATCATTTTTCTTACTCGTGTGGGATGTTGGTAGGGTGATATCATGTCCACATGCACCCACCAATGGGAAACAAATGGTGTGATTTGGTGACCGTAACATGCAGTCATGATCAAACTTCACAGTAATTACTATCTTCTCTTCTTCAAATGCATGACGATGCCTCTGGCCTGTTAGCCAACCCATTATGCCTGGTACTGACACATCAGGAGTGATGAACATCTCCCCATTAGAATTACATTCTGCTGGATCTTGTGTCTCTTGCTCCTCATCTCCATCAGTGTTCCAAGCAACTGCTTCCTTATAACCACTGATTTGGGTGTCTTCAACCTCAATTAAGAAATCTTGGAAGTGGTCCATTACCATTTCCTCTAAGTTCTTCCTTGAAGTGCCAGCCTCTGAATACACAGGGTGCATTAAAGAGAAAAGGTAGTTTGCATCTGGTGGTGGTTTTTCATTTCCCTTTACAAACAGAGCTGCACATAAGTCAGGGTTGGATTGAATTATGTCTCCAAGTCCATATGCATCCAGACCCTTCCGAAATTCTCGCATATACAGCATGCGATGACTAACCAAGCTAACCTTCAATGATCTAATTATAGCATCTACATGTTTACTGTCAATGATACCTCCATATCCATTCTCACTTATAAAGTCAATATGCTTGGTTGGATCCTTGCTGATTTCACTTAAAAGTTCTAGTTCTTTAGGTGCCAGGTCATCATCTGAAATATCTTCAAAATCTCTAGTATCCTCAAACATGCTTTTGTATGCACATTTCTCAAAAAAACATGGTGACGGGCCTCCGTGTGCAAGTGATGTGGCAACTATTCTCCACATGTTCTGAAATTTCCACTCTGAACATGATATGTAGAATTAACAGGGGATCCATCTGGGAAAATGTTCTTCCCTATCTGGTTTACTGTAACATGCAAAAATTCTTTAGCTATTGCACCTGAATCAATACCTAATTCTGCTGTATACTTCACTTCTAAAGGAAATGTTGGTGACGTTTTCTTGGTTTGCCTTTGCCAGATGCTCAAAACCCTGCTCAGTGGTGCATTTCTTCTTGTCACAATGTAGAAGTGACCTGAGTCGTGATTTACTTTTGCTTTAAGTTGTTTATAAACACCAGTTATATCCAGAGGTGGTTGTACTGAAGATGAGCTTTCATCGGTGACTTCATGTACCTTGTCAATGCCATGATCACTGGTAGTCTGGTCTAAGAGTTCCTTGTTCCAGTCTGCCTGAACTTTCCATGCAAGCTGTTCATCTGTTTTTATCTCTTCATGATCACTTACAGTGTGTACGTGATGGGCCTCTACATTAGTATGAAAACTAGTCATCTTTTTCTGATACTTCTTAGCTGGGCCAGTATCAACATCAAACTCATCAGCACTTTCAGATGAAGAAAGTCCCAAGGACTTGTCATAGTCTGACTGGGAGCACAAGTAAAGAGTTATCCTATTGTACTCCTTACCTGTCTCCTCTTTGTATCTCTTTATTGTGAAAAGCTCACTGGTGCCTGGCAGAAACATTGCCTTTTTCCCATCTTCACAAATCAGAAGGTATTCATCTTCTTCTGCATATAGATTACTGTGGTAAGATTTCCATTTTTCTTCAGCTTTTTTCTTTATTGTAGGGTAAGTAAGAGTATTTAACAGTCTCAAGGCAAGCTTTTTCCCTCGTTTGGGTCTTAAAACTTCTGCCTTGCCATTCCATTCCATTAACCCAATATAAACTAAGACTTCTTCTTCTTCTTTCAAACTGTTTTTTGTTTTGTTCTTGAGCCCATTTCCTTTTCTGCTCCATTCTTTCCCTTTCTGTTGGCGATACTTATCAAAAGATTTTATTGCTACAGTACCAGTAGTACTAGGTTTACAATGGAAAGAAAACTTTGATGGTCCTTGACTGGTAGATTGTTTTTCTGGAAACAAAATAAAATAAGGAGTATTATGGAGCCTTTTTTGTAAGGGAGGAATGCATTATTTCTTTCTTATAAACCTTTCATTTCATTGCATGGCTCCACAAGCTGTAAGCTTTTATATCTACCTTCCGTTCAACAGTCTGCAATGAACAAAACATGGAACAGGCTTCTTTTTCTTTCTCAGCACCATTTTGCTGAGCAGGCAAGCCATGCAAAACTCCACAGAGACATTGTAGCATACAGTATGCAGAATAAGCGGGGGGGGGGGGGGGTTCTCCCAAGTATGGGTGGTAGGGGTGCTTGTTGGGACATCCAAAAATAATACCCTAAATAAAAAAAATAAAATTCCACTCCCTAAAAATACCTAAAGTACTTCTCATCTCAAAACAAGCTTGTTTTTAGAGCTTATGTTTTATGTTTTGCTTGGTTTGTGACCCTTTCATTCATTTGCGTACCAATAATTCTAAATAAATACCCATTATAACATACAACACCCGGTCATGAATTTCGAAGAGTCGATTGGGAATTTGAACAGGAGGTTATGGTCTAATTTGAAAACTAGTAGAGAATATATGATTAAGAATAACTACAAATGTCATTCGATGTTATTCCTATTATTATTGTGCGCTTTTGAGGAACTTCGTGACTTGGCCGCCATCTTGGTGTCCCTCAAAGGGGCACCAAGATGGCGGCTCCATACATTTTGTTGTAATCTTGACGCGTATTACGTTACTTATATTTCATTCAGAAAATAACACATCTCCCTGAAATTTGGTCACAAAGAGCGATTGACCTTCTTCTGTTAGTCCATACTATTTGTGTGTGAATTAGATGTTTTTCAAAGATGTCATCAGAGAAATAAACAAGGCATCGAATCGCAAAGTTCCCATACATTTCTTACTAAAATTGTATTTTCCTGAACTCCACAAATATTTACTTGGTTGACCTGAAACTCGCTTAACCACAAGTATATGACAATATCTATGGAATAAAGGCATATTTAGGGAGTTTTAGTTTGGTCACGTGATACGTGAAAGCCAAGAAATTGACGACAGGCTTTTTAATACGCATCGATGCACAGATTTTACAGGCATAGAATGAAGAAATATATAACTGCTCAACTTCATAGTCGCTATAGCGTCAACCTTTTGCGGGTAAACGATTAAAATCTTCTCGATTTGCTTGATATTTTCGCAACGATCTCGCATCGCGATGGCGTGAAGAGACATGTATTATGAAACAGCATCGGCAAATGCCAACACAATCAATAATAAAAGTCTAGTAACCGCAATGGTCTTATTTAGAAACTCACCTTGTCCACACATGTGGCAAAACTTTCCCTCATTCCCTAATTCCGCTGCGCAGTTTGTGCAAAACATGATCAAAGACGAAGAACTCAAGCCGATGATGGGGAAAGATGAGGAAGGAATGCGAGAACTTCCTCATACGGTAAGGACTGGGTACCAACACAGGCTACCCACACCACGACCATGTCTGACGAGCAAAGATGTGCCATTATCTTTAATAGTGCATTTTTCTTGTTTTACGATTGTAGTATAAAAGTATTCATTGGATATTTAGTGTTGAAAGTAACTGCTGCACCTTCTGTAAAGACTAAAGCAACTCTCTAAACATTATCGAGAAATGTTGTTGGGCTTCCTGTGGTAAATAATCCCGCTGACCAGAAAGTACTGCAGTGCAATTTGTATTTGCTGTGAGTGTTCACGCGCGCAGAACGAGTGCGCATGCGTACGCGCCTTCCCGCCAAAATTTGAAAAATAACTGTTTCGTGATAGCTGTGGTTTCAGAGCCCACAAAACTGCAAAAAATAAGAAAACTACTAAAAAAATAAGCTCCAAACTTGGTGAATAGCAAGTCTAGTATATTTTTCTTGTTTTGTGAGTTTAACTTTTTATAATTTTCTTTAACATTTTTATTTTCGGCATTTGAACTGAGAAACCTCGTAGTGGCATCTGGACGGCTGTGGTTTTGGTATGTTTATGTTGTTCAGATCTAAGATAAGTCAGAGGGCAAAATCACTCCAATCCTCGGCAAAAACAGTCATGATGCAGTGAGAAACCAGCATGGGATCCGTTCTTGGCTTGGTCTTCGACACAGAAACGAAGTGAAAACCCGATGTTGTCAATTTTCGTGAGATGCAAAGACAAAATTCCCGGTCCGAATGATGAAACCATCAAGATTTTTTCGTTCTCGAAGATTTAGAAAATACGAAGTACCAAATCATGGCCGTGTACACTTTGCCAAACAATGAGGGAGAAAAGTTTAAATATCAACCCATGTACTGTCCTCCAAATTCACTACCTTCAAATGAATTAAGGTACGTCCACACTTCGTGATTTTGATCGCAAAAAGCGAGGCACCAAAACACATTTCATTTTGATATTAAAAATAAAATAATCACTGTATTATTCTGCTACATGAACTTGAACATGAATCAATTTCCTTCTTCATTAATCAATACGATCTGGTTTTGGCTGTGTTTTTTTTTCAGGGTTGATATAAAAAGGACATGAAAAAAATCGATTGACACATGGTCCATTTATATGTTTTACATGCTTGAAACAGAAATGTAGTCCCAAGTAATCTTATTTTGGTTTTGGTGTGGGCAATGTGAGAAAGTTATAGAACATCTATATAATACATTTTTAACCTGGTACCTATTCACATAAGTGTTCACATTTCGTAAGCAACTGTAATGTATGATTTCGCCAACTACAAGGCAAGTACTACAACAATTATTGCTTCAAATTTATTTTTTGAATACTACTCAGTGACATACCTCACTACACCAGATCATGTGATCCTGCAGAGCCACTTTTCATAAAACCTCCATTCTTGATTTTATAAAATCGCACCTGCATACCACATTTTATAGACTTCAATATTTTTTTTAAAGTTTGAATCATAAAACAAGCACAAGTGTACCACCCTAGAGAGTTGATCAATTGATCTATAGTGTATACAATTTTTTTTTTTGGAAATGGGCAATTCCAGAAAATATATGAATGGGGAGGGTAGAGAATGGGGAGGGTAGAGGGAGGGTTTTTTGGAAAAGAACTGTCAGTATATCTGTTCTAAAATGTAACAATAAAAAGGTAAAAAGAAAATAAAAAAAGAAAATATATGTGCCCTGGGGAGATGAGCTGCACTAGTTTTTTACCTCCCCCCCCCCCCCCCCCTCCCCATGCATCAATAATTTCCAGAATGGCTTATCCCCCCCCCCCCCCCCCAATGCATATATAATCCCGGTGTGCATGTAGAATTCCTGAGAGGTTAAACTAACTTCTACCTCTGAGAGCCCCTATGCAGACAGAATTTAAACTAACTTCTAGCTCTCAGAGCCCCGATGCAGACAGAATTCCGAGCTTGAAAACCCCCCAGATTCAGAATTTCAGAATGCCACCCATCCAAGGGATACATATATTTTCTTGAATTGTACAATATATGACACTTGAAACTCTGAAGGTTGCCTTTAATGCAAAGTACTTTAACATGAATACTGAAATTTTCAAAAATTGTAATGCAGGGACTGCAGAGCTGGGAGGGGGGGGGGTTATGACTAAATAATGTTAGAAACCCACTTGCACACTGTCACCAATCCTGTAATCTGATTGGCTCCACTACTCACTTTCTTTGTAATAGATAGCAAGTAACAAAAGTGCTAGCACAAAACTCTCTAAAACCATGAAATAAATATGTTTTGGCAACAACTTCAAGATAGTACACTAGTGGGATTCTACTAAAACAATTAGACTACTCATTCTCCATGCTACGCACCTCATTAACTAACTATTGAATCACAGAAAACTCGAACTCATACTCTAATTGTTAAGAGCAACCACTATATGAACCTGTCCAGTTTCATAAATTTACAAGCACAAATTCTATTATTGGCTACATACAGAAAATGTATGAAAAAATCCAGAGTGACAATGCAGGTGAAATACAGTAAATGTATGAACATTTTCACAATCACTTTGTGGGTGACAGGCTTCAAAATCTTGTGACACCTGCCTAATGTGGGTGACTTGACAGCTATCAAATTGCTTCAGATGCCACATTGATGGTATCAATCAATATCATTCTTGATGGTATCATGGCACAGGCAACAATTCTCTGCAATCACTGCATAGAGCTACCATGGGAAATCAGCCAAACTACACTTCCCGTACATTTCTCTGCCATGGATGCAGCAGCAGACATCTAACAAGACCCTACCATTTCCAAGTAGTTGATATAACATTCATGTAAGATGCCTGTGACCTTCAAGGACAGGCTGTGGAGTCAGCTAGCCATAAGCCGCTGACCACGGCACATCATTCTTTTTTTAAACCACCCGCACTTTGTTGAAACTTTTATTTTGCTACACCCACACTGCACTGCACTAAAGCCCAGAAGAATCTTCAAGATAGAAGGAGATGGGCCCATATGGAAGAAGAAGAAGAACGTTCTTCGGAGTTCAAGAGTGCATTACTGGGATGAAAACCACTCAGCTGTTGTTATCCTGAATGGCATGACAATCTGTTTTGTTGGCCATATGTTGAAGACATTGTAGTCATGGACATCCATCAAAAGAGTGAACGTAACTCTCTCATCTGGCAAGAATTCATGCAGTCTGGTAGTGAACACGTGTAGCTAAATATTTGTAGTCTTCCACTAAAATGAAAAACAGAAATGATAAGGATAGAACCAACACCACACTGGATTAAATGTGCTATGCCAAAGTTCTCTATGACACCAATCGACTTTAACCACCATCCACAGAAATGTTTTAAAGAATCAAATTATTATCATGAAAATAATATTCTATCGAAGTTTCACTTCTGTCGCGGTAACCCCTGCCATTTATCATCCCTTTTCAAGATCAATCACTGCAAATCGTCAGCTGTTAGAAAGAAAAAAGAAAAAATGCATCCTTATCTATCTTGAGAATTCTTCGTTGTAGCTGAAGATGCTGCATTGGCAAAGAAACTGCCAATGTTGTTCCCATAAGTGCGACTAAAAGGCCGTCATCATTTTCTGCTGTCTCGATTTCGCGCATGCGCACTCATTCTGCGCGCGTGAACTGTGAGTGATTTGTTTTTGCTGTGGCAAATTTGTTTTTTGCTGTGGTGAATTTGTTTTTGCTGTGGCGAATTTGTATTTGCTGTGAGTGATTTGTTTTTGCTGTGGCGATTTTGTTTTTGCTGTGGTGAATTTGTATTTGCTGTGAGGGACTTGTTTTTGCTGTGGCGAATTTGTTTTTGCTGTGGTGAATTTGTATTTGCCGTGAGTGATTTGTTTTTGCTGTGGTGAATTTGTATTTGCTGTGACAGTTATGGGCCACCGTATACCCCCTTCACTGGTTATTTCATGTCTGGGGTATTATCACTTAATATGTGAAAAACTATGTCAATGTCAAATCTATGTAACTATTGAATCACTTTTACCTTAAATCTTGTTCATTAAACATTTGTAACAGTTAATGATTTCAATCTTCTTAACATGTACTGTAAAAACATGGCTATCCTCTTCATCCTTTTTGTACGGTGGCCCATAAGGGCAAAACACAACTCAATTTATCAACTGGAACTCAAACAATCTTTCGCAGAACACAACACAATTTCGCGGAACGCAACAATCTTTCATAGAACACAACAGTCTTTCATAGAACACAACAATCTTTCGCAGAACACAACACGATTTCGCGGAACACAACAATCTTTCGCAGAACACAACTCAATTTCGCAGAACACAACACGATTTCGCGGAACACAACAATCTTTCGCAGAACACAACTCAATTTCGCGGAATTGAACACAACACAATTTCGGTGAACACACACACAAAACAATTTCGGTGAACTAGGGACTAGCGCGGTCACTCTACAAAGGTTAGGAGATTGGGTCGAGTTATTTGCACGTGGTCTTCTTCATGTCTTAGCCGCCATGTTTTGTCAACATTGTGGTACTTGGCTCAGAAGAGATTATACTTTCTGCCCAAAGTGTGGTCAGAGCAGTAATTCTACACTAAACAATTCGGCCCCTTCAGGTTCAACGTTAAAGTCGGTATCTAGTTTCAAAGGCTTTATGTCCAAAAAAGCTAAAGAAAGACAATCAACATTCAAGAACAAGAAACCCAAAATGGAGGAGCTAGTGACAATATCAATCGGTATTGGTACAAGCACAAGTGGAGTGATTAAGTCTGTAAGAGGAAAATCTCTTCCACTAAAGATCAGTAAAGGTTCTTCAGCAAAGCAAGTTCTCGAGGAAGCTTTAAAGAAGAGGACAACGTACGATCGAACATTTAGGACTGACAGAGCGTATAAACTCTGCTACCCAGATGGCACTGAAGTTATTACTCTACCTGGAAGCAAAGAGGCCTTCATCTTAGAAAAATATAAAGAAGATTTGGGGAAGACATGGGGAAGAATTCTATTACTGCTGTGTCCAATTATGGAAAACTCGGGATCGGATCTTGATCAGGAGATAATCGACCTAGATGACCAAGATGACGACTTGCTTATCAGTGCTTTCTCTTCTGACGAATCTGATCAGGGTGATGGTGTCACCTCCGAAAATTCAGGTACATGACAAATGTAGATACAGTACTATTATTGTCTAGATGGTATTTCATGTTACTGTGGTTATTAAGAGGAAATCTGCTGAAAAATCGAGTAATCTCGACACAAAGTGGAAGCAATTTTTAGATAGATTGTTACAAAACTGGTGTTTTTTTCTGCGCATAGGTTTTGTGAAAACTTACCCCCGTACAAAAAAAGGAGTTTCAATTTCTACCTTCTAGCCTTCGAAAAATGGCTATTTCAAATTTTCTCCCCCTCTGCCCCCCGGCACGCTAATCGCAGTAATCGACTAAGCTAGTATCAGTCTCCTATGGTTGGTTTAACAATATTCTCCAGGTTACTTTTTTTTCAAAATGGCATCTAAAGTACGATTGTTGAAGAGGATGTACTGGTAGAACAAGCTCTAAACTGGCAAGAAAATGCATCCCCCAAAAGTTTCACGTGTTCTAAAAATGTACCCCAAAATTTTTGAAGTTCTGCAAACTCCCCCCCCCCATAATACCACCAACCCCCCTGCAACATAATTAACAAACAGTCCTTAAGACAGAAGTCTACAATATGATTTAAATAAAAAAAAAATTGTTCAAATAATTTTTCCAATCTTTACTTGATTTTCAAATGGATTACGCCTTAAATGTTTGTATCGCCCCTATCTCAACTATTCATGTATTTTTACAGACATGAGGCGTGCACCCCTAGAGTTGAATATTCAATTCACTATTCCATTATTGATTTCATTATTCGATCCAAAAATGAATTTTTTAATTCAATAATAATAATAAATGTTATAGCCATTGCAAATCAAGCTCGTTTCTTTTTGTTTACGATTTCATGGCAACACGTTCTCTTTCACACTTTGGTGCCTGTGTGTCTGTTCTCAAAGCATTTTGCATGCTTTCTGCTCGAAAAGGGCATGGGTTGCCATGGAATCATAGACAGAGAATGAGTTTTCGATTTGCAATGGTATAACATTAATATTGAATTGAAAAATGCAGTTTTGGATTGAATAATGAAATGCATAATGGAATAATGAATTGAATATTCAACTCTAGGGGGCACTCATGTCTTTTGACTGTAAAAATAAATTTAATGAATAATTCATTTATAGTTATTATAAATCTTATTTTTGGTAGGTTCCATCCTTGATTTGAATCAGACTGTTAGAGGAAGTACTTCACTGCAGGCTACTTTTTTCACAAATTCAACATCAAGCTCTCAAGAAACCTCTGTTGCAAGGTTGACTTCAGCTGACATTATTCAAGAGGGTACCTCTGGCACAAACAACATAACATCATCTGATTCCTTTCAAGTGCCAATCTCTGTTGCAAGTTCATTGACCTCAGCTCAAGCGTTAGCTTCTGGTACAATCTCAACTTCATCAGCTGATAACAATCAAGGGTCTTCATCTGCAGAAGATGCAAGTCAGACCCTTGTGTCCAACGTATTCTTGAATTTAGATCAAGGTAAGGCATCATTGATGTTCAGAAATGCTAATAAATTACAGTCAAAAGACATGAAGCATACAACCCTATAGTTGAATATTCAATTCATTATTCCATTATTGATTTCATTATTCAAGCCAAAAATTATGGTCAGTTCAATAATACAAATGTCAAATGTTCAAATTTTGATTTCTGAATAAGCAATTGTTCACCCAGAGTCATAGATTTTAGATATTGAAAATTGCATTTTTGGATTGAATAATAAAATCAACTAGCTGATGCCCGTGAAAAATTCACGGAGTGAGGGGGACATTTATTTTACTTAAAGTGTTCTCTGTTTAAAAAAAAAACGAAAAAAAAAATCACAATGGCCATATGGATGTGGGGAGGGGTTCATGATTTCCCCCTTCCATAAACTGCTGGATTTACTAATAACCTCCCATCAGCATGAGTACCCCGTCCCACCATGCCGAAATAAATGAGGTGAGCCCAAAAGGATTTTTTTTGCACTGGTCTCCCTGATTGGTGCGACAAAATCACGCGTGTGTCCGTCTCTCAAATCGATCAAAGAACCCGTGAAAATCGAAAGCGCAATTTGACTTCGCAATTGTTTGTATCTTTATCATATCTCAGTGAGGGGAGAGAAGAAACAGGTCAAGTAAAAATGGTCTAAGACTAAGGACTAATAAGTTTTTTTTAGTTTATATTATTTATATTTTTTCGGCTTTATCCCTCGCTTAAAAAATAGATTGAATTAGAACTTAGCCCAAAGTGAATCTTTTCCATCAAAAACATGCCCACTGGAGGGATTTCCTCCTTCTCTTCGGGATTGTGTCCTTCGTTTTGCGATAGAGCCGTCAGGATTTATACTTAGAGAGAATATTATTCATGACTTTCGGCGGACTGTTTTGTAAATGTGTCATTTCGACTTAGCATGACTTAGCGCGTGCTCGGAGGGAAGCAAGGTAGTGTGTAAGTTTGTTGAAACTTGAATGAAAATTTTTCTCAGCTCAAATCTTTCAAGTTAGAATTATCCCTGCACATTCCTGTATGTAATCTGTAAGAGAACCATTTAGGTTTCAATGTCAATGGTGCTTTCGTCTGCGCGAACCGAGTCCTTTTTTAGTTTCTGTGGGAGAATTCAACATGGCGGCGATGGCGGCTTTGTCCCTCGCTTAAGAAATCGCTTGAATTAGAAATTAGCCCGAGGTGAATCTTTTCCAAAAAAAACACGCCCATGGTCCAGATTTCCACCTTCCCTTCGGGTTTGCGAACTTCTTTTGGCGGCACAGCTTCAGGGCTGAGCGGAGCGAGTGTCGACACGATCTTCCTTACGGTATTAATATATAGATAATGCAGTAATGAATCGAATATTCAACTCTAGGGGGGCACACTTCATGTCTTTTGACTGTAAATTGGGAACTAATCTTATAGCTGTGAACTTACAAAATATTTTGCTGTATTTAATAATAATGATAAAAATAAAGAAAATTATTATATGGCTTGACAGTTTCCTGTGATCTGATTGGCTGGTGCACGGGCTGTATTTTGCATATTGCCCATGGGCTATATTTTCTGTATTTAGCCCCGTGTCCCGGATGAAGACAAAGCAAAAAGTCAAATTTAATTGAGCCATATAATAAACAAATTATTAACCTCGCTTGCTTGGTCTGTACGGGAAATATCAGACCGAGGTCCTTTTGTACAGACCTCGCTATCGCTCGGTCCGTACTGCAAGACCTCGGTCTGATATTTCCCATATAGTCCTCGCGCTTGGTTAATAATCTCTTATTATTTGTAAGAATAAGTAATTTTATGCTTTTTGACTGCTGTTTTTATGTAATAAGAAAGTTAAGTCTAAAAATTGTGTACTGTTATCTCCATGTTTGAACAAGGCAATAGAAGCACGTTCACCTCCCCTGACGGGAGCACATTTGTCGTGGCGGCGTTTGCATGTTACATATCAATATTGCGTGTGTCAGTTGTTTGGATCACCATTTGTTTTTGCCTCTGGAGGTGATAATGATTGGATTCTTATTTTTTTTTCATATATTAATTGTTAATATATTAATTAATCATATATATTAGCTATATTCCAACTTTTATTTAATTTTTCTTAGGAGCTCTACCCATGAAAGATGTCCTGGTCCACAGAAGTAATCTGTTGAAGGACCTCATTGAAGAATTCAAAGATAAAGAAATATTTAATTACAATTTAAATATAGTTTTTATAAATGAGCGTGGTCAGCAAGAGATGGGTAGAGGTTCTGGGGTTCTGCGTGAGGCCCTAAGTTTGTTTTGGAACAACTTTTTTACTTCCTTATCAACAGGTGCTGCAGAAAAAGTACCATCAGTCAGACATGACTACCAATCCCAGGAATGGGAGGCTATAGGGAGAATTTTAGTTTATGGTTATCACTGCAGGGCTAAGTACTTTCCCATTGAAATTTCGGGTGTATTTGTGGGGTGTTGCTTGTTTGATGAGGATTGTATCAGTGAAGATTTTCTTTTTGAGTCTTTTTTATTATATGTAGCAAATGATGAGGCAGAAGTTTTGCAGAAATGTAAAACAGATGAGTTTGACCAATGCGATGAAGATCTTCTTGACCTTTTAAGCAGCTATAACTGTTATAGATCTCCATCGAAAGCAAACATTTCAGAAATTATATGTCAACTTGCTCACCAGGAGCTTATTCAAAAGCCCAAGTACATATCACACTGTTGGAAACCAATTATTTTGTCATTAAAGAGTCAACCTGAGTTCAGCTCATTAGAAGCTATGAAGCAGCTGTATGAAGCAAAAAAAACCAACTACAAAGAAAGTTGTTAAGTTGCTAGTTGCCACTCCTAAAAATCATTCAGAACGTAACTGCTTAGATAATCTGAAACGCTTTATCAAGTCTCTCAATGAGAACTCACTGAAGAGTTTTTTGCAGTTTACAACTGGTAGTAATCTAGTAACAGTGAAGTCCATTTTAGTTACCTTTAATACATTAGACGGTGCTCTCCGCAGACCAATTGCACACACTTGTGGGCCAACTCTTGAAGTGCCCACATCTTATCAATCTTATAATGAGCTCAAGTCACATAAGGCCTGGGTCCCCCATTTCAAGAATACCCCCAGCGATGATATTAGTTGTCATGGACACTATCCAAGATGGCGGCCATAAGTCTCCCTCTAGAGATCACTTGATTGTTTTTAGGCACTAATTATCGCATCAAAGTATTACTTCACTTGGCAGAAACCTAGAGATGTTTTGCTGTGGGGAAGACAGAAAAAATAAGGTACAAATACCTCCAAGATCCGTGCAGTTGAGACGCGGAATCAACATCTATTCAATAAAAAAGACTTCGTGCAACCACGACGGGAACACGAAGCAAAACTGCTGGTTGGTAAGTAACTTAAGTGTGGTTTATCAGAATGAACAAGGCAGTGTGTAATTGGTTGGATATTCTTTTGGAAAAAAGTAAGCTTTCTAAGGCAAATATTGCAGAGATGCCAGCCAACCTCAAGTGATTAGAAGCGGGAGATTCGCGATTATAAGCTTATTGGTGGGAGATAGAAGGGAACATGAGAGGAAATCTCCAAAATTCAAGCGGGAGAAAAAGCTGAAAAGCGGGAGTCTCCCCAAAAAAAGCTTTGGATTTGGCATCGCTGGTATTGGTTATGCTTATATTAGGCGATAGAAAGATTTTTAAATCTTAAAAGCTTGAAATATTTTTTAACTAGAGCTTAACTTAATAAGTTACTGTAAAAATGTGGCAAGAGAAACGGAATTCAGCCCAATAATACTTATATTTTTTCTCAGGTGCTGTCTTACAAACCCAATATCACCTAGAATTTGTTATCTTCAAACTATAAGTTTTTTAGGTAGCAGTGTCTCATCTGTAAAATGCAATTCCAATCTTGTTCAAGAATTCCTATAGGCACTGTCATCTCCTCCCTCTCCCAAATTGCTAGCACTAGGATATAAAAATTATACTGTTCTTATAAGTAAGGATTATTGCTTTACTGCCCAAAGACGAAACATCTTGGCAGCCTGTTGTTAAAAGACGAAGCATCTTGACAACAGGAATAGCATTCACCAGTCTATAAGAACTTTCACATGTATATTTAGATTGTGGATTGGCAAATTCGTTTAGTCATTTTTATAATCAATGTTTTAGTAAGCCTTGTTTTGCTCTAGATGATATGTGGGTAAATACAAAACTGTATTGTATGACATTTTTTTAAAGAATCATCTAATAATATTGCATTTCATCCATTTTCATTTGCACTTGTTGTTGCCAGATTTATAGTATAACTGATTTTAGCTAAATTATCCTTCACTTGTACATCAGCAATTACATTCTCTGAAATAACATTACCACTGAAATTTAAACAAAGATGAGTTTCTATTCTAGTGGATTTCTCCAAGGGTGTAGTTGAATTTGAAAATGTGTGAAAATAAAACCAAGCATTTCACTAGGAAAAGAAAATACACAGACACAGCAAAGTGAGATACTCTCCAAAGGGAGATATCCCATTTGATATTATTTTTTTTAATTTTAAAAATATATTTACAGATTTTTCATGTATCTAGCATGCAGGCTTCATTGCCTATCAATATCTTTAAAACATGTTAAAACAAATGAAGGGTGAGTGCATTTTTTGAGTGAAATGTTGTGTGAAAAAAATCATGGTGATAACATCACTTACATGGTTCTTGCACCGACCCTTAAATGTTATTAAAATTCATTTTTCAGAAATGTTTTTTTGTTCTTGTAGGCAGGCTAACATCATATGCTACAAAATGGCCTTTTGGGAAATGTGTACAATCGTGCAACCTACACCTATTAACATTGCTCCTGAAACCCTGTATCATGAACAGTGCATCATAGATGGAAATTATAATTCACACTGCCATTCATTTACATACATGTACAATATGACTAGAAAGAGAAGATAAAATTCCTGTCAGAGCTGGCCTGGAGCATGGATTGGCATTAAGGCACTGCTGAGCTAAATCTATACAAGCCCTTATATTAAAACTTTGTCCAATCTTTAGGAGGACAGTTCCAAAAGAATATATATCACTGCGCTTGCTACAAGGAGAACCCATTAACACTTCAGGGGCAATATGAGCATATTTTGACTTGTACTTCTTTGCTGGTGGAGAGTTGATATGACATGCCTTGCCAAAATCAATAATATAACCTACTTTCTTGCACACTAAGATATTGTTGCTTTTTAAATCACAGTGTAGAAATCCAGTTTTGTGCATGTGGTTTAATGCATCTGCAACATTGTAGGTCACAATTATCCATTCTTGTGAGGTGAGGGTTTTGCTTCTCAAAAGGCTATGTACAGTTGATGACTGTTGACCAATGCCAATAAATTCCATAATAATTCCATAAGGTTGTATTTCCAACTGAACTCCAAGAATTGTTGGAATGTTTGAATGACACAGTGCTTGCATAATTTGTGCTTCTCTAATTATATCATCAGCACTGCTATATTCTCCTAGCTGTTTTTCAACGACACAAATATCCAGACGCTTGTATGACTTTAAAAAACATTTTCCAAATGTGCCTTCTCCTAAACATATGGGTTTGTCTTCACAACCAACATCACTTCTTGCAATTCTATTTATAGTGCTTCCAGTCAGTCTGGATTTGGATGACTGGTATCCTGACAATGTTACCTGACAAGAAACAGTAGATAGCATAAGAATTCTGCACCAAATTGTAAATTCACATATCAATGTCCTACCAATGAAATTGTCACAAATATTTTGCAGAGATATCTATAATGCCAAAGAAACAAGTTGATGGCGAAATTCTCTGTGAATTAAAGTAATTTATGAGATGATCATACAGTCACAGCAGCTCAGACTTCAGACAATAAAAATACCAAGATTCCAAAAATAGCCAGATCTCCTACCCCTCCTGGTATTTTTAAATGCACCATATAGTGATTTGTATTTTGATTAAATCACCCAGAGTTGAAATAGGGTGTTGCAAAATGCAGTTACATATTTAGAAGAAGAAAACACTAAACTTTGCTTTGTGTGTGCAAAGTTTAGCTTTTGTCGTTTTTGTTTTCTTATTTACCATTATTTATTGGGGAAATGTCCCGGTGGGGACTCTCCTACTTTTTGGGCGGGGGTGCTCCTCATACCTTTCAGGGTTCAAAATCAGGCCTCTGGTACCTTTTTATGGGGTAAAATTTGAGGGAAAATCAACTAAGCGATGCCATTTTAGGTAAAATCGAAAGTTCCCACTGAGCACCCACCGCTCAAAAAAATAGGGGTCCCCCAAAAAAACTCACACACACCTCCGGGAAATATACAATGTTGACAGGTTTCCAGAAACCAATCTACCGAATTGGTATAAATCTGCTTCCAAAAGGTTTAGGAAATTTCATCAAATCGTGGCGGCCTTAACCAATTAGAGGGCATTAAATTAGAGGGCATCAAATGTGAAAATAGTGATATTTTAATGTTCTTACCTTTTTGTGGGAGAATTTTATCATCTCCTTTAACTTTGCATTTTCAAGGCACTTGCCTTTCCATTTTGTAATATAATTGCTTGCAATTTTCGTTTGTCGATCGAGATTTTGTTTGAGTTTGGTATAGGTAGCCTTCTCTTGAATCTTTCGCTCTTCAAATCTTGTCCGTCGTTTTCTCTTTTGCCTTGCGTTTCGAAGCTTTCTCTTCTCCTCTAATGTATGGTCTCGAAACTTCCCCATCTCTTCTTAAACCAGTGATAATCGAGTGTATTTTGATAGCAAATTGAGGTCCGGTACGATGGTTTATGTTTTATAAAAGCTTGCAAGTAAGGAATAAATCAAGTAATCGCGGGAAAATAATTATATTTCAACTTTTGGAGGGAAAGAGACCGTAAAAGGTCAAGCGATCCATATTTGGTAGATAGTCATTTATTATAAATAGATTCCACCAAGACCGGAAGTATAAGTCACTCCGTAAAAGGAGAACATGGTCATATATGGAAGCCTTTGGTATTCGAGCCCAATGTACAATGTCAGCGGTCAAACACGGATGCCATGGAAACGCGATTCTTACATGCTTGGAGTAGCTTCTCTCACGATGTGATACGAGTTTTATTTTGTATTTTTCGGGTTTTAAAACTTTCAGAAGATGATAAACAATAAACTACAGAAGTAAAGCAAGTGAAAAGGTGCGTATTTATGCAATTATTACGTCCATAAATGGCCGATAATGGCAGTGAAACTGTGATCGTTTGTCCGTGTAGGGAACTTGATTTCGTTCCGTTGTTGTAAACAACAGCATAAGGTATTGTTTTTGGCCTTCGATTTTAGAACTCTATTTATTTACAGACTTTATGGTATAGATTATTTACAATTTCAGTCCATGATGAGAAAAATATATAGATATATGTACAATTTAAACTGCTACTAAGCTATGTTAAAGACACAAATGAATGCTTAGATTAGAACATTTCTCACCAAAATTTAGCTTTCTTGGTTATCACAAACTCCCTACTATCTCAAACTAATTTTTGCTTCCCTTGAGAGTTCGATATAGTGGAAGACTACTGAACTATCTAATTGATTGTCAAACCTGAGGTCCATATCAGGTGAGAAATAAACATTCTGGTGGGCCCTAGCAGGTTGAAACAATCTCTTGGACGTTACTGTACATAGGTGTAAAAATACAAATCAAGAACCATTTAAGTGGCTTTTTAGACTCTTTCGATTTTACAATTTCTGTTCTCTCAGATATATTGTCAACAAAAATACAGAATTTTTTTTTACGCTATTTAAAACATGATTTGTACAGATTTTTCAGCAGAAATTGTAAAATCGAAAAACAGTCTAAAAAGTCACCTAAGTGGTTCTTTTCAGTTTCAGTTTTAATACTCGGTTCAGTATCGGTTCAGAGGTTGGTTCTTGGACCAGCCCCTTCAAATAGAGTATTGCATTAGAATTGTATACCCCACTGATTCAAGAGAGATTTTGCTGCATTGCGTTTTTTCAACAATTTTAAGCTGACTGGATCTCTCTTCATGTCTTCAAGACTGGGAGAATTTAAGTTATTATTAATAAAATATGACCTCTCCCATTGTTGGAGTTCATCTTCCGCTTCCTTTTCAGCAACTGGTTTCTGCCGAAGAACTTTGCTTTGTATTATTGCAAGATGATCCTTGAATTGATTGTGGTCAAACACATCCTTAGAGTGTCTTATTTTTTCTTTTAGTCTGTCAAGTTTTTGAACTTCATTGGTGTCTCCTAATACCAGAGATACAGCATAAGCAAGGCGAGTGTGGTATGGATGAGTGGCAGAAATATTACGGTGATGGTTTCCTGGATCTTCTGTGGAATGAGGAGGGCTGGTTAATGAGACAGCAATGGAAGACTGACCTGTTTGGTCTCCACTTTGTAGAGCAGGTCTAGTTTCCATTATGGATTCTTCAACAGTGACGGAAGGAACTTGTTCCTGTAATTGGATGGTATTTACATCATTGCTTACAGATGGTTCCTCTTCAACTTGAAGAACATCATCTGTAATGGCAATTTCTTGGAACTGGAGTACTTCTACTTCCTCTTCGTCATCATCATCTCCATAATTAATTAAAGGTATGTCATCTTCATTTTCTCCGAGGTTTTCAACTGGTTGCAGGAAGCCAGTGTTGACCTTGATCACCCCCACGTCATGCTCATCAGGAAGGTAGAGAAGATGAGCAGGCAAGCGTAGTCCTTCCTCTATACATTGCGACCAGCATTCTTGCAAGTTGTTCTCCTCTTGTTGCATAGTACTGGAACGGAAGTGATGTAGAGTTGGTCCTTCTGGTCTTGTGCAGGGCTGAGGCTCGGAGTCATGGAAGATCACATTCTCGCCATCATATTCCCACCACACATTCTCTTGCCCAGAGAGCAGGTAGTCACTGATTCTTTCTAGATGGGCTTGCCAGTACCTTGAATACTTGTTGAGAATGTATGGTTGGAATAGGGTGTCCAAGAACATGGGAAGACTGTTTGACATCCTTGTAATTTTCTTCTCTACATCACGACCACGGGTGCCTTCGTTGATTTCACGAAGCTCCTCTTCTGCTTGTAGTCGTACAAGGACATTACCAATAACATGGCCTGGATGATTTGATGACGTGGTCTTAGTGATGCCATTGATGGCATTGAAGAGCCTTTCCTCATCTTCTGCATTAATAGTAGGCCCTGAGACAAGCCTCAGTTGCAGTGGGGCATGTGTAATCAGATCATGGAAGTACTTTCCATAGAATTTCCTGTATGTGTGTTTCTTTAGCTTGAACCCAATGACCTCAAAACACAAAATGGCATGTAGAAAGCTTTGGTTATAATATCTAAGAATAGAGCGAGGAGAGCGTTTTTCATCATCTTGGTATAAGATTTTTTGCATTTCAACCAAAGTATCTAAAAGTTGTTGTACTTTCAGGGGAACTTTTTGTCTCATCAGTGATGAGGCAGCAATTATACAACACCGCTGATCACATGCCCGTTTCTTATCTTTACCGGCACTGGCTAGAGCAATACATTCAATGAGCTGTTTGGACTCTGCTTCTGGGAGATGATGGGGAAGCTCAAGCAGGAGATTTGCAATGTGACCAGCTAAGTCATGCATTGGCTCACATGGTAGCACTTCATACTCTTCACAGTGTAGGCTTTCCAGTGTTGATAGTGGGTCAGCATAGAGGATGACTGGTACTCTTTTCTGGCCATGCAGCTCATCTGTCAGTTGTTGCTGCACTGTTTCTTTAAGGTTGTTTCTGGGTTTTACTCCCCTGGCTTGAAGCTCACTCTTGATGTCTTCTTTGCTGAGGCGGTTGAGTGGATTGGCTTGTTGCAATATGGAGTTTCTTCTCCCAGCAGGACCAAGGAGTACAGATTGCTGGCGTTCTTGTAGGGTGATGGATGGACATCTAAATGCGTGGTCAAGCTCATGAATTCTGTTGGCATGAATTCCACAGCTGGCACAATAGTAGTGACCCCCTCGTTGTTGCCCACACTCTAGCTGCACTGAAGGCCCATCACCCTTGCAGAATCTCATTTTGTCAGTTATCTGGATCCCATAATCTCCAAACTTTAGACTGGATGGCTGATTCTTCAGGCACTTACACCGGGTTTCACTGTATGCCAGTTGATCTGCATCTGTGTCTCCACATCTGCACAATGCAAATAGAATTAAAATGAAATATTCTCAAAACAAACAAAAACAGGGTTTTCACTTATGGTCACCCAATTCTTATTGTGATTATTTATTCGGGGCATTCCACTCAGCTGCAATAAAAAAAGCTGCCCAATATAGGCAGATTTCTGTTTACATTGTTTGTCTAATTGGCATAATGATTTCGGGGAGTGATGTTCTGTACAATCATGTCTTGAATATTGACCAAGCAGGGAAAGTAATATGCCTGTTGACCTGTTTTAAAATATGTTATTCTTCCACAACAGCATCCTCGGTGACATTTATAGCTTAGAACTCCTTTTTTTGCAATCTATTCTTACCTTGCAATTATGTACACTTGAGGACGCTCAATTTCCTCCTGTACATTGATATCCTCACCGGTCTTCTCACGATACTCTTCATTTGTTAGGTGAATCGCAGGGTCACGGAGGACATGCACCATAAAGAGTAGATGGCCATGGTTTGAGACTGAGGAGTGGTCATGCCACAAAGAGAGATATCTTGTTCTTTCTAACGACATTAGTTTTGTCCTCATTGTTGCCAGACTGCCATTTTCATCATATTCTCCAAGCTGTTTTAGGCGACCTTCCACCATTTCTCTAGACATCTCTGTATAATAGCTGTCAGGATTCTGTCTCATGAATCCCTTTTGCTTTTCTAAAGTTCTCTTCCGTACTTCTTCTAAGGGCCTTTTTCTTCCTTCCACTATGAATTCCACTGTCTCGATTGTTTTGGTTTTTTTGTTTAAGGTCAACTTTGAAAATTTCTTAGGTACTATCAATTCTCCAACAGAGATTTCTCCACTTGCTATTCTTTCCTTTAGTGTCTCTTTCAATGAATCATTTGTTTCTGGCGTGGGTAAGGAAATTTCACCTCCTAGCCCTCTAACCTTTCTCCTTCTTACACGACGCTCACCACTTTGCTGACGGCTGCTGCTTTTCAATTTATCAATGTCTATTCCTTGATTAACCAGCAGATCCTTTATTATTTGGCCACCATTCTGAGCAGGCTTACCATTTTTGTTCAGCACTTTGTATTTTCTTGCCAGTTCAGACCAATTTGCTGTAGTGCCAGCTTCGTATCCTTCTACCTCTCTTATTAAGGCTTCTTTGTCCAACCCCACTGTATTGGCATTACCAGTGTGTTTTTTCTTCTTCTTTTTACCAACCCTCTCAAGCTCAAGATCATTTTCTCTCCTTCTCTTTGCTGCTTTTTTGGTTTCAAAGGAAGAAGCTAGCCTCTCTCTCTGGCGGGCAGAGTATGACTGTCGGTTTCCAAGACATCTTTGTAGAGAAGTTGACTTCCAGTGCTTCTCTATTTCAGCCTTGGTTTCTCTGAGTAGTTTCCTTCTCACGCTTTTCTTCTCAGCCTTTGTTTTCTTCACCTCAACTCCTGCCTCTTGCACTTTGCAAAGTGTCTCCCCCAACTCCAGGCCTGACCACTTCTTAAACACAGGATTGACTTGTTGATAAAGATTTCGGGCAGCAGCTATTGCAGCTTTTTTATTGACAGGCTCATTATGCACATTCAGTTCATTTGAAGTTATGTCTCTTATAATATTAAAAGGATTTCTTTTTGCCTTGCTTTTGTGCAGAGGGCTCTTAACTGGAAATAAAGCCTGTATAGAAGCAAAACTCTGGTAACAGCCTTTGCAATCAGAGAACGAGTGTTCACACTTCCTCGGTCGTGATAAACTGTGCCAGTGCTCAACTGAGAACTCCTTTAGAAATAATTGTTTCTCATTCGATTTTCTAGTGTTCCACTTCTTTATAGTAGACTGAAGAGCAGGATAGCGTTTGCAGAATGTATCGAAATCTATTTGATATGCCTCGGACCTCTCTTTAAAAGTTTCGGAGAAGAACTTATAACTTTGTTCTTGTTGCTGTGCCTTGAGTGTTTTGGCGGGATCTCTGTTTTGCTTTACGAACTCCCTCGCTCGTTTTGTAGACCACAGAGCTGCAACTTTGGCAAATCCGCAAGTTGTGGGAGAGACAAAACCTCCTGACATTGACTTTTCGAATAATTGACGAATATAAGTAATGGAAATTATAATACCGGTAGCTTGGTGATGGGTTTCTGGTGAATCGATGTAGTCGTTGCGAGCGCTAGTCTCTAATGTATAAAATTTCAAATTGAGCGCCAAACTCGATAATGAGGTCTTGTGACTCGCTTATCTTGTAATCTGAGAGAAAACTAACATTTTGTTACAGATTATTGGGAAATAGCTTGTCAAAATTAGGTCTTACGGACTTTCGCAAACGAGTATTGACAAGGACATGACAACAAATATATCATTCAAATAAACATGTTTTACTACACTTTTTCGGCAATATACACAAACATAAAACATTTTATCAAACAAAAAACATATCCTAGCCTAAACTTGATTAATCTTTCCCAAACTGTTATACTAAGTTCTTTATGCTTCAGTTGTTATAAAACCAACTAGGGAAAATGTACTAAAGCTATAATAAAATGAAATAACAAAAAATGTCGTTTATTTTGTGCATTTTGCAGTCCCCTGATGATATAGTGCATTAAATCCTGATTTCCTCGTTGGAACACGACTCTACTGCATATGATTGTTATGTATGGAGCTTTTGGGCAAACAACACAAACGATAAGTAGGGATGCAGAGGACGTGTTTATTTTTACACTGTTTGGCAATCTGGGGCTGGTCACGTGATTGGTTGCCATGGCAACAATGATGCTCTACAGAATCTTCGAACTACGATCTACAACCTTAACAAAAAAAATTGGTCCAAATTGCTTTAATTTACTTTGAGGAATTTTTTTTCATATTTTTTTGTATTTTTCGTGTTTGACCCAGGCCTTATGTGACTTGAGAGCTTGCTGAAGAATTTTCAAGCGTCATTAACAATAAGGAGTCATGGTCCTTCACTATTGTTTAAACAAGCTAGATATTGATATACTCTATATCATAGCTGTAAAGACAAATTGTTCATGTTCTTGTCAGATTGCTTATGTTTATTTAGGAAACATTACCAAATATTTAACATTTGAAGTAGCATTATTGTTAGAGCATGGATGAATGATAATCTTTGCACTACATCGTATAGCACCTAGTTGGCAATGTTTCATAGATGCAGTGTGAGCATTCCACTGTTTGTTTTCAAAATCAGTTGCATATTTGGTTTACAGTGATGTGACAAAGCAAAAATAGCTAATACTTCTAATATAAGATTTTTCTAATGCTTCAATTACAGCTTGCCTGTTTTCAGCCAACACTAGAGTGCAAACAACATAACCGTAAAACGCTTATTAGTAAATTGTTCAAAATAGTACTAGTTAAACAATTCTAACAATAGGATTAACGTGAAATAGTGCAATTTAGTATTTATTACTAATAAGTATTTCATGGATATATTGTTTGCACTCTAGCTAAAGGCTTGGGCAATACAAATTACACAACGTTGTTAAATAATAATGATTCAGTTATATAGTTACTATTTCATGGGTTGTATGCCATCACTCTACTTTAATGTTATGTTGAGTTAGCCATAATATGGGCCCCACCATTAGCGAAAAGAGACCTTATACCTCATTTTGTATTCTCGAGAAAAATGCAAAATTCTCATACAGACCCTTATAGAATTTAACATTCAGGTAAGCAAATCTCCAGTATGCCTTTCACAATCAGGATAAATAAGGTGCCCAAAGGTAGTTACAGTATTTTGCTATCTAAAACTTCACAAAACAGAAACTTGACAAAATATATGGTATAAGGTCCCTTTTCACTTGGCGAGGCCCATATGTTATGCATATGGTACATACATGTATCATCAGGCATTTTGACTTAATAAAAACAAATCTTTGAACAAATGTAGATGAAACTTAGTCATCTTTGCATGCAGCATCCATGATCTTATGGTAAAGTTCAAGGGCCTCTTCAGCATTACTGGGATGCTGCAATTCGGTGTTGTTGAGTACATACTCGAAGTATTCTTGGTAGCAGCTTTTCTCTTCCTCATATGTCAAATTATCTCTCATGGATTGTATTTCATCTTCTGAGATGGGTAGTAATAAATCATCCTCTCCTCCATGAAGTTCTGGAAGGTAATAAAGCTCGTCTGGTCTTCCACTGATAGTGCCATGTCTAGAACCCCTTATTAAGTGAGTATTCCAGTGTTCTTGAACATTATCAAGATCTTCTTGAAGGAGCTGGGAAAAACATAACCAAAGACATTCCATTTGAAGCTCATTTCCTGTATTAAGTATATCTTGTTCCACAAGATTTCTGAAGAAGTCCATCCACCAACTGGATCTACTTCTCCGGTAAAATGCCCACCAGCTTTCTATCCGCTGATTGACTGGAGATGTTCCATACTTATGACCATTTTCATCGTTTAGAAAAGTGCATTGCATAGCTGCCATCACTCCATTTTCAGTGCCACAGTCGGTTCTAATTTTTATAGGACAGCCACCTACTTCTGAAACACATTCAAATAGAAATTGGCTATAATGTCAGGATTGTTGTTTGACTTAGTAACTTTGAGCCACATGATCTTTCGACTCCACCCGTCTATACACCCATGAATGGGGAAGCCATAGGGCTTAAGTTTATCATAGCCATCTACATGCCATGTGAAATTTGGTCCTGGAGAGAGGTATCGTCGTCTTTTAAGACATCGTGCCTTCCTCTGCTGGCAGGCTTCAGGATCTAGTTCCCTCATTAGATCAGCAACAACCTGCCTAGGAACTTGAATGTTTTGCAACCGTAGCGTGTGCCACATACTGCGATAACCTCTTTGGCAGCCCGGGCCAGTTAATTCATGTCTGATTCGCTCCCGTACAACGTCTAAGTCATAACCGGGCAGCTTTCTCTTTAAGCCGTATTTCTTTAGCCTGTTTTTTAACGTTCTAAGAGACATTTTGATACCATGACGCTTTTCTAAAAAATTAATGATAGCAACGTACTTGTACCCTCTGGAGAAATAATAAGTAATGCTACTTTCTTCATGTTCGTCATCAACTGAACTGTTGGACGCCATATTAGCAAAAATATCGTAGACAATTTCAGATCGTATAGTGCAGATCTTTTCTGAGCCAAGTTCCACAATGTTGACAAAACATGGCGACTAAGCGAAGACCACGTGCAGCTAACTCGACCCAATCTCCTAACCTTGGTAGAGTGACCGAGCTAGTCACTAGTTCACCGAAATTGTTTTGTGTTCTGTGAAAGATTGTTTTGTTCTGTGAGATTGTTGTGTTCCGCGAAAATGTGTTAAGTTCTGCGAAATTGTGTTGTGTTCTGCGAAAATTGCTGTGTTTAATGAAAGATTGTTGTGTTCCGCGAAATTGTGTTGTGTTCTGCTAAAGACTGTTGTGTTCTATGAAAGACTGTTGTGTTCCGCGAAATTGTGTTGTGTTCTGCGAAAGATTGTTTGAGTTCCAGTTGATCAATTGAGTTGTGTTGAAAGATTGTTGTGTTCCGCGAAATTGTGTTGTGTTCTGCTAAAGACTGTTGTGTTCTATGAAAGACTGTTGTGTTCCGCGAAATTGTGTTGTGTTCTGCGAAAGATTGTTTGAGTTCCAGTTGATAAATTGAGTTGTGTTTTGCCCTTATGGGCCACCGTATTTTGGGCAGTTCCAGAAAATATAGTCAATTTCTAAACCGTTTGATATTTAAGAGCGCTCGTCTGTAAATATCGACCAACTCGCGAAATTCAAAAATTTGCAAAATCGCTCAAACTTCGTCTATCTCTACCTATAGTGGATCTTTAACTTCTATGGGAATTTAAGTTCGATCAGATAAATATTTTAGGAGAACAGGGGCCGAGTTGAATCACTCGGCTGATTGCCGATTTTGAGGCCCGGTTTTGCCTTTTCTACCATACCTCAAAAGTCAACAAAATTCTAACGCTCGCGCTTAACAATCAAAAGATAACTACATTAAATCAAAAGAATAGACTGCTTGCCATTCTGAGAGGAATTTGACATCAATAGGGTAAATACTGAATATTTAACGGATTTTTTAATTATTTTTAATTTGTTCACCTTGGTTTCGGGGCTGAATTTCGATGTAATCCGGAAATCAGTTGATTTGAAATTGCCATTCCCTAGAGCAATGCTTAAGGTCCGTATTTGTCAAATAATATTTTTGGGCCAGGCAAAATGAAAAGTTTTAGCACGCCTACGAGTGAGTTAGGATATGCGCATTATGACAACAATATTAAAGGTGTCACTGAGCATGCGCACAATATTTTCTTCATTTTGTATTGCTCTGAGAGATCAAAAGAAACGGCCAAACGGAATTACTTGAAAAACAAAACCTTCGTTCAATTAAACATGTAATTCATGTTTTCTAATGTAGCCTGCTATGGGGTTTGTAATGGGAAGCCTGCGTAAGCGCGGATGGACTCGAACCTAATATATACCATGAACCTTTGGGAGTGAACACGTGAGGTTCCCATCTTGTATCGGAGAGAAATCGGAGAAAGAACAAGAAGGTACCTCGAAGGTACGTAGTTATTTGACATTTACACAAAAGCACACATTGTGATTCGTACAATTTTCCATTTTGAAACCTCAAAATGCAATTCGAATGCCTGAAAAAGCCATTTGAATGCCTCAGAAAGCCGTTTGAATGCCTCAGAATGCCGTTTGAAATTGAATGCCTCAATGTATCATATGAATGCCTGAACTACTTATCTGAAAGCCTCGATTATTTACGTGGAATCCCAAACTTCCTCGGCACACTTGCCTACCCTGGAAAACCTTTTGCTTGCTTCGATGATATAACTAGGTTACTGGAGGTGCAGTCTCATAATATTGCTGATGTCATTTGTGATCGTCTGTGGAACTTTGTACCAGATGCAAAGAGATTTCTACAGCTTAAATCATTTGTCATTAACAGGTGTGATGATTGTGAGAATGAAGGTAAATCAGGTATTACATCTGTAAACCGCCTATCTTGATTAGATTTGTTCTTAAATTCTGAAAGCAATGGTGTCAATCACTACCAGTGGCACCAAAAAAGAGATAGAGAACCATCCCGAATCCCTGTAAGAGAAATCAAACGTATCATGAGAAAGGGAAAGAAAGTTAGAAAACTGTTTCGCAAACATGTATCCAACCTAATACCCAAGTCTTCCCTTATTTTAAGATATTTATCAAGACATGATAGATTGTATGTGAGGTTAGTGAGTTTTATAATAGATTTATTGGTGTGAAATTGGGTTGCACTATTAACATGGTAACTGTGATGAAAAGCATTACCAATACTTGTGATGGTATGGATCACAAACAATGTAATCAACAAGTGCCTGTCGTCAATTATAGTCCAGCATGTAAATGTATGTGTGCATCAACATATAAAGATCTTCAGCACTGTGCTGTGCACAAGATGTGCATACTAAAAGATGATATAGAACTTAATCCGGGACCAGGGTTTGTAAATCCCTACAAAACTATTGTTGGTGATTTCCATCAAGGTAATGAAGAATTTGCTGTAAACAGAGGAAAACAGTGTGTTGCCATTTATTTGACTGCTGCTGTTTATAACAAAGGGGTCCGACCTGTTGAAGAATGGACTAACATAGATATGAACACTATATTACGTGCTGGTAATGATCTTTACTCTCATATAAGTAGAATGGTAGGAAAAGATTATCTTCTCCTTACTGATGTCCCAGTGTATGTTTCTCTTAATGAACATAACTACAGCCTTGAGTACAGTGAATCATTGTGTGGTGGTGTCTACATGGTTAGAAAAAGAGATTGCTATGTGCCATTGAAAACAGCATTATTAAATTTATCTAAGCATTATGAAACATTTTTGTTAACAATCAGCAGTAATACTGTGGCATTGTTCTCCCATAACAAAGTTTTTAAATGCTTTGACTCACACAGTCGTGATTCATTTGGAAGATTAACTGACTCTGGGAAAAGTGTTCTGCTTCATTTTGATAACCTAAAACTTATTATTGATTACTTTAAAAGTGTATATTCTAATGACTCAAGCTCTAGTGTTCAATTTGAAATTAAAGGTGTTTCTATAAGATGCTGTAATGATCCAAATGCCTGTAAGCCTGTAAGCAACTTGAATTTTAATTAATTGAAAACTAAAAAAGAATTTATCCAGGAAAAAAAGGCATTGAAGAAACGGTTAAAGATAGTGAAACACAGCAACAAAGGCTAGAACGACTTCAAAAAATGAACATGAAAGGAATGCAAGACTTAAAATGAAGAGAGACCATGCATTTCTAAATCGTAGTAATGAGACTGAAGGTCAAAGAAATGCACGTCTTAAACAAATGAGAGATAATGATTCTTTAAAACGTTGCAATGAAACTCAATGTGAAAGGAGTATTACGCTAAAGAAACGTAGAGTCATGTGTGCTGAGAAAAAGAACACTGATGCTCAATCTTTAACTATCATTCAACTTATAAATTCCTTCCATGATACAGTGTCGAGCGGGCCAACTTATATTTGTGTTTGTTGTAGTCAGTTATGGTAATATATAGATTTAGCCACTGGCTAAAAGCGGAGCTCCCGGTTACATATTTTTCTGTTAACGAGGAAAAAGGTTGCCATTGTACATAGGCTTTGTCTTGCACCGTCATACCACTCGACTAAGCACTTGCATCCCCTTGCCACTTCCACCACACAAGTCTGGTTGTCTGAGGTTTATCCCTTCCTGAGATATGTTCTTTTTCTCTTGTGATGACGTCATCGATGACGTAATACCACGTGACCATGCAGTTGCACCCCCCTTGCCACGTAGATAACTTCACCCAAGTTTGGTTGTCTGAAATTCATCCCTTCCCGAGATATGTTCTTTTTCTACTGTGATGACGTAATCGATGACGTCATACCACGTGACCGTGCAGCTGCACCCCCCTTGCCACTTAGATAACTTCACCCAAGTTTGGTTGTCTGAGGTTTATCCCTTCCTGAGATACATTCTTTGTCTCCTATGATGACGTCATCGATGACGTCATACCACGTGACCATATAGTTGCACCCCTCTTGCCACTAACACAACTTAACCCAAGTTTGGTTGACTGAGGTTTATCCCTTCCTGACATATGTTCTTTTTCTCCTATAATGACGTCATCGATGACGTCATACCACGTGACCATACAGTAGCACCCCCCTTGCCACTTAGATAACTTCACCCAAATTTGGTTGTTTGAAGTTCATCCCTTCCCGAGATATGTTCTTTTTCTCCTGTGATGACGTCATCGATGACGTCATACCACGTGACCGTGCAGTTGCACCCCCCTTCCCACTTAGATAACTTCACCCAAGTTTGGTTGTCTCAGGTTTATCCCTTCCTGAGATATGTTGTTCTTCTCCTATGCTGACGTCATCGATGACGTCATACCACGTGACCATACAGCTGTACCCCCCTTGCCACTTAGATAACTTCACCCAAGTTTGGTTGTCTGAGGTTCATCCCTTCCAGAGATATTATTTTTCTATTTTAAGACGTCATCGATGACGTCACGTCACGTGATCATGATACAGCACCCCCTGGTAGCACAGAGAAAATATCCCAAGTTTGGTTGTCTTAGCATGTTCCCTTGAAGAGAAATAATTTTTTTCTTAGTATACCACAGGGTTCCATGAGTTTCCGCGTACGGCGGACGGACGGACGCTATACCTTTAATACCAGGAAGAAACAAAAAAATTCATCTCAAGAAGGGAACAACCTGTAGCAACCAAACTTGGACACATTTATCTTTTGGGCGATACCATTTCAACGCCCTAATCATTTGACTTGGCGCCGTCAATAACGTAAGCAAAATGAGCAAGAAAGCCCGTGACGTTTGAAAATCAACTCCATAGTTATGCTAGACGTTATTTCCTTAGGTATGGTGCTCCGCTTGCGCGGGCCTTTGGCCTCCGCTACAAAACAGTGTTAAGTCAGTGTCATGCCTTAAAGATCTAGAAAATAATTCAATGAAAACTTGCATACCTTCAACAGCAAATGGTGGAGATATTTGTAACACTTGTAACACATTCTGGGCAATGGGTCTCATTTCTTATTTTTTGAGGCTCATACATACTCTGAGGCAGCGGCTCATCATTTTCGCAAAAGTGGGCTATTTCAATCCTCTTTGGTTCAAATATGCTCTTTTGAGGCTCAAATATCCCCCAAAGGTTCTCAAATATCCTCTTGCGAGGCTCAAATATCCCCCGGGGGGCTCAAATATCCTCTTACGAGGCTCAAATATCCCCCGAAGGGCCTCATTCGCTTCCCACAAGTGGGTTTTCTTGAACATCCTCTCATTGAGAGGCGTCCCTGAAGTGCAGGGCGTCCCCAAGAAGGGGTCATTTAGCTTAACTGAATGTACTGTTAGTGGAAGAATCTGTCGTCGCTTTCCCGACACTAAGCTTAAATTCAACCGTAGATCTGAACCTGAATGATGCAACATCGACTTCGTGTTTAGACGAAAAACGCGTCCTGACATTCTAAAGAAACTACCAAAATAGGCTATACCCTGCATTAGAAGCGCCATTGAAACGTTATAAAAGAAACAGAAACGTCGAATGGAATAAAACTTACCGAGAAAAGACTCAAGAGAAGTCCACGAGGAAAGCCGGTCTCTTTCTTTGATTGCTAAGAATGCTGGTCGAAAAAGTCGAAAATGAGCGAGAAACCTAATAAAAAGGAGCAGAAGAAGAAACCTGACTGCAAGAAGTCGAGCAATACGAAGGCAGGAAATGTCGCCGAGAAGACTAAGACTGGTTTGGGTACTTCTAGTCCGGGTTCTAGTTCTACTTGCGACGCCTCCGGAACGAGCAATAAGCACGTGGTTACAATGCGTTCTCCCGAGAAAGGCAAACACTCCCTGAAGAGCTGATTGCCTACGTCCATGATCTGTCGGAGCCTATGAGAAATCATCAAGATACGTTAACCTACTACACACTCAATCTTCCATTTCGTCTGGTGAACTTCATGAGGCGCTTTTGTACTCTCCCACAAAAAGGAAAACCCTTGCAGCTAATGAAGCTGGACGAAAGCCGGTGAAGCTGCAGAAACTAACACACACGAAGGACGGCAGCAAGTTTGTAATCAATGTTCTAAAACTCATGAATAGTCAATCAGGCAAACACAATGGAAATCAGGACCATGAAGGCCGTTTGTATACCCCGATAGAAATTATCATTTTGGGGAGTCCATGAATATTTTCAGGGAACAGCTGTTCTGATTGGTTGCCATATCATAATGGTGCTCAATCAGCCAGAAACGATATAGAACTGCTGCGCACTGAACTGAATCAGAGTTCTATATCAGATCCAGTTCAGTGAGCACAGTCCTCTATCAAGTTTGGCTCACTGAGTATCAGTAATGATAGGACAACTCACCAGAACAGCATGTTTCCCCGATAACATTCATGGAGACCCCATCTCTTACAAACGCTCTGTGGTCATGATTTCCACCTTTTCCCGTAACCTACGAAAAAAGAACGCATGTTAGAAATGAATACGTGCATTTTGTAAAACGATAGTTCATTTATCACATTTATTAATTTTCGGTGGTCATGTTTTAAACATCCAACTTCGACTCGGGCAGTGCCGACCACCCTTCTGTGAACATTTCGTGAAACGAGCCAAAACGGACATCCTTGACAATTATTTGGTAATACTTGAGTTGAATTGGGCTCAAAATCATGCACAGATAAACGAATTTAACTCACCCGTCCAAGTTACTCTACTTCGCGAGTCCGAACGAACCGCACTGCTTTGTTAAACGAGAATGAATGGGCAAATTGCATATGATGCATTACGCGCATGACAAAGAAAACTTCGTCAGGAAACACTGCCCCCAAAACTAATGACATAGCCCTTTCTTTACAAAAGCCAATCAGAAAGCCCTAGCATTATTATAGGTATCGCTAATACATTCATTTCTTTTCTATGACATTTGAACGGCATTTCTTTGCTCATCATTATTATAGGTAAATAAGTGACAGCTATTTCAAAGGGAATTCTTCTCTTTTTGAAAGTCATGTAATTATGAACAGACCTTTTGTCCCAGCACAGAAGATTATTCGGAACGCCTCTCTAAATACACTATTCGTAATGAAAAGCTCTCATTGTCAATCTTTTGTTTGCCATTTCAAAATAGCTAAACAATACAACTTGAAGCCAGTCTATATCAGATTTCTTATTCTCGATTTCAATGAAGTAGTTCTCACAAATTTATTTCCTTTTTTTTAACTAGCTTGGAATTATGAATTATTACTGGCAACCGTTTTAGAGGTAGTTTACAAAACTCGCTGTCATGTTTTATCGGCAGATAGAAACACTCGGCTTCGCCTCGTGTTTCTATCTGCCGATAAAACATTCCAGCTCGTTTTGTAAACATTACATATGACACGCATTAGTGCTCCTGAGACGACGGAATACGACTTCAATATAAGGAGTTTCATCTGGAAGACAATGACTTTTCTTCAATCGGTTTTATCCTTCAAAATGCAGAGGAATATGACAGAGTAAATGTCAAAGGCAAAGTATTTCATTTACACGAAATGGACGTCCCAAAGAAAGACTTTGAACTGGTATCAGGACTTTTGGCAGATGGGCATAGTACCATAGAAACAGATATCTGGAATCCGCATAATAAAGTTGTTAAAAACGAAATGTCATACTCATTTAATGGCTTCACATTACGGATGTGGCAGGGAAAGAAGAAAGTGTCAGTAGGGAGGCAAAGCAAGGTTTATCCCTTGGCGGAGTATCCTGAGCTTAATGCTGTGAAAGCAGAGGAAGTATCAAAACCTGTTGATGATGAAATTGGCAAATCAGATATTGATCTTGTGTCAACTGTGAAGGATGTGGAGATATTTTTTTCTTGTGTAAACTGCAATCGAAAGCTTAATCAGGTTGACACTTCACCAATAGCACAGTGCAGTAGATGTGGCCACATGATGAAGGTTAGCCGATGTAAGAAGAATGTGATTATTTTTTAGGGGTCAAAATTGACTCTCGGGTTTCTGAGAAACGTTGTGAATTGCACTAATAAATGGTATTTTTAGGGGTGCCAAAATGAATGACAGGGTCACAAACCAAGGAAAACGTTTTCTGGCATTCTTTATTCATAATTCATAGCTCTAAAAACAAGCTTGTTTCATAAAGCAGTATGTCATCAGCCGTGCCACAATAACAAAAAAAGGTTTCTTATTGGTATTTTTTTAGGGGTCATTTTGTTTTATAAAGGTATTTTTAGGGGGTGGATTTTTTTATGTTGTGGTATTTTTAGGGTATATTTCTGAAGTCCTGACGAGCAACCCTATCACTCTTACTTGGGAGAATCCCCCCCCCCCGGACCAATTAACAAGAAGTCACATTGTTGGTACATAGTTAAAATTTGCTGACTATCACAGCAACAAAGCAGCAAATTTTAACTAAGCTCTGTAAGACTAGAGTCTTTAGACTTCATATTATGTGATACTCAGTTTTCTAATCAAAGAAAAGTTGGTACTGAGAGCATATTTTCACAAGTCCTTGGAACATATTTTGACTACAGAAGTGCTACCTGTTAGCTATGTTGAGTGGCTTTGATACAAACAACAAGTCCACCTTAGTTTTAAATTTGTGGTTAAGGATTCTGTCAAAGAACATTTTATTGATATGTTCCACAAGAAGCCACATTGTTACTACATTGTTATCAAATAAGTTGTAAATGTCAGTTGTTCATGTTTCATGCACTGAAAAAACGTTTTGCGCCATAATCTTGGTATTCTGTTGTTGTCCTTGCTGGCAGTTTCAACTTTATGTTGCTTGTTTTTCTTCACATTGTCCTTTTCAGTCATCAGTTAAGAATTATTTGTTCTACAGGCAATTTCAAAGAAATATAATGTGCACCTCTTTATTGAGGACCGCCTTCCCTAATCTAGAATTCAAGGGAATTTCGTGATGACTACCCTGGATTTTGTTTTTATCTTCCCTAGAAACTCAACTTTTTCAAGATACCCAAGAATTTCACTCCCCACAATAGGGTACCAAACCCCCAAATTGCGGGGTTTCTCAACAACCACCGATGCTTGAATTCTGGAGGTCCTCAATAGGAGGTTGTGAATTTTTTTTGTGAATTGGTGCATTGCTTTGAGTTGAGAAAATGTACATTTGGAGAAGAGTGGTTCACTTTCTAAAAACCTGGAAAAGAAAAACAAATATACATACTGGTAAGTATATGTTAAAAATTATTGAGATAAGCCAGTCAGTTTACCATATATCAACTTGTCCACCAAGGAGAACCTTCACTAAATACCCTTGTTGGGGAGAGGGACATTCAGATGGCCTTCAAATTTTTAACCTGAGTCAGAAAAGAATGGGCTGTGAAAAAAAAAATCAATTGTCTGAACTTTTTCAGATCATTTCCTTGCACATGAATTGGTCCTCGTGTGAAAACCTTGCCAAATGGTTTTATTTCATTACCTTAGCAAAAGACCATAAACTTCCGTTTCCACAAGCTGTTTTGTCATATCATAAAAGTAAAGATGGTAAATTTAGCTGGGAAAGTCCATGCAATCAAATCCGAACAGCGAGAGTCAAGATCTATCATCGGAAAGCCTTTAGTTAATGAAACCCAAAACAATAAATGGGGCCAGCAAAAGTTGTCATTTAAAGGCTGAAAAATTCAATTAAAATTCCATATTTTGATCCCTAATACATATGCCCCCCCCCCCCCCCCCCCCCCCCTCCTCCTCTCAAATCTTGGCTGTGCCCCTGACAAGCGAGTATTGGTGATACAAAATTCCAGTGCTTGCTTTTTGTGAAAATTTAATTCAATATAGTCTATGGCAAGGGTCGTACTTGGCAAACTTTACTGACTTTGCGGTCAAAATTTGCTACAAAAGTTAATTCCCTAATGCGGCCGTTAGTTTGCCAGCGATCTAAAACTTTGCCAGCTAACCAACACACAAAGGCGCTGACGAGCAGCCTTTGGGCTGCCTTTTTTGGCAAAGTTTTGTAGAACAAAGGAGCTGTCAATCAAATAAAAACCCTAGACAGAAACAGAAATAACAAACGGCAGCAAATTATTTCATGCTAGTGCGACCACAATCTTTGGAGCAAAACGCTTTGCTTTGAATTTTACGCCAATTTTTTTGCTAAGAAATTCTGTGGCAAACTTGAAAACTTTGCCAAGTGCGACCCCTGGCTATTAAAGGTTGGGGAGTACTTTTAAGCTATCCAACTTTGCCAAGTGCTACCCCTGGCTATATGCCTTTATCACGCAATATTGATTAATGATATATAATAGTTATCAGAAAATGAAATCCAGTATTAAATTCTACACGTATTAGTAAAATTGCAAAGTTTGGTGAAGATTGCTTGAATACTGACTGAGATATGAATGTTCAAAACTTCGTATTCTGGCTTATTTTTTTACAAGAAATGTATGGGAAGGTACATCGAAACGAGGCTGGACGGGCATCGATGCCCGTCCAGCCTCGTCTTAGCGTATTCGCCCATACATTTCCTTGTAAAAAGTAAGCCAGAATACGAAGTTTTGAAAATTCTCAGCCAGTTTTTAAGTAATTCTTTCGAAACTTTGCAGTTTTACTAATACGGATGTGTAGAATTTGAAACTGGATTTCATTTTCTGATAACTATTATATATTATTAATCAATATTGCGTGATAAAGGTCTATTAAAGGTTGGGGAGTACTTTTAAGCTATAAAGTAGTTGTCCTTTTTATGAAATGTCATATTCTTACATTAGTTTACCCTTACTTTATTTGGTATAGCATGAAAAGTCAGAGTGATTTTAGGGGCCGACCATTTAACTTTTGAGGGGGGGGGGGGGGGGGGGGGAGTGGGGGGGCGTGATTTTGTCCGTGCAAGACTTTTTTTATAACCCTGTTATGCGGTGAGAAGGTTTTTTCCAATAAGAAAAAAGGGTTTTAGTCACCATTTTGCTGTGTACGAATGTTTTTTCGGCCCCTCGGGTCGTGTAGCAATTTTTTTTTTCAAAATCACCCACCCCATCCTCCGAATCGCACTAGAGCCGGGCAAACGAAATATTGTGTACTTTAAGTCAAAAATCTGTCATCGCTTCATTTGCCCAAGTGCGATTGCGATTTTTTGAGTGGGCGATAAATCCCGGAGGACGAGCTAACTTCAAAGGTTCCGATGTCCTGCTTTGAGGCAGGACAAATCGGGAAAACCACTGCGAAACAATAGGCTGATGTTTGTGTTGGAAATAAAACGTAAAAAATGATAAGTCACAGGTACTCGTGTAGATCAGAGAACGTGACCTTTTGGTTTTACGCGCTACACTCTTCAGTTGCAAAATGTCGGATCAGAACAACTACCATCAGTCTTTCTACTACCCTCCAGCTCCGGGCTATTTCTACCCACCAAATTACGACAACGTTTATGACCCCCGGCAATTCTCAAACCAAGGCGCACAGTCAACATCCGCAGCGACGGCTACAATCAGCGACAAAATTGTTGATAAAAATTACGCACGTACCCGCTTTTCTGTTAGAATCGCAAAGTCTTGTATCAACCAGTTTAAAATTCGCCTCTGTCACTCCTAAACCCCAGCCCCCCATTTCAATGTTGTTTACCGACGCTAGAAACCTTGGGGTTCAACATTGAATAGGGGGAGGGGGGATTACTTAGATTTATTTTAGAATATTGGGTCTTAAGTATAGAAAACTGATTTTGAAAGCATTTTATCAAGCATTTATGTCGCTGATTGTAGCTTGACATTTGTTAGCGATACAAGCAGCAGCACTCCAAGCCCCGTAAACGACGAGGGGGCTAGCACTTCTGGTGCAAAGCCAAAGAGCAAGAAAAAATCCGGTGGTCAAGGTCGCTTGACTGATGAACAGGAGAAGTATTTAGTCAATCTTTGGGAGGCAAACATTAGAAAACTTGAGAGTCAGCAATCAAGGAAAGTGTGGACAGAGATTGCTGCAAAATTAAACGAACAGTTTAAGATCAAGCGCCTTCCAAGTCAGTGCGAAAGAAAAATCAAGTACTTAAAGCAAAAGTACAAAGAGGCCAAGGACTGGAACAGAAACCAGACAGGAGGAAACACCGAGACATGTAGTCATTTTGATGTCTTTGACCGTGTGCTTGGGGAAGAGACCAAGTCACTTTGAAGCACGTGCGTGAAACTTCCAACGAAAGCGAAGGCGGACAAGGACTGGTTTCAACTCCTAAAAATTGCAAGAAAGGGCCCGCGACTGCCGGTAGCGACAACGAAGACGGGTATGACACCGACGAGGCAAACGAAGCTCTGAAATATACGGGAATCAAGCCGACCAAAAGCAAGAATGAAAGAAAGAAAGAAAGGAAAAGGAAAGGGGCGAAAGCGAAGCCTGCCTGACAATGATGACGATTCTGAGGAGATTACTAAATTCGCGGAGAGAATGGAGCGCCAGGGAGATCGCCTTGCTAATGCCGTCGAGCAAAGCAAACAAGCCAGCAAGAACAAACGCAAGGCATGACTGGTTTCCTAGCAGCCCTAACCAAGTCCTTGGAAAAAAAATGAACTTATAAACTTCATATAATCATATCAATTGTATATGAGAACTGCGTTTAGATGCAATAGTTTTATACTATTTATTATTATTATATTGTACATCTCGATATATCGGTTTCTTAAGTTTTGTTAAACAGTATCTAGTGTGATTATTGTTTATTATTGTACAGCGATAAGTCGGAAAAAAGTCGTGCCACGTACCGTAACAGATTTTGTAAAGACTGATTGATAATTAAATAGTTCATGTGGCAATATACTCTTTTAGTAGTTCTCTTATATCGTCCCCATCTTGCAAAACGGCTCCATCAGCATCGTTTGGTCCATCGTCGTCACCATTATCCCACTCCCATTCGTCATCGGCATTGATACAGAAGTTGTGTAAAACAGCACATGCTACAACTGTATCACTCACTACACTAACAGCGCATTCGATCTTCTTTGTCAAAATGCGCCAGCGGCTTTTAGATCCAAAAAGCGCACTCCACGGAAACTCTCGCCGCGGAAAGTTCTTCATTAAAGGCAATCTCATCTGGATCTAATGTCCCTTTGGGGTAAACTTTTTGCATCCAGGGAGCTAAAAAATAAGCACTATCGGCCACCAAATACGGACCAATCTCTCTCCCGAGAACATTCATTACAGGACCAGTTAATATTTCTTGGTTCTCGCAACGCTGGTAAAGGCGACTATTACGTAAAACGCGTGCATCGTGCAGGGATCCTGGAAAGCCAGCCGCGATATCAATAAACCGTTTCTTGCCATTAGCTACAGCCTGGACGGTTATATCGTTCTGCTGAAATCGGCTGAAGTAGTCGACTTTACTTTCAGTAGGAGCCTTGATCGTAACATGCGTGCAATCAACTGCGCCGGCCACATTTGGCTGATCGGAAAGCGCTTCGAAAGTTTCTCTTGTTTCAATTACTTGAGCGTCGGTTTCTGGGAATTTAATATAGTTATTCTTAACCGAAAGCAGCCCTGTTATTACATCTTCAACGGCTTCGATCACGGTCGTTGTCCCTACATTAAACCCGGGTCCAATTGAAATGAATGATCCTCCATGCGCCAAGCGCGTAAGTCCAATAGCTAGTACTTTTGCTGGTTCAATACACCTTCTGAATCGAGTGTCTTGCCTGGTTAAGTAGGGGCGAAGAACATTTAAAAGCAAGCGAAACGTTTCCCTTTTCATTCGCAGTTGTTTCCTAAAATACGTGTCTGGGATCCATGCATTGTAGAAATGTATTTCGAACCATGAAACGGCGGGCCGAGGAAGAACCCAAAAATACGGATGTCGGCGGCGATTTCGCCTTTTTTTTTTTGTTTCTTCCTAAGACAATATCACTGGAACTCCCCTTTCCCATGTTTCAATGTTGGAGGTAGTAGTGCTCAAATTTCGAGGATGAGAGACGGTGGCAAACAACATTGTACTGGGGGGAGGGGCAGGGAAGATGGGGGGACCCGAGTGGTACATAGAACCCCTGTTTATTGAAAACGTTATACATACGCGACAACAATTTTGTCCCGCATTGTAGGTCATCTGTACGGAGTAACTCAGTCCACTATAAGCCGGATATCTGTTATGTGGATCAATTTCATGTATCTTTAACTTGGACAGATTGGTATTTGGCCATCAAGAGATATTGTTAATGGCACTATGCCTGTAGGCTTTAAAGAGAAATACCCAGATACACGCGTAATTATAGACTGTACAGAGGTGAGATATGAAATGCCAAGTTGTCTACTCTAAACAGTGAGCTATTTAGCTCATACAAGAACCATGAGAATTTGAAAGCTCTGGTTGGTATTGCTTCTTGTGGTGCTATAACATGTATCAGTGAACTCTATACAGGGAGCATTTCGGATCGCGAAATTGTTGTTAGAAGTGGTTTGTTATCCCAAGAGTTTAAGGCAGGAGATGTTGTCATGGCAGGTAAGGGGTTTCAGATCCAAGATTTATTGCCACTAGGGGTAAAACTAAATATACCTCCATTCCTTGGCGGCAAGTACAGTGATGATAGATAATTACAAGATTTCATAAACACGCAAGGGTTAGGTTACAGTCACCTCTAGATAGCCAGATCAGTATAAGCTAACTAGTCAAGAGAGTCGGGTCAAGCGCTCGATTCGTTTTCTCAGTCAACAACAGTCAACTAGACAACCAGTCAAACGGCATAGCCAACAATGCCTCCAAAATCAAAGCCAGCCAAAACACCAAAACCGTAAAACCCGAATCGCCAACAGCGTTATTTGAAACATTGCAACTCCTCGACCCCGAGTACAATCTGTTCCCAGCGGACGTTTCACCGCGCCGCACAAGAGAAACCACCAGGGCCAGTCTCGAACAAGAGCTTGAGCTGGCTCGACTGCAGAAGGAAAAGTTGGCCCTGGAAGTCGAGCTACTACAATTACGCCAGGGCCACGACCCCCGACTTTGGCTTCAACCAAGCAACCCAAGAAACGGCACATAGTAGGGTCTGTTAGCGATTTTATCGTGCACTTTTGCGTACAGGCACCAAACTTGGCACAAGTGTTCCTTGGGTGATACCAAACAGATTTAGAGGGGGTGCCACAAATGTTCGCCCTAGGGGGGAGGGGAGGGGGCATCTTGTCCACATTAGACACGTCTGCCGGGTTTGTAAGTCAGCAGAGCATCCAATGCTACACTGCGCGCTGCGAAAGATGCACCAGAGGATGTGATCGAGACCCAGCAAATTGCTTCTTTACGCATTCACGTGGAAAGAGCTATTAATAAGATCAAAAACTTCCATGTATAGGATGGCGTTGTTCAACTCGGCACTATTGGCTTAGTCAATCAAATGTGGAGCATGTCTGCATTTTTATGCAACACACGACCCTCTGATCACAGAGTAAGGTCATTCATGGTCAAGCCATTGAATACGGTATTACTAGGGGCAGGTTAAATGTTTAAAGTGTACAGACAGTCCCCTTGAATGTAATATGATTTGCTCATGCAAACAATAATTGACATGGAAACCAAAATCCTGAATCCTGTGGTAGCCATTATTGGTAGTTTGTACTCCACCTGCTAGCAACAGTGGGCCATTCAATTTAAAATTCATGACCCCTTATTGAGAAACAAATTGATCTAAATCTGTAGAAATCCGGGGAGTAAAAGACCCTTGTGGAAATCAAGGTTTCTCAATAGTAGCCTCCTCAGTAGACATCTTTTGTGGTGTTTTGGGCTTTCTGAGAGATGCTTGCGGAGGAGGCTAACTCAAAAAGACGATTACAAATTTTAAATGTAATAGCATATTGGTCATTAGAACGGGATTAATAGATTATATGAGAAAATAATCGATTAATCCCGTTATAATGAACAATATGCTATTACATTTAAAATTTGAGGAGGCATGTGCATCAATTTCAGATTTAGGATCGGTCAGCAAAGGAATCACCATTGTTATTTAATAGGTGTTTCCAAGTGATTGTACAGGCACAGAAGCTAGCAAAAAAATTATTCCCTTGTTGATCAGTCCTGAAGCTGAACTTGAGAAAATGGTCTATAGATTTATACATAATGTCTTAATATTTACATGCATGGCACAACATGGTGCATGATTACCGGATGCTAAAATGAATTCCATGACATACTTTATCAAAAGTATCAAAATCTAGTAAAGACAACAGTCTACAATTGAGGTATCTCTCTCCCAAACAAACATATCATGATTGTGAGGGAAAAAACACCTTTTATACAAATATCCACTTCCTGGTTTTAGTTTTTTTGTCCCATTCCCAATGCTACTATTTACAAATCAAAGCAATACAAAAGGAAATTCATTTCAAAGTACTAGATATGTGCTCATGAATATCAGTAGTGTCCTTTTCAGCCCCTCTTCGTTGGCGGTCACAATTTTACATTTTATTTCTCATTATTTGGATATATAAAAGTTTAGATGTGTCAGACATGTTTTTTGAGAGCAAAACATATATTAAGTAGAAAGTATGAAACCTATTGATTTATTTTATCTTTTGAAAGATTTGTATGCAACTAGCAGAAGTTTCAATAGGTTTTGAAGTAGCAGGCTAAATTTTGGAAGTAGGCGGCGAAACTTCTAGTGGGATACAGGGGCATGCCCCTCCCCCAATCCCGCTGTGGGCATTTCATAGCAGGACAAACCCTTGTTTATGCTTTTACTGGTAAAAGTCCAAAACAAAACAAAAACAAGCGATTCAGGTTTTTAAACTTAACTGGATAAACTGGAGTAACAGGATTATTAACCATATCTTTTTGTCAAAATTGTTTGAAATCCTGGTAGAATATATCTTGAAATATTTTCTTAATTTTTCACTGAGATCCTTTGTGAACCATTGTGCACAAACGAATTATTCACAATCTGTGAACAGGAAATGGCCAACACCTGCCAAAATACTTTTAAATTATTTCCATCCCTGAACATTTGTCACTGAAAAGAAATGGGGAGAAGACTCAAAAAGTTCAGCAATATATTTACTTTGCGGGCTTCCTGTGTTTCACATACGCACGCCCGACCAATCACAAATGTCTCCCCAACAGATGGTAAGCATTTTTATATACAACATATTTTAGTAATGACTACAACACAGTGTTTTCAAGAAAAATATTTGTTTGACTTTGAATAATTGAATGAGTAATTAGTTAATGAAATTGCATCCAATGATTTCATTCTCTGACCTCCCAATGGTTTTTCAGAAAGTACAGTATTATTAATGATAAATATTTGTGAGACCTTTGTGTCAGCCTTTATGGACTGGTACTTATGACTTGTTTTATTGTAGGGATGGTCACAGATGGATGTTTTAACAACCAATGACTCTGTTGTACAGGTAACTGCCATATGGCAAGATATTAATTAAAAATGCATGACATTTCTTAAACTTTTGGCTACAGGGTGAAGGATGGTGACTCAGTTTGTTATGCAGGAACCAAAGCGGAAAAGACCAAGAAGCTTGGCTGATGCTCAACTTGAGGTAGGTTTATTTGTATGTTTTTGATCATTTTTCTTACAACAAATTCATTGGATATTAGACTTCAAATCACAGTAATATTCCATCAGTAAAGTCCTTTGAGTATGGTTACACTTGCATCTAGGGACTTGTGAGTGTCCATGGATGGCACCAATACTCAACTAAAACTGGTGTGTCAATGGATTTTATAGACTAACCTTTTACTATTCCACCGTGTGTATCTATGTTGATAAAATGGGATAATTCCAGGAAAAATCAAAAAGGCATTTCTCTATGTTGTCAACTCAAAAAAGGATAATGCAGTACTTAGGGGACTGTCAGTAAGGGTCCGGTTGTTTGCTGGGAATTGTTGTGGCATCACATGATAATATGGAAAGAAGCATTGCCGTCTATCATAGATCTAGGGGTAATGGGGAAAAGCAATACATGAAAAAGTATAGGGCTGAGGCCTATAAACGTAGTGCTACTAACAAGCAAGAACAGCAACGCATTACAGTTCCCATCTTCCCATGCCACGACTAGTTCCATATAACAAACTAATGCCGTTTGTTAAATCTATACCTATATATGGGAACTATTTTTCTGTATATGACACTTGAAGGAGTTGCTTGTCTACCTTGCTGAGTTTTATCTTTCAGAATACAGTGGGTATGAGCTCAAGTGGTTTGGAGAGGAATTTGGTTTTTATGTTGCTTTAGGTGGAGATGGGGCTCCGTTCGGAAAGGATGACACTGCATGTTCCTGGCTCGGCAGCTTTCTTAACATAGGTAGGGGAGTCCTGAGTAGTAATGAAAACTTCTTGCTCTTTGGTGCTAACTGCACAGAAGGCTGTCTTCCAGTTCAAAGGTATGTTGGGAAACCAACTTCAGAGATTATTGATGTTCAAAGAAATCTGTTTGAAATCAAGCATAATGGTGTATTGGTTAATGTAAAATTCCGTTTTACTGAGCTCCCTAATGACATGAATATGCTTTGTTTCTCAGTTGGGGAACTCAGCAACAGTGCCACATATTTCTCCTCTTCTTGCCAATGTCACTGCAGTAACTGGGTCAAACATTGATGGAACCTCTGTTAATGAAAAGAGCAATACTTGGCAACCTTGGCAGTACAGCGATCGCTTGAAAATTGTCCAGAAAGTTGACAAGAACGATTTACGGGTCACGTTGATTTGTCAAGTAAAACTAATAGAGCAATATTACTTCTTTTATTGCCGGAAATCAAAGCCGCCAGGAGTTTAAACCAAGAATATGGCTACTTATAGAGCATGCTCATGTTGAACCACTTCACCTAAAAAACAATGCCTGTGCCCTTGCCCATCACCATCTGTTGCATCTGTTGCATCTGAGGTTGTTTATTTAAGCACTGTTCAAAGTGATTCTCTTTTTCCCAGCTTCCATCAATTTCTCCTCTTGTCAAGTATGTCGACGTGATGCGTTTTGAATGTAATCTGACCCGTCTGGCCAAGAAAATAGAGTTTTGGTTTGATGAGATGTACTTGTATACCGCAAATATCCATATCCATGTTCAAATGCGGTTTACAGATGTGGATGTCTGATCCCTAAGATGCGGACTGCAATTTGTGCATGCAGTTTACAATCATGGGTGGTTGTTAGATATATCATTCTGTGGTGAGCACTGTGTTTTTTTAACGTCCCTCGCATAGTGGTTACGTGTAGTGGGCTGAGAGACGTGACCTCGGTTTATTGTCTCATCCGAAAGACGTGAAACGCAGGAGAAATGACGAATCACTTCAACCCATGATGAGCACAAGGTTCGAAACAGCAGAGAAAAATCCCAATTGCCCAAAATGGGATTCGAACCCGGTGGACAAAGGTGAGAGGCAAGCGATTTACACGCTACGCCACCCGTGCTTCAAAAAGACACGCATGGACTCAGGTAAGGCCTTTCATTATAGATTCACAGGAAAGGAAAGCAATAACTTTTTGCACAAATTTATGTTTCTGATTGCTTGTGTAAAACCATTTGCTCCAAAGAATTCCAGCAGTGAAGCCACTTTGCATGTTTTGGCTTTCTTTACTTGATTCTAGGTGACTGTGTTTCTATTTTTAGCAGACTGAATGTCACAGCAGATGAGGTAAAGAATCTTGTGATTGACTTCAAACACTTAATCCGCTCAATCAAACTTCATGTTCTCTTGAAGGCATTACAACAACAACAGAAACCTTGACACTTTCCCCAACACTTTACTTAGTTACTTTGTGGGAACCAAACCTTTGGTACAGGGGTTCCTTCAAATTTCTACACAGGTTGTACATCAGTCTGGAATTTCCAAAGAGGTGGAGCAATTTTTGAAAATTTGGAGTTCCTCGATAGGGGGTACGGGTTTTTTAAAACAGCCCATTGACAGACATCAAAAAGCGGTTTCACGATTAGAAATCGATTGCAAGCGTTTACAGAACACTGATCATTACATCACGTTACACATGAATATTCTGTAATAAATAATTATTTTATTCTAAATTGCGTCTAATACTATTTTGTTTTCAAATGACTTCAGCCTGTATAGCAAGCGCAAGGGGCAAAAGCCAACCGCGTGTGTAGAGGCACATCTCACGAAAATGATTGTTACAAGCCCCCTTAGGAATCGTCATCCCTTCACACTTTTCTAATAGTCTGCTCCTTTTGCTCCGAGCATTCACCTATCTGACTGATATTTCTAGTTTTTTTAATTTTTCACCTTGATTTCGGGGCTGAATTTCGAGAGCTTATTTCCCCAATGTAATCCGGAAATCAGTTGATTTGAAATAGCCATTCCCGAGAGCAATGCTTAATGATATTTTTGGGCCAGGCAAAATGAAAAGTTTTAGAACGCCTACGAGTGAGCCCATTTGGAGACTAATTAGTGACATTTTCCAGAAACCCCTCGATCACGTAATACTAGCTTTATAACAAACAGGTTTGATCTTCAGCCAAAAACATAAACTTAGATTGATGACAATAACGGTCCACTTACGTGGCCAGGTGATGTGACGTCATCGATGACATCACAATTTGAGATCTTTCGCGCCAAAAAAAAAACAGAATTACATGGATTTTCAAGAAATCTATATTCCATCACATAAACAATCTTCTGACTCACATGTAACAGAAATATAAGGGGCAACTAACAGCGGATACAAGCGAAGATTTTGAAAACTTTATAGTTCTCGAGAGTGAACATGAATCACGGATACAAAACTAACAACAACCACTTCAATGAAAATAATTTTGCCTGGCTCGTCGGATATTTCCAGATTGAGAAGTTGTGAATTATCATTTGAAATCCTCAAAGGTTCTCTGGATGAACATTCTTTTAACTCTTTGGTTGGAAACTTTAGTCGTCGTTGGAACGTACTAAATTATCGAAAAATACGGTACGAAAACTCCGTGTAAGCTTATATAAGATTATTTCGCTCGATAAATTGCAAGCTGCCTTTCGCTATCAAATCATTCTGCTTGCTATTGTGCTGACCTCGTTTGCTCGGACAGTACGGAAAAATTCCAGACGTCGGGCTGAAATTTCTGCTTTACGAACATCGCCTCTGCCCTCGCGCTCGGTGAGTAAGTAGTTATTCCTAAGAACTTATTGACGTTTACGTTCGTTTTGGAGGCTCTACGCAGGTTTTTTTTTTAAATGAGTGCATTATTGGGTGGCAAAGGCTCATTTGCCCACATATTTTCTCCAAAATGAACATTTAACTGCGCCCTTACAACTAAATATTCAACCTTCAAATTTTCAGAGTAGTTTTCATTTGCTGTCCGCTATTCATATTCAGTGCTGATTATTTCGGAGCTCCTTCAAACATTCTGAATCTAGACCCTGCTTATGCAAATGAGCCCAAACTGTAAACATGAAATCCCCCTAACATATGAAGAATACTTACAGGCCTTCCAAATAAGGTAAGGGATTTCCTAATCAGGAAATTTTGCAACGTCAGCAATTCAACAGTTTTTGGCGAAATCTTCTTGACGTGCATCATTTCATGATGTTCGTGTAATTATAAAAAAATGTTAATATCTCGTGAACGAAAGGTGGTAAGACAACAGAGCTGACATGGGAGATGCAAAAATCTAGTCACGTGATGTGACGTCATCGATGACGTCATTACTTAAGAAACCTCAAATAAACAAAGGAAAATTCATATCTCAGGAAGGAAAGCTCGTAAGACAACCGATCTTTGACAGAATTGTTAAGGTTGCCAAGTCGCTTTTAGGCTTTGCCATTTGCAGCTGCAAATGCTGAATGAGTTTATCCTGTATCAATTATATTTTCTTATCTCCATACTCCCACAGAAATCTGAGATATTTCAAACTATGTTTGTTTTGTTATTATTACAGTGAAGATTGCAGACACCTCAATTCTAATAAAATCGTAAATTTCCTTCTCAAAATTTCTTAGAATTTATGAAGAATTTTTACGACTGCGAAGCATGAACAAACTATTTAGTTGTACAACATTTAAGTACATTTTTTGTAATAAAGGCATAGCCATTTTTATCCCACATCAAGATGTTTGTCGTGTCTTGTTTCGCAAATGCAGCTCAGCAGTAATAGCATACCTGATTAGCAATGGTGGTAAAGATAGGAAAGCATAAATGATTTTATTTGTAACATATCAAACATCTTTTGTTTCCTATTGGTTAAAGTATGTTAAATTTGTGTAAATTTTGCCTTCATCGTTGATCGTTGGCAATTAGTTCCAAAATGACACCACCTTTCCCCCACTGGGAACGTTTTTGGTCGCATGACGTATCATGCCCGTTGGTGAAGTATCATGCTTGCGTCAGTTGTTTTGGTTCCCATTTTGTTTCTCCAAAGACGGGCGACGATCTTTTGCCCACCTCCTCCCCAAACCACCACATGAATAAGGACATACGGTATGTATGTAATTCTACTATGAATAACAGTACGGTTTGAATGCCCTCCCCTTTGCGAGACATGAACAAATTACTTCGTTGTACAACATTAAGTACATTTTGGTAATAAAGGACGAGGGGCTTTCACATTTTTACCTGATATTTTTGACTAGTGAGAAAAATCGTCCGACCAATCAGAAGCCAGCAAACGCGCACAGGGATGATATTTATTTCATTACTTTTTAGCGCGAAAATCTCAGTATGTATAGAATAAAGGAGAGCGTGTAGGAGCGCAGCGACAGACCACTAGAGCTGCTTTATTTCACCTTTCGAAACAACAAGGATTTCAAGGTACAATCTCAGCTGAATAAATCAAAAAACATGCAGAAAACTCAAAAAACAAAAACACAACAAGAATAACGAAAACAGTGAGAGTACAAAACCTGGACCCCCTAAAGGAAATTCTTTGAAAAATGTTCTAAAAAGTGAAACAACAACTTACAACAATGACGATCACAGCAGCACCATTTATTAACTCCTCGCCTGGTACATCTACTCGTCCTGGGTGCCTGGGCACTATTCAATATGGCGTTAGTTAGGACGAGTAGATAAATGAGGCGAGCAGATAAATGAGGCGAGAAGTTGATGAATGGTGCCGCTGTGATCGTCAGCGTTGGTAAGTTGTTGTTTTCACTTTTTAGAACATTTTTCGAAAAATTGGGGGTCCATGAACCGACCAGGTTTTGCACTCTCCCACGAAAACATGGGTTAATGTTATTCTGACTTACCAGCCCGAAGAGCTTGACAAGACACTTTTAAGTTTTTTTTTCGCAGAGATCAAGAAGAGTGATGGGCACTATTCAATATGGCAGTAAGTATGAGCCTGACTGCTTGAGGGTGATGCTATCTGCACTGGACAGACATTTAAAAGACAAGAACATTACATTCAGCTTGGCTAAAGACCAATAGTTGATGAAATGCCGCCAGGAAGGGAAAGCCTGAAGTCTCCGCGAGCAGGGAAAAGGTGGGCGTCCAAACGACTCACCCTCCAAGATGAAGAAAACAAGCTCTCACTGGAAAGCAGGGTTTAAAACGTACTTTGTGGTACTTGTTAACCATCACTTTGGCTACAAGGCTGCCAGGAGCACCACATCATGCATATTGAAGATTTCACAATGTGCAGAGACAACCAAGGCGTGATTCTCCATGGCAGAAATAAGCTAAAACGGATTAGCATATGGCTGTCGAAGCATGAGCATCCCTTTTCGGCAGCTCCGGCTATTTCCAGCTCAATTTCGTTCTTGAAAGGCGTTCATGACTATTATCTCAGTTTAACTAGACAGGAAAGCTATTATATGGAAGTCTGAAACATTTTGGAAAGGGAACATGGCTCAGAAAGTAGTTGGCACAAAGGAAAATGTTCTAACACGTATATCAACCACACTGCAAATGATAGAGAAGCGAGTTGGAGCAATAGAGAAAAGTGTCGCTTGTCTAGAAGAGCTCAGGAAAGATGTTAACGACATAAAAGAACAGTCCCAGAAATTAAGAGATAACTTGACTGACTTGGAGAATGGAGTAAGCTCCATAGAAGATGAAGTAGCCGAAATAACGGAGAAACTCGAAACTGTTGTGAAAGCAGAAACTGCAGATATCCTTATAGATAGAATTGAAAACTTGGAAAACAGGTCGCGTAGAAATAATATTATTATCCACAACGTTCCAGAAAGGCCCGAAGAAAAACCTTCTTCAGTTATCCAGTTTACACAAGATTTCTTTAAGAACGTACTTGAAATTACGGAGCCAATTGAGGTTGAACGCGCTCACAGGGCCTCGAGCAAGAAACATCGTCGCGGCACTAAAAGGCCTATTTATTTGAGATTATTGCGTGAAAGTGATAAGAAGAAGGTCCTTATGGCAGGCGCTACTACGTTGAAAACCAAAGAATCTACGAAAGAGGACAAGAAAGAAAGGATTTTCCTTACAGACGACGTAACTGAGAGAGTTTTGAATCAGCGACAAGCTTTGTGGAAACGCTTTCAAGAATTAAAGGCACAGAGGCAGGCGCCTAACATGAGAGGTTATACGATGTGGTCTGTCCCTGCAGTGGTCAAGTATCTTGATACAGATGAGGTTTGGAAATATTTACGTTGAACAGATAGCGAACATGTTTTCTTTCCCTCTTTGACCGTAAAGTTGAATAATGGACTGCCATTAAATTAATTATATTAATGACTTTGTTTGTTGTGAAGCCGGAAACGCCGAATGCTACAAGTCAATGGCAATATTCGTCCGACTTATTCTAATTTTTCTTAGTGTTTATGTTTATATGTCCAGGACTTGTGCTGTATATGTCTGTTTTAAATTGGTATGCAGACCACAATTTAAGTTTAACTAGACGAAACATGCTTTTCTTTTTGCAATTAAATTGTGCCAATCACGCAGAAATTGCATTTAAATTGAAGCGATGACATTATCTTTCTTTCTTTGAATATTGGAGGGGTAAATATGTCAAGGAAAAGGAAGAAAGTTTTCAGATGGCTTCATATGCAGAGAAAAGATATTTATTTTTTCAAGAAACCTTTTCTTCAAAATGTAACGAGCCTAATTGGAATGCAGATTGGGGCGCAAATTGCTTTTTTAGTCATGGTACTACACATTCAAAAGGAGTATGATTCTTTTCAATCCTAGACTCGATATCGTAGTAAAATCAAGCCTTGCGGACCCCAAAGGCCGTTTTATATTGTTAGAGGTCTCTTTAGACGGAAAGGATTTTACTATCTAAAATATTTACGCAACGAATGATAATAAGCAACAATGTTACTTTTATGAACAAATTGGAAAACTTCTAAACAATGCACAATCATCAAACTTAATAGTAGGCGGAGATGCGAATTGTGCGTTATTTCCAATTGATAGATTTGGATCTGAGTGGGAAAAATATAAAAACGATAAGAAAGTGTTATCAAAGCATTTCTTCTTTACAATTATCAAATTGCTTTAAAGACCCTTTTCGTAACCTTTATCCGGATAAGTTAGCGTATACATGGAGAAACAAATCCTTCTCGCGGCAAAGTCGTATTGATTATTGGCAAATATCCGAGTCGCTCTTAAATACGGTTATAGAGTGTAAAGTCATCGATTCCCCTTCTCCGGATCATTCTGCTATTTGTTTGAATCTTAGAATGGACCTTGAAAGGAAAAGAGGCCCTGGGTTTTGGAAGTTTAATAATTCATTATTAAAAGATGAATCTTTTGTAGAAGTGATGAGAGAAAAGATTCCTGGTTTTAAACAAAAGTATAGTGATATTGATTATGACAAAGGACTACAGTGGGAAATGTTAAAAATGGAAATTAGATCCTTCTGCGTACAGTATAGTAAACGTACAAAAAAGGCTTGTAGAAATAAAGAGTTAGATCTTATCAGAAGTGTAAATAATTTACAAAGAATAGCTGAGCAAGCCCATACACAGGAAAATGTTTCATATGGAGAAACAAAAACTAGAAAACATTTTAGATGAGAAAAACAAAAGGATGCACGATACGTAGTAAAAGCCGTTGGTACGAAGAAGGCGAGAAGAGCTCGAAATATTTTTTAAACCTAGAAAAAAGAATTATATGAACAAATGGATAAAATCAATAGAGTTGGATGATGGTACCACCGTCTCAAACGAGAACGATATTTTACTAGCCGAGAAATGTTTTTATGAAACTTTGTATAAATCGTCTCTTAGTGAGTCCAGCTTGTCTTCGGATTCTGAAATCTTCGGTAAAAACGAACATTTAAATAAATTACAGAACCATCAAGCTAAATGTTGCGAAGGCCTGCTTTCCTCATCAGAATGTCTTGAAGTTTTGAAAAACACTAAGAAGAATAAAACACCCGGATCCGATGGTATTTCATATGAATTTTATCGATGTTTCTGGGATCTAATTGAGATTCCCTTAGTGGATAGTTTCAATTACGCATTTCAAACTGGTAGAATGTCCGTCGAACAGAGAAGAGGCGTCATATCTCTTATTCCAAAGAAAGATAAAAATAAAAAAAAGTTAGAAAATTGGCGCCCAGTAACATTATTAAATACTGATTATAAGATAGCAACTGCGGCGATAGCACTAAGAATGAAAAAGTACTTCCCTCTATTATACAACCAAATCAAACGGGGTACATAGAAGGCAGATTTATCGGAGAAAATATTCGATTAATTAATGATATCCTTTATTACACCAAAAAGCAAAACCTTCCAGGAATTGCGCTTTTCATCGACTTCAAAAAAGCGTTTGATAGCGTTGAATGGTCTTTCCTGCGGAAAGCTTTAGAGTCTATGAACTTCGGGCCTGATGTAGTTCAATGGTTTTCGGTGTTTTACAACCAGACTTCAAGTTGTGTTATAAATAATGGTTTCGCTTCTCAGTATTTTCCCGTGCAGAGGGGCGTTAGACAAGGATGCCCGCTATCTGGGATTCTGTTTGCAGTTGCGATAGAATTATTTGTTAGCGCTTTACAACATGACCCCGACATTAAAGGAATTGAAGTAGGTGAAAACGAAATTAAATATTCTATATACGCTGATGATCTGACTGTTTTTCTTAAAGATGAGTACTCAGGTGAAAAATTGTTTGAGTTATTGAATAATTTTAAACGCGTGTCCGGCTTGGAGATTAATAAATCGAAAACTGATGCTTTTTGGCTCGGCCGAGATAAAGCGAGTGTTGATACTCCTTTGGATGTGAATTTGCCACGATCTCCGATCAAAGCTCTTGGTTGCGCTTTTTCATATGACACCGAAATGAACGATATGTTTAATTTTGAAGAAAAGGCACAAAAATTAGAAAAGCTGTTGAATACCTGGAAAGGTAGAAACCTAACCTTACTTGGTATGATAAATATCGTTAAAACCTTAGGTTTGGCCAATTTCGTTTATTCCATGAGTTCATTAGTGCCTCCTTCTGGATTTGGTAAAAAAATAGATAGTATTATATTTGATTTTGTTTGGAACGGCAAGCCCCATAAGATAAAACGATCCACATTGATTGGAGAAAAAAATACGGAGGACTAGACATGATTGATTTTAACCTTTTCGAGAAGTCTTTAAAATTGTCTTGGGTAAAACGTCTCTTAAGTGACTCGCATGCTCCCTGGAAAATCATCCCTCTTTATTATTTGCAGAAATTTGGCGGAGAATTTTTGATTTTTTGTAATTATGATGTTTCCTTTTTAAGTACCGAATATAAAAATATTATCCCTTATTTTATATTGTTATCCTAGAATACTGGGCCGATATAGTAATGGAACGATTTAGCACCTTACGCAGATGGTATAATGATATTATATGGAACAATAAAAATATAATAATAGGTGGTAAACCAGTGTATTATAGAAAGTGGCATCAGGCAGGTATTACATATATTCTTGATCTTTATTCCATCGAAGGAGATTTGATTCCTATTATCGATTTCAAATCTTCTTATAAACTAGATTGTAATATTGTTAGAATCATGGGGATGTATAGTGCTGTAGCCTCTTATGTCAACAAAGCATCTATGGTAGATGACGATCAGACTGTAGAAAATGTGGAAGCTTTTAATCAAGATGCTTTTTTGAATTAAGTAACTTAACATGCGCTGCTTACCGAAAATTATTGGTAGCAACAGCATTTACCGTTTCAACCGTAGAGAAACGCATATTAGGCTCCGGAGTTTTACCAAATGAATTAGAAGACATCTATGCTCTGCCCTTTAAAGCGACTTCTGAAACCTTTCTAAGTATGTTTCAGTACAAGATAGTTCATAATATTTTACCCTCGAATTCGCTACTTTTTAAAATGAATCTTACTGAATCACCCAACTGCTGTTTTGTAATGATTTTCATAATGTAGAACATATGTTTGTTAAATGCCAAACCGTTGTTAACTTTTGGTCCCTTTTCCTAAAATGGTTTAGGGACAAGACAGATTTTGAAATTTTGTCTTTCACCTAAAGACATTTTGTATGGGTACAAACCAGGTGACAAGAAGTTTGTGGGGGTGAATCATGTTATAATCATCGCTAAATATATTATTTTCAGAAGTTTTATGAATAAATTGGCTCCATCTTTTGACGCTTTTCTTTCCCTTTTTGAAGACAAAAAAATATCGAGAGAGGTATCGCTCTGAAAAATAACAAAGAAAGGTATTTTAAAGAAAAGTGGAAAATGTTTTTGAACTAATGTACATTAAAGAAAAGCGGAAAAAGAAAATGTTTTGAGCTAATGTCTGCTGCTTTTCTGTTGTGTGTGACGTAGTATTGTGTCAAGCGTGTATATGTATTATAAGATTATTAAGGTTATTGATATCGTGGATAAGAAATTCAATCAAAAATTGTAAAAGTTTAAAAAGAAAATGTAAAAAGCCAAAAAAAAGGAAAAAATGTAATAGTGAGCATGAAATGTAAAAAAAAATCAACAAACAAATAGAAATGTAAAATAACGTGTATGTAAAATGTACTTGCTGTCCACGAAACAATAATTTAAAAAAAAACAAGGCGTAGAATATTTTACCTTTGATGAAAATCAGGCAGGCCTGTCCAACCCAAATAATGGCATGCCAAAACCAAAACAAAATGGCAGGCGAGACATATCTACTGCATATACAATGACTCAAAAAATTAAAAAAGGGTTAAATGGATTCCAATTCACTTGCTTACATTTACTTGTCTTCAATATATAAAATGGCAGGTGAAAATGTGTTGTACCTGGCAAAATAAAATCTGTGGCAGGCCAATTTTTCAAGCCCTGTGGAGGTCCCAGATGTCCCGTAAACTGACCAGCCACATAGCTCGGAAGACTCTGAGAAGAAGTTGAAAGCGTCAAACCAGCCACGCTCCACCATAATTGGTGTCACTGGCCACACAAATTAGCGCTTTCTCACAGATTACAAAGAGTGTGACAAAAATGAGCAGAGGGAGATTTCGTCGATCATCAGCGGTAATGCCAAACAACCACTAGTAGAGCAGCTGAGACAGGCATTCGGAGTAATCAGCTCTGAGGCAACCATTTCATAGGTGTGAAGTCACCCTCAACTATGGTGGGGCGAGTGAGAGTTCTCTAGCTCTACAGAAGCAGCAAGTATCTTTATTACAACTCTGCAACCAACAACTAACTTTCATTTGCCCTTTGTTTGCAGCAAGAAATGAACTTTTCAGCTGAAACTGCAGTATAAACGTCGAAAAACTGTGGCTCATTGCGTTCTCTTTTTGAGGCATTTTGCTTGTTTCAGATTTGAAACTCGAACGAAACTGAATTTTGTGTCACATGCTTAGGTCACATGCTGTGTGAAATTTGGATATGAGTAAATAGTGCATGCAACGTCTGGTTAAAACTATATTTCAGTGACTGTCTTGGGTTAATTGCTATTAGAGCACATTTCAAATGACTGTCGTGAGTAATTCGTAATTACTTTGTAATTACTCCTATAGGTTTTATTCAGAATTGGTGTACTACAGCGGATTTCAGCGTTACAGTTTATGTGCCAACGTGACTTTGTGTTACAGTGATTATGTAAAAGCGTACCGGAAACTGTGTCTTATTATTTCATGTTACTGTTGCCTTGGAAATGGACGAAAGATTATTAGCCAATCAGAAGCAAGTAATTCTGCTAAGATTTGTAAAATAGGGTAGGATTTCATCGTACGAGAGAGTCTTGTCACTGTGAATTGATCTGACTTTGAACCGAGAGTTTTGGGAGCAATTTTGTGATTGAAAATCATTGTGATAGTCGTGAAGTTCTGCAACTTGCATTCTCGACACATGGCGACCACACCAGGACACCGTTCATGAAGAAAGAAAAGCTAAACTATGGGAGATTCTGAGCAGAAACTCAACGTGAACATTCAGCTGTTTGAGATTTCAGCAGCAAAGACGAAGGCGACTCGTGAAGCTGGCGATCTGGACAAAATAAAGCGGCACAAAGTGAATCTCGAAAAGATCATCAGTGATTTGGAGGATCTCCGTATAAAAGTACAAGAAGCTAACAAGAAGCTAACAAACAGACCTTCTGTCGAAGACATTCAAAAGTGGGACGGGGACATCGAGCCAAAGGTGAACTCGTTCGATCAGGAAATCAAGGAACTTAGCGCTCATATCAAGGAGGCAGAATCGTTTGCCAAGAGGGAAATCGTTGACAAACAACAGAATCTAATAGCGAGACAACGCGAAGAGCAATTGAAATTCGAAAAGGAACAGCTCATACTACGGGAAGCCTCAAGGGAATTCGGGAAAGGCATCAGCAAGCGGGAAGGCCTTACGATGATGTCGAGCGTGAAGCTGCCAAAACTAGTCATCACGAAGTTAAATGGTAAACTGGAGAACTGGATGGGGTTTTGGAATGAATTTGAGGCCGAGGTTGATTCAGCTGGGATCCCATCTGTCACTAAATTTGCATATTTGAAAGAATACCTAGAACCGCATGTGAGAAGGAACGTAGACGGGCTGCCATTTTCCACTGAGGGATACGAACGTGCCAAAAATATCCTGAAGTCAAATTACGGGAGAACCATTGAAATTATTATGATTTACCCGTGATTCATGGCTCAAATACAAAGAAAGTGCATGCATTTTATCATACTTTGCTGTTTAATGTGCAATCCCTTGAGACAATGGGAAAAACAACAGAGTGTTGGTCGATCGTTAGAGGGGTCTTGGGCAAGCTTACCTGCATCAAAGCATCAAAGCTGATCTTGTCAGGGGAAAACCTGACTGGCAATTATGGGGTTTTCCTCAACTCTTAGCCGCCCTCCAGGAATGGACACAAATTCTCCCGGACGACAGAGCGCAAATGACCAAAAATAAAATGTCTAACTTCACCATATTTTAATATATAAGGTCAAGATTCAGTATACGGGGAGTTTCTATGACAAAAAGCTTAAATTTGAGGAATTTTGAATTTTAGATATGATTGAGCAAAGTTTGCATAATTCCTGATCAAAGTATTTATTCTCCAAAAATGGCACAAAAACCAAAGTTTAAAGCGTAATATCTTAAAGACGAGTCTATATGAAAAAACTCAAGCTTATCTGAGCTAACCTGACCTTACTATTTGAAATTTAGTGATCCAAGCAGGTCATTTCCGCTCTGTCCACCTGCATACAACTCCTGCACACCAAGGTAGGAGTTTTACTGCCAAAGACCCCACCCCTCCTCATCGGGGCTGTGTATACTGCCAGGAGACAGGCCACAAGTCGGTTGATTGCGACAAACTGAAGACTGCGGATGATCGAAAGAAGTACCTAAAGGATCATTAACTCTGCTTCAACTGCACCTGGAGGAATGCGGCAGACAAATGCCGTAGTAGGGGAACCTGTGGAAAGTGTAAGGCAAGGCATCACACTTCCATTTGTGACAAACAGCCAGGCTCCTCACCAGCCATGACAGAGGTAGAAGTAGGAGAGAAGGTGTGCCACCCTGTGGTTGTGGTCAAGGTCAATGGTATAACGTGCAGAGCACTGCTGGACACAGGGTCAACAAGCTGTTACACGTGAGCATTTCTTTTGAATCTCCTGGGGATCAACCCAAGAACACTGCAGCTCGCAGTATAAGACCATTGTTGGACTCATAACAAAGAGAACAGAAACTTATTATGTGACTGTGAGTGACACAGGAATCTCATGTGTACTGCCCGTGAATGTCACTAGGGTGGAGCGTAAAGAACGACTCACCCTAGACAACCCAAATTATCCAGCGCTGATTGAAAAATACCCACACTTGCAGACTGTTAGCATGGAGAATGTTGCAACCAAACCGGAGCTCCGAATACATGCCATACTGGAAGCTAATGAATACACAAAGATATAGACCTCAGGCTATGGCAGCCGATGGCAGAGAAGACGAGGTTCGGCTGGACCATTATGAGCACCGGGGCAGAGGTGGATTTGGATCACATGTTTCTCTCACAAACAGCCGTGGGAGACTATGAGGAATTGTGCCGTATGGACATACTAGGAATCAAAGATTCCAATGCAGGAGGCCAGGCAGTCGTTCATGCAGAGTTCCTTGAGCAGCTCGAGCGTAGTCCAGATTGGTGGTATGAGACTGGGCTACCCTGGAAAGTGGACTATCAACTCCTTTCAGATAACAAGGCTGGTAGCCTCAAGCAGCTTGACAGCTTAGTGAATTAGCTCAAACGAGATGGGCTGTTGGAAGCATATGATGCAGTAATACAAGATCAACTCAACAGTGGTATCGTGGAGCTGGCTGAGGAGCCAGCAGTGGGGAGAGTTCTATGTACCGCATGAAGCCATATTGAAGGAGAATTCAATGACAGCACTGCGAATCGTGTACGACGCGTCAGCAAGGGGCAGCCCTACAGGGCCATTACTCAATGACTGCCTTGATGTTGGTCTCCCTACAAAATCAGATATGGAAAATGCTAGTTCGTGCAAGGTTTAACGGCATAGCAGTTGCAGGCGACATCAGAAGGCATTCTTACAGGTGCGCATCAAGCCGAAAGACAGAGATGCCCTTCGCTACCATTGGGTTGACATGCAAGATCATAACAAGATACTAGTGCTACGGTTCACGAGGGCCTGATTCGGATTAGGTCCCAGTCCCTTCCTTCTAGGGGGAATCATCCAACACCACCTTCAGGGTCATCGTGCGGAATATCCCGACATGGTTCGTGACATTGAACATGGTGTGTATGTGGATTATTTGTTGTTGGGAGGGTGGAGGACGCACGGGCAGTGCGGGTTTCCAGTTACATAAATGGAATTTAAATGCAAGGGAACTGGAACTTGATGTTATGGACAGAGATTCTGTTGACAGCTATGCAAAGCAGCAGCAGCTTAAGCCTAAGTCAGGAGCATGCGAGCTTCTATGCTTGACATGAGACAAGGACACAATAGGGGTGACTTTTTCGGAGGAGGTTGGGTCACCAACCAAGAGGGGGGTCCTAGGTAAAGTAGCAAATATCTATGACCCACTATGTCTGGTGTCGCCAGTCACCCTGGGGGGTAAACTCCTCTGTCGAGAAGCATGCGAGCAGAAATGTGCGTCGGACGCAGAACTCCCAGGCGATCTAACAAGGCGCTGGAATAAATGGGAGAGAGGTCTCCCTCCCTTAGTGGACACTCCCAGATCTTTAGTGAGAGTCGGGAAGCCAATACAGAGCACTGCGCTCAACGCCTTTGGAGATGCAAGTGGGAAGGGAGTCGCTGCCGCCGTCTATGCTGTCGTGGAGCACTCAAGGCCTGGTTGCGGCACGGGCCCGCCTGGCAAAGCAAGGGTTGATTATAACCCGATTGGAACTTGTAGCCAGTCACATGGCTGCAAATTTGATGATTAATGTTTGTGATGCTTTGATTGGGTTTCAGGTACTCTCTATGCATGCCTGGTCAGACAGTACAGTAGTTCTCCATTAGATTACTGGTGGGAGCCAGTACAAGCAGTTTGTCGGCAACCGGGTCAGCAAAATCCTGGAGCACGACTCAGTATCCTGGCGACATGTACCCGGAGACCAGAATCCGGCTGACCTTGCTAGCAGAGGTGGCTCAGTTAAGGGAGACAACGAGCTATAGTGGAATGGCCACCCTTGGCTAGCCAACCCAGAGGCATGGCCAGCGCAGATCGTGACTACACCAACCGAGTCTGACGCCGAGGCAAAGATCCTTAAGGAGGTGTCCGCCCTTGAAGGAGGACAAAGATAAGCTAGATGAGCTACTAGACAGATCAGCCTACTGGCGGACTCTCAGTCACTGCATGGATCGCTCGGTTTATCCACAATGCACGGAACCAGAAGGAGAGTAACCTGACTGGACCGCTGACCACCTCTGAGATACAGCGACAATCCAAGTACTGGATCAGGCGAGAGCAACAGAGGGAAGCTGGACTAGAGAAGTTTGAGGAAGATAAGCTGAAGTTGAACTTGCAGATCCAAGATGGGCTGCTGGTGTGCAAAGGAAGAATCCAGGGGCAGTACCCAGTGTATGTACCAGACTCTTCAGTCCTTGCCGAGAAAATAGTGGAGCATGCGCATTAAGTAACACTCCACGAGGGAGTTGGCCTCACCATGACCAAAGTGCGCGAGTGCTATTGGATACCACAACTAAGGCGACACACTAAGCGCATCATCAAACGTGGGGGATGTAAGCGGTTCCAGGTGGTAGCCTATCACAACTTAGCCCGCCTGTGGGACCCTTACCCTCTGAGCGCACTGTGGGGAGCACACCCTTCCAAGTGATAGGGGTGGACTACGCGGGACCATTATAAGAAGCAGCACGGAAAGGCCTACATATTACTGTACACATGCAGCCAAACACGCGCTCTCCATTTGGAGCTGCTACCCACATTGTTGACGTTTGACTTCATCCGCGGCTTTAAGAGCTTCATCGCTAGGCGCGGCCGACCGCAGAAGGTCTATTCAGACAACGGGAGCACTTTTCTCGGAACAGAGCGGTGGCTAAAGAAGGTGATGAAAGAAAAGAGGCCTCATGACTTTCTTGCTCAGAACAAGATCGCGTGGAAATTCAACCTGAGAAGGGCCCCCTGGTGGGGGGGGGGGGTCAATTTGAGAGAATAGTTGAGCTCGTGAAGCGGGCTCTGCAGAAGAGCATCGGGCGGGGACTGCTGTCATGGAACGAGTTGAGTGAAGTGCTACTTGACGCAGAGGTAGCTCTGAACAGCAGACCCCTTAAGTTACCTGGGAGAAGACCACGAGCTACCCATTCTCACTCCCAACTCCATGCTATATCCACAGACCAACACCATCCCAGAGCTAGAACCACATCACGTGGTAGACAGAGAGCTTAATAAGAGAGAGAAGTACTTGAAGGAATGCAAACGTGTTGTATGGGCGCGCTGGACAAGGGAGTATGCTCGTGACCTAACATGCAGCATGGACTGGATGTGCAGGGACCAACTAGAGATGATGTTGTCATTAAGGGGGATGAAAAGGACCGGAACTACTGGAAGCTCGGTATAGTACAAGAACTGATCACTGGTGTAGACGGGGTCGTACGAGGGGCAATGCTGCGAGCGGGACGAGGAATCAAGGAGCTCCCATGCGCCACTTAATGCTCATGCTCCTGAATAAATATCTGCGGTACGCAGTTTAGCAGATATTTGCTTTCTGCACGCTCACATTGTAGAAATGCAATGCATTTCCATGCTTTGTCTTTTATCTTTTTGCATAATTAGCATAATCTTTAGTATATCTAACTGAATTGCACAATTATTCAGTTCTTCGGTCCTCAACGACGCGCTTTAGTTGCACCACACTTCCCTGGTTGCACCCTCAAGAAATTCTAGTTTGAGATCTGTCTAATTCTAGAAGAAGAATTATGTCTGAATCGCTAAAAACTTGCTATTAATTTTTTTTTAATATATATTTTATTGATCCTTATTAATTTTTGACCTGACATACCTATACACTGCTCTGTTTTGTCATATTATCGTTTAGTATAGAGTATAAACATGTATTATCTTGTTTTGCAGTGCAGAGTACGGCAACCTGTCTACACCTGATGTAAAGCTTCACATCTCAAGTGGCAGATCTTTCAGTACCCAGTCTACTCGACGGAGCCGTATTTCTGCCCGACTAGAGGAACAGGATATTAACATGAGTATTCATCTTATTGTGGTGGAGTTCTTATCTGTGTTAAAGAAGGGTAGAATTACTGAATCAGTACCTAATACCGTTTCTGTTAAATCTGTCGATTAATTTGGAATAGGTACCTCGTCACCTTATCTATTCAAGGAGATTTCAGAATTCAACTGTTTATAGTTTATCTCTTGACGGTTTTACTTACCAACCCGATTTTCTATCCGCACAGGTCAGCAGCCTCATTTAGCAACAATATTTAGCTTTTTCGGTTGGAAAAGTCTCATTTTTGACCTATGCAGTTTTGGTACTAGCCCACGGTTTTATCAATGGCATTTTTTCACTCAGCTTGTTGCAGCAGCATCGAGCATTTTCGGTATTTAAGCATCGGCGCCTGCCTTATAGTAGTTTTCTTTTACAGTCCCTAATCCACTAATTGCCACCGTATTTTCTTACGCTAGCGATGTAGCTTTTGATGTTTTTGCACTTATTTCATTCGCATTTATATTCCATACTGTCCACCTGTCAGCTGGACGGACGTTCCCATATGACACTGGGCGCGCATGACTTCTACATTTCGTGAATTTGTAGTCATGTATAACTACTACTTATACTAATAATAATAATAATAATAGTAATGCTTTATGGACAGTTCCATTGAAATTGCTCTTACATGTCATATCTAGATAAAATATTTACGCTGAATAAGATAAGACTAATAAGACTATATAATCTGTATCTATTTGCGCGCTATTTTTAGTCTTTCTATATCCGTGCAAACGGCGGAATAACGGATTTTCGCGGCGCGTATTTTCTTGCGCTAGTGATTTAAGTTTCGTGTTTTTAGTATACTTCCATAGACTGTTCATCGCCAGCGGCATGTTCACGCACGACTAGACGCGCATGACTTCTACATTTCGAGAAATTGTAGCCATATACTATTACTACCACTATTACTACTACTACCTCGACTAATATAATAATCGTTTATTGAAAGTCCATTATATTGCTCTTGAATGTCAAATTAGAACAGAATATTTTCACTGAATAATATAGAAAATCTATTATAATACCTAAAACATTATACAATCTGCATCTATTTGCGCGCTATTTTATTCTGAAGCTGCACGATTAGGAAATATAGAGAGCATCAATAAAAATTATTGATAAGTATAAATAAGTTGTAAAATCAAGAAAGACTTGCACTTGCAGAGAACACTGCACGATTTCAATGCGTTAGATATTTTGAGCCGGTCAACAACAACAACAACAACAACAACAACAACAACAACAACAACAACAAAAATGATTGGTCCATTTATCAAGCCTTGAGTAGCACTTTAAGACGCTAAGTGGGGCGCTTTTCCATAGACCACATGAAGGTCTTGCTACACGCTCAATTGCCCATTCAACCCTATTAAGCAAGAAAAACTGTATTTGTCCATCAATTGGTTTAATACATAGACGCTACCAGTACGCTCATAATGTCAACATCAGGGTCCGGTTGCTCGAAAGTGGTTTATCACTAATCCAGGATTAATTACCATGGCGAGTCGATGGTTTTGTTCAGAACTAAACCTGGTTTAAATTTAATCCACCTTAATTTGAAAAACCCGCACCAGGTTAAGAAATTTAGGCTACGTCGTACTCCACTTTTAGGCGGGGCTGTCTGCGCTATTTGAGCGAAAACATCAGACACAACTACGCCTTTTGGAAGCTATAGCATGCCATTTAGGTGCGCCAGTTATACATGATCAAGTACGTCATTTTTCAGGCGGGATTGTGCGCCATTTGACCAAATGTACGCTATTTGGGTGAAACATGAGACACATCTATACTTTTTGGGTGATATGGCTCGTCATTTAAGCAGCATCACGCGCCAGTTAGACATAACATACGCCATTTTGAGCGACAGATTACGCCATTCAGGCGGGGTTTGCGCAGTTTTAGCAGAAGGTATTTCAATACCTTTTGAATGATATAGTACGCCATTTAGGCGGTATTGAACGCCAGTTAGACATATAACGTACGCCATTTGGGCGATCGTATACGCCATTTAGTTGTGTGCGCCATTTGAGCAGCATGCATGTACGCTATTTTGCTAAAAGGTAAAAAATAATAATAATAATAAAAACAGTACGCCATTTAGGCGGCATCGTGCGCCAGTTAGACACAACGTACGCCATTTAGGCGGCATATTGAGCGCCAGTTAAAAAATAAAAAAAAGAGTACGCCATTTAGGCGGCATATTGAGCGCCAGTTAAAAAAAAAAACAAAGAGTACGCCATTTAGGCGGCATATTGAGCGCCAGTTAAACATAACGTACGCCATTTAGGCGGGATGCGCATTCGGCATAACGTACGCTTCTTGGCCAAAGAGTCCGACACGTCTATAGCTTGCGCCATTTAGGCCGCAGTGTACACCATTATATTGCGTGAGCGTTCTTTATTTATTTCGTTTTTCACTTTTGCCCCTTATGATTTATACATATATTTTCTAATTTTTCAGACATTCGTCGTCAAGCTGACGGGCTCCAGTTGTGTTCTTAGGATGTTCCTTTCTGTAATCTGATGTCTGAGCTACTAAACCCTTAGCTCGGTTATTCAAGATGAACTAACAACTAGAAAGTGGCATAAGTCGCATCGTCAGATTAGAATCCAGTTGGCGTTCAGCATCTTTCAAGAACGGATGATATACGTCGATCGCTCCGATCAGGCTATCATTTTCCTGATCACTCGGATTATAACTTGCCATCTCGTACACGATTAGTGATAGGCTTATCACTTTGGTATGAAAAGTATCATATATAGAATTTATTGTCTCGCCTAGCTTCTGGACATCCAGTCCGGTGGTGAGTAACCGAACTTTTAGTTAGTATAACTCAGTGTAAAGCTTTAATCCTCGAAGCTCAATACGTTGCATTCGAACGAGGAATACGTTCCCGGGTTTTTGTTCCACAGGGTTTTATTCCGGGTTTTCGTATCGGGCAGCGTATCATGGTTTGTATTTTTACTAGGTTTAGTCTTAAGCATTTTTAGGGGAATTTTGTAATTTATGTTACTTCACTTGTACTTTAAATTGTCTCGTTAATTTGTTGAAAATGCCCTTAAAGATGTGATCCTCCTCATACAGTGGTTTGTCATCGTCATTACTGTATAAACTAGAAATAACTTCCATTCGCCTGAGCGAAGCGAAAAAGAATAGAAGTGTATCTATCATTGTATTACTGAGAAATGTTAACCCATTGTGTATAAGAAATGCGTATCTATTCATTTTCTAGAAATGTATAAGAATGTATAAGAAATGTATCTATTGTATGTATTAGAAAAATACTGTTATTATTATTATCATTATTATTAGAAATGGTGTAATAAAGCGCGTTATGGTTCTTAACCTGCTCAGGACCATAACCAGTATTCTCCAGTAATTTGTGTCTTGAGTTTATTTCTTGTGTAAGTGCAGAATACACTCCCCCCGCGGCGCGATGCAGCCATTGCAGCAAGGTTGCGGGTACAAGACGTGCTCAACGACGAGACAGAGAGATAAACGAACTGATATCCTTTGTATATACACATTATATTGTTCACGTGATGTTAAAGTGTTCATCCACCTGCGGTGATGAACAGGGGGCGTGTAGGAAACTTTGCGTTACAGTTTATATGCCAACGTGACTTTGTGTTACAGTGATTATTTAACAGCGTACCGGAAACTGTGTCTTATTATGTCATGTTACTGTTGCCTTGGAAATGGACGAAAGATTATTATTAGCCAATCAAAAGCAAGTAATTCTGCTAAGATATGTAAAAGAGTGTAGAATTTCATCGTACGAGAGAATCTTGTGACTGTGAATTGATCTGACTTTGAACCGAGAGTTTTTTGGAGCAATTTTGTGATTAAAAATCATTGTGATAGTCGTGAAGTTCTGCAACTTGCATTCTCGACAGTATGTTAGGTCAGCGGATACCCTCTCGGTACCCTTTCTCCGCGTGAGTGAGTTGGAGTGGGCTATGTTTTGCCGACGTTTAGCGAAGCAAGATGTCAAAGATGGATGAGATTATTACAATCGAAAGGTGAATTTTCTCACTTACCTTCAATTATTCTTGCACCAATTAACCGATAATGTCTCATTTATATTTGTTTTTTTGCTAATAGTGGTACAAGCGAACATGACATCGAAGACGAAAGTAGCGATGAAACTGGCAGTGACAGGGAAACTACGGGTGGAGTTAATCCGTTCACGAGGTAAGATTAAGATAAAGATTCATCTCATGACCCCGCTAAAAAAGAACTTGAGAAACCGAAACATCGGGCGTTTAACTTAGGAAAGACTTGAGACACCGAAACATCCGGATTTTATAGCCATTCTCAGTTACACGCGGTCGCCGGGAAAAAGCTTGTAAGCGAAAACTCGTTTTTTTGTCAGAGTTTCCATGGCAACGCACGTGCTTTCGCCGCTAAGACAAGACAGAAAACGAGTTTTCGCTTGCAAGCTTTTTTCCCGGCGACCGTGTGTAACTGAGAATGGCTGTAATTTAGGAAAATTCCAAAATACGCCTGAAATTATGCCAAATCGAATGCCATCACTCAACTCAAGTCGAAAGACAAGGGCAAAACAAATTCGTTCAGCAATTTTTCAAAGAAATCCGGTAGTATAGTTTAGTATAGTTCATTCATTGAAAATGTACGAGACTGGGAAACACCAAATACTGTGTCTTTTCTTTCTAACAGGGAGATGACAGGGTATTACAAACAAGACACGTCCACCCCATATCTCTATAAAGGAAGGGAAGCCCAACAGAAATGCTCAGGTGCAGAAGCAAAGGTTGAGTATAAAATTTGCACTAAAAGGCCGAATACAGTTATGGAAAACGCAGGCTTCGTGATTGACAGAAGTGGGTTGAAAGATAAATATGACTGGCTTGTTACTGACGTTGGCAAAACAGAAGCCCGTCCTTCAACCTCTGCAGTACCTCGTCAAAACAGTGTATTGGCGACACTACAATGACCGCCACAAAGATTTTCGCCGTGTGTCTACCAGAATCACTAAATCAGATTGGGAGCAGCTCCATTTTGGATGCTGGGGTACCACTTCATTAATGAAGGAGGAGCATGCAGTGAGCCCTCACAAGCATAAGCGATCAGGGAAGGCCTACCACCCCACTGCCCCATCCACAAAACGATTCATAACAGAAAAGGCGCCTGGTTCCCAAGGTCCAACCAGTATCTTCAGTGAAGCTGCTGCATCAGCTGGAGGGCTGTTAGACTGTGATGTTGTTGCTGATCTACCCCGTAATGTGGATCAGGTAAAGTATGCCAGGAGACAAAGAAACAAGAAAGTGATGACAGAGCGTTTATGAGTCTATTAGATATGTCTTTGCATAGGCCATATGTGAGAAGTCTTCAGTGGAACCCCCTCCCTAGAAACTATAATGCAAATCGAAGAGTTTTGTTGTCAAGAAGAAAGCACAGTTCCACTTTGTATAGACATGGACCTGCCACGTTCCACACAAATGCAAAAAAGGAGAATTTGTTCATTTTCACACACTCTTATTGAGCAGGCCCCGTCATTTGAAAAACTGAAGTTTGTAGGCTCTGACAGAGGGAAAAATCTCATGGGTTTTACTGAGCCACTAAAGGATGCTGTCTTGGTTCCCTGTACCAAACATGTAAAGTAAAGTAAAGTAGGTGCTTATATAGCGCTTATCCTCAGAGCTCTAACCGCTTTACAATAGCATAACTCATCCTTTAGAAACCAGTTTTTTTTATAATAATTAGTGTGTGTTAGAATGGTGAGTTCTGTGACATAGAGGTTGGGCAACTTCCGACGGTCCTCGTGGTTCTTTGACGTCCCTCTGGTTCTGGTTAGTGTAATGTATGTGAGACACGGGACCTACGGTTTAACGTCCTGTACAGGAGGATGTCAAATTGAAAATGTCAAACCTGGGCATCTTAGGAAGTATGAAAGATGAAATGCTTCACGATATCTTTGGAAACACAAAGCACTTGAAAAGGGATTGATTGATTCCGAGAGTGCTGAAGAATTTGATATAAAATTTAAATGCCGTGTCTTAAAAATGGGATGCCCTTGAACAGGAGAAAGGGGAAAATCCGCCTCAGGTTTCAAAGAATTTTAAGACGTTTATTGCAAATGACATGAGGAAGGGTATGTTAGTACCTATCAGAAGGAAGTTGGGATTGGAAGTTGGTCTTTTTTTACAATAATGCTTCGGAATGTTTGCACTTTAAATTCAAATCCAAAATATATGAATATAATGCACAAAAAGAACCAGGCTATGGTAGGAATCTTAAATGCTCATGGACTGAAGCCATAGACATTTACCACAAAATGGTAATGGACATCAGCAAAAATATTCAGGTTAGTATTTTGGGCAAGGGACCATATAGACTAGCCAATGCATATTCTCACCTGAAAGTTAACATGATTGATTGGGGCCAGCTGGATCCTGTCCAAAAAAGAAGGGCTCTGCCCAAAATTGATGTGTTCTCGAAGTAGAAATGTTTTGTCACTTTCTCGTGATTAGTACTATTTACAAACGTTTTCTTTTGCCATAGGAGGTTACTGCAGATGTTGATACCATATCCCAACCAAAAGGCATACCTGCCTACATGTACTCATCTTGGACAAATGGACAAAATCATTGAGCTTGGGGCATCTGGCATCTGTGAAATGTTTTTTTCGACACTATAAGAGAACAATACCTCTCGCCACGTTATTCGACCCAGGCCCTTTTCAGCGCGGCCGTCTTCGTCGAAGGAAATAAATCAAAAATCTGTAAAATATTCATTTTTCAATGAAATCGAAAACAGTTTTCGGTAAGTTACTTTTAATGTCTTATACTATTTGTCCCATTTCGCTCTTTTCAGGGAGATATGCATATTCAGTAAGTTTACTTATTCATACAGATGAACAGATTCATTGTGCTTGTATTGTAGCACGAGGAAAAAAGTGAATAAAGAAAGTGTCAACAATAAAAAAATGATTTCTTTGTAGCTTGCAGACGAGTACATAATGTTCATGATTCTGATGTGTACAACTTTTCCTGGAACTAAATATGTGATCAGCAACCCAGATAGTTTCACATAAATCTGAGTTTCCTTCAATTTGTTAAATTATTACAAGACTAGTTGATTACCCGTGAATAAATTCACTTATGCCGTCTTTGAAAAGTGGATGGCAAAACAAATTGTTAAATGTTTATACATGAATTGCCGTCTTTCTAGACAACGTTTATGGTGTAGGTGCCTGTTTTTTCACGCACTTGAATATACAGTACATGTAGTTCACATATTTTTTGTTCAAGGAAAACTACATTGTGATATTTGGGCGCAAAGACCCATGACTAAACTTTTAGAATGCAGTTTGGATGTATTTCAAGAAAGCTTTTTACATCTCTAAAGTTTTTGCCGCTCGAACGGACTAAAAATTGCACTCGTCTCGAATTAAGGCGAGATTTGAAAGTTGCAATGAAAAACCAGCTGAGTTTAGACAAAGACACCCACCAAATGGAACAAAAGTATTTTACATTGTTTGTTTCCAGAAAATATTACGAACACTGCCGTGGATTTATACTTCAAGCAAAGTCACCCTGTTATTTGTCCCAGCCATGATCATTCATGCTGTTCGATCATCAAATCTCTTTCCCAATCAAGAAAACATGAAACAGTACCTATTACACTGTGTTGCAGGAATGACACATTTAAATTCCACGATGTCGTTGGTAGTTCACATCAATACTATAGTAAAATCAGCCTTCTACCATCTGAGAAGCATAGCTAAAGTGAGGAAGTTTCTTTCCCTAGAGACTTCTAAATCCTCGTTCAGTCTTCCAAAATCTTTGATCGACAAGCTCTAGAGCGTGCAAAATGCTGCTGCTCGGGTCATTGCTAGAGTCGGCAAGTACGAGCACATAAGTCCTGTCTTGCAGCAATTACACTGGCTCCCGGTGGAGTACAGAATAATTTTCAAAGTAAATCTTCTCACCTTTAAATGTCTAAATGGTCTCGCTCCATCATATCTCATCGAACTGCTTGAAGGTCATACACCCACAAGATCACTTCGCTCTTTAGCTGGCAAACCCAGAATGAATCCTACAGATTTTCGGACCAAAAGCTATGGATTAAGATCGTTTGCAGCTCATGCTCCGCGACTTTGGAACGATCTACCCAACGATGTAAAATTAGCTGATTCTCTTTCTTTTCAGACGAGCATTTCACATGTAACTTGTCCCATCCTTTTCCGTCCCCCTGCACTTTCATTGACATTCCGTGGCAGCGGTCCACTTAACTGCGTGAATGCTGTCAGTGGATGTCTTTGTTAATGCTTCTACCATACCTTCCTGTTTTTGTATTTAGATTTCTTCGCATTCGCCTTGCGTTTTTACATATTTTATTGCTTTTCTTATTTTGCTTTTAATATTTTTATTCTTTCCATCCTGCGATTGTGTTTAATCTTTTTATATTTTAGAACTTTCCTCATTTTATTGAAGATGTATGTAAATATTTTTAGCACCATGTATTTTTATGTTTTAATCATTTTGGTACTTACCTGTTATAAATATTCCTTTTGAATGCATTATTGTAAAGCGATTAGAACGCTGACATAAGCGCTATAAAAATGTTTATTATTATTATTATTAAAATAATAAATCCCTTCTTGGTCTATTTTATACAACATGTGCATCGTTTTGTACGGCTCCTAGCCTGCTAGTCCAGTGGTTTTTTTTTCGGATATTTGATTTTTTGGGCGCGCGGGATTCCTGTGTCGCGGAAAGGAGAGCCGGGCAGGAAAGGCCCACCTTTGGTTGTGCTTCCCGTTCGCTGGCGAACGGAGGCCGCTGATTGGCCAACTCATATAAGCTGTCAGAAATGTCTCAACATTCATCAGATGTGGGTTTATTCACGGCATTGAAGGAAAACAACAGCTATTCCCGACTATTTCATGCTTAGGAATCGATTGCCTTACTACCATTTGCGTTCAACCCTGAAGCGTGACAGTTTTTTTCGCGCATGTTCAGGTTTCAAACGTAACGATTTCCAAGGCAACTGTCGCGACTAGTCCAATGAAAATGTCTTGTTTGGAGCGGGAAAGTACTTCGTTGGTAACAAAATCCTTGCACATTTTGTTGTCGATGTGAGCAGGTTTTCACAATAATTCAGATACGTTTTCAGGTTTCGCTTGAGGGATGGAGGCGCAAAAGGTCAACAAATACGGAAGAACATATCGTTCTGGGACTGCCTTCGATGGGGATTTGAGAATGATGATTATAGATTTGATTGTGAGAGAAGGAGGCGAGTGCACAGGCACTCTCACACATGCAGAAAGGGTGCTAAGGCAGAATGTCGCTTCAATTACCCATAACCTCCAATGAGGTGTACTAAGATTCTGTATCCTTTAGATACTGAGACAGAAGTTTCTTGTGACTCAAAACACAAAGAATTATGGAAGGCACTAAAAAAGCAACTGAATGACATGAGAGAAGGTGAAGACATTATCTTTGATGAGCTGCTGATTAAGCTTAGCATTACTGAAGAAGAATATATATTGGCAATTAGGTCATCTCTGAAATGTCAAACAATATTTTTAAAGAGACAACCAGATGAGTTAAGAATTAATAACTATAATTCAGCATGCCTTGAAGTACGGAGAGCCAACATGGACATCCAATTTATTTTAGATGTATATGCCTGTGCAATGTATATTGTCTCCTACATTTCAAAAGCACAAAAGGGATGAGTGAGCTGCTAAGAAATGCATGCAAAGAAGCACGTAAAGGAAACTCGAGCATAAAACAGCAAGTAAGAGATATTGGTAACAAGTTCTTGAATAGTGTAGAAATTAGTGCACAAGAAGCTGTATATATTCTTTTACAATTGCCAATGAGAAAGTGCTCTCGTCAAGTTGTTTTTTGTTAACACAACTCCACCAGAACAAAGAGTTAATCTTTTGAAAAGCCTTGATGACATCCAAGAGATGGATGATGACGCAGAAGATGTTTTCACCAGTGGACTTTTAAAAAGGTACACACAAAGGCCAGCATCACTTGAAAATGTTACATTGGCATACTGGGCTGCCTGGTATGATTCATCACATCAAAACATCAGATGAGCCATTTTAAAACTTTTTAAGTGGTGGAGCTGGTGTAGGAAAATCACATGTCACAAAAGCTCTGTATCAGGCTAGCTTGAAATACTACAACACTAGAGCTGGGCATGATTTTCATGATATCAAAACAATTCTTATGGCACCAGGCAAAGCTGCATATAATATTAAAGGCAATACTATTCACAGTACTCTTGCTATACCAGCCTCTCAGTCGTTGAAGGTTTATAAACTCCTGGACTCAAGTCGTCTTAACACACTGAGGTGCCACCTTGGTGGTCTCAAGTTGATGTTAAATGTTCAAATTAATAACAGGCTTAAGGACTTAAAAGGAAGTACGGAGGATTTTGGAGGAGTCAGTATCATAGCCATTGGTGACCTCTTTCAACTCCTACCTGTTATGGATGGTCTTGTATTCAAAAATCTTGATGACCTTGAGTATCGCGCACTTGCCCCAAACCTCTGGCATGAACACTTTAAATTGCTTAAGCTCACAGAAATTATGAGACAAAAGGAAAGTAAAGTGTTTGCAGAAATTCTTAATAGGCTAAGAGAGGGAAAGCATACAGCTGAAGATATTAATAAAATCAAAGAACACATATTACAAGAAAATGATGAACTTATGAATGCCCCCCATCTCTTCATTCAAAATGCAAAGGTTGACGAATTCAATTCCAAATGTCACCAATCTGCTACTGGTGTTAAGCATACAATAAAAGCTCATGCCAGTGTTGTTGGAGCTAACTCCCCAGAGCTCAGAGTGAAAATCATGAAACAGATCCCAAATGATCCAAGGAAAACAAAACAAGTCATATCAAGCCTGCAGCTTGCAGAAGGTGGAAGAACAGAACTAGTGATGAATATTCGAACAGAAGATGGAATGACCAATGGTGCAAGTAACATTGTAAAAAAGATAGTTCTACATCAGCTAGGAAAGCCTTCAGGAGTAATATGGGTCCAGTTCGATCATCCTGAAGTTGGAGAGAAAACTCGCCATGATAACAAACATTTATACACTCAAGGTATAAAGCATCAGTGGACTCCCATTAAGCCTATCACTACACAATTTGCTGTTGGAAGGAATAGAACAGCGCAAGTTGTGAGAAAACAATTCCCATTGCGCCCTGCAGCTGCCAAAACCATCCATAGATCCCAAGGTGACACTGAAACCAAAATAGTTGCAAATTTCAGCACAAGGAGAGCTATACCTCACATACATTATCTATATTACCGATTTGTGTAAAAAGAAAATCATGATAAGCAATGATGTACAACAAGAAATGAAACGGTTACACTGAAGGTTGCCTGAACAGTACTATGTCTCCTCCTGTCAAGCAGAATGACAAGTCTATTCAACTATGTTTTCTGTATGCTAGATCACTACATAGACACATTGATGATGTTCGGTGTGACCTCTATTACAGTTCCTCCGATGTTTGCAGAGACACGATTTCTCAATTCTGACATAGATGATATGTATAGAACGCAAAATTTCACCTTATTCAGGAATGATTATCAATCAAACTCAAACAACATCAAGCGGCTATATGGTGGCATAGCTGTCTACAGTAAACTTGAATTTGCACCTGGTTTTCCATACAAACATAACATCAATTGCATTGAGATGATAGTTTTTAGACTATTAGCGCTTCATGATGTGAACATAATAGTGATCTATAGATCAGAGAGATTTCCTGTTCAGCAGCTGTGCGCAGCTCTAACACAGATCATATCTCTACAATCACCATTGTCTTACAACATCTTGATCGGTGATTTCAATGTCAACTGGTTCGACTTATCAGACGTGTACTATATCATTGTTTAATCAGAGATCTTAATTACAAGCAACTAGTTACAAAATATACGACTGACTACAGAACATGTATTGACCATGTCTACACTAATATCTCTGAAGGAAACGTTTTCACTTATGTTAGAGAGGCATATTTCTCAGACCACAAGCCAGTTTTGCTTGTGCTAGAGCGAAATTACTTACGATGATACAAAATGTCTGCCTCTTTTACCTGTAAATTTTTTACAGTACTTCAAAAACCTAGCAAAATTGCAAGGTTATATAGAAGCCCCATGAGGGGTCATTAAAGTCTCTAAAGATGCCCATTGCAGCCCTGTGAATAGGGTATGTATATAGAATGGTGGGGCCTGTTCTGATGCCCCTCCCCCTTCTGAAGGCTAGTAGTAGATCATCAGGTAAGTGTAGTGCATTCTTTTGATAACTTTGTCTATGTGGGTTATACATGGACAAAGGTTACCAGTAGGTATACATGTCGATTTAACAGTGCATTTCAAATGACAGTCAATTGCTAAACTAAGCATTAAAATGCAATATGTTGATAATAGTTTTCCTCAAGCAATTGTGATTTGTGAATTGTGATTTGTCTTTTTCTTCTCCAGATTGAATTGCCACTGGCATGATGAGCGATTCCAAACCTAGCATGGATTTAGCAATTCCGGAAGAGTGCAGCACATCTGCCAGTGAAGAGCCTAAAACACCTTCCAAGTCAATTGTGCCCAAACCAGAAGCGGATAATCTTATCGGATTTATACATAACGTTTGTAACAGAGGGAGTTACTTTGACTTTCAGCTCCAACAAAAAGACAAAACAGTGAGAGGCGTCTGTTTCTCTCCCCCAAAGCTAAAACGCTTTGCTGAATTAAGTGAACACAAGTCCCCAGTAAAGTTGAAAAGGTGCAAAAAAGATACCAAATCCAACACAGATGATTATATTTGATGGGAGATGATGTTGTTGTTGATTATCATCATGGTGTTGATTTTGAGAGAATTGAAATGCCAACATCACTGAATATTGCACTACTGAACAGTCTTCACTGGACAACTTGTTTCATTGTCAGCTAAAGTAGGAATCTTAAATGAACCGAAAGACTTTGGGGACAACAAGCACATACAAATTGCCACACTAGTAGATCCAACTGCAACCATTAAACTCCTTATATGGGACAATTTTGTTAACACTCTTAATCTTCAGCAAGGCTTGACTTACTCATTTAAAAATCTAAAGGTAAGTAGAGACAAATACACTGGCCAAGTTCAGTTGGGAACAGATGCGAAAACCAAAGTAGAAATTACAGAGGCTTTCAAAGAAGCGCTCCCTGTGATAGAGTCCATGGTGAAAGTGATTCAAGGGGAGGTGATAGCAATATCTTCTGTTACTTCCTACATATCGTGCATACAATGCCACAAGAAGGTGCGACCCAACCAGTCTCCATTTGTGGATTGCAAAAAACTGCAATTTGAAAATCAAGCAAGACAAATGCCCAGAACATTGGTTTCCCCTAGTAATTTTCAGTAACAAAAGTAACAGCAACGTTAACGTTACCTTGTTCGACAATTGCCTCATCAAGGCAGCGGCTATCTGTAAAAAGAACCAGGAGAAATTGACAAAAGCCTTTATTGAGGATGTTCTCTTAAGTCTGCCTCCTGTAACGGTTACATACAACATCAGAAACAAGGCTTGACTTACTCATTTAAAAATCTGAAAGTAAGTAGAGACAAATACACCGGCCAAGTTCAGTTGGGAACAGATGTGAAAACCAAAATAGAAATTACAGAGGCTTTCAAAGAAGCGCTCCCTGTGATAGAGTCCATGGTGAAAGTGATTCAAGGGGAGGTGATAGCAATATCTTCTGTTACTTCCTACATATCGTGCATACAATGCCACAAGAAGGTGCGACCCAACCAGTCTCCATTTGTGGATTGCAAAAACTGCAATTTAAAATCAAGCAAGACAAATGCCCAGAACATTGGTTTGCCCAAGTAATTTTCAGTGACCAAAGTAGCAGCAACGTTAACGTTACCTTGTTCGACAATTGCCTCATCAAGGCAGCGGCTATCTGTAAAAAGAACCAGGAGAAATTCACAAAAGCCTTTATTGAGGATGTTCTCTTAAGTCTGCCTCCTGTAACGGTTACATACAACATCAGAAACAAAATAGTTTCGGACATTACAGTTTGAAGTAGGTAGTTAGACGTAAGCTTGACGCTGTTGAAATGTTTGTTGTTGTTTGTTATTTTAAGAATCAAGTTAAGAAAAGTGTCCATAACACTAGTCTGTGTGTCATTTTCAGTGGACTCAGTGACATAACTAGCAGCATTAGAACGTTGAAATGGGACATTTAGTTGAACTTGTTGTTATTCAAACGTTTATGATTGTTATCTATTGTTCACTCAAACTGTATACTCAGTGTCAGATTAAATTTAAGTAATTAAAAGTTGTGTTGGCAGGCCTGACTCTTATTTTGTTTATCATCTTCATTTCTACAAAATTCGTAGCCTGAAAAACTGACGTATTTTCGTTATAGACGGGCAACGACACGAAGCATTGGGTAATAGCAAGAACTATTCGGATCCTCTTGAATTCCTGGGAGGATGGTCAAAATGAAGCTCAGAATTCCAGGGTGGATGGTCAAGGGCGGACCATAAAAATACAACCTTCGTTTGTGGGTAAGCCAACACCCATGAAAATATGAATAGAATTCCAGGTTGGGTGCCGTTAGGTGTTCCAAATTTAAAATTTCAAGGTGGGGTGATGCCGTGACTGATTAAGAATGCATTGTGGGAAGAGCTCGCAAGAAAAGCATTTCCTCATTGTATTTTCTATGGAGTCTAGTGACACCATAATGCGTCATCCTTTACAGCTACTTCATTTCAGATGCCTACACACACACACTGCATCATGTCTGGCCAGTACTCAACGCTAGCTGATCCAGTGTGTGTATCGTTAGCGTTTTCTTTGGTTATTTATTTGCTAATTTTTAGAAAATACCACACTGCAATTCCTGCATCGAGAACAATGATTGACCCTTATTTATGTTTCACCCAGTTAAAACCTTCATATGAGTTAGTTGAAGGTGAAAACAACCACAGACATTTTGGAGTCTCGCTACCATCTAGTTATGTAGCATCGCAGACTCTTGTACCCCTTAGGGTACCTATTTTTCTCTTAGATATCAGTCGATATTGTCCGTCGGAAGTGATATCTGTCCTGAGAGAAATGTTTTAAGCAAAAACTGGATATTTTCTGTTTAAAAAATAATGGAAAACAAGCAACCAAGGTTTTTGTCTAAGAATGTTGATGAAGTACAGAAATTGATGGTTGAGGCGGCACCGGAAAACACAAAAAGTCAACTAAAAAACAGGCCGTGAATGTTTTCAGTGGTTTTAGAAAGTTGTTAGTTTTTGTTTTGTTTCAATCTAAGTTAATTCGGTTTGACATTCGTGAAAAAGATGAAAGAACTAAACAAAAATTAGCAAATGACGATAAAAGCATTGCTCTTTAACTTACCACTTGTCGTAGCTTGGCAAATAGAAAAACAACTTGCGACCAGCTCAACCAAAAAAATTGTAGTCCAGCAAGCCTAATTTTTCCAACTCTGCATTTCACGGCTGTAATTTATACCTCAGTTCACAGCAGAACAATTAATTAACAGTCCCGGCAAGGAATCAGACCTGGAAACCCGAAATTTCGGCTAGATTTCTGTAGAAAAGCACTCGGAAAAGCACTAGAACTTGTGCATTGCAAATTTGTTTTGTGAATTCGCTCGGATTTTCTAGCCCCATGTTAGGGTATGATTGACAGTTTTTGTGTCAACCAATCACATCTCGAATAAAAATATCTTAGCCAATCATCGCTTACGATTTGCCTTTTCGTGCCATACTGCAGTTTGGTGGTTTCTCACGTTAAACCCCTTCTTGGCTTGCTGTAATATCGGCGGATAATGTCCGCGGATGAAAAATGGTCCTCAAAATTTCACAGTTGCCCTCGAAGTTTCGCTTCTCGGCTAACTGTTCATTTTTCGTACCATTTTTCATCCTTGGACATTATACGCCGATATTACAGCCGCCAGAAGGGGTTTATTTACTAAATATTCACCTATAGGTGAATATAACATTGAAAGCATGGGGATCGCACGCGCACCTTATTACGAGAAACTAAACAAATTCCCCTAAAGCCGATTTTTTTGTCAAAGTAATTATACTAAAACAATTAGTCGCCTCAGACGCCGTAAATATCGGCGAAACTATTCGCCGATATTTACTATTTGTTAAATATCGACTAGATGAGCACATAGGAGAAGGAGATCTAACTAGACATCTAATATTTACTAAATAAACCCCTTCTGGCGGCTGTAATATCGGCGGATAATGTCCAAGGATGAAAAATGGTACGACAAATGAACAGTTGGCCGAGAAGCGAAGCTTCGAGGGCAATTGTGAAATTTTGAGGACCATTTTTCATCCGCGGACATTATCCGCCGATATTACAGCAAGCCAAGAAGGGTTTATTTATTTTATATCCCAGCGACTTCACTGAAAAACTCGAGAGAGAAAAAAACATTGTGAACGTGAGAAAACCACTAAACTGCAGTATGGCGCGAAAAGGCAAATCGTAAGCGGTGATTGGCTAAGATATTTTTATTCGAGCTGTGATTGGTTGACACAAAAACTGTCAATCAAACCCTAACGTGGGGCAAGAAGAAATCAGAGCGAATTCACAAAACAAATTTACAACGCACAAGTTCTAGTGCTTTTCCGAGTGCTTTTCAAGAGAAATCTAGCCCATATTCCGGGTTTTCAGGTCTAATTCCTTGCTGGACTGTTTAATTAATTGTTCTGCTGTGAACTGAAGTATAAATACAGCCGTGAAATGCAGAGTTGGAAAAAATTAGCGCTGCTGATCGGCTTGCTGGACTTCACTCGAAGTGGTTGAATTTTGGTTGAGCTGATTGCAAGTTGTTTTCTATTTGCCAAGCTACGACAAAATGGTAAGTTTAAAAACAATTCTTTTATCGTCATTTTGCTCTTTTTTGTTTAGTTCTTTCATTTTTTTCGCGAATGTCAAACCGAATTAACTTGGATTGAAACAACAACAAAGAACTAACAACTTTGTAAACCATTCAAAACATTCACGGCCTGTTTAGTTGACTTTTTTGTGTTTTCCGATGTCGCCTCAGCCACCAATTTCCGTATTTCATCAACATTCTTAGACAAAAACCTTGGTTGCTTGTTTTCCATTATTTTTAACAGAAAATATCCAGTTTTTGCTTAAAACATTTCTCGCAGGACGGATATCACTTCCGACGGACAATATCGTCTGATATCTGTCCTGTGAAAATGTACCACGTGATACGTTTCAACCAATGAGCGCGCGTTAAAATTGATCACTGGGATATAACGGATATTATTAATATCTAAATATCCGGTATTTGATAGTGTGTCGATACCGCGCCTAACTCTCAAACTAGTAAACTCAAACACGGCAGAATCACCTACAGAATTGTGTGTCGGTTGTTTTGGCGAGATTGTTTTCAGTTTCGGTAGGTTCCATCTTCGTGTTAGCAAGCGTTCATGTGTATTTCCAGGGAAAAGAACATTAGAAACAGGCAAGAAACTGGCAAGAAGTTCGAAAAGCAAGATTCCCAGCATGAAAATTCACCAGAACGCGCCAGCGAGCACTTACTGCCGACACCAGCAGGCTATTGGCAAGTGTTCGCGTGTTTCCAGGGAAAAGAAACTGGGAAACAGCGAAGAAAGCGGCGAGAAATTTGACAGCTCCAAGAGAACGTTAAAAGTACCGACACCAGAAGGCTATTAGGGGTGGACCATTAGAAAGGTGATGGGGGGGGGGGGGTTGTTTCTCCTAAGATACATGTTCTTGTAAAGAACATTCGTAGTCATTTCTTAAAAAAGAGTGCGATCGTATTGTTCCGTTGCGGGAGTTTTCAAAAACCATTTCGTAATATATATAGCTTGGATGCTATTCTGAAATTTGTAGAGTACTCAATTGAATGAGCTAGAAAAGCGTTGAAAGAACATCAATTTTGCCTAATCAAAACTGTGGAATCTTGCAAGATTTTTTTCGGGGGAGCCACAGAGGTTGCATGATTTTTATTTTTTCCCTTGTATGAATATTTTTTTTTTGCTTTTGCCCCCCCCCCCCCCCCCCATCACATTTCTAATGGTCCGTCCCTTAGGGCTATCAAGCTGTCATTTTGTGTTTGCATGTTACGAGCGCTTATTGGTTAGATTTGACAGGTATTGTGCGTGTTGTTCCATGCAAGGCATTGAGCCGTGACGGGGGCGGGCACGACAAAACATGGGCCTTTCCTGCCTGCTCTCCTTTCTCTTCTTTCCCCCAGCGACACAGGCATCCCGCAAGCACAAAAAATAAAATATCTGAAAAAACCCACTTGAGAGCCGGCTACAGCTCCCACTCTCGAACCATTGGTCTAGAATGCTACTGTGAACATCTGCTGACGGAATATACTGTACACGCATTCTGCACTCTGTAAATTACACCCGCAGGATTTCAGATGACTGTTGTGAGTAATTCGCAATAACTTTGTAAGTACTCCTATAGGTTTTATTCAGAATTGTTGTAATTACTTTCCCTCATAAAAAAAATATGAGTGAAAATCACCCCCCTTGGGTGAAATTCAGTCTATTACTTTGCGATTGGTTTTACTACAGTCATATGAAGACCTGTTAATTGCTATGCTATTAATTATAAACATTGGTTGGGATAAAAACCACTCATGATGTTTCTAAAACGTTTCTAATTTCACTTGCTGAAGACGGCTCGTGAAATTACGAACATTTTAGAAACATCATGAGTGGTATGTATCCCAAATATCACTACAAACCGGGAGAGTACAAAACATGAACCCCTAGTCCATGTACCCACTCCATGGACCCCCAATTTCTCAAAAAATGTTCTAAAAAGTGAAAACACAACTCCGAACGATGACGATCACAGCAGCACCATTCATCAACTTCTCGCCTCATTTATCTGCTCGTCCCAACTACCGCCAACTATTAGGATTTTGGTCACCCTGTGTTACTCAAATCCTTTTTTTCACCAGCACAGCTCCTGGAAATATCCTGGAAAAGCTTTGAGAAACCTCTTTGAAACTCATGGTTTTCAAACATTATCTAGGTGTACAAACAGGGGTAATGCTATTTTAACCACTTTTTTAAAATAAACTATTTTGTTTCGGGCGAGCAGAAGCATTTCACTTGCAAAACAAACAACAAGGATTTGAGCAACACAGGATGACCGAAATCCTAGGAGTTGCTTTTGGGAGCCTGGGGCCGGTTCCTGAAAGGTTGGATAAAGTTATCCACAGATAAAAGTTATCTGTTGTATAAGTTTCGTTCAGGATTTATGAGTTGGATAAGCGTTTATCTTCTAGGAACCGGCCCCTGGGCACTTTTCAGTATGGTGACGGTAAGGACGAGTAGATTGTACCAGACAAGGGACCGTTCATTTTTTATCAGGGAGGGTGGGCTGGTGGAAATGAGGGGAGACCCTGTATTTTTTTGGGTGCCCCCTTTCATGTCCGTATTTTTCTAGGTGGCCCCCCAAAATCCAATGTATTTTTTTCTTGTGCCCCCCCCCCCCCCCCTCTTGTAAATGCTTGCCCTGTAAGATAGACTCTTGCCTAAGTGATGCAGTCTCATTCTTCTTAACGTTTTTCTTACTTCTGTCAAAGCTAAGGAACCGATCCCCCCTCAGAACTATTAAACTATTTGACCTAGTAAAGACATTTTACATAAAGAGGGGGTCACATCATTCTTTCTTTGCGTGCGAAGCGTGCCCAACTTTTGATAACCGCATTTCATCAAGCCTCAGAAAAAGGGTAGATGGTTTTTTGTGTATAGTAAACAAAGCCTGTCAGGAGCCCAGGAAATACGCTAATTAATGTTAGATGAAAGCTCCTAGTGACAGGCTCCTGAGCCTTTAAGTAATATTTTTCATGCGCTCCGCAATGAAGAAATTATTATTATTCATGTGCTTGAAGCGCGGCCCAAATGACTAAACGTTGAACTCACGCTTACATACCTAAGGTGTGTTCTTTCAAATATAGAGACTGCCCTGCAGGCCTATCAGTGCATATTATATGTTAAATTCTGCATGCACGCGAAGTGTGCCGAAATTTTTATTAAGTATTCAGTGAAATTAGAAACATATAAGCGAGTTGAAACATGTAACAAACATATTGCATGCTGTAAAAATTACAAACTTTTCGTTTCCTCCCTGTTATGTGCTTGTATTTTTTTGGGTGACCCCCCTGTTATGTGCTTGTATTTTTTTGGGTGACCCCCCCTTTGAGGCCATATTTTTTTGGGTGAAGGCCGAATGGGCTATTGACTCAGAGGCCATGATGGCGAGAGGAATAATTGTATTAGTCAAATCACACTAGTAGGTCAATTTGTATAGCCAAAACGTTTTCTTGTCCGGTCATTTGCCATTTTTTGGCTTTCAAATCCAACACTTTTCGCTACTAGTAGGCTATAACTTATAGCCTACTAGTAGCTCAACCAATCAGAACGCAGCATTGACAATAGACCACTAGTGTGATTTGACTAATACCCATTACTCCGGGGTATCGAAGAACGTTACCCTAAACGGCAGAGGCCTCTTTTCTGGCATGATGTTCACTCAAAATAATTATTCACTTGGTTAAAGTTTGAAGCCAACTTGCTTTACAGCTCTTACCTGAACACCGTTGTTGTTGTGTTGCTTTGCTTTAAAACGTAAAGTTTACGTTCTACAAGGTTCAAAAGTTTGCACTTTCTCTTGTCCACCATTTTATCAAACGTGACCTAGTAACCAAGCCTCATTACCGCAGGAGGCCCCAGGCGCCTCTCTCCCAAACGAAACCGGAAGAGGATGTGGCGAGAACTGGAACCGGAAACACAGCGGGAGAAGAAGAGACGCAACTCCTTCTCTTTTTTCTTGCCTCCTCCCCGCCCCCCTTCGTAATGTTTTGTCGCTAACCCTACACCACAGGAAGCCCAATTTCCTGTTTCCGTTTTTTTTTAAGTGGAGTTGCCTGCGGAGAAGGCTATGCCTGACCTATCTTTTGGGGGTTCACATATGGAAATGGTCTCTAGCGCTATCACTCAAAAGCAGGGGCACGTCCCTGATCAAAGTCGGTAGCTAATGTCCCGAAAAGAACTGAAGTGCCGTGTGATTTGAACGATGCTTTCATTTGTGCCATTTCACATCACGTTTTCCATGCAGCTGCTTACAGACGAGATAGCCCTTTGCCACTTTGCTGATCATGGACGTTGGGCCGGAGAGGATATTAAAAGGTGGCTTGAAGGTATGAGTTTTATTTTCGAGTGGCAAGAACAATATTTTACGAATGAGCGCAGCGAATCATGTTTATTATATAGACAAACCAAAATTACTGTATTCCAAATTAATTTCCAACCACTTTTGTTTTGACCGATATCCTCACTAGTGAGGATATGGAAAATATGTCACTCAGGTCGCGAATCATGACCGTCATACGCCACACAAGGCCAACGCGGTAATCTTGACATACAAAACTCTGTTTTTTCTTTTCAAATTTTGATAGGCTTATTTGTTATTGTGGTACAAATGATAGTTTACCAAAGCTGGTTGTAATTATTTTCCCAAACCTGCCAACGTTTTCCGCAGCTCTACCCTGCTAGCAGAGGTTTTTTCTGTCTGCGCTGAAAGGTCTTTCTCTCCACGGCTCTGTATTGAATCTCGCGCATGCGTCAGTGGCTGTCACCAGAGCCTCCCCCGCGAGGAGACGAGCCGGGGAGCTCTGGGTTCGAGAATGCCCCCAGCGAGAAGACGAGCCGGGAGCTCTGGGTAAGAGAATGCTGGGAACGAAATTGCGAGATGCAATGCGAGACAAGTTGCCAGCTTCCAGAACTGGATATACGCACGCTAAGCATGGAATATTCCTTTAAATATAGAAACGGCAATCCAGAATCACTACTTAATTAATGATTCCTGGCAGGAATCATTAATTAACTCTAAAGGCCGGTTTACACTTGCGATTTTTGTTGCATTTGTCGCGGCGATTTTTCTCGCGCGGAGTTGCAATTCCAACTCTCTAGTGTAAACGAGATGCAAATCCGGTGCGATTTCTGTGCTCTATTTTCTTCAAATCGCATCAAGTTGCAAAGAGTTTCGAACATGTTTGAAATCCCCACGACATCACGCGACAAAAATCGCGGCAGATCGCGCCGAGTTGCACCTAGTTTACATTAGTGATTTTGAGTTGACGCGTACGTGGGAGAAAAATCGCCGCGACTCGCGCGACAATAATTGCATCAAAAATCGCAAGTGTAAACGGGCCTTAAGACAGCGTATAGTGACCGGAAAGAGTTTATTACTCTAAAAGAGCAGAGTATGTACAAGATGTTGCAGAGTATGATTGAATACATGCCATAGTTTTCTAGGCATATATTAGCTGGGTAGGAAATGTCGAAATTATAAATTACAAATACAGTTCGCGCCTCGAACAGTCTATATCAAATGTAAATACCCTAATAGCTCTGTTTGTCGATGGAAATGGGTGCTTTATGTTTTACAAGTTGTTATAAGAGCGATGAAAGTGGCGGGTTTCACATCGCTAGTCCCACGCGGTCACACGTGGTCACATAGTTAAGCGTGGTTCACACTAGCGACATAACAACATAAGAACGGCGTCATGCGAACAAAATTCTCCCACTTGAAAGTGAAAATTTACTTAAATATGGGCAAAGGACTATAGAAACAAAACAATGTTAACATCGTGCGTTAAAAGTACTAAGCATTTCTGTTGTTTTCCCACATTTTTATGGTGTTATGTCGTTATCGCTAGAGTGAACCAGCTTTTATACCTGACTAAGGCAATCAGATGCAATGGGCATTACACTTTTGTACTTAATGGTTTTCCTGTCACTATCACAAACAACAGCAAACTCCCAAGACTGCGATTGCTTGTAGGAGTTCTGTATCCGCCTAGCTTTTATCTGAGAGCGAAGTCTACATCTCTTTCGATGCCCACGAACTTGAGAGCATCCGTGGCGCTGTACCTGGATCGCAGGAAATAAATAACATGTCTTTAGGCCGAAGGAATAAACCGGTAGGCAAAATTTGAGGTTCGGCCGCTAAGCCTCGAACGAACTGGTATAAAATCTACAAATTTTTGATAAGCCTTATTGTCGCAATTTCTAAACGTTTTGCTCTGAAACTTGGCAGTTTTACTAATACATGTGGATGGATTTTCTTTCCGTGGCCTAATTTGGAAATACGAAAAGCCCCGAAAAGGTCTGCAGCGTAGCCAGACTAATTTAGGGCCAGAACGGGCTGTTCTATTTAAAACCCCCTATCGAGGAACCTGGCATTTCCCAGGGGTCTTTGCGTTTAACCCTGACCAACGGGAAGGAGTAATGTAAGGCCTGGTACATACGCCGCTCTTATCATGAGCCGTACCAAACTATTACCATGAGAAACTCGAAACTCACGGTGTTGAAATCGTTTCTACATTCCTGCTTTGATTTAGAATAGTTTACGCTAAGCAGGCGAGAGATGGACAAAAAATATTGTTTTATTGAGATTTTGCATTAGGATCGGCTCAAGATAAGAGCGGCGTATGTACTAGGCCTAACCGAACGTAAACTGAGAGGCGCCGTGGGCAAACTTGATGTTCCTTTGCCCCGCACAAACTTTCTAAAAAATAGTTTTAGTTACAAAGGTGCGGTGCTTTGGAAAAGCTTACCACCTGATTTGTGGCAAGGACAAACTCTCAATGGTGTTCAAATTGGTTGCCGACGTCATTTTACGTGATTTTAAACTTACTTTTTACAGAACACGGCATTCATGTAAAGCAGAGTTTTTATTTATAGTATATATTATTTGTGAATCAAATCAAAATCTCTGCTATGGTATTCAAGAAAGATTCATCACTCGTCTCGTGAATTCCACCTTAAAGGCCCATCACCAACCGGTAGCCTTTGCGGACTCTTAGCCAATCAGAGCACCGGAAAAACAATGGATTAATTTGAAAACAAAAGAAAACGGGACGCAAAGGCTCCCGGTTGGTGATGGGCCTTTAAATTTCACTTGAATTTTACTTGGAATTTCACTCGCCATCTTATGAATTTATCTATAAATCAGCCCAGCCGCGTTTCACTCTTTCTACAGCGTTCTCAAAAAAATCTTTTCAAAATGCCTATATCAATGCAGAACTTCTTTGATGGAAGCAAGTGTACCTGTAGTCGAAGAACAGCTCCTCTCCAGCTTCTATGTCTCGTTTGGCGAAGATACCGATGCGGTGATCACCATTAACCATCATGACTAGAAGGGAAAGGGAAAGGGAAAGAAATAACGAGTTGAGGATAATTTGACTTGATGCTCCTCTTTAGGCGTTGCAGCGGAGAAGGTGGCAGTCAAGTCCTATAGGGATTCATGCTATTCAATCAATTGTTACCAGAATGCAGCTAAATACAGTGTACTTGTTACTAGTGCAAACCAAAACAAAGCACGAACACAGCAGCAGATACCCGAACAAAACACAGTACAGCACGGCAGAACAGACAGCAGAGAACTAAACACAACTGAACAATATTTATGACAAAGTTTAAAGCATGGATACACACCCACTTCATTATGTACTGTCTAATAAGAAATACATCAAGTACAATCATAGCAAAAAGCATGTAAGATCAACACCCATAGAAAATACATCTTACCTTTGGCGTAGCAATTGGGACTGATAGAATGATTAGCGAATCGGATTTTGTTCCCTTTACGAGTAGCATCGACTACAAAATCTGGAAAGAGAGCAGAATAATATCAGCATACCAAATGCCTGTCTATCAGCTTACCAAATGATAGTGATGGATGACGACAATGGTAACGACGAAGGAAGATGGACAATAATGTGTGATGACAATGTGGTTGATGATGATGATGATTTGTAAACTAACGATGACAGCGGAGAAACAAGCACAGCACCATAACTCACCGTTGTTAAGATTGAAAAGAAAGCTACACATGTATTTATCGTAGACCTTGCCTCGGCGATCAGCTTCATCTTGAGATATCACCTGATCGGTACAGAAACAAAGATACGATAGTGAGAAACTGCCATGATGATGCTCGCTACACATTTAGAGGGAAACTTTGCGTTTGAATGTTTTCGACACACATCTTAAACGCTCCATCAAAAGCACAGAATTCTGATTGGTTTGGTGACATTTCCTTTATTTCTCCGCATGAGCAGCCTCACAGCCCGCATAGTTTAGAAAAAAAAATTAATCCGATTACAGGTGCACTATTTTACCAAACAGTTGCAGAAAATACAAAGTAGCTATGTAGCCAGTTATACTTTTACAACAAACGTTACGCACGACATATAAGAGAAAGATTATTAATTAATTGTGTGCGAGAATTTCTCGTTGACATATAATTTGTTGCTACGTGCGGGCTTCCATGTGGTGTGAATACACGCAACGGTATTGTTCAGGAAATATAGTTTTCGGATCATTTCAGTTTTCCTTTGCCCGAAACCGGCAGAAAACGTCACCAAAATCGTAAAAACTTCTCTGAATTTCAGTCCCTTTCCTCTAATTTACTTTAGAAGATATTGTTCATCGATTTCTATTGTTTGATGCTACGGTCTCAGGGTTGTTTCGTTAGCAACCTAAAAGGAAACTTGTGTTTGCCGGTACATCGAGTTCCATTTTGTTGGCCGAGAAAAGGATCTCAAAACGCTTATTTGAAAATGTTTATGGACTTCCTTTCTATGCTGAGTATGGGATTTCGGCATTGAGTCAGAAATATAGAAATTATCGAAAAACCTAAAACGATTCAAAAAACTTACTCCGCTCTTTGTATTTCATTGTCGTTGGGGTTGTTGTTGTACATAATACTTAGTTTAAACGTCTCATTTAATTAGACGAATTTAATTGATCAGTTAAATTCGTCTGTGTGATGTATAAAATGGAGGTTCGTTTTATACGACGAATAAAATCAAACGAAAATGTATATTACAGACGTTGTATTCGTCCGGAGTGGACGGATACAACGTCTTGGACTAATTGAATTTTCGACCTTTTTAAGCTCGTTTGATACGTCGCATTTCAGACGAATTTAATTGCGATAGTTAAATTCGTCTGAATCAAATGCGTCCGAAATACGACGTTTAAACTAGGCCTAACTTCTACCACTTTTAAACACCACATACCTCGCCGCAATATTCTCCAATAAATTCGTTCTTTTTAGCCGACTCCTTGATAAAAATTCCCCAGCCGGCCACATCTGAAGGTGCGAGGAGAAGGTGCTATAAAGGAAAACCAAAATATACCTCAAATCAAGAAATGCTAAACAGTGCTACAATCGATAAAAATTACGCAAGTGTGGCGTTTGGGTGGAGAACCCGGGTCATAAGAGTTGGTAAATTATTTTCTGTAATTAATGTGCTACTTAGAGAGGCAGCGTGGCCGATTGGTCAGCGCGTCGGACTTATAATCCGATCAGGGGCGTAGCCAGGGGGAGCCCGGGCCCCCCCTTTCTCGAAAATTTTCCCATACATTTACTGTATTTGCTGGAGAAAATTTGAGCATTTTCGTCCCATGTTTTCACTATCCGGCTCCCCCCTTCAGAAATTCCTGGCTACGCCGCTGCCGATGATCCGTGTTCAAGTCCCGCTCGCTGACCACTAACAGGATTTCTTTCTCGGTGCTGTAAACATTGCAATGCCGGGATCGACTTCTCGGACACGCTTGTAGATAGCCAACTGGTTGGCCTCTCTGCCAGTTGGGATTCTTAGACCCCGTTCACACGAGACCGGTACAAAACTGGGCCGGTACAATTCTGGTGCGGTACCGCCTGTTCATACGGTACCGGTACAATTCTGGCACGTTTTGCAATAGTGTTCACACGACCTAGCCGTGCCAAAATCGGTCCGGTACCGCAGGTCCAGTGAGAACGCGCGACGGTACCGTACCAGAATTGTACCGGTACCGTATGAACAAGCGGTACCGTACCAGAATTGTACCGGTCCGGTTTTGTACCGGTCTCGTGTGAACGGGGTCTTAATAATTATATATTTGGTTTCAATTTGAGTAGAGTGTCTGTGAAATAGCTGGCTAGCTAAGTGCACTACCACTATAAACATCAATTTACATTTACAATGTGCTGTAGATCGAATTACAGATAGAATATGCTATTATAGCTTTATCTTTTAAAAATATCACTAAAAACATATTCGGAATTCGTAGCGGACCTTTCGCTGTCCGCGTTGTAGACTGACGTTCTTACAACATGAGGTGTTGCTCGGGGCGGAGGCGTCAAAATTATCTGTAAAATACCAACAACAAATAATAACATGACCAACGTGCCATCCAAGTGCAATAAGTGACATCCAAGTGCAATAAGCTCTCAAAAAAATGCTACCCCATCTAAGCTACCTGGATGCGCTGGGGGCTACAGGTCTCTCTCGCCTGTCCATCCGCAGGGAAGAAGCATGCGCGGCCTTTGTTAACAAAGCGAGAGACGTGCCGCCCCTAAATACGCTAAGACCTAACAGCATAACTATTCACCATGGCTACGCCTTTAGGGCTGGCCACAGTAGGACGGAACTACCACAGGCTCGTACTAAACGATACAGTGACTTTGTGTCCAGAGGATTCGAGATGTAGAACAGAAGTACACATATTGTATGTCATTGTATGTCCGCTTGGATACTGACCCTACACTGTAATTCAGTCTATACTGCAATAGTGAAGATTTAAACCTATCTGTCTATCTATCTATCTTAGGAACGCATACTATCGCTTCTGACAGGGTGGATGGGCATCAAATGTTTATACCTTCAGGGCCCACGAGACCAAATATTACCCAAATGGCAAAACGTCATCTTCTACAGGTGGCTTTCATAACATGTTACAGTGGTTCCATAGGAACAGGAAGATAAACGAAGCGACCACGTTGGTTATTTTCACAAAGTTCAGCCAACAAAGCCGCCAAGCCATTTTATTTCTTTTCAAGAAGGAATGAATGATTGAAATCCAATATTTTGTGAAAAAAGCATCCTGACTGCTTACGAGACGACTAAAAAGTTTTCTTGCACAAACCAAAACACCCTCCCCCTTAATGGTCCTTCCAAGCAGGATGTATTCCAAGCACGGGTACACTAAACATTGCAACCAAACTAAGGATCACACAAACAGGACACCAAAAGAGAGAATTCTCACCGGCTCCACATGTTCCACAGAGGTCTGGGTCACACTCTCGGACCGCAAGGAAACATGGGCATTGTTTGGTGTTGCACGAAGCCTTACACCGGCAACCCGGGAAGCGGTTCTGACCTGTGGAATATGAAACCGTACGAAATTTAAGCAGTGAAAAAAATCGAGTCGCAACCTAGTGAAATGCGTATGTATAAACCGGAACTGTAATCCATTTCAGAGGGTTCCTTGACAAAAGAGGACAAAACACTACCAAATCTATACCGGCAGATTGTCTATCCACACTCATCTGGCTCAATAGTACGGATCTCACCGAGCTGTGGCGCCGCTGCTACCACACCCACAAGCGCCTGGAACTCTGGCTGCATTCGTTTTGTCTGGTTAGGGAAGAGGTCAAAACAAATGAAATCTGGCTGGACCCAATTTGGGGGAGGTGGGGTTGGGCCAGCTGCCTACCACCTAACATTTTCCAAAAACTCAATATTTAAAAATTATATTTTTTAAATAGCTTCTTAGTCATAAACCAATTTCGATTAGAACCACATCAAACAATCCGCAATCCTAGCATTTCGTTTAATGCATTCAGATTTTGCACAGCCCCCCTAGGAAAGAAGTTAGGTGTTCAAAATCAGAGGGGGTGGGGTGGTACCAGGCGGTGACTGTTACCTCTCTGGCCCAAATTGGGTCCCTATCTTGGGCATGTGTTTTGACCTGCTCCCTTAGTGTAATCTTTCTGTCTGCTGTCGTTATTTCACTGGAATTTACAACGCACGTGGAATCATAAAAGTACTTTTTTTCAAAAAATCTTTGTGCCTAAGTACAATTTGGTGAATGATATTCCCCAACTCAGCGATACATACATTCAGGGCTGCACTGACAAAATTTCTCACAGAAGTTCTGCGTCATGACACATAGACACGTTTGGTCACATGGCTGTCCAGGGTGATCACACGGGATGTAGTTATAGACATGGGTAGAGGTGCTGTCTGTAACAAAAAAAAAAGCTGTTAGTTCTTGTTTACAATGCTGAGGCAAAGTCAGAAAAGAAATACTCTCTGGAGAGGCAAAACCTAACGGCACTACTTGCATTATCATCTTGTAAGAATGTCTGTAACGCAATTCCACGGACCGACATGGGGGATAGGATTGAGGGGGAAGGAGGAGGCTACTACAGAACTTCCCATGTACATGCATCACTTCGGGTAAGAAGTTACATGCAGATTGCAATGAAACTGACAATCTGTTGTCTTAAATTTCATAGGCGTGGCACTTACTGATCGTTGGTGAGTCTAAAATTATGATCCTGAGAGCTACATATAGCTGATGGCAATGAAATAGGTTGTGAACACCGCAGTAGCGACATACAATCAAATGCAAAATGTTGGCTTACTTGCCTCCCCTTCCCTCCGCTTTCGCCCTTTCAATGTTGCTAGTTGAGCTGGACAGATGGCCTAATTTTCCAGCCAACATTGAAAGAGGCAGGAAGGGAACGGAAGGGCAAGTGCGCCAACTACTTGCATTTGATTGTAGCTTTAGAAAATCCAGTGGAATCAAGTTCGTACAAGAGGGGCTTTTGGGGACATTAGTGAAAATCCAAAATTTACTGTGATACACTCATCATAAGTGTGCGCGACCAGGGAACTGTGAGGGTCGAACTCACCTTTCTTGAGCTGAATCTTTCGACAGTGTAGTGACCACATCCTACAAATAAACTCTGCGTCAAAACAATGAGGTAAAAGCATCACTTAGATGCATAAAATTTGGTAGACTCACCGATGTTTTCGTTTCCTTTTACGAGGAGGCGTATTATTGTCGTCCACAACTGGCAGGTGATCCTCTGATTCTAATAACGCGCGGTGGTAAACCTACGGTACAACAGATGTCCCACAGAAGAGTTAAGGTGTCTATAACGTTCAATTGACATGATTTGACAGAGTTTCCCTGATGGTCGCGGCTTTCAAGTCGCGGGTTTAATAACGTTGTCGATTTGAAGACGCAGGCTTTTCAAAAGTGTAAGTTTACTATATGAACATTACTAATGAGCAATACTTCTCAATTCAAATTTCTTAAAACTTTGAACTCCTGCAAAAACGTTTCAGTTTCCAGGCACGCTTTCACGCAATGTTTAGATTCTTTTATTAGATAACTTTGAACTAGACTACTCGCAGTGAAGGCATATGAAATGCTACAAAAACTAAATAGCATTAATAGAGTCGAAAAAAATGTATTCAACTGCCTCAAGAGTCACTGAAAGGACCTTGACGTTTCGGATGCGTGCTGCTAACCTTCATCTAGTCGTCATCGTCGCAGCCGAAATGCCGTGGTCTTATCAGTGAATAATTTCCTTAGTATCTATCCACGATTAATAATCTTTTTTCAAGCGTAAACATTGCATTTACCAACCTAATCGGTTTATAATTCAATGTTCAGGTATTTCCCTTTTATCCCCTGCTGATGTTCAAAAATTGTTGCCTTACTCGAATGTGAAGTCAAAAACGGAGTCTAAGCTCTGCAATTTACTTTTATTTATTTTATTAATGTATGCCGGGGAATGCTCTTCGTTTAACCAAAAATATAGATTATAAAAACCCTGTAGGGTGCCTGTAGTAGGTCGATGATGTTCATGTTCAATGTTCATATACTAATACAACTTTTTTAAACCTGGACTTCATATCTACAACGGCTTTGCCAAACCTGCGACTTTTCCAAGCCCGCCGACACGCATTCTACATCATGCATATTGATTCAAATAATCCAATCAGATATCTACCTCTTTGCAGGATTTGGTTTCAATCAAGTTCGCTATCGTGCAGTAGTTATTGAGATAAACAGGTCGTAGCACGCGGAAAAGCGACGCCTCGGCACCACTCCAGTTAGACTGCTGCTCGGCCACCTCTGCACTGCTAATGGAAGGCTGGAAACGAAAAACACACAGGTAGGAGAAACGGGTCTAGCAAAATTTTGTGATCGTGAGAGGAAGCTCCCATGTGCCACGTAGTTTTCGTTGATTTCTCCTGAAAATATGGTGCAAAAATCCTCTCATGTTTACTCTATATTACTGCGATACCTCAGTACGTTGTGACGTCAGTTGACTCCCACAATGCAACGCGCAAAGTTTGCTTGCGAAAGCAAATAAATCTTTCAAAGTCGGTAAAAAAAATCAGACGCGCGCAAAAAGACTGTATAAGTGCGCATATACCCTTTACGGCTTCGTTCAACAAATGCATGTCATTTACAAACATGCAGCGCGTGTATACATTATAGCTGCAAAGATTTACAGCTATTTCAAGAAACGTTGTCGGTAAAGCGCTCAAGTCGACGCGTCCAGACCGCTAAGGAATATGGGTAAACACATTACGTAGCAATTATAAATATTTTTGGTATCTAAAGCACGCGTTCACTACTACCATATTCTCGATTCTTTTTCTTATTCTGTCACAGTTCTACAATATTATTCCTGTAGTGTGGTCGTGTTTGCTCTGACATCGTTTATTGAAATAGCTGTATACATAATTCACGTATAACGACGTAAGCATAACAACACGTGAAGCAATGTTTAAGACATTCAGCTAACAAGTAGAATATAACATGGTGAGTGGCAACACTAAGAACGGCTGTGTGAGCTGTGAGTTCTACTTATTAGGTTGACCGAAGTTTTCAAGCTTTCACGTACACGTTCCCTGTTCCCGATTTTGTTTCAAATTAATTCCCAATATTTCAGTACATACGTACAGTGCAAGCTGTCGACTAGGTTGCAGGATTTTCTTTGATAGTGTTTCTCGAACATAAATTGAAGTAACTTATCAGCCTCCGGTTTCTGATTACTCTTTCCCGGAAAGCACAGCTGATCTCGTTATTCCCACCGATTCTGAAATTTATGAAGACCTCTGAAACAGCCGCACTTAGGCTTTGTAGGGTTGTCACCCGTGTAAAAATAACAATGAAAATAGCAGTGCAGAAATAATTGGTTATTAAACCGATAGTACATTTCGTTGTGTGTTGCAACCAGACAATTTTACGCACAAGTGAAAGCACTTATTAACAGAGTACACCAGACACCATAGACATGAATGTTTTACAGTACTGTAAATCTAAGCATGGAGTTAAGCAACAGGTATTACTTCTTCTTTTAAAATCCAAACGAGAGAGTAGCTATAGTAATGTGTATCTATAATGATATATAATTTCGGCGTAAAAACGCATATTTTCCAATTCTCCTGTAAACAAACCATTATATCCGCCAACAACTTAGACTTGGTGACTTTTTGGTAGTATAAATTTGAGGAGCTTACTACGTGTCACTTTTCATTTTCAGAATGATGTGATTTTTCGAAGCACACTATCGAACACTAGATGATAAAGCCACTGGTTAGAGGCCGTTTTACAGCGTTCTCGCAGCGATTTTTTGGGAAAAATACAGAGAGGCTAGTTTTAGGCTATTTAACAAGGTTTCGAAAAATCGAAAAACAGTCTGAAAAGTCACTTAAGTCGTTCTTGAAGCGACCCCTTCAATTGTCTCTAGTGATGAAATGGAGGTTTAGTCATTTAGAGTCATACTTACGCTAGGCGTATCAACTGTTGGGAAGCCTTGAGTCTGCTGGCTGCTTTTACTTTTCCCCTTGCCTCTCTTTCTGGTGGGTGTGTCTGGTTTTCCAGGGGAACCTGAGGGACTTCCTGCATTCTGAACACAGCAAACAGAAATAGATACAAGCTCAGAGATGTATGTTTTTGTCAATTGTAAATTTCCAAAGTGGCATGTAGTTCCCCAATGTTGGTTTTGGGCGGACTTGCAAGACAAAAATGAGTTAGGGACGTGTCATTATTTAGCGGGGGGGACTCCTATTTTTGTGGGAGGGTCCTAATTTTTTTCGCGTGTCTAAAGGGAGGGTCTAAATGGAGGGTTCAACACTATTTGGACGATGAAGAGAGTAAAACATATGCCGATTGTGGTTATTTCAGCAACTTCTCTATCATTTGCATTTTTACTTAATTAAAATTTCGGCATCTTCAATGCTCTTTGAGCAACGAAGACACTACCCTCACGCCGTCAGTGAGAACATGTTTCAGCTCATTCCACTTTTCGAATGCAGAGCCAATATTGATACACAGCGATTTCTGGTTCTCGTTGTTATTTGTGACAGTGTAGCCAAGATATCGGAAACTCCTCGCATTCTTTATCTTATTGCCATTGACTTGTAGCAGTGTCTCTCTCTCTTGGATATCCTCTCCAACGTTGAATGCCATTGTCTTAGTGTTTCAGTTAGACATCTGAAGTCCAAAGCGACTGAATGTTCGATCGTATATCTGAAGGATGGTTTGCAGTTCCTCCGTAGACTTCGCAAAAATTGCTTGGTCATCTGCATACATGAGTTCTGTTACTCTTCTCTCTCCTCTTGCTCTGGCATTTCTTCGGAGAGCTCTGGCAGACACCTCATTAGGGATAGAGTACTGGATTTTGAATCCTGTATCTGGGTATAGTTGTAGTACTTCGTGACGAGCTACCCTTACTACACATAGGTAAGCGTGAGTTTGACGTTACAAGCATAGAAATTAGTCATTCGGGCCGCGCTTCACGCACATGAATACTAATAATTTCGTCATATGCGGCGCGCAGTTGCGCGCAAGAAGAATATAACCTTGTTGGCTCAGGAGCTCATCAAAAGAAGCTTTCATCTAACCTATGTAGTGGAGCTGCGCACTTTCTGGGCTCCTGACAGGCTTTGTTTACTATACCGTACACAAAACATGTTCATCTACCCTTTCTCTGAGGCTTGATGAAATGCGTTTATCAAAATTAGGGCGAAAGGAAAAATGCGATCCCTTTTTTTTGTGAAACGTCTTCAGTACTAGGTCAAATAGGGAACGGGGGGGAAATCTTTGTACCAAAATCTTTCACGAAAATCTTTGTATTTTTAGAGGAAGGATCACTGCATTTTTACCGTGTATTACCCAAAATCCTTTGACGTAAATAATCGAGGCGATAAATAATGACCGCGGTTCCTTAGCTTTGACAGAAGAAACGGAAAAAAGTATTTCTGCTATTAAGACGAATGTAAGAGACATTGCATCACTCGGACAAGAGTCTATCTGAGAGGTTTTTTAGAAAATATAATACACATGGGGAGGGTCGCAATTTTTTTTTACCTACGACTGGGGGAGGGTCCCCCCCCCCCCCCGCGCGCTAGATAATGACACGTCCCTTATTGTATAACTACTTATTAAGAGATATACTTTGACTGGCTAGCATCACTTCTTGAAATGTCAATCAATCTGACTGCCACTTAGGACTCAAATTAAATTAAATATTATTGGCATAATTTTACACCCAGCAACAAAAAGTTTAGGAGTATTTCCAGAAATCGGTTGCATTGGTTGGAAATCCAGAAAATTGTCACTTATACAGTTTAGGTGTAATTTTACTTTACAAAGATGTCGGGCATTAAACCCACCAATTAATGAGTATTTACACCTGGGTGCAATTGGAGCCCTGTCACTGGAAAGGTGCATGAAATCACTCCCATGGTTTAAGGCAAATAACTATATTTGGGCCAACCTTGATATGAAGGAAGCAGTCTGCACCACACGGGGTTGATTCTTGTACATCCACAGGGCTCTTTAATAAAATGAAAAAGCAGGCAAAACAGACCAACATTAATATTGTACCAGAAAATAACCCATCACCTTGTGACTGTAAAGTTTAGCTACAGAAATATTCATAGACCTCCTTCCAGTTTTACACCAACTTTGCAAAGTTTTGAATATCAGGGTAGATGCCAGGGGTAAGGGTGGGGTGGGGGTTACTCCACTGATTTTTGAGTGGGGGTGTGCTGCCGAGTTTTCCACACCTGAACCTATCTGAGACCAAAAATCCTCGTTTTTTATACCCTACTATAGACCTACAGTTAGAATTGTATACCCTACTGCAGACCTAAAGTTTTCACCGGGTGGTCCAGTTGGTCACAATCAAAGCAAAATTTTGTTAATCATGTAAAGGTTTTAAAATAAACTGTCTTTATCACTTAATGCAGCACAACTTTGATAGAAATTTGTCTGTAGGGTAGCCATACTGAAATACATACCCTATCAGTGGCCAAACAAGCGAACCACAATACCCTACCACAGACCTCACAAGCCCAAAAACTATACCCTATAGGGTGGACACATACCCGTATACCATATATGAAGGAGTACCCAATCCTCCAACAGGGGTAGATGTAGCATTTTAACAGGACATCAAACAGATGCTTTTAAAGGGATTTGTTCTCGGAGTCATTTTTAATTTTTTAAACAGCATTTCCAAGTCAGTGTGGAGGCTTTTTGTATTTTTTTGCAAAGAAACTGTCTCTTATCCAGAAACTTTGAAATGGCCAATAGTTTTTCATGTCAACCTAAAGTAAACTGAGTATGGCATTGTGTATGTCTTGAAGGGTATGTACACTGTACTAATGCCCACCTTTCTTTTTGCCTGACTTGGAAATGACCTCCAGCCTGTCAATCAATGTGTTCCATCAGTGACATCATCGTAAAAAATTTCCAATGAAATGTTTCTACAAAATTTTCCACTGAATCTTACCATGCATAAAGCAATCATATTTGTAGCATCTGCGGCAGAACAGCATGTGGAAGGAGTGTAGACTTTGTTCTCGAGAGACTGATTGTGCCTCAGGACTAAAAGAAATGAATATCGGTACACCTAATAGTCATTTTCATGCACTCTGATTGGTTTGCTGTACAAAACAAATCAGGAATTTATCCCCTTTAAAACTGCAGGAGCAAATGAAATAAAAACCTCTGAAAAAATCCAAACCCCAACCCAAATTGTAACCCACAAATCCTTCCAAGCGCTTTTTATCTGTATGCACATACAGCATGTATGTTTACTTGGCGTAGTCAAAAACCTGGATCAGATCGCGACATCCGTGATCTGATCCGTGACCCAATCCGATCCATAATCCAATCCATGATCCGATCTAGGTTTTGATAATGCAGATGTTCACTAGCAATGTTGTACGCAAGGTTGGTTGGCTATACTTTACCTGTCAATATTAGGGGTGCATTCTGGTGGGAGCTCTCCCTTTTGCCTGGTCTTTTCATCATTGTATCTGCAAGAATAAATGGATGTCAGCCCAGGGGGGTACTCGGATATAAGCATGATGGGGGGTCCGACATATTTTTTGAGTATGAAATTTGTAGTAAAAGTATTTTTTTGGGTTGAAAATTCTACCAGGTATTTGGGGGGGGGGGGGGGGGGGGGGGGGGGGGGGGGGGGGGGGGGGTTGAAATGAAACTTCTGACAGGCTAGTTTATCATCAAGATACTGCCTAAGCTGAGGCTATTTTTGGGAAACATAATGGGACGGGCATGGCATGTGTATGCTGCTATTAAATAGCCTTTTAGGCTAAAAAAAGATGGGTATTTTTGGGGGATATCAACTTCGGGAGCAGGTACTTTTTGGGGGTATCAAATTTATGGCTCAGGTAATTTTTTGGGTATGAAATTTGGAACTCCGTCGGACCCCCTGTCAATTTTATATCCCCCTGGGGATGTCTGGTTCTATAAAATGGGTGTCAACTCTCTTGGTTGTGCTGGAGCCTCAAGAGTTTCATTCCTGTCTCTCAACTCAACTTTCCTGGATTATTATCATATAATTTAGAGCTCCTGATGACTGGGGTGGAAACCATTCAACAGCAAGTTGAAATTACTCTTGTTTCTGATTGGCTAGTGATTACAGTCATCTGAAATCTGCTCTACTCTCTTGTTTCTGAATACATTTGATCATGTATTTGTTAGCAGTGGTCACAGAGCAATTAAACAAACATACACTGTATTGTAACAGATCCAGATGCTGTTATCACATTATCAGTGGACAGCTCTGCACCACAAAATATTTTGCTACAAAACAACCCTGTGTTGAAATGCAAAAAATGGACTAACCTTGATTTAATATCCTCAGCTTTCCAAGATTTCTCAGGAAACATTTTGGCAATTGTGTCAAACACCTCCTCAGATGGTTCAGGGGGCATAGCATCAGAAGCTGGTTTGGTGTCCTCCTGGCCAGATTCTGACAGAACTTTCTCAACTAAAAAAGAGTTCATCCATGGTTAAACTAAATAACTTAAAATAGGAAACTATAAAAGGGATTTTACCTACCTTCGAGTACACTTTCTTCTTTAATTTCTTGCTCACTTGCTTTGGCTACTAATGTGGCCATCACTCCATCAATTAGCTCTACCAGCAATTTATCAGTCAAAGTGTACTCATCAAATACTGCAAAACAACACAAACATTAAATACAATTTTATAGTAAAATATCTGAAAAAATCTGCTTTCACAATGACTGAGTTCATATGAAAATCCCCTGAACTATACTGTAGGAAAACAATGGGGCATAAAAATTTTTCCAGGCTTAGATATTGTAGTCCTAAATTGAGAGGCATGATCACTGGTTACTGTCGATGACAAATTCAAAGAATACACAGCAAAAAAAATATAAAGTACTGCAAAGTACAGTTTGTGAAAGGCATTTTGGTTTGTTTGTGTAGACTGACTTTACTTACTCCTTGTGTTGTGGACTTTTCCATCATAGTTCTTAATGAGCTCCTCGATAAAGGAGCCATCCTTGTCTAGCACATCTTCTCCCATATAAGGAATGTTATGCAGGACAGTCTCATCCTCTACCTAGAAGCCAAAAATAAAAAGTCTGTGTTGTTCTAACATAATAAGGCTGCAGTATAGATCCCATCGGGGTACTCAGGGAAAAAAATGATGATGGAGTTCCAACTGATTTTTTGGGTTGAAAATTTACACCTTTTTGGGTCAAGAAATCTGCTGCATATTTTGGGGGTCTTAAACTAATGTGTATTGTTTTGACTTACAAAAGCTTTGGTCCCAATTTTTTGCTGATGTTGTTGTTGCTTTCAGACATTATAACCTTTGTTTTGTAGATACAATTAATATGAGATACCATTTGATTGAAGAACTATAATGATTTTTGTAGCTATCATATTTTTGGGGGTAAGAAATCTGTAGGCAGGTATTTTTGGGGTATGAAATTTTGGGCTTGTGTTTTTGGGAGGGTAGGCAAAATAAAGCTCCATCTGAACCCCAATATCATGTTTTTCCTAAGTAGCCCCCTGGGGTTTAGATGAGCAGCTCCAAAACTTTGGCAGCCAGGACCTGGTGGCATACCAAAGCAGGGCAAGGGGGCAGATTGGCCACTAACTTTTTGAATGTTACCATAATATATACTGTAAAAATATAGAAAATGTGCAACTGAAGGTATCATTTGATTTATCAACGTGTCTCCTAGAAGCGGTACCTACCACAAAGTTTTGCTGTAGAGGAGACCAAGTGAAGAAGTTTGGTATGGGTGTGACGAGGTACATTGCTCTCAGCAAGGTATGTTGAGTTGTGTGGTGAAATCCACTTGCTGTTGTAGCCTGCATGTAAGATATGATACATAAAGTTGCAAACTATTTTCTTTTGGTTCTAACAAGACCATAGACAATGGGGGGGGGGGGGGGGGGGGGGGGGGGGGAGGGTCACAAACCCTGCAGACTCCAGCCCCCACAAGAGACACAAGGGGGAAAGGGTCACAAACCAAGCAAAAGGTTTTCTCTCTTTCGATATTCATTTATAGCTCTAAAATAAGCGTGTTCTGAGATGAGAAACAATAAACAATAACAAAAAGGGTTATTGTTGGTATTTTTAGGGGTCATTTTAGGGTATATTTTCCGATGTCCCAACGAGCACCCCTATCACTCTTACATGGGAGAACCCCCCCCCCAGGAGACAATGATGACAACAACAACACAAATCAAAATGTAGCTCCGAAAGGCAACATAATTATTAACAGAGTCACTGTGATGAAGTCTGGGGGTCCTGTAAGATCTTTTAGGTTCCTGCTCAAGTTTTTCACCAGGATACTTTTTAGGGTTATCATTAGCTTTTTTTTGGGGGGAGGGGGGGTCCTCTGCAGGATTTAAGGCAGTCAACTGTTTCATTTTTACCCGGCCTGTATGGTACCTGTACCCCTTTAAGGCCATGATGGGGCCATACAGTAACATACATATATAGCATAGTGGTTGTATTGATTCCATAGTATAATCATCCATATTCAGTTTTGTCTACAGTACCTTTTTTGTTACTCCTTGCATTTGCTCAGGGAGTAGGACAGATGCTGCTATTGGGCAAGAGACCACAACCTCAGATTTCTGTTTTCGTTTCTTCAGCTGCTCCCTAATTTTCTGTCTGTTTGCAGTGAAGTTTCTCTGTACAAACAAAGTAACTATTGGTATTAGTACTTCTCAGGCAGATTTCAAATAAGATCCATTGAAGCTGGGTAGAGATACCGGGTAGAGGGACAGAGGGGTAGAGGGACAAACTATATAGCTGATGAACAAGAGGTGGGGAGGAAACTTGCCCAAAATAATTGCTGCGAGCGATGCGAGCAGCATACTATTTCGAATGGTGGGATCTCTGTGGCGCACGATAATACTGAGGGCAAAGTCCATTTCGTGGGCTAGCTAGCGATGGATGATTTTGGCACCTGCAGTATCGTCCTTACGTAATCAGCGGCTATCGGCCAATGATGAATGCGCATGCCGACGCCTGCAGTATCGTCCTTACTAATCAGCGGTTATCGGAAAGTCCCTTTGTTCTTTGCGAATTTGGAAAGTCTTTATATATACATTTACTGTATTTGCAGGAGGAAATTTGAAAATTTTCGTCCCATGTTTTCACTATCCGCCCCTCCCTTTCTGAAATTCCTGGACTCACCAAGAAAAGGAAAACACGAGTTAAACTTTAAAACAACTACTACCGGTAATCGATTTTCAGTTTGAAATAGAACTTCACGGGATCATGGCTCTGCAGTTTAAAACATCGAATATCAGGAATCAGAACGCTTTAGTCTTTAACATAATACTTACAAGGAATGCAGGTTAATATAAAATGAAGATCTCTCAAACATGAACCCCAAAAAGTGGCTAAAAGTAGTAATTTGTCGGGTTTTCATTGCTTCACTTCTACCCGGCGTAACAAATCGATAGAAATCGATCATCGAAAACTGATCGATAAATCGATATTTGTTGATCAGATGACCGATCATTATCGATTAATATCGGCAATTGATAAAATCGATAGTCACAGCCATCCCCAACAGATCGATAAAAATCGATATCACTTGATATCGAAAGTATAGCATAACACAGTTCCAAAGATAAAAGTTATTTAATTTATTGTGTCTCGACCAAGAACGCAGTAGACGAGCAGCAAACTATACCATTGCTATTAAGACAAGATCCGAGAAGATTCTGGACTACTATATACCCCAATACTGTGGGGACCAGAAGCTGAAACTCTGCCCGCTCACGTTTTTGTTGTTTCTCAGGAAACTCGGTCTTTTAAATTCTTTGGACTCGAGCCTCGGTTTCCAAGGTAGACTACCCAAGACTAGAAGTGGAATTTCTTCTATTAGAGGCATCTTTTCAAAGAATATCGATACATTAATCAATCCTGTGCCTGTCGATAAAAATCGATGAAAATCGATATAATTATTGAAAAATCGATAATCACAACGGAGCTAGCGATCAATTTTTATCGATTACCGATAAAATCAATCGATTAAATCGATTAGTATCGACAAATATCGATTTTATTGGGTTATCGATTTATCGATTTGTTACGCCGGGCTTCTAGGATATGTGAGCCTTCGCGGGGCCATCAAGAAAGATGCAGAATTTTTGCCAAATATTACCTTCGCCGATTCTCTTTTCTTCAACTGCCTAGTTTCTCTAAGCTTCACATATTCCAGTCGAACAGTCTTCATCAAAATCGGTCTCCATGGTTGAAGGTATCGTGGAAATGTTCAGCACTTCCCTGAGAAATATTTTGGCGCGTTCCACAACAACAAACATGTGCTACCGAGCCTGGATCAATGGTTCTAAGCAGTCGATTATATTCGGCATCATACGAAGTTTCTCCGAGCTCTAATGTGGCATTTGGCCTGCCGAAAATCATGAAAATGAGATTAGTATTTCCTCACGGAAGAGGTATATCTTCTATGATATATCCTTAGTTTTTATTAATCTCGTGTTGGACTTGAATTTGGTTGACTCGATTAAATCGAATTCTGCAATCGAGCTACTTTGGGCTGCCTGTGTTCCTGCATAACGTCCTGGGGACTAATTTGTAGTTACGTAATATCCGGTCTATTTAAAATAATACTACAGTCAGTCACTTTGGTTATACTTACGTTGGCTCGGGGTGCTCTTAAATCTGAGGCGGTCAAATACTGTATATCCACTTTCAGGACACAATGTCTGGTTCCACGATAGGAATTGTTGTTGCCGGTTTGGGGAGAGCCGGTCGTGCAAGGGTAAGAGATCTGACGGAAAAGGACTTTGGAGATACCAAACTTATCGGAGCTATATCAAGGTAAAAAGTTAACGCTTTTTGAATTGAAAAAAAAATCGCTGTAGTATGCACATCCATTTCATAAGAAGTGAAGTGTATTGTGGACATCTCTGTTTGTTTGTTTGTTTACTGCCTCTTGACAGTAAGATTTTGCATACATCTCATGAATGCATTGGAGTCACTTGAAAACCGTTTTACTCCATGCAACTCGACACGTTTGCCATTGGACTGTCTATCAAGACAAGACCCTATTGAGGGTCGATGTCCGGTGCAATAGCTATTTACTTAACACTCAGAAAGGTACTCAGAAACCGTCAAAATCTTTTAATTTTGCACCATAGCAGTTCAGCTTGATCTAAGGTTATCTAATCCAGTGGCTTATTTGGAGATAGCCAATCAGGGGCGCGTTCACAACAAAAGATAATGCAGGTTCCCATGGGAGGTCACACTTTGTGTAGCCTTGTTTATCTTTCTCGTACAACTACTAGACATGGCAGCATGCATGACTGATGGCAACCGACGTACCAAATAGTTACATAAAATGAAATAAATATATGGAAACGGTATGTCCCAGATTGCCATACGTATGCAAATTTGCTGAGGGCGCACCACGCCGGTTCGCAGTCTATTATGCGGGAGAGGGTCAGGAGTTCACTTGAGTTTGTCAGCCAATCAGAAACGAGATCCACTGTCCTGATATTCTACGGTATCGAGTCACTGACAGTTCATCTGAAACTTCAAGTAAATGCAGACTGGTATTTTCCCACTTGTAAGAGTCAGGGCCTAGAAGATTGTCTCCCGGCTCAGCCACCGGACACCCTGCAATAAGTCTGAATAACATCTCGTGTGAAAGCGCTTTGCCCCTCCACCTTCAGCCCCATAACTTTGCAAGGCATGTAACGCGCAACAAGGAACCCCGCCCCCCCACACCACCCCCCCCCACCCCCCCCCCCCCCCCCCCCCCACCCCCCCCCCCCCCCTCACACCAACAAACAAATCCCTCATAGAAAGGCATTGAGATTCACAAATTAGCCATTTTTCTCAGCAACAGTTTCTGCAACCTACTTTACCTATACCCAGTTTCCTTAGACTCGAGTCAGGAAGCGCAGATCCTTACTGAGTCATTCTACTTGAGTAAAGTCTACACACGTCCCTGGCCTGCGTTAACACATTTAGGGTGTCGAATTATGCTGCGTAATGCTGACATAACTTGACTGAACAATGCTTTTTTTTCGGAACATCACTTAAAATTTTTCTCCCTCAAAACGACATTGATCACTTCAATAAAGTTTTCCTGTTGTGTTAGCATTTCGCGAAATCGGTTCGGTATGCTTAACTGGTTTATGAACGAAGGCTGACAACTGAGAAGTTTTTTCTTGTATGTTTCTAAATGCGCGGGAAGCGCGCCGCGATTTTGACAATCTACGAAGCTAATGATATTTTTTACTGGGAGATGCATGAGAATCACGCTGAAGAAATGGAGTCACTGAATAAAAACATTCAAGTGTATTATAAGGCCTGGTAGTTATGGGTCAGCCCAGAAAATCGAGAATGTCACCGTCAGTGACGCGCGTAAGAAATAACTTCACAAACAGTAAACATCTCTTGTTATTTAATACTACGGTACTGAAAATAAAGAAATTCAAAACATAAATACACGAACATAAATTACATTATGAATGCTGTTATACAAGTAGATTAAAGCAACGAATTTACCTTAACGGTGACGGAGCCTGGCCAGTGAAGGACGACAATGTTTACAAGTAAGACTGAATAACGACTGAGTATAGACTAAATTTATGCTGCTTTAACTTGAGAATGAAATTAACATAACTGAAGAAAAAAAGAAAGGCTAAACTGACTGACTGCAAACAAAACAACAATGAAATACCGGCACGACCATCTAACTAAACGAAACGCCACAAAACTGGACTAATTACGAACAATAGGGACAAGAGGGCACGCACGTTACATCACTTAAAACAAGGAACAAAGACCTAAGTACATATAACACAAAGGATCACATTCCGGCAATAACAGAAAATTACAAAATTTCAAATATCTTTTCTAATCATTAATGATGGAGCATGAAATTTCAGGATAGTTAACATTCATCGAGTGATATGTTTTAGTATGGAATTTCGGCTGATACACTCGTCACGTGGCCAGTCACGTGACATTTTCACTTTTCAAAGTAAAAAATTTCTCCGGTGGTGAGTTTCACTCCTTTTTGAAAAGTTAATAGCTAATCATATTTCTCTCTTTGGGTTCTACAGAGTGACGTTTTTACATGTGGAAAACGTTTGCTCCTTTAGGGTGCTTTAAGGGCTGATATATTAATTAGGTCACGTGACCTGTTCCGACCCTTATATCTCGTTAACAGTAAATAATAGTTCAGCAGCCAAAACGGTACGATGTTTCTATTGCTGAGGTCTATCCATTTTCTTCCCCAAAGCTCTATTGTTAGATGTTTTCTCCATCACCGGAAAGCAATTTACTGTTTCACTCCGCACTAAGTATAGCACCAAAATAATATATAGATTTAGCCACTGGCTAAAAGCGGAGCTCCCGGTTATAAAATTTTCTGTGCGAATGAAAGGGATTCCCATGTGTACATGGTTTATACTTATAGGCTTTTTAAGAAAAAATGTCTCTTGATATGTATACAACAGTGTTTTCTTCGGTACGTTGCTGCATTGACACAATACAAATACAGGGACGAAAATAAGCATCCTGTCAAGTGAGATAAAACCTCCTTCAGAAAAATTAAGGTATTAATTCCTCCAAATGGAATGATTCAAAAGTGCAATAAAGGGAATATTTTTTCAAGCATAGATGGCGTCGTCGATGACGTCATATCACCTGACCACTTCATTTTGCTCATCTGGTGACCTAGACTACACTACAAAAGTTTGGTTGTTTTAGAGTCTCCCTTCACGAGGTATTAATTTTTCAGGCATAGATGACGTCATCACTGACGTCATATCACTTGACCACTTCATTTTATGAGCCCTGATTTTGCTCATCTGGTGGCCTAGACTACACTACAAAAGTTTGGTTGTTTTAGAGTCTTCCCTTCACGAGATATTAATTTTTCAGGCATAGATGACGTCATCGCTGACGTCATTTCACGTAACCAACTCATTTCGCTCATCTGGTGACCTAGACTACACTACCCAAGTTTGGTTGTTTAGAGTCTTTCCTTCACGAGATATTAATTTTTCAAGCATAGATGACGTCATCGATGACGTCACATCACGTGACCACTTCATTTCGCTGATCTGATGATCTAGACTACACTACCAAAGTTTGGTTGTTTTAGAGTCTTCCCTTCACGAGATATTAATTTTTCAAGCCTAGATGACGTCATCGATGACGTCATCGATGACGTCAGATCACGTGACCACTTCATTGCGCTCATCTGGTGACCTACATTGTAGACTACACTAATCAAGTTTGGTTGTTTTAGAGTCTTCCCTTCACGAGATATTAATTTTCAATCAGTGATGACGTCATCGATGACGTCACATCACGTGACCGTGTTACAGCACCCCCTTGTGGCATAGACAAAATATCCCAAGTATGGTTGTCCTAGCATGTTCCCTTGAGGAGATATAATTTTTTCCCTGCGTACCACAGGGTTCCCATGTGTACACGGACGGCGGACGGACACCGGACGGCGGACACTATAGGTTTAATACCAGAGAAATAAAGAAAAAATCATATCTCCCGAAGGGAAGCTTCTATAGAAGCCAAACTTGGACAAACTTTCAAAGACTATAAGAGGAACTCTGCACCAAAGTCACGTGCCCTTTCGTCATCAATGACGTCATCAAAATGATCCATAATGCCCGTGACGTTCAAAAATCAACTCGATAGTATACGTTTTTCCCTTAGGTATGGTGCTCCGCTTGCGCGGGCCTTCGGCCCGCGCTGGAGCTCCGCTATTAAGTTGTCCAGTTTTATCACTGTGCCAAAAATTAGCCTGCCTTAAATACATTAAAGCAATTTAAGGCACATTTTGCGTTTTTGGGGGCTAGCCCCAAGCCCATTTCGAATCCCAGGCCTTTAAATGTGCTTGAGCATCATAAAAATTGTCAAAAATTAATCATGCCTAGCACGATGTTATAGTTTGTAAATACTACATCACAGCATACGCTTTTATGAGCGCGACGCTGCTGCAATTTTGGACATATCAGTTGAACCTTTACTTATCGTTTTCTGAAATTATTTAAATTTTAAAACGAATATCTCAGCGTTTTATTGTTGTAGATAAAAAATCCCTCTATTTCTAAGACATCAGGTTCCCTAAAAACGGTAAATCAGGAGCTTTGCTTGCGCGATATTTTATTTCTAGGTCAGAGGCTTGCTCGAATTTTTTTGGGGGAATCAGCAAGTATCAAATGGTCCGTTCCTAACTGCAACTTAACTTGTCGCTCAGAACTCGGGCGGTTCTCGCTGGCAATTAATGCCAAATGCAGGGCCTTTAAATTTGGTCCAAGCTTGCAAACGGCCGAATAATCCCCAGAAAACTCTCATATATTTATAACGACGTGAGAAATGAAACGAAGCACATTTTTTGGAGTGTCAAAATAAAAAAATTATTGTTAAATTCAGGTCTAGGAAACTTCTGGCAGGACCAGAATTCTGTCTATGTCCACCAGCGTCATACAGTCTCTTAAAACAGAGATGCTGATGGACATGGAAGTCCAAAACTAGTTGGGGGGTCTAACAAATGATGAGAGAGCTGATCAGAGCCAAAAAAAAAAACAAGTTAAGAACTTATCGATTATTCAAGACGGAGTTTAGTTTTGAAATGTATTTAGACGAGGTCAAAATTGTAAAACACAGAATAGCCTTGACTAAACTCCGTATTAGTAATCATAGTCTCGAAATAGAAAGGGGCAGATACGGCCCGAAACGTAAGGAGCCCCATCAAAGATTTTGCCCCTTTTGCAAGGATTTAGTAGAGGACGAAAAGCATTTCCTCCTTAACTGTCCTCTATATAAAGATCTTAGGCAAGCCCTCATTAGCTCTACTCACGTCAGACAAAAAAAGCTATCCCCTGATCAGCTTTTTAAGGTTATTATTAACCCTCCATCCAGTCTACAAATGAAATGTGTTCAAATATATATTCGATTGTTTCGAAAAAAGGAAGAAAATATAAATTTAAACTAAGGTACTGCTGAATTATTATTGGGCCAACACCGATGTATATTTATTTTATTACAAGGTGCCAATAAAGATTTTCTATGTCTATGTCTGAGCAACCTGCAGTACATTCGCGTTACAAAGGTGGCTTTTTATTTCTATTTTGCTAATATGAAATTCGTCTCATATCAATCCTCCTTGCGCGCCGCATTTTTGAGATACGACTTGGAACAAGTCAGTTGTTACGCTCGTATATAGTGCGGATTTCTATGACTGTGAAAAGTGCCGCGACAATGTTGTGCCGCGCGCGGACACGACCGTGACTACGCGATTTCATTGGCTCTCGGCTTTCTGATTTGCCGTGTCTTGCCGCGATGCAATCTGATTGGTTGTCCATGATTTGTCGTGTCATAGTCGGCGGAAAGCCGCGTGTCAATGAGCCTGCCACGAGGCGGAGAAGGCGAGGTGCTTATCTACACAGCAAGCCAAGCTCCGTGCCTTGTCGTGGCACTTTTCACAGTCATACGAAATCTGCTCTAACGTTTTTTCTCAGGGTGGTTCCTTCTTTACTAGGCGTCTCGGCGTATATGGAAACGTGGACTCTTTCGAACGTCTCCAGAAAAAACGCATTTTTTTAATACTATAATTGAGAAGTGGGTGATTTTCTCTGTACTTAACCATGAAATTACTACTCCACGACTAACGAAACGTACGTTTCGCTTCGTTTAAAACTAAAAAATCGGTCACCTTTTTCTAAATGACAAAACATTTTTAAGAACGTCCGGCAAGCGCAGACGTATTTCTAATATTCAGCGAGCCGTTCAATGTTCAATATGTCGAAACAGTAGTCAGGAAAAATCATCTCAGGCCAAATGAAACGCAAGTTCACGCAAGTCGACTTGCGTGAACTTGCGCTCGTTTGGCCACCAACTTGCGATGACTTGCGTCCACTTTGAACATGCTCAAATTTTCACGCAACTTGCGTCTCGTTTGGCCACTACGTTGCAAGTGTACGCAATTTGATGCAAGTTTCCAATAAGAACCTTCGCAGCTCAAAAGCGTTTTTCGATTCATATGATAGAGAATTATGTTTTCTTTCATGCAGGGGGGAGTACGGGGGGGGGGGGGGGCAATGCGTTTTGGGCAGGGTTAGTTGGCTCCTTTTTAATCCCTTGTCACGAAGCAGACGCGACAAATTAATTCACGGGTCCGCCTGTTGAAGCGGACTGCAATAGAGCGAATGTTTAGAGACGCATGGACTTCGAAACGGGAAGTATCATGACGAAAACCACCTGCCATTGACTAAGTTGCGTTTTGTATTCCAGAAGTAAACCTGAAGACCCTTTCTTGACATGGGACGATGCGCTTACTAGAGATGACGTCAACGCAGTGATAATAGCAACGGAAAACAACACACACGAGGAGTGCATCAAGTAAGTCGGCTTTGATGACTTCTGCTACGGCACGTGGGACAGGCCATAAAGACCCCGGGGGTCTCCCAGTGCAGGGATTCTCGGGAAAACTCGAAAATAAAACAGCACCCTAAAAAAAGAGGCGCCATATAGTGTGATCCTAAATATACCTCTTTCAAAATGAACCCTAAAATATACAAAGCCGCGTTGCATTCACTAGGCTAAAGCAACAAAAAGGTTCTCACTCGCTCAAGTTTTTGTGCCTTTCTAGATCCCCAAAGAAGCTAATTATTTCCCTTGTCCTAGAAGTCCCCTTTTTGTACAGTGGGCCTAACAGAAACAGTCTAGCTACACGCCACATTATCGATCGATACATTGGAAAAAGAGCCCAAAATTGATTAAGATTACCAAAATTCAATCATAGTTTTCATTGCGCCTTATTCATGTCCATAGGAAGTGTCTAGAAGCTGGCAAACATGTTCTAGTAGAATTTCCTATTGCCCTGTCCTACCAAGCAGGAAAAAATCTGATCGAAATTGCTGAAAAGAAAGGTCAGTTGCTTTGTCTTTCAAGATCTTCTCCGACAGGCGGCCCTAGTTTAGGTAATTGTCGTAGATTAGGGAAATAAAATACATTCACTGTCCTTCCCAAAAGCAGCCAGCATAACTTTTCCTGGGGAAAAATAAACATTCCGAAACATTTACCTTCCTGGGGGAATTGTATAGAAGATAATACCACCTGTTTTTATCATTTTTCTCGGGAAATGGAAGTTCCTGGGAAAACTATTTTTCCTAGGAGAATCAAGTTTTGGGAACAAAAGATAATTGTTAGATGTTCTCTCTTTTGCTGCCTTTTTGATCTGGTTCTCGAGAAAATTTGTTTAAGAATTGATATATAACTGTTCTTTTTCTTTTTCATCGCTCGCGCGCAAAATGTAATCATGATCTTTTTTCCAAGGAAAATGTCTAGCTAGTTGGAAATGTCTAGCTGAATGTTTACTTTTGGGATAAACTTCCATCATTCAACAAGGAAAAAAGGGACAAAATGCAAGAAAAATAAAGACTAAGTACCTACTCTGTTTGTCTGGTGGCTGCTGTGTCCACTTTTCCGGGATTAGAGCCCTTTTTGAGCGTGAATTCAAGTGTAAATGTCCCCCTGGTAGAAAAACACTCGTCCCAACACTTTTCGTTAGTAGTAGGCTATGACTTCTAGTAGCTCAACCAATCAGAATGAAGCATTGATAATAGACCACTAGCGAGATTTAACTATTGACTCCATATTATGCAGGGCTAGTATTACAGGAGGAAGATATTGGCCTCTACCTACCACAGCAAAAAGAACTGGCACAAAACCTTAAATCCAAACCTCCACCACTCGAGACCGCGATGAACTTCACCGCAACTTTCGGCAACTCGTGGATCAAAGACCTGTCGCGCGCGGGATTCCCGTGTTTCTCGGGAATATCTCGTATTCACATTCTGTACCAGCTGTTTGGGGAGATGACCGTAAAAGACGCCAAACTCATCCAAGACGATGACCGTATTCACATGATGGCGACATTGCTAACGAAAGAAAATAGGTAAATTATGGGTTTCCTGTTGAAATTCCCAAATATTTCACCAGATCCTCAGCAAGCAATTTACCGCATCCAGGCTTTTTTCTTGCCAACCCACTGTTTATTTGCAGGGTAATGATCTTCTAGCAAAACCTGACCACGTTATAACGACAATATTTCATTTCCGTTTTTCCTCTAGGCCAATAACGTGGAGTGAAGATCGCGGCAAAGATTTCCCGCGCACCTTCAAAATGGTGTTCAAACTCGAAGACGGAACTGAGCTAATTTACCCACCCTCACCTCCCTCCTCCCATGGAGGTCACTCCCATGGAGGTAACCCCCCTGGTTCATCTCAGCCTCCTGCAGGATCAGGGGGTACCCGTGCTCCTCCGAAAGGCCTCTTTGCTGCCGATCTTTTGTATTTTCTGTCCAAGCTGCGCGGAGAAGCCAAAGAAGAAGACTTGGCCCACGAAAGATCGCGAGTTCTGCACTGTTTAGAGGTTGCTAGTGAGATCGAGAGATTATCTCGTGCGGGACAGGCATAATAAAAAAAAACAAGAACTACCACGAAGAAGTTTAGGTACTGAAACATTTTGATACCTACCAGTTTTAGAATCAAACTAATCAACCTTGCGTCAATTTGAACATCAAGGTAGACTTAGCAATTCCTGAGATTATTCATTCAAATACTCATTAATTATTCATGACCTAATCAGCCAACCAGAGCTCTCATTTTGTACCACGTGCAGTACCTTGAAATCCCAGGAAGATACTGCAAGTGGGACTTGAAAACTTTTCAAGGTCCAAGGACCTTTGAACTATGAATATTCATAATTTCAAGGTCCTCACCCTCGAAAAGTTTTTCTACTAGTCAGTCTTTGCGCAGTGCAAAGGCAGACCGTAGGAACCACTCCGTGAGAAGACAAGTCTTCTCTCTCGGAGAAGTCAATACAAAGAATTTTGGTTGGAGACTATATGCTTGTGCGCCGCCAACCTCCATGTGGGACAGGTTTTATGGAAACACTCTTGATCTTTTCACTTCTGCGCATGACTAGTGACGCAACCGAAGTTCATAATTTCAAGGCACTCGCCATCGAAATGTTTTTGTACTAGTCGGTCTTTGCACCGTACAATGGCAGACTGTAGAAACTGTTCCGTGAGAAGACACGCGTCTCCTCTATCGGAGAAATAAAATACAAAGGATCTTGTTCCAGACTATATGAATGTGCACCGCCAACCTCCATGTGGGACAGGGTTTTTGGAACACTCTTAATCTTTTCACTTCTGCGCATGACTAGAGACGCAATCCAAGTTCATAATTTCAAGGTCCTTTCCCCGTCGAATTTTTTTGTACTATTCAGTCTACGCCGTACAAAGGCAGACTGTAGAAACGTTCCGTGAGAACACACAGGTCTCCTCTCTCGGAAATGTAGAATAGAAAGGATCTTGTTCCAGACAATATGCATGTGCGCCGCCAACTTTCATGTGGGACAGGCTTTGTGGAAACAATCTTGACCTTTTCATTTGTGCGCATGACTAGTGACGTAATTCTAGTTTCACAAGTAAAAAAATATGATTATATTGATAAATCCTGTTGGGTAGGGTACAGAGGGGTTGGTGATTGAAGATTATGTCACAGGCTGAGTATTTCAAATGACCAAAAGGAATTAAAAAATAAATAAATGGAGATTCAACATTGATCGTTTTCTCTCTGTGTTGGCTAATTAGGTCATGAATAATTATTGAGTATTTGAAGTAATTCAAAAGCCTCCTATTCGGACTTGACGGGATTTCAAAGCCCACGCAATTAGTTCCAGTGCAATTAGTTCCAGTGCAATTAGTTCTAATTGCGCGGACTTTGAAATCCCGTCAAGTCCTCATAGTCGGCTTCTAAATATTACGTAGTGACTCTAATAGACCGATCCCTATTTTGACGATAGCTCCGCCCACTCATAGCAAACAATAGGAAGTTTTCTCTACGGAATTCAAAATGTCCGAGCAACAAACTTGAATATCGAAGATTTTTCAATAATTATTCAGCTTTTCAAGATAAAAATATAAAATCCAAATTGCATGCAACAACTTCTAACACCTCCCTGCAATCGGTGTCTTTTCCGCGCTCTATGCCAAAGATAAAATTTGGCTTGTCCGACGTAGCAATAGTAACTAGGGGTATAACAATGAATGCGGGATCGGTGAATTTCAATTGCTCAAAGTTTGTTAAACTCCTGCATAGCGGATCTAAAGGGGAGGGGGTCGAGGACGGGACCTCCTTCACTTTAGAGCCGCTACGTGGCGATTTCTCAAACGATGGAAATGTGTAGTTTAGTAGGCTTGTAAAACCTTCCTGTGTCCACGCACGCGCGCAAAAATGGTGGGAATTTCGGCGGAAACTTCAGTCGCAGTTCTATTCATGCATTCTCGTACCCAGAGCTCCCCGGCTCGTCACCTCGCGGGGGAGGCTCTGGTGACAGCCACCGACGCATGCTCAAAAGAAAATGGTGGTTTTATGCCTCACAATTACTTTTAGAGCGTCCTAGCCAAATGCATAGGTTAAAAAGACGACTAGGAAACGGATGCCAGTGTTATTTTGACAGCGTTTTTATAAAGCGAGATTATACTTCTTTTATGTACGCGTTCGTGCCATTTCAACCAATCAGCGAAGGCCCTCAAACGGATGCCACCAGAGCCTCCCCTGCGAGACGACGAGCTCTGGGTTCGAGAATGCAGTTCGTGGTATCGTTTAACGGTAGTCACAGGCTTCGATGTTTTATAAGATCGGATGTCTTTATAGTGTTCCTTTTCGGCAGAAAAGCAGTTGTAGGCAAAATTTGCCTCTAGCCCTAACACAACGGGTAATGTTAGATAGCGGTGGCGCGGGACGGAACCACGCCCTCTCGTGAACATTTAGCCAATCACATCACACGGAAATCCTGATTAACCAATAAAAATGCTTCAACACGGGCTTTTTCAGTCATACGAAATTAGCTCTATACTCTCTCGACCCTCATATGGACCACACAGTGTTATGATGGAGAATATATGGGGTTCTAATCGTTAGGGACCGGTCATTATTTATCGCCTGGGGGGGGGGGGGGGGGGGGGCGGCTGAGGATACTGGGGGCGATCACTTCATTTTTGCGCAAGCGAAAGGGGGGATCTCTCGAAACCTGATGCCCTGAAAGGGGGGATCACAAGAAATTTCCTAAGGAGTGATTCCAGCAACTTCTATATCATGTGCTTTTAAAAATTTAGGCGCGCTTCGCGCACCCCCCAGGTGATAAATAATGACCGGTCCCTTACTAGATTCAAGTAGTTGTTATGAGGGAGAACATGGGGCTGTTATCATTACTAGGCTCAGGTAGTAGACCATCTTCGGGCGAATTTGTTTACTTGATGAAAAATGGAAAGTGGTCCGGCCAACGGCCAAACGGAGGAGGGGAACGAGAATAGCAACTGTGATGAATTGACACCGCAAGGTGCATTTAGCAGGGGCTCATATGAGCCCCTGATATAGCCATTTTTTAATTCTTTGGGAAATGCGCACTACCTGTCATTAGATATCTGCATAGGAAAATGAATACACCTATGATTATAATAAATAATACTTTATTATTTAAACACGGTAGCTATATTCAGTTTAAAAAGCAATAAATATGTATTTATACCACACCACAGAAAATACAGCCAATCAGAATGCAGGAATGGCATTGTATATTCGGCGGTATATTTTACTCAACCTTCCCATCGTGCACTGCATGTACGTCAGAGCTTTGGGCTGCCTGCGTCCTGCATAAAAGTCCTGGGGACTAATTTGTAGTTACGTAATATCCGGTCTATAGTTTAAAATAATGCTGTAGTTGTAGCTCTCACTAAAAGTGCCAGCCAGCAATAAAACAGCGGACTCATGTTTTGCCCTTTTGAAAATATGAGTTCCTCTGACTCACTGTGCTGCCCTAATTTCATTTGCTCGACTATAGGTCACTTTTAGGGACAAATATCTACCTCTAAATTTCATACATGTAAAGGTTGCATTCCCATGAGCATATGAACAAGCTAAATCACTGTGATAGCAATGATATATTGTGTAATAATAATAACAGCGCGAGAAATATATACAAACACAACATTGCGGCATTGGCTACACGGGCGCACTTCAGAAGTGGACCAGGGGTGAAATAGTAGATTTCTCTTCTGATACTGATAGACAAGGTAAGATTGTGGCTTCGCTGGCCGATAGTGATTTACTTTTGTTTTTGGCACACTCGCCGATATTTGAGATGAGCTTGTCATTGTGCTCAGTGTCACGCTCGCCAAAGATATGACATGATATGGATGACTCACTTGTCTCTTTCGAAATCCTGGCACTTTGATTGGCTAGTGGTTACACCACTCTGAACTCGAGAATTTTTCTCCTCGCACGGCTCTCTTGGCTCGGCTGCTCGTTGGCAATTATACGACCGGCTTTCTACTTACGTTGGCTCTTAAATCTCAGGCGGTCAAATACTGTACATCCACTTTCGGGACACAATGTCTGGTTCCACGATAGGAATAGTTGTTGCCGGTTTGGGGAGAGCCGGTCGTGCAAGGGTGAGAGATCTGACGGAAAATGACTTTGGAGATACTAAACTTATCGGAGTTATATCAAGGTAAATCGTTTACGCTTAAATTTCAAAAAAAATCCAGCTATGCACATATTTCATAAGACGTCTATTATTTGTGGACTCATTTATACAATATACTTTTTAAAAATTGAACTATGTCATCCATAGATATCATTCAATACCTAATATTCGGCGCTTGGTCGTGAGGTCATGAGTTTATGCATTTCTGACCATTTGCGAATGACTTTGTACATCCATAGATATCATTCAATACCTAATATTCGGCGCTTGGTCGTGAGGTCATGAGTTTATGCATTTCTGACCATTTGCGAATGACTTTGTATAACTTGTAGCTTCATAATACCGCGCCTTTATGACCCGTCCAATCGGAAGCACAAGCACTGGAAATATTACAGTTATCCGACGTTTATGAAGGTGGACAGTAGATTATGTCCTATGCTCACACGAGGAACAAGAGGAAAGAAAACGGGGATTCAACTTCAATATTCCAGAGCGTCGGTTACTTCGTGTAGGACACAGAGAACAATAGAACGAGGCAACAAAGAATTGAATGGACTCCATACATAAACTGTGCCTTCTCCTTTGTTTTCTTCTACCGGCCAATACAATACATCCAAAAACCCTGGCCACAGTCCGCAGCCTCACAGAATAAATTAAAATGATGTATGCATTTCTACTAAGGCCTGCGGACTGCGGGGAAACTAAGTTTAGTACTTGCCTCGTTCTTTATTATTCATGAATTTGACTGCGGACTGCGGTGACGCCCGGTTCAGTGTTTGCCTCGTTGTTTCAATATCATGAATTTGACTGGTTGGGGACTGCTATGCGGATGACTACGGTGAAACTGTCTTAACGTCAACTGTCCACCCAGCTGTTGAAGCGGACTGTGCCTAGGAGACTGAACCTCGAAAACTAGTGGAAGGAATTATCCCTGAAACCACCAAACTTTGACTGGGTGGGGGGGGGGGGGGGGGGGGGTAATCTGGATGATAACTTTGACTGGGGTGGGGGGGGGGGGAGTCTAATGTTGATGATAAGGCGCTGGACGATTCAAGTTTCAAGTTTATTCAAGTTTTATTAAGATTTCTTAAACAGATTACAAAATATTACCGGCTGATCCGCAAATAGTATAAACTAGTCGAGGCGGATCAGAACATAAATTAAATAGCTAAATAAATATAAATAATTTTGAAAACAAGAAAAAAAAGAAAAGGAGAGAAGACCTAATTATACAGAAATAAACGAACAGTATAACAACATTAACATAGGTGAGTTTTTCCCAAGAACAACATAGGTGGCACTATAAAAATCATGTAAAATGCTTATTATTTTTCATGTTGTAAAATTTGTTGACAGTCAGGTAACAGTCTGATTCCTCTAGGATATTTAACAAAGCATTATGGATTTTGTTTTTGAACATTTTTTGTTTGTTTTTGAACCCGATCTTATAAAAATTCAACGTTTCTTTATAGTGATACATCTCTCTCTCTTTTTTTTTTCGTGTTATATAATCTTATACCATCCAGCGCCTTAACATTGTCAATAGAATGCTGCGCAAGTTATCCAATTTTAACATTTGACTAGGGAGTGTGCTTTTTTGGTATCTTCAGAAGTAAACCTGAAGACCTTGAAGTCCCTTTCTTGACATGGGACGATGTGCTTACTAGAGATGACGTCAACGCAGTGATAATCGCCACGGAGAACAACACACACGAGGAGTACATCAAGTAAGTCCATTTTGATGAGCTTTTTGTCAACGTTACATTATACAACTGTTTCAATAACGTTGCTCGTATCATGAACCATAGCTCAGCCATCAGTCTCGTATAGACGATATTTTTTTTTGCGTCTCTCTTGCGGTAATTTCTCCAACCGATCATTCTAGAAAATTGTTTTGGAACCGTAGGGACTGAGAATGAGTACTAGATACGGCGTGCAATGAATTGTGGGACATGCGCATATCCCATAACTCTCTGCGCGCCCTGTTGAAACTATCCCACAAACCATTGCGTACCCTAAAAACCCCTAAAAAGCGGTCATGATAATTCTTGCCTGAAAACGCAGCAGTTCATGGCAAATTATGTCTCAAAGTTGTAAACACAATGTTAGAGCGTTCTTTTAGTTTAGTTTGTCAAATTCGAATAAAAAGCGACTTCATTATGATGCATGATTAATGGTCTGACGACGGAGCTTCGCACGCGCACAGGCCAGAAAAAAGCCGTCAATACCTCTAGAAGGAGCTTCCTAAAATTTGTGACACTACCAAGTTGTGAAGCAGCAGGTTCAACGTTGGCAAATCATTCACGAAGATGAAAAGCTAGTGCATCTTTACGTCATTATTTAAGTTTTTACCTTTGCACACTTACCACTATTGTTGATAAATTCATCGATACGTAACCAAAGATTGCCAAGAATCCATCGTCGTGTCTTGTCAACTCACTTATTGTCGGTTATCAGGAAGTGTCTAGAGGCAGGCAAGCATGTACTGGTAGAGTATCCCATTGCCCTGTCCTACCAAGCAGGAAAACATCTGATCGAAATGGCTGAAAAGAAGGGTAAGTCTCTCATGAGCAGCGTGCATCGTCTCATCTATTAGAGGAAGGGGAGACGAGAGGATGCAAGAGAACCAGCCCCTGCAGAGCCAGGGGCGTAGCCAGGGGGGGTCCAGGCCCCCCCCTTTCTCGGAAATTTTCCCATACATTTACTGTATTTGCTGGAGAAAATTTGAGCATTTTCGTCCCATGTTTTCACTAGCCGCCCCCCCCCCCCCCCCCCCCCCCCCCCCCCCCTTCAGAAATTCCTGGCTACGCCGCTGAGAGCATACGTCATACGCCATTAAGGCTGGTTTCCATATAGTCGTATCTGTCGCATCAGTCGACCGTGAAACAATGGAAATTGAAATTATTCTTTTGTTTCACGGTTGACTGATACGACAGATAAGACTATCTGGAAACTAGGCTTTAGTACCTCATGACATTGTAAACGAACTTTATTAGTTTCATCTCCCTAGATAATATAGGAGACGGAGCTGCATTAGGATGGGATATCTCAGTACTGAAGGGAAATAGAGTGTATTTGCTGCATAAAAGAACAACAAGATCCACGTCGTCATGATACACGAGGCTACAGGGTGACAGAAGCACCTCCGAATTTCCGGGATAAAAACCTGAAAAACTGGAACTGGCATTCTCAAAAGTGGATGCAGGTTTCCTTTCTTTTTCCTTTTCTACGACAGGGACTCCCTGAAGTGGCGATCTTGAAACATTTGGTCGCCACATGGCTGCTAGGTTTCAATTTTCACTCGCTATTTTGGTTGCATCGGTGCAAACTTGTCGTAGTCCTCTCCCAAAATTTCCCTCGCCCGCTATTTACGCTATAACATGCTTTAAGAGATCTGGGTTAACTCTGAGGTTAACTATTATCATGTTCATATTATGCAGGGCTAGTGCTACAGGAAGAAGATATTGCCCTTTTCTTGCCCCAGATAAAGGAACTGGCACAAAACCTTAAATCCAAACCTCCATCACTCGAGACAACGATGAACTTCACCGCAGCTTTCGGCAACTTGTGGATCAAAGACCTGTCGCGCGCGGGATTCCCGTGTTTCTCGGGAATATCCCGTATTCACGTTCTGTATCAGCTCTTTGGGGAGACGACCGTAAAAAACGCCAAACTCACCCAAGACGATGACCGTAATCATTTGGTGACGACATTGCTAACGAAAGAAAATAGGTAAATGGTATTATGGGTTTCCTGTGGAATTCACCAGGCTTTTTCTTGCCACCCCCTCCCATCCTTTCTATATGGCACTAAAACCCGACAATATTACTTTTGTTTACCTTCAGGCCAATAACATGGAGTGAAGATCGCGGCAAAGATTTTCCACGCGCCTTAAAAATAGTGTTCAAACTGGAAGACGGAACTGAGTTAACTTATCCATCCTCACCTCCCTCCTCCCATGGAGGTCACGCCCCTGGTCCATCTCAGCCTCCTGTGACTCCTGTAGGATCGGGAGGTACTCGTGCTCCTCCGAAAGGCCTCTTTGCTGCCGATCTTTTGTATTTTTTGTCCAAGCTACGCGGAGAAGCCAAAGAAGAAGACTTGGCCTGCGAAAGATCACGAGTTCTGCACTGTTTAGAGGTTGCTAGTGAGATCGAGAGATTAGCTCGTGCGGGACAGGCATAATAAGTGGATCCATGGAAATGAACACAGCATGAAATAATTAATTTATGCACTGATCTAGTAATAAGTTATGATAATATGTATACCACGCAACAGAAAATACAGCCAATCAGAATGCAGAAACAAGGCCGTAGCTAGAACTTTTTTCTGGGGAGCAAGCCTTGGTCATCCTTGTTTTTGTTGGGGGGGGGGGGGGGGGGGGGCAAGCAGGTTTTTCCCCACATGTTGACACTAAAAAATTTACTGCCCCTCCGCTAGCTACGGCACTGAGAAATGGCGTTGCATATTCGGCGGTATTCCACTGGCAACCTTCCAATCGTTTAATGCATGCATAAAGCGTTCCCTTTAATCTTCTGTAGCCTGGTATAAAACAGTTATAATTCGTCATGATCGTGAAAAAATGAGCTAGTATGTTGAGCTAGTATGAAACAATAGGGACGATGTTAGTTCTCAATTACTCATACAAGGACTACAAGGGCCTGTCCTGTTAGATGATCTTGTGGCCGATGCATCACTGGGCTCGCAGGACCGTGGAGATTCCGTACAAAATGGGCACTTTTTGAGAAAAATATTCCAGCTCGTGAAATTTAATTAAAACGTAATTGCTCCTTTTATGTAACCGTGCGGCAGGCGGCGCAAGATTCAATAGGTCTGAGCTGAATATGAAACTACTTTATTATCACTAGAAACGGGACCAACAAGCTAGGACCCAACCTATAGTACACAAAATAGATAGAACAATTTAACAACTAACTCTAATACAGTTTCTCATTAATAACTATTTATAATTACTTCCTAAATTACATTCTGAAAGCTAAAATTGAATTGAGCTCGCAGGAATCCATAAACCTTCTTTACTACAAAATTCCATGAAAATACTTCCAAAATATACTGAATATAAATGGCTCCAAAATATACCATTATAGAAGAATATAAGTCCACTGCATAGCAGATGCAGTAACAATGATTTATAGAAATAGTCTACTAAACCTAAAAAACATATTTCCCCAAAATACTATAAAGAAACTGTGCTAAAACTATGTAAACAAAAGGAAAACTCTTTCCAGAAAGTTATTAATAGCACCGGAAATTACATCACACAAAAGCGCGGAGAGGCTCATGGGTAATGCAATCCAATGACAGAAAGCTCAGAAACTACCGAAGCGAAATGCGGTGATTCCCAGCGCTACTTTCTGGCAATAACTCGCTGTACAAAGACGAAACTCCAAGAAAATGTAATACTAACTTAGTCTCCTGCATGAAAGGTGAGCTCACTAAGTCTAAGAATGGAATAAGAATGTAGAATAACCTTTTAACCTACGAATAAATCTATCGGAACTCAGCCATGAACACACGTGTCCATTGAATAATTATTGTTGTTTACAAAACCCGAAAATCTCTCAAAACTGAATGAGAACACTAAAATAGCGAAAGCTTAACCTAAGAAATACTACTCTAAGCTAGATTACAACAAAATGGATAACGGATAACAGAGCTAAGAAGCATATGAACAACTCTAAGCCGAAATTATTCCCCGAGTGAATTACAACAACAACATCTTGCAAAAGTGCAACACGCGAAGTGCACAGAATTGTAAACAAAAGTTATCTAAGATCCGAGCTGGTTATGGTAACAAAACTACAGAAGCTTTCCAAGCAAAACTGACACGAATGCCACGTGTAGCGGTAAACTCCAACAAAGTCTGAACACATGAAAAATAGCTAAACCTGAGTTGAGTAACTAAAAGTAATATAGGGGAAGTTCTCATACCTTTACTACTAGAAGTAGTTCTTCGTTATAAATATTATACTTGTAGCCTCCCTTATACATAGCTTCTTGTGCTTGCTCGCTCCAACTCAGTTCTTCTCAACACAAACTCCAAAACTCTACTGAGCTAAAGGACGCTTGCCGCTAGCTTTTAGGATAGTTCCTCCGGAAACGACGCGCATTACTAAATTGTTCTAACTATAAGAATGTGAATAGCACCAGCGCACCAGTAATTAAAATAACCCAACCTTAATTTAGGCTGACTGAATCAAAGGCCCCATTGCCGCTAACAGGAAATTAATTAAATAAACTGAACTTAAGCGGTAGTAAGCCTACCACCAATTTCCTGATTGGTGACCTGGTCACACCCACCCCCTCTTTTGCTTGCCATGCCCCTGCGGCAAGCTTAACAATGAAACATAACATATGTTGTACTACTATATATGCTGCCTACCTAATTAGATCATTAGATCAGTTCATATATAGTTCACAGATGCTGTCATAGCAACACTGATTGCGGTTGGTGGTGCATGTTTCCATGACGACCAGCTGTTGTTCTCTTACTCCGCCGAAGTGGTGGGTCCTCAACATCAGAGTGGATATCATCCTCTACAGTACGCTCAGAATCAGTCTCCTGGTATTGTGGTGGTAGGGCAACCTGGATTTCAACATCACCAGGTCCCTCGCTGTCATCATCCGATGTTTCCTCAGGTTGAGCTCGAGTAGTGGGATTTCTCTCCCTGTGTGCCCTTGGTCGTTGGCGTGGTTCCGCAATTACAGCAGGGCAGACCTGGATCTCACCCCGTCCCACAACCTTGTCTCCCCCGCTGCCATCCGCTCGCTGGACTACATATGTCCCATTCTCCAGACTCTCCACAATCTTGTAGATGGTACTCTCCCAGTTGTCTTGTATTTTGTTGCGCCCTCTAACTTTGTGATTACGTAGGAGCACTCGCATCCCAGCATCCAGTGGAGGTGCAAACTCCCTCCCTCTTGCATGTCGGTTCCTCCTGGTTATGGCTGCTTCCTTCAGGTGGCTGCCAGCTGACACATATGCCTTGCGCAGACGTTGCTGATGGGTAGTTACCCAGGACTGGTTACGGGTATCTTCCAAGGGAGCAGTTGGTAGGAGTATATCCAGGGGAAGTTTGGAATCTCTCCCGTACATCAGGTAATAAGGGGAATAACCAGTTGTTGAATGGGGTGTAGCATTATATGCATAACACAACTCCTTGAGATGTTGGGGCCACTTCCTCTTTTCCTCTGGAGAAAGGGTCCTCAGCAACTCATGGAGAGTCCTATTAAATCTCTCACATTGGCCATTTCCCTGGGGATGGTAGGGTGTCGTCCGGGATTTCCTCACCCCATACGTCCGGCACAGTTCCTGGACTACCTCCGCCTCGAAGCTCCTTCCTTGGTCTGAATGGATCCGCTCCGGGACACCATAGGTTAGGAACCACTCCTTGATTAGGGTGTTGACCACTGTTGGCGCCCGTTGATCCCTTGTCGGTACCGCTATGGTGTACTTGGTAAAAACATCTGTCAGTACCAGCACATTTTCACGCCCATCTGACGCTGGTTCGAGAAGCGTAAAATCCATCGCGAGCACTTCAAGTGGGCGGGTTGCTGTGATGCTACCCATGGGGGTCTTAACTGGTATATAGATCCCTCTCCCAACAACACACCTCTCACAGTTTCCAATCCAACTCTTGACATCACCATGGAGACCAGGCCACCAACATCTCTGTCTGATAATCTGCTCAGTCCTCTCCTGGCCTTGGTGTCCACTTTGGTTATGAGCCCCTTTTAATACTTGGTTGCGTAGTGTCCTAGGGAGTACTAGGAGTAGTCGTTCTCCTCCCTCCTTGTCCCCTGTACGCCGATAAAGCACTCCTTCTTGTTCACATATTTTCTTCCATTCGTTCAACAGCTTCAGTGTTGGCTTTGACTCTTGACGCCGCTCCTCCCTGGTGGGCTGCCGGCCTAGGGTACGATAGTGGATGAGGCGCTTGATGTTGGGGTCTTCCTTCTGTAGCTCTGCTAAGTCCCCTGCAGGCAAAGTTGGCAGTGACGTAGCCTGAACTTCCTCGACATTGCCAGGACAGGTGTCGGCCAGGAAAGCCGCAGCCGTAAGAAGATGTTGCCTCACCTCTTCCGGTATCTTAGTGGTCTGAGTACTGGTCGCTAATACAGTGGCAACTTCAATATCACCTGTCTTAGCCTTTTGCCCGATGCGGCTCAGAGCGTCTGCATTTTGGTTATGCTTCCCGGGGCGGTACTTTATACTAAAGTCGAAGCTTGCCAGCTCTGATGCCCAGCGTTGCTCCACAGCCTTTAACTTGCTCTTCGACTGTAAGTACGTCAGCGGGTTGTTGTCTGTGAAGACCACGAATTTGCTGCCGATCAGGTACTCTCGATACTTGTCACACACTGCCCACTTCAGAGCCAGCAACTCTAACTTCCGTGACGAGTAGTTTTCCATATTTCTCTCAGCCCCTCGAAGTCCTCGGCTTGCGTAGGAGATGACCTTGACCACTCCCTCTTGCTCCTGAGATAGCACAGCACCCAATCCCTCGTTTGAGGCGTCAGTTTCCAGAATGAAGGGCTTTGAGTAATCTGGATATGCCAGTACTGGTGCCGAAGTGAGCAGTGTCTTTAACTTGTTGAAAGCTTGTTGACACTCTACCGTCCATCTGTTTTCAATCTTCTTCTTTGGATTCTTATTCTTTCCGCCATCCCCAAGGTCGGCTACCAACTTGTGTAGCGGTCCAGCAGTCTGTGCAAACTTAGGGACGAACCTCCGGTAGTAAGACGCAAACCCGAGGAACGACCTCAAGTCGCGCAGACTATCTGGAACCGGCCACTCTTGTACTGCCTTTGTCTTTTCTGGGTCTGTTGCCACGCCCGCCGCTGACACCACATGGCCAAGGTAGGTGACTTCACTGCAGAAGAAATTGCACTTGCTTGGTTCGATCTTCAGGCCATGGTCTTGTAATTTCCTGAAGACTGTCTCCAACCTCTTCAGGTGCTCGTCCATGGTTGACGCGAAGACAATTATGTCGTCCAAGTACACCATCAGAGTCTGCAGCATGTCGTCGCGGAATATCCCCTGCATTAGTCGCTGGAAGGTGGCGGGAGCGTTCGACAGCCCAAAAGGCATCCTATTGTACTCAAACAGTCCCATGGGTGTGGTGAAGGCGGTCTTGTGTCGGTGCATTGGGTGGACTTCAACTTGATTGTAGGCCGATGCCAAGTCGATCGCCGAGAAAAACTTCGCTCCCCGAAGTGCGTCGAGCGACTCCTCAATCCGGGGTAATGGGTATGCGTCACGCCTAGTCTTGGAATTGAGCTGCCGGTAGTCCACGCATAGACGCAGGGCACCAATCTTCTTCCGGACAAGAACGATCGGCGATGCATAGTCACTTTTGCTGGGACGGATCACACCCTTCTGAAGGAGGTCTTGCAGGTGTTGTTTTACTTCCTCCAATTGGTTTGGTGGTATCCGCCGATGCCGCTGGGCGACTGGTATCTCGTCGGTGGTGTTTATCTTGTGGTATGTGGCAGTGGTGCATCCTAGGTCTTTAGAGTCCTTGGTGAACACACCACTGTATTTCCGAAACAAAGCTTGAGCTTGAGCTTTCTGCAGTTCGGTCCCAGGAAAGCATTTTTCGGTAATCCCGGTTGGGAGCTCCCCCTCCCCTTGCCTTCGTGCATCTTCCTCAGCTTCCCGTGAGGGTGGCTCGCTGGGGTTAACACTAGGATTGAGGGAGACTGTTACCTCATTGCTCTCCTGCAAGAACTGCAGCTGTTCTCCTGTTCCAACCGTTGCTCCTTCTCGCGCTACTCCGATCCTTGCCTTGGGCTGTAGCCATACATCTCTTGACCCTTCATTAGCTACCCGGATCACGTAACACGACTTCTTAGTGTCCACAAGAGTACTTAACACCGTTAGGTTTCCCTGTATAGGGACGTCTAAGGGTTCCACGAGTGCACAAGTACCCCACATGGGGCCAGTAACTGCAACATCCATCTCAGTATGGGGTGGTACCCACACATTGTGCACTCCTGCCACCTTGACGAATCCTGTCCTCTCCGGGTTTGGCTTGTCTCATGCACTGGAGGTAGCACCCCACTGAACTGTGGCACCTTCGCCAGCACATTGGTGCCTAGCAACCCTGGGACCTTGCTTCTCTTCCGTACAGTGGCCGGTGTGTCTTTGAGGACAAGCACCCCGCACCTCGGCACGGTCACATCACCAATCACGATTTCTGTTTCCAGGAAGCCAAGGTATGGAATCTCTAGCCCATTGGCTCCATGTAGGCGGAACAGGCGACCCATCTTCTGGATTCCCCACACCTTGGCTGTAGCTTCTCTCGGTAGAATGCCTCCGATATAAGTGTCACAGTCGAGCCTGTGTCCACAAGACACATCACCTCCTCTCCTCCCATCTTTACGGATATGGTGGGGGTACCCCCCACCAAGTTCATTGGTGAATGTGAGCCACTGTCTTCTCCCTCCGCGGGTGGGCTCACTGCCGCGGAGTTTGCTCGTTTAAAGCCGGCTGCTCCCTCCTACCGGCCGGGGGTGCTTGTTCTGGCCATGGCGAGATCCAGCAGTTTCTTCGTATGTGGCCAGTTTGGTTGCATCCGAAGCATTTGATCTGCGGTCTCCCTTGCTGATTCCCCTCAAGGCCACTGTGCTGCACCAGGCGGTCCAGTATACCTTGCTGTCGGTTTAGAACTACCTGCTGTTCTGCCACATGGTCAGCGAGTGCCTTCTGCTGCTTGCCCAGTCCCTCCGCCAGCAGCTTCTGTCCTGCTATGAGGTCAGTAAGTAGCTTTTGGTGGTCAACCGGGGCAGAGATTCTGTTGCATTCAGCCCCGCTCGTCTCGACTTCATGTACACCTGCGCGCCGGGTGGGTCCCTCTTCCTCTGCGGCCCAGAGCTCAATTTCCTGCCGAACCTCCTGAAAGGTCTTTGTGGGATGGTCCCGGCTCCACCTGCGTGCTTCACGGCGAAGGGTTGAGCTCTTCAAATTCTCGATGAACTGATCTTTGAGGAGTTGGTCTTTCTCACTTGCTGGCTTTTCAACTCTAGACAGGAGAACCATCAATCCTTGGGCGAAGTCCCGAACGCTTTCCCGTTCACCTTGGTGCCTCCCAAAGAAACGCCTTAGTGTCTGGGTCTGCGTCAGGTGTTCCCCAAATGCCCCCCTCAGTATGGCGAAGACCCCATATTTCGTGGACCACTCAGTGTGGGACCTCAGCCGCACTTCATCTTTCGCTGCACCGTCCAGATGGTACACAAGGCTGTCTACTGCGTCTGCCTCGGACTGGCCAGCTACTGCTCTCGTTGCATCGGCTATCCAGTCCTCCAACACTTTATCATCCCGAACTCCACCATATCGGCCAAACCGACGCTCCCTTGGGACGGTCACTCTGATCTCTGGTTGTGCCTGGGCTGAGCCTTGACTGCTACTGCTGCTGCCAATGGATGCCTGTTGGAGCTGCTCTTCCAACGCCTTCAGCTTAGCCTCCAAGGCCTTCATCTGGTCCTCTGCTGACATGCTCTGTTGATCCCGTTTCCCACACTCAACTTAAGCAGCTTCAAAAATCACTCAGACCCCACTCCTGGTACCAAAATGTAACCGTGCGGCAGGCGGCGCAAGATTCAATAGGTCTGAGCTGAATATGAAACTACTTTATTATCACTAGAAACGGGACCAACAAGCTAGGACCCAACCTATAGTACACAAAATAGATAGAACAATTTAACAACTAACTCTAATACAGTTTCTCATTAATAACTATTTATAATTACTTCCTAAATTACATTCTGAAAGCTAAAATTGAATTGAGCTCGCAGGAATCCATAAACCTTCTTTACTACAAAATTCCATGAAAATACTTCCAAAATATACTGAATATAAATGGCTCCAAAATATACCATTATAGAAGAATATAAGTCCACTGCATAGCAGATGCAGTAACAATGATTTATAGAAATAGTCTACTAAACCTAAAAAACATATTTCCCCAAAATACTATAAAGAAACTGTGCTAAAACTATGTAAACAAAAGGAAAACTCTTTCCAGAAAGTTATTAATAGCACCGGAAATTACATCACACAAAAGCGCGGAGAGGCTCATGGGTAATGCAATCCAATGACAGAAAGCTCAGAAACTACCGAAGCGAAATGCGGTGATTCCCAGCGCTACTTTCTGGCAATAACTCGCTGTACAAAGACGAAACTCCAAGAAAATGTAATACTAACTTAGTCTCCTGCATGAAAGGTGAGCTCACTAAGTCTAAGAATGGAATAAGAATGTAGAATAACCTTTTAACCTACGAATAAATCTATCGGAACTCAGCCATGAACACACGTGTCCATTGAATAATTATTGTTGTTTACAAAACCCGAAAATCTCTCAAAACTGAATGAGAACACTAAAATAGCGAAAGCTTAACCTAAGAAATACTACTCTAAGCTAGATTACAACAAAATGGATAACGGATAACAGAGCTAAGAAGCATATGAACAACTCTAAGCCGAAATTATTCCCCGAGTGAATTACAACAACAACATCTTGCAAAAGTGCAACACGCGAAGTGCACAGAATTGTAAACAAAAGTTATCTAAGATCCGAGCTGGTTATGGTAACAAAACTACAGAAGCTTTCCAAGCAAAACTGACACGAATGCCACGTGTAGCGGTAAACTCCAACAAAGTCTGAACACATGAAAAATAGCTAAACCTGAGTTGAGTAACTAAAAGTAATATAGGGGAAGTTCTCATACCTTTACTACTAGAAGTAGTTCTTCGTTATAAATATTATACTTGTAGCCTCCCTTATACATAGCTTCTTGTGCTTGCTCGCTCCAACTCAGTTCTTCTCAACACAAACTCCAAAACTCTACTGAGCTAAAGGACGCTTGCCGCTAGCTTTTAGGATAGTTCCTCCGGAAACGACGCGCATTACTAAATTGTTCTAACTATAAGAATGTGAATAGCACCAGCGCACCAGTAATTAAAATAACCCAACCTTAATTTAGGCTGACTGAATCAAAGGCCCCATTGCCGCTAACAGGAAATTAATTAAATAAACTGAACTTAAGCGGTAGTAAGCCTACCACCAATTTCCTGATTGGTGACCTGGTCACACCATGGTGAATGTTTTTTCTGCTTTGTCACGGCTGTTTTAACAAAATGACGTTGTAAATAAGACCAGTGATCTACATGAACAACTTAGACTCCTATGGATTTCTTGCTCGGAAAGGTCGAGGGCACACAACGAGCACCCCCTCCTTTAAATGTGTTTAAATGGCTTATCTTTAAAATACGTTGCTGGGAAAAATGTATCTGTTCCTTTTTCCCAGGAGGCACCTTCAGTGACATTAATTTCCAAGCAGAACCTCAGCTCAAATTTTTCCCAGCCAGCAACGTTGTTGCCAGCCAGGAGATTAAAATCGGGAAGGGAAGAAAGATAGCAGTTTCCCAGCAACGAGGAAATAGCAGAAAATTATAGCCACACACAATTTTTTCTTCAATTTTTTTCCCCAGCAGATCATTGTCAGAAAAATTTTTCCCAGGAGATCTCTTTATCCAAATTTTCCCAGCCAGCAAGAGAAAGGGCTGCGGAACAGATATTTTGCGGAACAAATCCGTTTTGTGCGTACCTGAAAGGCCCGGGGGGGAGGGGGATTCCCATATTTTTGGGGCGGGGGTGCTCGTCGGGAACTTTCGATTTTACCCCTAAAAGGTACCAAACATGGCGTCGCTCAGTTGATTTTGACCCCTAAAAGGTACCAACAATGCGTATTTTCCCTCGTAATTTTCTCTCATATTTTTTACGAGGGAAAATACGTCTGAAATTCAGGCTGCCAAACAAGTGTGATTTGCTTTATTTGCTATTGCGGACCTCTTACAGGTACCTATCTGGAAAAAAATTACACGTTTTCGAATTTTACCTGTTAATTAAACCTTTTAACTGTTAGATAAGTAAACATTTGGAGTATTTGTGTGTATCGAGCGGATGGAATTGGATTGCGAAATGGCATTTTTGATTTCTTACCAGGCTGAACAGTTTTCAAACTTGGAAATTTGATAGCAAAAGCTATTTCTTACGATATAATCCCTATATACTGCAAATTTCAGTTTGTTTTCTTTCTGAGACTGAATATTAGTATAACGGACATCTCTCATAATTCTCGATATGACTTACTTGCGTTGCCATTCGGGTGGGTTTTAGGTCCATTCCAGCGGGTTTTCCCTTGTTTTCCTTTTCACCTCGATCCCCACTACCATAATACCCACGGTAGTGGGTATCGAGAATTATGAGAGTTTCATCGAATTTCAAGTAATTTCATCACCTCCACCAAATACAGTAAACAAGAGACATTATGAAGAGACTTTTATTTACGATATTTACAACCACAAATATACTCAATCCACTGATATTTAGTCTGGTCTGCCTGTGCTCGATTTACGGACGTTCGCGCCGAAGAAGGGGCTGCAAGCAGTCAAGGACAATTTAGGGCGAGCGTTGCGCATAATTTACCGGGTAGAAAAATACACGAGGCTTCTTCAACAGCAACTGTTCACGAAGACTTATCTGGTAAATAAATAAATATTAAAAATCAAGATTTATGGAATATTTTACGCGTACCTCAAACCTTTTGTTTTGTTTCTTTTGTACCGCCGATTGTTATGACGTCTAATCCCGCCCATTAATAATTAGCCCATGCTTTATTAGTTTTCAACAGTAAACAATCCCGAGATCAGACCAAGATTTATTTGAAGTCGGACTATCTACGTAATCAGGCGAGTAGAAGGAAATTCATTTGCATTCTTCCACTCTTAGAGACAGCAAACAAAGACAAAACTCCGAAAAACTCAATGAAACTACACAGAAGTTAAGCCGTTTAGAGCAAAAAGAGTGCCAATAATTCCAGGAGAAGCTCAACTTAATACCGTGACCTCCGAAAGCAAAATTCAAAAGACAAACATAATGGCTTTGGCTCAGTCTTGGATTGTGACGAAATGTTATACAACTACAAGCGAATATTACGGACCTGTTGCTCAAACTAGAAGCCGTGATAACAACGTTCGGGTTATCAACTACAAGTAAACGGTCGTTCAGTTCAGGATATATTAGCTACATCGTTTATAAGTCACTTCCTACAATGGTTGAACTCTCAAGTGTATCATTAGCCCGAAGTTGCTTCGGGGGCTGATATAAAAGGTTTTCCAACGTCAAAGTTTATTGATACTGGATAAAAGATGAGTTTATCAATTCTCTGGGGCATTTAAAAATTTGCGCGCGCGAATTGGCTACAATCATGGACATAAACGAGAATCCAAAACCTCAAGGTCATAGCAATGCAACCGAGTCGAGATACGCGACAATCGAAATCCAGGAAAATGGAGCAGAGATCTGGAATGAAGCCGATAGCAATGCAAGCAGGTCTCCCAAATCGTCGCGATGTTCGTCAATCGCTTGGTCGGAATTGGGAAGAATATCAAAGAATATGTTTATTGAGGACAAGTTTAGAGGTCTTGAGAGACGGTCGTCGGTCGAGAACTTTGGTCAGTTCGGGTTTCTAGTTCCGGCTTTGGCACTGGTGCCGCATGCTGATGGGGTAAGATGCCCGGGGGGGGGGGGGGGACTCCCATATTTTTTGTCCGGGGATGATCGTCGGAAATTTTCAGTTTCACCCCTAAAAGATACCAAACATGGCGGGCCATAGCGTGGCTCAAAAAAATTATTACCCTAAAAGATAACCTAAAAGATGAGGTCTTTGTGCCAAGTAGGCGCGAAGGACACAGGTAACAGGGGAAAAATACCCATGAAGACATTTCCGTGTTTGTTTCTAATTCATCGTCTTCTCATCGAATAATCTCTCTTACTTACACGATTTTTAGAAGCACCATCATGAGAAAAAGCAATTTGGACACAGTTTCGGCCCAAAAGATACCAATCTGCCTAAAATTTATTGAAGATCAAGATCACCCCTAAAAGAGACCAAACCAACGTGATTTTAACCCCTAAAAGATACGACGATCATCCCCGGTCAAAAAATATGGGAGTCCCCCCCCGGGGGTAAGATGGCTTTGATTTAAATTATTTTATAATGTGTGGTTCCAGAAAATATCCATCCCCCCCCCCCCCCCATGGAAGGGTGTTGAAAAGTGACACCCCTACCGCTCTGGAGTTGCCAAAGGAAAATACGGTATTTGTATGGAAGAAATAAGGTAATACACAATATTAGTATAATGCACAGCTCTTTGGAAGAGCATATTCTTACTATGTAATTGATTCTATGTAAAAGATTCTGTGTTAAAATAAAGTTTGATTGATTGATTGATTGAAGGTAAATTGACAATTGACCCCCTCCCCATTTTGAGTTTCCAGTCCCTTCCATTTAAGGGGAGGGGAGGGGGGTGAATATTTTCTGGAACCACACCATGAACAACACTAACTTAGTCATGTACATGATGTACCGTATTGTTCAGATTGTTGACAGTGATTGCCGAGAGCAGTTTCAGTGGGAGGGGGGGGAATGCTTATCAGGAATGCTTACCATTGGTTATCAGGAATGCTTACCATTGGTAAAGAAAAACTGGTTGGTTTGACCAGGCTTCAGGGGTGATTACCATGCTAAAAAAGTTCTCAGGAGGTGTCACGATGGTCGGTTGCTAGGGCTTTTCCTCCCGGAAGGTTAAAATGATGAGTGTTTTAGGCCATAGACAGAAGTAAAATATGTCAAATGTGAAGAAACTTGGCAGAGAGGTAGTTTTAGAAATTACCTATTCATAAGTATCTATTTCAGCCCATGTGACCGCTATTGTGACGTCATAAAGCATGCCCAAATTTGGCATCAAAAAGGAAATTCACGGAGGCAACATTAAAAAGTGCATAATAGTTTTCTGTACATAATGTTGTGTTTTTTGGCATAAACCATATCTCATTCGGATAAAATGGCGTGAAGTTACAGCTAATCAAAGAAATTCAAATTTACCGCCAAATGACCATATATGGTCAAAGTTAGTGGGATTCAAACAGCCAGACAATAAATGTATCGAAGCAGGGACCATGACGATGTTGTATAAAATCAAAATTGTAGTTTTTTAAGTTTGGGACTATAGGGTTACGATGTGCCTTTTGTCACGCAATACGGTATTGTGACGTCATAATGACATATATGTGACAAACACGAGGAGTAACACCTATAGTCCCAAACTGAAAAAACTACAATTTTGATTTTATACAACATCGTCATGGTCCCTGCTTCGATACATTCATTGCCTGGCTGTTTGAATCTCACTAACTTTGACCATATATGGTCAATTGGCGGGAAATTTGAATTTCATTGATTAGCTGTAACTTCTTGCCATTTTATCCGATTGAGGCGGGGTTTTCACTGTATATATGCTCTTCGTGCACGAAACAATATCTATAACATTTGAACATGGTTTAACACATTTCGAGCGCTGTTACTAAAAATAGATGCCACTTATGACGTCATAATATCAAAAAACGTCAAAATTAACCTTACATTTGTATTTTTATGTAGAAAAAATTGCCTACATAACATTTTATTATGTTTAGCCTTACTTGTAATAGAAATTGCTTCTCTGTGAGCCAAAATAAATTTCAAGATGCTTCCGGGAGGAAAAGCCATAGCAACCGACCATTGTGTGTGGGATCCTGAAAAATGTTATGAATAATGTTTTCCTGGTCCCAAATTGGCTATTTAGCAATTAACGAATTCAGCTGAGTTTGATAGAGTGGATTTCACATGACTGTCGTAAAACCAATCGCAAAGTAATTACACCAATTCTGAACAAAACACATGGGAGAAATTACAAAGTAATTGCGAATTACTCACAACAGTCATGTGAAATCTGCTCTATGGAGAATTATGCAGATTGAGGTGGGGTTATCGGTTGAGGCCGAAGGCCGACAGACAAATAGACTGGTGGAAGGACAGATGATTGGAAAAATGGACAGAAACAGAGACAAAAATGGAACATTGAACCTTTTGATATTAAATATCTCCTGTAAAGGCTGATGCCCTGACCCAGCAGTTTGGGGATCTCCAAGGACAGCACAGAGAGCTCAAGCTTGCTGCTGCACATATAGATGATGCATTGAGAGGAAGGTAAGTCTAGGAAATTGGTAATATTACTTTAGAAAATAACACCTATGTTGTATTGTAAATGTGCGCATTCTGATTGGTTAAAAAGCGTGTTTGTAAGAGACCTGAGAAACACGATTGTCACGCAACGCTGTCGCGCGTGTGTATGTTATTTTCTAAAAGCAATAAAAATACTTTCTGCGTGCTCTCTGGTTTCTTACAAACACTCGGGGAATGTTGGTCGAACTGATAAAACTTGAAATAAGTTTTGATCAGTTCTCCCAACATCCCCCTCATGTTTGTAAGAAAGCAGAGAGCATGCAGAAAGTACTTTTATTGCTTAAATAGATACTAGAATTTAACAAGTAAGAGGACAGTTTCTAAGGTGGGGCTTTACAGCTGTCTCAGATAACACATGACCCTGCTTTTGAAAGCACTGGGTAGACTTAGGTTTTGGGGTTTTCAGTCTAGTCTAGTCTAGTAGTTATTTGAGGCAATTGCATTATTTGCCTGGCTTCTTTAGTGACAAACCAAATGACTTCACTAGGTGAAACAGGGCAAGGACTAATTGGCTATGATGGTTTGTCTGACTTAGGCAGAGAATCTCAAACTTTCAAAACAGTACCTGTAGAGAGGGTGGGTTAGGAGGCTAAAGTTCTGCACTTTTTGGCAAATTAATTTTCATACATTTTCTAGTATATTCAGCCTCATTTATTTGTGGCATATTCTGTATTCTAAGTCCCCTCGCTTCAAATTTTGCTACATAATCACAGCTTGCAGAAGCATGTCGTAGATGATTGTCATTAAACTACTGTATATTTTGCTTGACAGGGGCGGATATGGGAAAGCAAGGTCATTCTTCAAGCCTCGATATGCTAAAAGGTTTGTGCTGTAGAGTCTCTGTCTGCATAACCTTTAGTAGTTTACAGTAATTGCAAATCTGCTATAATCCGCTTTAGTATAATTACTCAAGCGATTCCGCACGCTGATCGGTCGAAACGTTCAGAATATTTAACAATTAGACCTTGAGGCCGAATGTGCTATGATGAATAGACCATGAGGCCGAAGGCCGAATGGTCTATTGATATCATGGCACATGAGGACGAGAGGTCTAATTGTTTTAGTATAAACCAACTAGTTGGTCGGTTTTGACAATGAAGACCATTATTTTATTTTTAAAAAATCAAGTTTTCTTGCAAAGAAAGGTGGTAGTTTTGCCAGTACGGTCTATCACTAATAGACCATTAGTAGCTCAGCCAATCAGAATGCAGGATTTGTAATAGACCATTAGTTGGTTTATACTAATTTGCTATATTCACCTATTGGTGAATATAACATTGAAACACTGGGGATCAGTTTATTACGCAGTTTATTACGAGAAACAAAGAATACCCCTCAACCCGATTTGTTTTTTCAAAAGTCGCTTGAATAATATACTAAAACAATTAGTCACCTCAGGCTCTGTAAATATCGGCGAATTGTCACCTCGACTTCGTCTCGGTGACTATTCGCCAATATTTACGTTGCCTTAGGCGACTAATTGTTAAATATACAGCTTGGAAATTCAATGGTTGGAACGCCTGTCATAGCAAACTTCAGTTTCAAAGAAATTATGTTCTTGCACCGAGGGTTTTAACATCGATATTCAGCCCGACATTAACCTTTTTCGAAAGGTGCCATTGTTGCCTGAATAAAAATTCTAGTTGCCAAATACTGTAGCTTTGTTGCAATAATATAAATATCTATTAGAAATTATCCCAATTAATGATGTTGGCAGCTTTGAGGAGGTATTATTTAGGCGACAGGGTGACATTTTTTGCTCGCCAAACCCTAAATCTAGTCGCCATTGGCGACCATATATGGCCACAATGTCGTGCCTGCTGGATATCTCTCACGCACTGGAGCAAAACCCTGAATTTCAGCCGTCTTTTGTTCCTACACTCTCAACACTCGTTTGCTACTGAGCAAGAACTTCAGCCTGTTCAGGGGTCCACCACGCGCCAAACAAGTGCAGACCTTACATAAGTTTAATACGTACATTGGAACATGAAATAAGACGCTGGACTTACCTGCTAATATTTCAATAGCGGCTGAACCTTCACAATATTCCTCTAATTTTCTCACAGAAAAGAAGAAACTACATTTCGTAAATCTTCATATTTTTGGCGTAACAAACTCGTGTTGAGGTTTATATGTCGCACGCGCGTGCGTCAAAAATAGCGGGAATTTAGGCGGGAAAATTTAGCCAATCAGATATGCCTCTCGCACAGACAAATCTGCGTTCGCCTTCCGTTTTCACTCCGTATGGCGCAAAAACATGGAGGACGCATTGGTTTGATTTTTGCTGTTCTTATCTAGTGTGGAAATGGAAATGTATGTATGTGTATAAGCTTTCCCCTCCGCGAAACTGTTTTTTGTTGTTGTTAAATTCTTGTGGATGATGCATACATGGACACACACATGCCAACTGTCCCGCTTTTGGCCGGAGACTCAAGCTTTTTAGGCTCGACTCCCACTCTCCTGCCTTGGGTTAAAATCCCGCTTTTACAGTAATAGAAATACTGTAATTTGTAAAGTGATTTCACAAGTAGACATTTTGTAGGTCCAAAACACCGTATTTTGAAGGTCGATCTCGTGACATGAAAGTTTGGAACGACACTGCAGATATTACTATAAAATACTGGGGTCGATACTGAGCTCGTTGTGATTACTTCTACTTTCAGGTGCTTTGACATTCTCAACAATAAATGGTTCAAAAGACTGATGATTGCAAACGTCGTCATTCATTCGATTCTGGCTTTCTTTGAGCCTCCTTCCGTTGCTGTCACAAGGTAGGACACGTTGAATCGTATCTGACTCACATATTTCGACATATTCGTGTTTTACTATTGAACACTGACCGTAGACTGAGTCAAAGGCGGGCTCCTTGTTTCAGTAAATCACTACAAATAAGATCATATCTTTTAATGAATGTTTCGCTATAGAAATAGAAGTGCACAAGTTATTAGAATGTCACGAGAAAAGTTAGCTTGCGCGCACGTGGTACTTGCTTGGCGTGCGCTCTTAGAACTCCTGGGGCCGGTTCCTAGAATGTCAGATAAGAGTTATCAGTGAAAAACTCTTATCCAACGGATAAATCTAGAACAAATCGTATACAACAGATAACGTTTATCCGTGGATAACTTTAATCCAACCTTTCAGGAACTAGGCCCTGGTCTAATAGCCAAGCAGTGAAAGTATAAAGCTCTGGCTAAACTAGAACACATGTAACACATGTTTCCTTCATGTTTCCCAATTTAACCCACGCGAGAAACATTCTTGTACGCGACAAATTTTGCAGCCAGGATAAAATGTTTCTTTGCCAGACAAAAAACATTTTGTGTTTCCGAGACATACGTACGCATGCGATTTTTCCTAGTTTAGCCACTCGGGGAAACATGCAGCACACAACTGTTGCGCGCTACATGTGTCCTAGTTTAGCCGTAGCTTAAGAATACATTTTGTTCTCCTTTTCAGTGTATCACCTGCAGTAATCGCCCTGGATCTTTTCTGCATCTTACTGTACATATTTGACATTGCTATCAATGTAACATTCCTAACGTGGCCGGTATTCTGGTCGAGAAAGGGCGAGGCTCGCGCCTGGAATGGGTAGGTACCTGCCGACATTTAGCGATTTGGTGATCCATGGGATTCCACCTTCAGAGCGGATCTCATATGACTGCAGTGAAATCAATCGCTAATCACATGATTACACCAGTTCTGAATGATAAAGCATAGAGGGGTTAGAGCGGTTTTCACATGACTGTCAAGACTTTTTATGTAATTGCGATTGCTTTGCGTTCTCATTGGCTACTCGTCTTTCTCAGCCAATCAAATTCTGCAGTAAATACAATTGTGAAATTACTTAGTAATTGGCTGGGCTTGCAATTGGCTGAGAAAATTCGATTCTCGATTCTGATTGATTAGTGATTGCTCAATTGCGATTGTTTTCACGACAGTCATGTGAAAACCGCTCTATAGCAAAGTGATTACCAATTACTCACGACAGTCATCCAAAAATCTGCTCTAATGTACGCTCCAATGTATACGAGGGAATGTGAACGAACTTAAAAAGAACCCTTGTGACTGTTGGACTGGCTGGACATCTCACATTCTTTTTCCCAGAGCTCCCCAGTAAGCCACCTAGCGGTTCAGGCTCTGGCCTTTGACGCATGCGCGAGATACAGATTCGCAATCTCGTCCCCCCAGAGCCTTCGGTCGTCTGGCCAACGGAAGGCGACAAGCCAAAGGCTCTGGAGGAATTCATGTTTGGCAGACCACGATTCTAGGACTTCCGATTTACTGTGCCACCGTCAACCGGGCCATCCCGTAAAAAGTTTGTCATTCAGAGATGCAAACCATTTTAAGGAAATTTGATACCTGAACTACGTTTGGCGATAAGTAATTAAGTGTTTTGAAATGATTTCTGCTCATAATTTTCAATTTTTTTAGAGAAAAGCTAATGTTTTGATGCCTGAGATCTCAAGAAAGTCAATATCTTTTGGTCTGTACTCGCCTTCTGAGCACAGTACAAAAGTACAAAAATATCGGAAACGATTATTCAGAAGTTGTTGCCCCAACTCCCGGTTCCGCCGCCCATGCATTACAGCTAACCGTTGTACTAGGAGTTACTAGGTGAAACCGGGCTCGAATGGCGGAACAGCAAAGTTTGAAAACGCGGGCCGCGATGCAACGATGGGGCGCTCACAGTACACATAGCGGCCAAATAGAATGGGTAACTTGATCTGATTCCCCTGCCGTTTGTTTTGTTTCAGAGTCCAGTTTGTGTTTGTCTGTATGTTTATGGTCGATTATGTTGTGATGTTTTGCTCTATAGCGACCAAAAAGGTAAGCTTGAATATCCATTCTTAGTAGAAACCAACGTCCCATACTATCACGAATCCTGCAATCTGATTGTTCCTGCTATCTATTGACTCATAGAAAATTCTTTCTCGTAGTCTTATTGTTAAATATAACGAGAAGCGTAAACGCTAAGCGTAAAACTTTCTAAAACCATGAAAGTAAAGGTAGCGTGCTAGTTGGTTTCTACTACTCGTTCTCGTTTTCTATGAGTCAAATAGTCAACTCATAGAAAACTCTTAGTCTAATTGTTGAATAGTCGGCGAGTCTTGGAAATATGTCATTTATATTCCAAATTTTGCTTTTTCATCTTTATCTCTCAGAATATTCCTCAAGTGTTCAGATGCCTTAGATTAGCTGTTGTACTTTGCAAAGCAAAAATATCAGACATATTTTTATGGTGAGTGTCATTGTGTTTTTTCAGAAGCTCATAAGTAGGTACCTATGAGCGTCTGTTTTTTTTTCGTGAGAAAATACAAAATTTCTTGCAAGTTATGTATTATAGAATCATTTGGCATTTAAGCAGGGGATACTAATAATATGTATCGATATCTTGCTATTTATCCTAAAACCAAGCTTCCATGATTTTGTTTTGGTAAACATATTTGCACCCATGACGTCATCGCGGGCTAATAACAGACGGTTATGCACAAGATAGAGCAGATTCCGTATGACTGTGAAAAGTTTCGCGGCACCGGAACCTGGCCTGTAGTATACAGCTATTTCAATAAATGTCGGAGCAAACGCGATCACACTACAGAGATAATGGTGTAAGACTGTGAGAGAATAAGAAAAAGAATCGAGAATAAGGTAGTAAACGTGTGCTTTGCGATACCAAACATATGATTTTTAATTGCTACGTAAGGTGTTTACCCATATTCCCTAGCGGTCTGGGCGCGTACGCTTGAGCACTTTTACAGACAACGTTTCTTGAAAAAGCTGTATACGGAATGAAATCGCGTTGTCGCGGCACAGTCACGGTCGCGGCGCGGCACAACTTTGTCGCGGCACCGTTTTTCATATGAAATGTGCTATAGGTGTGTATTAACATTGGCATTATCTAAGAGTAGGCTCGGTTTCCAGGCCGTCGTATTAATCGTGTCGCACGCGCGATTGCTTGGCTTGCTGGCGCACTGAAACAGCACGGCTGGAAGCCAAGCCTACGGTCAATAAATTTAAAAACACAGGCTACAATTATTATGCTAATGTAGATTTATACCTGAGGAAGATACCTCATGATTATCATGTTGTCATCGTTTTTCAAATTCATTTTCGACCGACTGCACTAAAACGTAACCAACGTTTTCAAATTTGCACGCGGTTGTCAAATTCAAACGATATTGTTCATGAATGGTTTCCGTAAGCTCGTATATATTTACTTTTTCTCGCTAAAAGCCAACTGATGGAAATTCCTGACTGGCACTTGTTACAGTAAAAATATGATTCTGTTCTTGCTTCATAGGTTCTAATCACAATTGGATTCAAATTGTCTAAGGTACGAAAACGATGTGACTTTGTTCTGTTCCAATCCACCAGCGAAGAATGATCATTGGAATATTCTTTTTCGTTATTTCGACTAGGTGTTCTCTATTATCTTCGTGTTTGTGTGGGTCTTTTCCTGTACAAGTGTCTATTTATTTCTGGATATTTATAACTGTGTGAAGGCATCGAATTCCTCCAGCTTGGTGTCAGTCTACATGGGGTAAGTTTTTAATCAGCTGAATTCTTCTCAATGTCTAAACTTTTCCAGACTTTTCATGCTGGAACCGCCCTCCTTAAAACTGGAAAAATAAATGAATTCATATATGGACCGTATGGACGTAAAATTTAGTCCCCACTCTGAGTCTATACGGTCTATATATGAATTAATTCAAACGCATGATCACGTCCGCTTGTTTGGACACGGCTGGCGCAATTCGCAATAATTGTGAGCTCCGATTGGTCAGTTTTTGAAAGACCTCGCTTCTGATTTGCAAAAGAGAAATTCATATGAAATTCGCTCTATTTATCATCCCACTTGAGTTCATCAGCCAATCAGGAACGAGATCTACTGTCCCTATATTCTACGGTATCAGGTCACTGACCTGATATGCGATTAAACATCAAGAACAGTTCATCTAAAACTCTTGTGTAGAAGACTTGAAAATAGTTTTAAAATTGTTGTTTTAAAAAAATTTTCTTTAGTAAAATAATTAGAATAAATATAGTCTGGAGTTCACGACGGCAAAAACTACAAAATGGTTTTCTGTCGCGACGGCAAAATGAACTTCGTCTTTACAAAAACGCAATCGTTTTTAGCTGAGAAGACATTTTTTCTTTATTTGAATGTTTAGGTGGGATGATAAATATATATCGGGCAAATTTGGTTTGATTCTGCAAAATATCAGAGCTCGTTTGGTCTCGCCATGGGTACGAACCACGGCTCGACCAAACTCGCCTGATATTTTGCCGAATCAAACCAAATTTGCCCGATTATATATAACTATCCTGCATATTAAAGGCCTAGTTTTGGCGTGTACTATAAGCGAATGCTCTGAAAGCGGCCCATATGGAAAATAGAGAGAATTAATTTTCCCTTTCCATTTGAGCAGAAATTGCATTGCCACCTGTTTGATAATACGTCTCATATTGAAATTGTTTGAAATAGTTCATTATGGTTGAATATAAAACTCGGTATAATGGTCCCCGACAAAAGCTAATAAGATTTCGAATTTAGTTAGGATTTCGATTTGGGAGGTCGCCTTTTCCCGACCCATAACTCGTTTAAGGTGATAGATTACACTTCCATACAATTGTTGTGGCGCTTTGTTATGTTAGTACTTCAAGCAATTACTATTGTTCTCGAGGTAACACCTTGGTAGCACCATGAGGTAACATTCCACATTTGAATATCGAATTTAGTGGCGTTTTTCTCCGTTTCAAGTGATTTACAAAAAGGAACTTCTGCATGAAGTTTAATTTGTCATTTATTATCCTGTTCAATCTGAAAACTATACTTGAAGGCCACGCCATTTTTCCAATCCCAATCTAGATTCTGTTAAAAAAAGCGTCATAACTAATGTAGAAACAACTCTAAATCAAAATCTGCACTTTTGCACTTTGACGATATTTCATTCATAACGTGCATTTTTTGTGAAAAATATCACAAATTTTGTTATTTTCGGTCACTTCCTAGAATTTCTGGTTGCTGGAATTCGTATTTGCTATAGCATTCGGACATTTCAGAGCAACGAATTCAAATAACTTGCGCGCTAATAAGGGAGATTTAAGGAGAGTGTCACGATTTGTGGTTAATTTTGAGCGACAATTTGACCAAAATGCGTCTTCCAACAGATTGAGGATAAGTACTTTCCTATAACCCTCTTCGTTTGGGCTTTTTAGCAAATAAAAAAGCTCGTGTTCTGTACGAATTGGTCAATTACACAATCTGTGGACACCTATGGTTATGAATATCGCCCCTTGTCAGGATCCTGCTTCCATCATGAATATGTTTTGCTATTTTTAAGGCTAAAGTGGTCAGTTTATTTGCATAACGTTTAAAAAAAACAGTGAAATATCATAACGGCACCTATCAACAAGTTGTAGAGATATGATCAAATGTTGGCTCGAAAATAATAGTGAAAAGGACATTCTCTGATTTTCTGTCCTTTTAGTGAAAAGGACCGTTTCAAAAAAAATTAAATGATAGAAAAAAGTATTTTGGGGTCACTCTAAAACGGCACAAAACATGAATTCATGTACTTTGCTAGAAATGAACAATTTTACTGTAATTGTGAACCTTTGTGAAGCGGCGAATCCTATTAGAAAACGTAAATTTATTAAAGAGACTAGAAAACGTAAAGTTATGCTTTCTATTAACATTCATAAGTTTACGTCGCAGCCATGTTGTTTTCCGGTAAATCCATAAATTTACGCTTTCTAGTAACATTCATAAGTTTACGTCGCAGCCATGTTGTTTTCCGGTAAATCCATAAATTTACGCTTTCTAGTAACATTCATAAGTTTACGTCGCAGCCATGTTGTTTTCAGGTAAATCCATAAATTTATGCTTTACGCTTTCTAGTAACATTCATAAGTTTACGTCGCAGCCATGTTGTTTCCGGTAAATCCATAAATTTACGCTTTCTAGTAACATTCATAAGTTTACGTCGCAGCCATGTTGTTTCCGGTAAATCCATAAATTTATGCTTTCTAGTAACATGGGACGAAATCAAAACTTTTCGAAGAATATGTATAACGCACAAAACACATAATTTAAGTTTGTCCTTTATCGACGTCGAATCAACACTAGCGGCAGCGCGATTGCATGGTCACAACACCACTGGTTTCTGACTGCAAAATGTCTTCTGGAGTTCAGCTAAGTTCGATTGTTTAAAGATTTCTGATTGTTTCTGTTCAATCGTTCCCTGCTAGCAGAGGCCTCTTCATCTCTGCATCGAATAGATCTTCAAACTTCCTTCCGTCACCATTGGCTTTCCACCTTGTCATTTTATTGTATTCATCTTTCCTCCTGTGATACAACGCCAGGATGCAGGATTCGTTTCAAATAAGCGGAAGGCAACTCGACTCGAATTTGCTGTTTTGAAATCGCCATCTGTTGCGTTGACTTGTTCGTAGTTTAGCTAGAATTTTCGTAAGCTGTCATACTTTTCGCCTTGTTGGGTTAGAAATAAAAATGATTTTAAAAATCCTTGCATGTGAGAGAGCTTGCATTTTCTCTGTTGTTCCCGACTACTTGGTCAGTTTACTATAGACTCCTTCGCGGCCTAACGGTCACAGTCACGCAACGCTATCGAAATCCACCAATCAAATTCGCCGCTAGCCATGACTCCACCAATCAAATTCGTCCCTAGCCATGCATGACCTTGAACTGTTGACAGTTTTTCACATCAGTCCAGTTCGACGGTGTCGTCCAGTTCAGCTATGGACTATTTCGTGGACGAAAGCAGCAGCTTCCTTGAAAATCATCGATTCCTAATAACTCTCAACTAAGGTGAGTGGCCGAACTATTAAAGTCATAGCTTCTGGTTTAGCCTGCGTTGTTGCTGGCGGTATTGTGCGTTTTCGGAGACGATGAAAAACACCTGAACTCGCTCACAATATTTCACTCGCCGATGAACTCGTCGTATCCTGCTAGTTGTTCGTGTTTTATATTCTCTCGGGCGCAAATCATAACAACCACTCGAAATACCAGAAGCTACCAGATACGAGACCAACTTTGCTAGCTAATAGTAATAAAGACTGTCAGAAAGAAACCTCTGTAGTTATGAAAACAGACAAAAACGACGACAGTTCCGCAAGTGAAAATATTTTCACGTTTAATGTGTGATGAGTGCGCGGTGCTGAGACATTTTGTGGCATAAACCAGCTGCCACTCTATGGCAAAACCTGATTCACAGGCTCTGTTTACATGGCAGATAAATTAATTGAGGTTTCCATAAGCAAAAAGGGCAAAAAGTAATGTACTTCTTTACTGTCTGGTGTACAGAATGTAACAAAAGTTCTTTTCATTTATCTTGAAGGACCTTTAACTTGAAGAGATCTTGAAGAAACTTATAATCAATGTGGCAAGGATTTTTGACAACAATTCTTGGCCCCATAGTCATGCAATTGGGCTGTGTTTCTTTGCCAAAGAAGAGCTTGAAAAGGGGATGTGGCAGGCCAGGACCAGACCAGGAAGCAAACTGGAACAGCATGATTTAATGGTGAATATATGATATTCTTTTTTCCTTAATAGATCCGTACTTATAGCAATAAAGACACAACAAATACTCAAATACTCTAATATTATAGGGCAGTAACCAGGTATATGGGATCAGGGATCATCGCTATTTCGAGGCTCAGGGATCGCGATTTGGGCCCCTGGGATCAGGATCATCCTCTCAGATATAGGGGTCATTGTCAATTTTTCCTGGGAAAATCGGATCACTTAGGGACTGTTCGTTAATTACATCGCAGGGGGGGCTGGTGGTTTTTTCTGCTCGTAGGTTTTGTGAAAACTTACCCCCTTACAAAAAAAGTAGTTTCAATTTCTACCCCCTTCGAAAAACGGCTATTTGAAATTTTACCCCCCTCCCCCTGCAAGCTAATTGACTAAGCTACAATGTAAGCATCAAAATGGCGTCTAAACTAAGTACGATTGTTGAAGAGGATGTACCAGTAGAACAAGCTCTAACTGGCAAGAAAAGAGAGGAGAAGTTCAACAGAAACCTTTAGTAGGAAACCTTTAGTTGGCTTAGGACACTCTGGATTTATACTTGCTTTGTGTTTCACGCAATTGCACTCAATCTCAGTCCTAGTCTTTGAAAATTTGCATGACACTGAAATGCACCCCAAAAAGTTTCGCGTGTTCTAAAAATTTATGCCCTAATTTTTCAACGTTCTGCAAAATTCCCCCCCCCCCCCCCCACCCCCTATAAAACCACCAGCCCCCCATGCGATGTAATTAACAAACAGTCCTTATTTCTTATGGAATCAGGGATCAACAAGTGAAAACCGGGAGATCAGGGAAAGTGTTGTCATAACCTTGTCTCAAAAACAAAAAATATGCTTGGCGGTTAAAATCTTGAGATTTAAATGAAGAAATTGACTGAGCGATTTGATTTTCTTGGAGATTTACAATGAAAACGAGAGACCAGTAGATTTGACTCAAAACCTGGAGTCTCCCATGAAATCTGTGAGAGTTGGCAGGTATGATCTAAGTCATTTGGAACAAGTTGCTCTCTACTACTCTCTATAACTTGCTCTCTACAAGTTGGAAAAATGCTCTCTACTTGATACCTATGTACTTTTGGCCCCAGGGTTGGGGTTGGGGAGAGGACTGCCATATTTTTTCTGGTTTGGGATGATTGCCATATCTTTTAGGGGATAAAATCACAGATATTGGTCTCTTTTAGCGTTGATCGTGATCTGCAATAAAATTTGAGGTATAGATTCTGGTATCTTGTCTAATGGCTCTAACACAGCAGCAAACCTTCAAGAAAGAGAGAGAGAGAGTACTTGTTGACATGACAGTAATTTAGAACAACATTTTATTTAGGCAACATTTTAATTTCAAACATTGCAGAATTCATTTTATGGGTATGTTTTGGGACAAAAAAGTTATTTGAGCCATGCCCATTTTGGTATTTTTTAGGGGTGAAACTTGAAGTTGGGAGCCTAGTTTGGATTACAGCAACCAACTTTGCAACTGGTTACAGAAATGATTGTGAAAGTTGAAATAAACCCACATGGGCCACTGCATTTTAGATCGATTATACACCAAAATATAACACACTGTAAGCAGACAGAGAGGGAGTCTTTTAATCCTTGGGAGGTTTAATTCTTGTAGATTTTCTGGAACATGTTTTAAAGTTTGCATGTGGTCATTTTGGGGTCTCACAAGAATAGTTTTTTTTCTTCAGTTTTATGAAAAAAGTAGCAGCATGTTTGGTACAAAAGGATTTTTTTTTTTCAGTTTGATGAAAAAAGTGGCAACATGTTTGGTACAAAAGGACTAGGCTCCTTTGTTTGCTAGAGATGGCCCTATTTAGAATTGCTATCAGTTTGCCTCTTGTTAGGTTGCCAATATGAACAAAATTCTTATTGTCTGTTAAACAGGTGCTCAACCTCTGCTTGCCGCATCCAGACCAAGAAATTTTGGAAGAAGAACACTTTCGCATTGGGCAATTCCAGAAAATAAAGGTACCCCCCCCCACGGGCGGCACTAGTTTTTGACCCCCCCATGCATCCAGAATTTCCAAAATGGTTTACCCCCCCGTGCATATAGAATTCCGGGTAGCTTAAACCCCCCTCCCCTTCAGAAATTTCAACTTTTACCCCCCCTCCCCTCCGGAATCCAAATAAACACCACCTTGTTTATTATTGCGAGAAAAAGTTTGCGAGAGGGAAACGTTGCGGAGAAAAAGGCAAAAGTTGCGGGGGTTGTTGCGGGAATTTATTAATGCAAAGTAAAGAAAACACAAAAAGCGCATAATCTTGTTTCAGAATATTAATACAGAGCATGATAGTTTGATTTTGAAGAAAAAAATACCACCGGCATTCACAACATCCACTGAATATGAGCTCTAATTTTTTAGCGTGTTTAACTAGTAGCTAACTGACTATTTTGTAAGATTTGAATTGTAGGGGCAAAAACCCATATAGAAACTCTAAAAAGGAGTAAAAGAAAAACATGTTATTCAACATGCATATTACATGTACCATTTTTGAGAAACGTTTATTAAACTATACCGTGTTGTTCCGGGATTTCATTAGATATGTTAGGGAAAGTTGCGGCGGGTTTTGGTGAAAGTTGCGCGTCCATGCAAGCTCAACTTATCCCGTATCGCCAACATCCTTTATATTAATTTCAATGTGTGATTGTACAAAGTTGAACCTGCTGCGTGATTGAACTAACAGTCGAAATCAGTAGAAAATTATGGAGATTCTGTCTTAGAGGGGACAAGTACGAACTGGCAAGCATTCTCTATCAATCGAATGGCAGCGAAGACTGTTTTTCCGCGCGTGAAATGACGTTATTTTCTTTCTGAAAAACGCTATTTTAGCTAAAAAAAAAAAACACACGAAATCCTTCAGAAGTTGGGTCTTCAGACCCCCCTTGTGACAAGAAATCCAGCTCCGAAAACCCCCCTTGCAATCAGAATTCCGAGCTCTTAAACCCCCCATGCCTTCGGAATTCCAAATGCCGCCCGTGGGAGGGGGGGGGGGTACCTTTATTTTCTGGAATTGCCCATTGTTTTTGCCAGAATTGGCTCGATTGAGGCTTACACAGTCAAGTGTCTGGCATCTTGATGTGCTATGCTGGTAAGACCCACAGTCTTAGATTGTGACTCACCTTTGCCAATATTGTCTACATTTTGCCTGGGTTGGGCTGCTGGCTTTTCCTCATAAATAATGATTTTGAATTGAGATCACCTTGCATAGAGAGGTTTTATGGAATTAAGCCCACATGGCTACTAGTTCCATGGCTAGTATTTTACTAGTTAAAAATAGTCACATTTCTAAACTCTGAGGATTGACAGCATAAAATTTGATGATTTGACATTTCCATTGAATTAGCCATGGACCACCTTAAGCACAAGAAATGGGAATTCTTACTTTATTTGTGATAATAGCTTCTTGTTTAATTAATTATACACAATCTAGACAAACTATCTCCCACAACCTGACAAACTGTGGATTTCTAATATGAATGTGCCTCTTTTATCAGGTGCTGCCATGAGCGTATCCCTGAAGTTGAATAAATGGTGACGGTATAATAGCAAGCAATACTGGTAGTCAGCTGAAGATATTCAAGCCATCATTGCTGAAGATGATGATAATGAAACCCTTGACGAAAGCCAGTAGATTGTTGATGGCTGCATTCAGAAAATATGTCCGGTGGTTACGGGGGCAGGTGAAATTGTTTCTGAGAAGTATTTTAACATCCCCAATGTAATTTGAAGGTTGGAAAACAAAATTAGGAACTTGACAAAATTCTACAAGTGAAAAAACAAGTACTTTCCAAGTGTTACTTGATAATATAATATCGTGAAAGGGACTCTGCATAGGGGTTGTGGGGCATGCTCTGGCAAAGAAAATTGAGAAATTTTAAGTTCACCAGATGGCTGGAAATGTATCCTCCGTCATTGACTCGTTCTTTGGAATTTTTCTGTATCCTCCCAATTTTTTCCTTAGAAAAAAAAAACATATGGTCCCCCTCAATATCACCTGCCCCAAATCGACTATTGGTATACTTTATGAGCGCAGCCTAACCTAAAAAGTTGAATCGAGAACCTATTCATATAGGTATAGTGTGGTGGATTAGAGCTCACTTTCGAGGAAATTGCGCATTTTAGGCTAAAGAAAACTTTGCCTGGTAATAGCTTTCAATGTATTTTAGTTCACATCTTAGATATTTTGGCCACTAGAATTCATTCGCAGCGAAATGGAATACTACGGAATTCACCGAACCGTGGTCTCTCGGGTTCGTGTTTTTGTCTGCATTCCTTTCTCCACTGGCTTGAAAATGTGTTCTGGCTTGGCTTGAAAATGTGATGTGTTCTTGAAAATAACCATCATGACAAAGTCGAAATTCGAAATTCTTGAACTATGAAAGCAAACGACTTAAATTTTAACTGATGGCTTTTTCCCAAATATTTAATAAACTTCCAGTTTTCAGGTGTTTCAGAAAAGTTTTGGAAAAGCATCAGGGGCGTAGCCAGGAATTTTGGTTGGGGGCCGGATAGTAAAAACATGGGACGAAAATTTTCAAATTTCCTCCAGTAAATGTATGGGAAAATCTCCCGAGGAAGGGGGGCCGCGGCCCCCTGTGCCACCCCCACAACCCCGGCTACGTCCCTGAGCATGCCGGCCCGTTGCAGACAAAAACATGGCCCGAACGGGCAGAATCGTAGACGTTTTTTTCGACGCGTACCAAGTTTCGGTGAATTGCGTCTAGTATAATTTAGCGTGGATCCATAGCTTATCATCAATAAACTACTAAAAACTATTAACATCCAAACTTTGCTGCTTTAAGCCAAAAGTGCGCATTTTTTCATTAATCTGCCGGACTAATATACAGTAGCATCTTACCGACTACCATATACTTTCGACAAAACTTTATTTTAGTTCCATATAAATTCCCTCTTGAAAGACGCCAAATAAGGCTTTTTCATATATGGTCAGGGGCGGATCCCGGGATTTCTGAAGGGGGGGGGGGCGGATAGTGAAAACATGGAACGAAAATTCTCAAATTCCCTCCAGCAAATACAGTAAATGTATGGGAAAACTCCCGAGAAAAGGGGAGGCCCTCGGTGTTCCCCTAAATCCGCCCCTGGGGGCCGTTTCTCGAAACGCCTGAGAATTCTCGGGCCCGAAAAGTTTGTTTTGAAATTTTAATAGATTGATCCCAAGTTTTTCGTTTTCTTTTCTACCCAGATGGTTTAAGTAGTCTAGAACTTCCTATCCGTGAATATGTATAAGTGTTTACGTCTCAAAAAAGAAATTTCCTATTTCATTGAAACCCTCAAATCGAAGAAAAATCACCCGAAAAGTCTCGGGAGGTCAGTTGCTCCCGAAAACTTTCCATTGTTTTTCACCCGAGTATTTCGGGCGCCCGAAAAGTTCGGTTTAAACTCACGTAATTCTTTAAGTACCATAGAATAAAAATAGCTACGAAAAGGGAGTTATAGACTATAAAATCAGCAGGGTAGAAAAGAAAACGAAAATCTTTTTGATAAATCCATAAAAATTGCAATACAAAGTTCTCGGGCCCGAGAATTCTCGGGCGTTTCGAGAAACGGGCGCCTGATGGTAGAATGCCTCGTAAACAAAAGTTTTTAGTAGCTTAAAAAATAAAGTAACGATTTCTAGTAAAATTAATAAAGTTACGTTTCTAGTAGAATTCATAAAGTTACGTTTTCTAGTAGAATTCATAAATTTACGTTTTCTAGTAAAATTCATAAAGTTACGTTTTCTAGTAGAATTCATAAAGTTACGTTTTCTAGTAAAATTCATAAATTTACGTTTTCTAGTAAAATTCATAAAGTTACGTTTTCTAGTAGAATTCATAAATTTACGTTTTCTAGTAAAATTCATAAAGTTACGTTTTCTAGTAGAATTCATAAATTTACGTTTTCTAGTAAAATTCATAAAGTTACGTTTTCTAGTAGAATTCATAAAGTTACGTTTTCTAGTAAAATTCATAAATTACGTTTTCTAGTAAAATTCATAAAGTTACGTTTTCTAGTAGAATTCATAAATTTACGTTTTCTAGTAAAATTCATAAAGTACGTTTTCTAGTAAAATTCATAAAGTTACGTTTTCTAGTAAAATTCATAAAATTACGTTTTCTAGTAAAATACATAAAGTTACGTTTTCTAGAATTCATAAAGTTACGTTTTCTAGTAGAATTCATAAAGTTACGTTTTCTAGTTAAAATACATAAAGTTACGTTTTCTAGTAGAATTCATAAAGTTACGTTTTCTAGTAGAATTCATAAGTTACGTTTTCTTAGTAAAATTAATAAAGTTACGTTTTCTAGTAAAATACATAAAGTTACGTTTTCTAGTAAAATACATAAAGTTACGTTTCTAGTGGGATTCATAAAGTTACGTTTTCTAGTAAAATTCATAAAGTTACGTTTTCTAGTAGGTTTACATGGAAAGGCCGATTCTAGTTAATATATATCATACCCAAATGGAGCCGATTTTAGTGTTGATGTAGTTTTGTGTAGAAACCAGCATGTAATGAAAAAGGGGAAAATAAAATGTGTCTATTGCCATACATAAAATGTCCAATTTGAATAGTTATTACTGTAAAAAGAATATCTATATTTCTTAATTGCCCAAATTGAACTGTGTTACGAAACGCTTTTCGTAGGTCCTTCAAACTGGCCGTATGCGACGATATGAATGGTGCATCGATGATAGGAAATGTACCGAAACAACGGGTTGCACAAACTATTCGGGCGAACAAGCCCTCGAGTTATACGAAAAGGGCATTGGCAAGAATGCAAATAGCAATTGTGGATCAAACCCTCCCGTTCTTGTATTCTAAGAATTGTTTTTTCTTGGGGTACACAGTGTTATACATAAATTGGGAAAAAAATAGTAGAAAATATTTATTTTTTCCCTTTCATGGAAAAAATGGCAAAAGTGCAAAAGTGCAGATTTTGATTTAGAGTTGTTAGAATTAGTTCTACAAGTCCATCCACTAGTTTGACTTTTCTGCTTTAATAAATCAAATAATGAGTAACGAATGAACTTCGTATAGAGTTATCAGTAGATAAACGATTTTCCAACGGATAAATCCAGAACAAATCCTATACAACAGATAACTTTTATCCGTGGATAACTTTATCCAACCTTTCAGGAACTAGGGCGGCCTGGTCTGATCATTCTACTAATCTGTCAACGCATGAACTTCATGTGATAGGAAGAGAGTGCCTTGATACTAATCTGTCAACGCATGAGCTTCGTGTGATACGAAGAGAGTGCCTTGATAGAGTAACTCTACTGGCCTGATAAATCTACTAATCTGTAAACGATCACACTTCGTGTGATGTGAAGAGCCTTGATAGTCTTACCATTCTTTACAGCCTCCTTCAAGCAGACTGGCTGTTTGGCCCATAACCTACAAATATAAACATGCTAACTTGTTCATGTGTCAAGTAGCGTTCCATCCATCCATTTTGTTTGTCTTACCCACGATTCTTTTTCACCTGGTGCAGTCGCCTGGTTTTCCGTTGCGACGTTGTCTTTTTTTTTTGTTCAGAGAGAAGCCAGTTGACTGAACTAGGCGAAACAGGGCAAGGATTTCATAGTGGTTCAGATGGTTTGATTGATGGAACAGCAAAGCCAAAAATCAAAACATAATTTGATGTTTTTGAAAACGTGGATCGCCATGAAACGGTTTGAGCTCCGCTGTAAGGGTCGTAAAATCCATGTGACCCGATATGTCATAATCGTGTTTCTTGTCGCTCCTTGTTCTCTTGTATCTGTGGGTTAGTTCTTCTGGGGTTGCGCCGTAAAACGCACAAACCTGCCATAAGCGATTGCCTGAATTCCGGCATTCTAATGAAATATACAAATGGGTTAACTAAGGAGTTTGTGACCCTCATCACTCGAAGCGTGGTGTGAACGTCCCCTGCAGGATAGTTGTTTACAAGGTGGTATATCATATCAGGCAGCCAAGCCAAGAGTGATAGAACAGTAGCGACAAACACCGTTTTAGCGAGTTCTCTTTCGCGCTGCTGTGTGGATGTCAAAGACTCGCTTTGTTGAACACGATTTTGATGTTTCACTTTGACGAATATTGCTGTATACGATAAGATGATAATAAGAAGTTCAGCTATACCTAGTACTTTATTGGCAGTTATTAAGATATATAGCATAGTACCTTCAGCAGATAAAGATATCGCTGCAATAGCAGCAGGCAAGAGCCACTGAAGTAAAATTGCTAAAATGTACATCCGATTCGTACTTGTCAGGTGATGCAGGGGCAATATAGTAGCATATGCTCTTTCTATTGATATAAAAACGAGGCCATTAATGGACGAAATCTCTCCAATAAACCATAGAAAACGCCCTATGTAATCCACAACTGGCGTTTTGCTGGGAAGCGCAATGAAAGTCGTATAACCCCATACCACACTTATTCCAGCTATCAAATCTGCCACCGTGACACTTCGAAGCAGGAGAGTACTTCGTTTTCTAAGGCGTTGATTCGATGCAAACACAAGCAAAGTTATAACATTAACAAGTATTACAAGAGCGCCCTCGCAGATTATCGCGATATTAAGGAAAGAACGACTCGCTTCATTTGTGCCATTAGTGTTTCCACTGCTGCTGCGGTTCCTCAAGATCCCCAAATGATCCATAACTTTTGCGGTCAGAAAATCTGCTTTTCTTGAAAAGAAATCTTAGCTGGCTATGTGTTTGCGCAAAATCCTTTCATAAAGGAACGTCATAAATTGATATATGAGACGGGCCAAAGCCAATATTGAGCAGCGATTGCCGTCATTTGTTAAGTCACCTGTTCCGTTGGAGACATCTTTTGTTTTCTTGCAAGCATCGGAAATTGCGTTTAAAAGCTATTAAGATTCAATAACCTTCGAGATGTTTAATATTCGCTTGTGGAGATCGTCTTGGCATTTCGATTGGGTGGCTTTCCTTTTATTCAGCCAGTAAATTGCCTCGCACACATCATAGTTTGTCAAAAAGGTGAATTGAAAAACCGGCCAGGACTGAATATTGTTTGGTTGTAAAGCAGATGAATACATCAATATTAAAGGCCTATTAGACGACTCTTGTGTCTTCATTGCAAGGGTAAAGATTGGGAAGAAAAAAAAATATTGTGCTTGATTTGATAACTTCAAATGCTTCGAGTAAAAAGAAAGTACGGAGGGTACACTCCGAGGGAGAGAGGGGGGCAGTACCCACAACACGAATCTGTTCACAGCCATTTTTGATTCCCGATGGATTTTAGTTTTATGAACGCTGCATGTCGGTGTTTGTTACATTTCACGATTTTTTGGTTTGCGCGCGTTGCACCTGGATAGTTATGGGACATTCTAAAGGCATTTGTAAATGAATGAAAAGGAGAAAGCGCGCGTTTGTAGATGGAGTCGTCCAGAATCAGTAGTTCCAAGTACCTGGTTGTTATGTTACATAGATTTCTTAGGTTACAAGATGTGAAGTATAATTCATGCAACTTAGATCAGAGAATTTGAGAAAATGGGTCTCAAGCACTATTATTTGGTAGAGACTGGTGGTAAGGGGGGTTGATTTTCCTAAGAGAAATTGTCTGAGTTATTTGGGAGTTTTTTCTGTTATTCTAATAACTGCAAATTCTCTCCGCCGCCACCATCATTGTCATTGTCCTATTATTATTATATCCTAGGCTTTTTCGTCGTTTCCCTTTCCCTTTGGCTTACCGTTCTTTTTTCTATTTTGTTGGAGCTTACCTCAACAGGCTTCATTTTCTTGAAATGAATAAAATGTTCTATCCGATCAATCTATGAAAATAAAATAATAAAATAATGGGTTACGCAAGCGGCTCCTCCAGGTGGCTATACTTCCATTGCGGGACCTACGGTTTAACGTCCTTATCCGAGAAGCCGCGAAGGTCTATCCATTTGCAGATGTTTGAGCAAAGACAGCACCTTCTCCTCAATTATTTAGAAAAGGCCCTGGGTGTTGGTCCGGCTGGGGTTTTTCTACCCCGGCCTTTCGCAGAACAGCGCGGCGCTCTACGACTGAGTAAACGTGTCGGTGGTGTTTGAGCTATTGTTTCTCTTCATTTAACTTTTACTGTGTTTTTACAGGAAAACGATCCCGTGTCCTGTTGTTGAAAAAGAAGTAGTCTACTTTGGGTATGGTCTATTTCCTGCTCTGTTTCCCAAATAGCTACATTCCAAGTCTGATTACTTTGATTTTCATTTTGCTCTACTATTGCTCCTTATTTTCAGCGCATTCAATCATATTGGAATATCGATGCTTCGATTGTTCGTTCTTCTGTCAACCGAAAACTTCCCGGTTAGTAAGGAACTGAAGGAATGCGAGAGCGCGAATGGATCGTCTATTCTAAAGTTGTTGTTTTTTATATTTTATCGCCAACTACTTCTGAAAACAGAATTTTTCTTTTCTTTTCTTTTCTTTTCTTTTCTCAGGAAATCATGCTTCCAGCTATGCGTGTGGAAGGATTTTATTTCTTTATCTTTGGTACGTCCACTATCAATAACTCCTTGAGATCGTTTGCACTCCTTTTCCGACACACGTGCACCCTGCGCTTTTTGTTTCTGGGGGCTAGCAAAATTTGACCAACCGAACTTTATTAAAGGGATATGGTCACCTAGAAAACACTAAATAATTATTGTCACAAAATACAAAAATATTCTCTGAAATTGAAAGAGTCAGCTTAAAGAAAGAAGTACGAAAAATTTCATTGGATTACGATGAAGGATTGCTGAGATATGAGCAAATTAAGATGGCAAATTTAGTATGTTTGAATAAAGATTGAGGTAAACCGATTTTAAAAGAGTCGGATTTCCTCATGTAAGCTGTAATTACAATCCGCGAATATCTTTGCAATCCTACATCGAAATGACCTCAATTTTCACCATGTCAAGTTAAAAGCATTCTATACAAATATGAGTTGTTATTTTGATGTTTTCGGTGACCATGTCCCTTTAAACCCAAAAAGCTCGGTTGGTCATATTTTGCTAGCCTCCGCTAGACGTCCGCCAAACACCTGTCGCGACTCGGAAACTAAAGGGCAAGGTGCACGTGTGACTGAAAACGAGTGTAAAGTAGGGAACAAATTTAATATCAGTCGAGATGTTACCATGTTATTCTCATTTTTCAGGGTTTTACGTCTTCGTTGGGGTCTTCTTCCTGACGGCTATTGTTTAGCAGTCGTGGTAGATAGTTACTGGTAAGGTTTCTTTTCGGTAATCAATTTGTTTGTTTGAAAATTCCAACATGATGATGTAATTGGTATCATCTGCCACGAAACGCTATCGTTTAGAATTCTTCATATCTTTCGTTGTACGATTATTATTTCCTGAGTGCCACTATGTTATTTTCACATTGTTAGATAGGGTGCTCCCCAGGGATCTATCTTAGGGCCGCATTAATTGCAAGATTGCAACAAGCAAAATGGTTCCATTACTTATTTTTTCCTTACGTGTGTGTCTACCCTTGAGTTTGTACTTGGGACACTTTTGAGCAAATTATTATGATTTGTTCTTTAGGGAATACTCCAAGAAGCACGTCAAGAAAGAGCGTTCGAGGGAGAGAGCTGAGCTTGCCAAGGCCTGGAATCTTCTTGATCCACTGGGAAATGGTACGTAAAATAGAAAACTTGCCCTGCTGTTGACATTACTGTATAAGGCGTAGATTGTTACGGCAAATAAATAGCGCGTTGATCTGACCTCTTGCCAATTCCACGAAGGGAAGCGTTGCGTGATCGACACAAAGAACGGGCTGCGAGGGAGACTACATTATGTACGGCTAGCTTGCGCATTTTGTTTGTGCACGGCACACTGTGCGTACGGTCCTGAGTTCGACCGACCCCGGGCCGACCAACCGTATCAACTTTTTCCTGTTCCGAGTACCTTGGTTATACTGTTGAATATAATTCATTTTACCTGGAACTCTGATATGAGAAAAGGGTTACGTGGTTCACCGTCGACCACAGGTGTTTGTCAGCCCAAGGCTGTTACGAGTAATCGACGTTAAATAAGGAGCTTTACTTTACACTTTACTTCACTAGAGTCTTTTCTTGCCAAAAGTTTTTATAGCAACCCTCAGAAGAGCAAGGCACGTATTTCTCCATTATTTTGACCAATCTTCATTTTTATGCTTTTCTGATTTCAGGGGCCCTTAGTATCAATGATGAGAAGTTTCTACAGTTATTTCGTCTGCTGAAGCCCAAGGTACTTCACAGAGAAAATCATTTTAAAGTTGATTCAATGAAGCTCATTATTTAAGCCACACAATACAATCCTACAATCTACAATTCGTGATGATGTCTTGCTCATGACATGCTGGTTGTGGTATTGACGCTGATCATGAGACTCTTATAGTGATACGAGCCTATCGTATAGTATTCACACCGCATACATGTAGACTGCTTGCAGTCCCTTTTTTGGCGAACGTCCGTAAATCGAGAGAAAGTCTTAGTCATAGTACATGTAGTTTGTTTGCGCGCTCATATTTCCAGCTCACGAGAGAGTCTACATTGTAGGTGTCGGCACTCGCTCGTGCCTTCGGCACTCACGGCATTGTCGCGCCTTCGGCGCTCCTCCGGCGAGACTCCCCTATGGCGCGGCGCTGTTTCTCTCGTAGGACCTTCTCTCGATTTACGGACGTTCGGCAAAGAAAGGACTGCAAGCAGTCTATATACGTGCAATGTTGCGATGTGCATTACAGATCAACAATGGAAACACCCCTGGGATTCTTGAAGCCATGGACGTCCCATACCATGGGTTTGAAATGCGTTGTTTCGTTCAATGACATATCTGACAGATAAGTCTTTCAGATATCCAATTCTTTTCAACAACATTTAGCGACGAAAAACATCTCGCAGAGGGTTATTAAAATTTATCAGCGCTCCTGAGATGTTTGACTAATGAACACCAAAACACTGTTTGCGGTTTGTTGAGATTGAAATCCTCAACAATAAGGACATTGATGATAGGAATTTTAGTGTTACCTTTTATCATTACAATGATGATGACAATGATGTAAAAAATATGATGATGTTGATGATTGAAATCATCATGTCCTTTAGAATACTGACGATGAAAACATGATGCTGGTTGAGATGCTGGATACGAACGAGGATGGTGAAGTGGATTCGTTTGAGTGGACGACCATGCTGAGCCAGGTACGATACATGCAGGGTGCAATCATCAATATGGTTTGTCAGTTGAGCATTTCTCTGTTCCCTGGCAACGCAAAACAATTGACGTAGCACTACGTTTAGAGCCATCTTTCCTCTATAAACCTCCCTGTTGCAGGGGCGGATTTAAACGTTTGCACCTGTAGCGAATGCTAGAGTCAGATTTCAGGGAGCTTTAATAATGTCTGTCATTTATTGTCATTTATCGCGACGCTCAGATGGGTCCTAAATCCGCCCATGTAGACTAAGATTAGCTACAATTTGTGCCATTTATTTAATACAGCGCTAGTTTATTCTGGTGCTTACACAAAATAATTTTGTGTTCATGGAACAAAACTATCTTCAAGTCAACGGTGTCGCCATGGGCACCAGGATGGCCCTGTCCTATGCCAACATCTTTATGGGTAACGTGGAAGACTCAATTCTAAGGCAAGCACACCTCAAGCCTCTTATATGGTGGCGTTATATCGATGACATATTCGGCATCTGGACACACGGAGAAGAAACCGGAATTTTCCCCAGCTGGCTAACGATATCCACCCCAGCATAAAGTTCACGGCGACCCAGTCTGTTAGTACTGTTGACTTTCTAGACGTGTAGGTAATTAAATCAAATGGCTCCCTCAATACGGACCTCTACTGTAAACCAACAGACACCTACCAGTACTTGCTGTGGACATCATGTCACCCCGTGCATTGTAAAACAAGTATCCCATACTCCCTCGCCCTACGCCTCCGCAGAATTTGCTCGACTGAAGACTCGTATCGCCAACGCTGTTCTGAGCTGTCCGCCTACCTCGCGAAAAGAGGGTTCGCACAGGACCTTGTAAACAGAAGCATCGCCAGAGTCTCTGAGATCTCACGGGCAGACGCTCTTGCGGTTCGCCGTAACAACACTGCAAGCAAATGCAACAGGGTACCACTTGTTGTCACCTATCATCCACTCTTAAGGAATGTACCTCGGACTATACGAGACGCGTTTCCCATCCTTTGCGTCTCTGAACGGATGAAGAAAGTCATAAAGGAGCCTCCCATGGTAGCCTTTAGACGTCCCCATAACCTCAGGGACGTCCTGGTCAGAGCCCGCTTAACACCGTATAACACCACAGAACGTGGTATGACGCCATGCGGGTACACGAGATGTGGCAAGTGCAGCTCCAAGATAGGCAAGCGCTACTCTATCAACAGCGATAAACTGCAAATCCCGCAATGTGGTGTACCTCATCTTGTGCAAAAATGCCAAAAGCAGTACGTCGAAGAAACGAGTCTCCCGTTACATGCACGCTTTAGGACCCACAAGTGCACGATCAAAAATTGGCAAAAAGTACGCTGACGCTAATCCTGTCGCGGCACCTTCAATTCAAGCAATGGGCATGCAATGACAGACCTCACCATCAAGTGCTAAGAAGGTGACTAAACAGGAGGACCTGACTTCTGTCGAGGGGTTTTGTATCGACAAGTTAAGAACCATGAGCCCTGATGGACTTAACTTTCTCCTCTTTGCGGGCGCGCATTCAGAGCCTTTGTCTACGCGCGCAGGGTACGATTGTATATCGTACATAAAACCTTGTCTGTGTTGTCCTTTCTCTCTATTTGTCTTTTTTATTCTGATAGTGAAATGCCGGTAGTTTCTTGTGGTTAGGCTTGCATATTCAAAGCGCTTTCTGGGTACCCTGAGAAGGGAGCTTTTTTGTTAATGTTGCTGCTCCTTTATTATGTAACAAATTTGTTTGCACAGAAACGCGAAGGCATATCCTCTGTTTTCAATTAGACAAGCGTTTCTATGCATGACAGTTAGCACAAGATGTGGTTTAACATGAGCTCGGGGGATCGGATTGGGCGACCACTCCTCGCCTTTTTCGACGTTTATTAATTATTGTGTTATTTTCTCCAGACCAATAGCTGTGAGGAAATTTAGACCTCCTTACGCCTTTTTCTGATTAATACAGGTCTTGGGTTATGAATTTGAAGATGAAAGCGACATTCTTGTCGTCGACGAATCGGTATGTTTCTTAGAGTGGATTTCAGATGACTGTTGTGAGCAATACTTACTTACTTTGTAGTTAATCCTATAGGTTTTATTGAGAATTGGTGTAATCACTTTACGATTGGTTTCACTACAGTCATAAGAAATCCGCTCTATTTGACAGTGTCTATTTGTCTTTCGTTACATTTTCTCGCTTGAATCAGATTAAACTAGATAAATGATACTGCTTCGTTTTATCCGCAGCCACGACATTTCAAATGGGTCTTTAAACTAAGAAAATGCGCAGCTTCGATCACTGAGGTAAGGTTGTATTGATAAACCGCTAACCTTTTTTGTGGCGGAATTCGCTGTTTGTTTCTAGCAAATCAAAGTCGATAAAACCATTTGTGTAAATGTCAATCCCCCCACTCCCTTTAGCCTAGAATTCTTATCTCTGCGAGGTTTGATTGATATTGTTTTGTTTTTTCACAGACTATTATATTTTCTCGTTTTCATCCTGGTTTTGATAATATTACACTGGTAAGCTCCCTTGATCGTCTTTTAATGCAAACCTTACATCACTTCATTGAACTTCAAGCTCCGACTTCCTCATTTCCCTTTACAGCATCTTGTTTGCTTTCAAATGGAAAGGACAAACGGAAGCGGAGGAGGAAATGGGCATTCAAGGTAGGACATGTCCCGGGACATGTGTCAATATTCCATACTTGTCTTGTTTCCGTTACTTCTAACGCACTTATATTTAAGACAGTTTGTTTCATGTCAATTATTGTTTACATAGGAACGCTAAAACCCCGGGGGAGGGGGGACTCCCATATTTTTGGTCGGGGATGATCGTCGTATCTTTTAGGGGTTAAAATCACGTTGGTTTGGTCTCTTTTAGGGGTGATCTTGATCTTCAATAAATTTTAGGCAGATTGGTATCTTTTAGGGCCGAAACTGTGTCCAAATTGCTTTTTTCTCATGATGGTGCTTCTAAAAACCGTGTAAGAAAGAGAGATTATTCGATGAGAAGACGATGAATTAGAAACAAACACGGAAATGTCTTCATGGGTATTTTTCCCCTGTTACCTGTGTCCTTCGCGCCTACTTGGCACATAAGACCTCATCTTTTAGGGTATCTTTTAGGGTAATAATTTTTTTGAGCCACGGTATGGCCCGCCATGTTTGGTATGTTTTAGGGGTGAAACTGAAAATTTCCCACGATCATCCCCGACCAAAAAAAAAGGGAGTCCCCCCGGGCTAAAAACTCGTTTTTCGGGCATAAATGTAAGGTACATTCTGAAAAGTTGATTGATAATTCTTACCAATTTGATTATTCAGAGATTATTTTTGCCACTTTTGATATTTTACTGCTGACACTGAGGCGATCGAGCTACAAAGCAGAAACTAATTTCTTAAAACTTAATATCATTTCAGCTCTTAAAAGCATTATTGTCATCATATTTCTGGTAAGTTTCTTTAATTGTGTTATCTCGTTTAAAATATAACGTCTCGTTTTTTCACTGAATAATTGAAATTGAAATGTTTGGTTTTCTTAGCTCGAGAGTATTATGAGGGTGCTCGTGCTTGGAAAGAAACTGTTTAAGCCACTGGAGCTGACGGACGCCACACTGGTAAGAAAGAAATATCTCCACTACTATATGGAAGGGCGTCACTGGAGGGGTTACCGTCGTATTAAGATAATCTTCATCACAACAACATCAACGTTTTCTTCACTATCCTCTTTCTCCTCCTCATCAAAATCAATAAAATCAATATCGTCGTCACCATCACCCATCGGCACCATCTTCAATCAACAACAGCAATTCCATTACCACGCGCTGCCACCATGATCATCATCATTTATCATCATCAAGGACAACACACATCAATTCGATCCTAACGATTACCACCAGCATCATCGTCCTCGTCAGCATCATATGAACAATAATTCTGACATCTATTATAGGAATGATGTGTACTAGAAAAATTGCTCGGAAAAAAATCCGAGCCCCCAAGCAGGAATCGAACCTGCGACCTTCCTGATGCCGGTCGGATGCTCTTACCACTGAGCTTTAGAGACTCATGTGGATAGCGGTCCACAGTCTGACATCATGACACTATCAATGTTACAAGCAAAACTACATTTGTAAAAGCATTTGACTTTCAACAATGCTCTGGACAACTTTCACCATAGCGCTGTATCTGATTCACAAATAATATTTCCCTCTCTGATCCACAGGTACTAATAGCGTTCTGTACGAACTTCATGTGGTATGCCCCTCCCTCCCATTCCCTTCTACAGATCCGGACCTACGCCACTGTCGTGTCTTGTCTAGCAGTGTTCTTCCGCCTTCCATTCCACAACTCGCACCTTAAGAGGGCGATGGAGGTGTTTACCAGAGTGGCCCCTGTTATGGTCGACCTGCTTTGTATATTATTTATCATTATGTGAGTAATTATTGCTGATTCTAATCAATGCAGACTGTTGATTCTTAACACACGCAATAGAGCGGATTTCACATGACTGTAGGATTTATTATGCAATTGCGATTGCTTTGCGTTCTCATTGGCTACTCGTTTTTCTCAGTAATTACAATTATGTAATTACTTAGTAATTGGTTCGACTTGCATTTGGCTGAGGAAAAAAAAGCCATTTAGAGCAAGTCGTGATTTCTCTCGATTCTGATTGGCTAGTGATTGCTCAATTGCGATTGTTTTCACAACAGTCATGTGAAAACCACTCCTATTGTCCGAAATTAACTTTGTTATCCAGTTCCAAAGTGGTGCCTAATTTTCCTGAAGCAAGGTCTAGCCATATGCATAGGAGAAGAAGAGTCTATTTGTAGAATGTGGATTTTGAATTTAAACGGGAAAGTGTTTTTTTGACAGTGAGATTTAGACATTTTTCGTTTGACAGGGGGCATAAGTTGTAACCATGACAACTACTTCCACGAGATTCAATCTGCTTTATAATACATGTGGGGTTCATCTACTCCCGTGCTTCGGACGCCTACAAGAAGTGATGGAGGCTCCTTAAGTGATCACGAAGGCAAAAGCTAAAAAATTTAGTCCAAGAAAGGGCGCCGCCTTGCCTCATATACCCACAAATGAGGAATTTAATCTGAAGCAAATTGACGTAACTGGTACACGTTTTCTCCTACACCCTGTGTCTTGTTGATGTAGAATAAACAATATAAACAATAAGGGCCATTCCATTTTTATCTACACCCTCCTACAGAAGAGTTTTTCCGAGAGGGTATAGCAAAATGGCCTTTCCCGAGGCGGACAATCCCCAAAAAGGCTCTTCCGAGGGAATAGAGCAAGAATTTCTGTGGGGGTTTCTAAAGAAAATCACCTCTTCCGTAGGGGGGTGCGGCTAAAAATTGGAATGGCCCTAACTGTACGGAGGACTGTAGTGAACACTGAGTGTAGTGAGCAAAGAACACTGGTTGGTTTCGTCTAAGGCAATAATACCAAGGTATGCTAAGCAAACAAAATTAAAGAGATTTTCTTGAAATGTTAAATGGGTTGCCCACAAATTGCACATTCCTTATCACGTAGGTGATGTATTCGTGCTACTTAGTATTTTCTCTGCATATTTTCAGGTATTTATTTGCTGCTATTGGCATGGAACTGTTTAACGAATATCCATCAGTAGTAACGGGTATATTTATTTGCGACAATGCGGACTAGGATTTGAGACATTTTGGTATGTACTCTTCGATCAATGGTTTCCATCATTCATACCCCATCGGTAGTAACGGATATATTTTTTGCGACAATGTGGACTGGGATTTGAGACATTTGGTATGTACTCCTCCATCAATGGCTATGCATCATTCATATCCCATCGGTATAGAAACGGCTCGTATATTTATTTACGACAATACAGACTGGGATTTACTCTAAATCAACAGCATGATAATTCACACCCCATCAGTAGTAGCTGGTATATTTATTTAGGACAATGCGGACTGGGATTTGAACTAAGTTCAACTCACAACCAACCTAGGTTGCGTAACATGAATCCCAAACTAGTTGCTGTACCAGTGTAAACACAACATTAGATCAACAGCATCGTCATTCATCTCCTTGTTTCAAGCTCGTAAGTTGATGATTTTTTTGTTAGTGTGCCTGCCTCATCTTATTTCAAATGGTCACCACAAGTAACTGGCATGAAATCATGAACACGGTGGGTATAATTGTTTTAGGACGTTATATAATTTCGCAAGGAATGACACAAAGTCGCATCATTGGTGGCGTCGAACTGTTGACGGTAGTGTGACCAACGTAAAGAGCCTGTGTCAAGCCTGAGCCTGAATTTGGTAAATCGAATCTGAAACTTTATTTTTAGGTGTTTATTAGAGATTGTACACATAACTCGTCTTGAATATCGAACGAAAACAATAACAAAGGAGTGGCTGACACGGGCTCTTTAAGACCTCGTCCACAATACATCGTTTTCAAACGAAAACGGATACTTTTTGCTCCGTTTTCAAAAAGATTTGCGTCCACACTTATCGTTTTCGTATTGTTTCGCCGTTTTCGGTGATCGTTTTCGGCGTTGTAGTGTGGACGATAGCCGTATCCGGAGCAAAAGGTATCGTTTTCGTTTGAAAACGGTGTAGTGTGGACAGGTCTAAATATCTTTTGCGTATGCCACCATCTGAATTCATGTCTATAAACGATGCGCGAGGGTGCCGACCTCACTTTGCTTCCATCTTACTTCTCTGTCTTTAGGGGCCGACCATTTGACTTTAGAAGTGAGGAGTGCTTTTGAAATAAAACTGTATCTTTGCATTTGCCTGAATTAAAACTGCCACCGAACCCCGAGAAAATCTTAAATTTTATAGTCAAATGGTCGGCACTTTAACAGGGTTATTCTCTCGTGGCTTTTCCTAAACTGGAGTTTCGTCGCAGGTGACCGAGTCCACCAAGACCTACTGGAGCAGCCTGTATTTGTCTTGGCGTACATCATAGTAAACATGGTGGTTATGAAGTGAGTTGTCCTGGCTGATATTAATTCATATCATCTGTTTCTCCCAACACCCTACGAGGACTTGTTTGGCAAGAGCACCATGAGCTATACTGTAGTACTCTCGTAGGCCGCTAAAACTCTGAAATAAACCAAAACATTATAGATGTATTAAATAGCGGATCTAACCGCAACGGAGGCGCAGTAGCGGAGCTCCAGAATAAAAAAATGTTAAAGATGCCGTTTATCGTTTGATATGGAGAGGTATCCTTCACGTTAATTCAGATGTACTTTAGAGAAAATGATGTGCGTATGCCGGGGCTCGATATATTGCATTTTCGCAAATTTTCTCTTCAAATTCCTCTCGGGATCCTTTTCAAACAAGCACATTTCATATCCGCGAAATCTTACTTTTAATGTGAATGGATCAATACATTAAGTTTCTCGTTTTCCACCCATTAGCTTGTTCGTAGCAATCGCCATCGAGGCGTTCAACAAGCTGGCGACCTTAGAGGAAGAACAACACCCCGGTCTTGGTCGCCATGGCTCGGATCAAAAACCTGTGACTACAAAGGTGAGTTCTTCCCGTCTTTGGGCAACACAGGGGCGTAGCCAGGGGGGAGGGGGGGAGATCGGGAGATCAGATTTGCTGGAGTAATGTGAAAATTTCGATCGTCTCATGTTTTAGTATCCCCCCCCCCCCAACCAAAATTCCTGGCTATGCCCCTGCAATATGCTGCAACTTAACGGCTTTCTGTCGCGACGAAAAGCCAGTCAACTGCACTGGGCCAAACAGGGCAAGGACCTGATTGGCAGAGATGTTTGACTGGCGTGATAGAAAAAGCAAAATCCAAAAACCTGTCGTTTTGAAAATTCAAAGCGCACAACCGTTTTTGGCTGTACATAGATATGCAGTTTTTTTAAAAAAGGTGTGCGTAGTAAGGTCCTCCGTGAAGTGGAACTGTATCCTGAAATGCGTCGTAAACGTACCGTGCAATCAATACTCGACGATATAGCTGTCTGAGGCACTGACGCTAAATCCTACACGTCATTTTTTTTCAGACTTTCATGAAAGACCAAGCAGTGAAGATGCTCAACAACTTTGCAAGCAGCATATTCGGTAGCACTAGGGTATGAGCAGTCAAATGAGCACTAAAATTACTTTACTTGGCATAACATAGTTGACATTGTTGCATGGTCTCAAGCTCATTTTTTCTGGACTTTTTGCTCTTAAGGCGGAACAAGTACTCGGTAGAAGGCAATCACTGGCAGCATCTAGTATCCGTAGAGCGTCTACGTTCAAACGAGGATCCAATGCTGTCAACAAGGTGCGTAGCGTGAAGACTCGGTCATAAGTAAAAAGTCAGTCGCGAAATGGCTTCTTATACCCTTCTCTTGTGAGCTTGCCACGGAATGGCTTCTTGACTCGACCAACTACATAGAAAAGACGTAGGGTGCATGCGTTACTCTTTCTCGCTGATTGGCAGTCTTTATATCGCCTTCCCCCTCTTTTTGTTCACGTAGTTTGAATATCAGAGTACGCATAGAATGTACGCAGGGTAATGGAAAACGCAGAAATAGTTTTATTACATTTGATATGGCTCTGGAAACGTTTCGGCGCAGACCGTGTCACTACCATAACCACAAGGTGAATCCTTCAAAGTTTAACAGATTGCTTCAGAGAAGTGTGCCGCACCTCAAACCGGACCCCTGCAGTGACTTTCACGCTCTTAGAAAACCTGTTCTATCAGTGGCGCACTGCTTGATCGATCATCCACCGGCTGGGGAGTCCATAGTCGATGATCTGTACCTCAGAACCTAAGGATGCGCATTCCAATCGCCATATTCATGAGTCAAATGTTAGGCATTGTAGCGAAAATTCGGGATGTTGAGAATCGTTGTTCTTTTCTTATACAGCAGAGCAATGGTACCTTAAAAGAAGAAGACGAAAAGCAAGAGGAAGTAAGCGGTTAACACCATGTTCTTGTCTCTGTGTGGCACAAGCCGATTTCGTAACCTTTGTGTGTTTTCTTTTTCTGTAGGATCAAGAGGATGATGAGAATTTCAAAGGTGACAAGGTAACGACAAAAACATTGCTCCCACATATACAACTTCCCTTTCATCCCAAATGCCGATATGGTTTGCTATCGATGCGACGCGAGGCAAGAAAAGAAGCAAGACGACAGGAAGCAAGACGTCATATAAATATAGCTGACAACAGATAGCCGCTTTAATACCAACCTGTATCACAAAAATATGTGATTATGTTGATGCCTCCCAAAGGGAAGGGCAACAAAATCCCCACAAAACATACTGTTTGCAAGTTATACAAATTTACATAAGATACAGGTTGCAGTGGGAAGAGAGGAGCAGGTGTGCAGAAGTTTTCGTTTAGTTGGACGAAAATCTCAATACTTTCCCTCAGCTTGACTGCTACAAGGGAAAGTTGCAACGACAAGAAGGTGCCCAACATGAAATGTCATAACGCTGGTGATACGTCATGAGACAAACGTTCACCACAAGCAGAGCAGTTTCAATAATATTGAAGTAGCAGGTTAAGTTGGAAGTAGGCAGCCGGGTTTGGAGGCTCCATACGAAGGACTGAATCTTCTAGAGAGAACGGTGGCTTGTCCCCGGGAAATTTTAAAATTTTGGTAGCAGAAAAGGCGTTTTCCTGTGTTTTGAGGGCAAGATAATTGGTAAGTTGCCGGCGGTGAGCAGTGAAGTAGACGGCGGTTTACGGCGGCAGCCGCCTTGAAACCCCTGCACAAGTGGGACGGTGATAAAGTCAAATACAACTATTA